>CM038678.1:542224539-542824539 GCA_021605205.1 Aegilops longissima
TCAAAAATAAATAGAAGAAAATAAATAATGCAGAAAAGAAAAAATTATTAAAAATGTTAGCGCTGCCTTGGGCCTGCTGCACCTAGGGTGTAGATACAGCCTGTATGGGCCAAGAAGCTCACAGGCGCAGCCTTCTAGTTGGGGCCCGTAAGCGCTATATAGAGGAGTTTGAAAGGCAGCCGGCTGGGTTTATAAACCAAGGGCTGCCCTTCGCCAGCGAGGTGGGACTAAAGCTAGCGATCATGGTGGCAAGCGCAGGTTATTAGTACCGTTGGTGGCTCCAACCGGTATTACTGTGTGTTTTTAGTACCGTTGATCCACCAACCGCACTAAAGGCCAGCTGCTTCCGCCGCTTGGGCTGGAAGATTTGTTTTTAGTACCGTTGGAGCCACCAACCGTACTAAAGGCCCTCCTATATATATGTCACTTATGAAAATTCAGTTATCGCCGCCACTTGCTCCACTTCGCTGAAGTCTCGATCTCCGACGCCGCCGCCGCCGTCGCCGCCGTCGCCGCCGCCTCGCCGCCGCGCGCTGCCGCCGTCAGCCGCCGTCGGCCGCTTCGCCGCCCGTCGTTGTCGTCGCCGCCGCCGCTTCGCCGCCCTTCCTGTCTGTTGCCCCGCCGCCGCCATCTGCCGCTGCCCCTGCCCCGCCACCACGTCAAGCCGCCCCTTCCGCCAGACGCTACTGCCCGCCCATACACACACGCATACACACATACACACACACACACACATACACACACACTAGTTTAACATTTTTTTACTTATTTTCTGTTTTCTAATGTTTAGATGAATTAGAACTATCTAGTTTATTTTCTGTTTTCTAATGTTAATGTTAGATGAATTAGAAATGTTAATGTTTAGTTCAACTAGTTGAATTAATATATAGATCTAACTAGTTTATTTTAGTAAATGCCTAGTTGAACTTTTGAATTAATATAACTAGTTTATTTTAGTAAATGCTTAGTTGAACTAGTTGAATTAATATAACTAGTTTATTTTTAGTAAATGTTTAGTTGAACTAGTTGAATTAATATATAGAACTAGTTTATTTTAGGAAATGCTTAGTTGAATTAATTGAATTAATATAACTAGTTTATTTTAGTGAATGCTTAGTTGAATTAATAGAAATAGTTGAATTAATTAAATTAGTAAGTGTTTAATGTTTCACTTAATATGAACATAGGAAATGCCGTCTGACGATGGAAAAATTTCATTATGTGCGAATATCTGTGAAGACCAATATGCTGCCAAGTACAGTAAATTTCCTTGTTGATGGTAGGTGATTCAGCATCAAGCTGGATGAGACCTTCAATTCGACATAAGAAGTCACAACGACAAGTCTGTTTTCGTAATTAAGCATGACTTATATATATGTTTCATTTGCCTCGACTTATAATTTTAATTTTCACTATTCTATAGCGCATCCCCTGCCATGCAAGAATTTTTTTCTTGGATAAGATAGGTTTCAAAGATATGGAAACTATGGAGGTAAAGAGAGTTTACCTGAAAACTGAGCATGATGGTTATACTTTCAACGTCAAAGTATACAATGCACACACGTACACCTATTTTGAATGCAAAACTTGGCCAGCACTATGCAAGGCTTATGCATTTGAGCCTGGTATGATTATCACCTTTGATATTCGTCCGAAAGATGATATTGAAGGTAATACAGACATATGGGTCGATGTGCAGACGCCTTCAGTTCTACCATTATGTGAGTTCTTCTCAACTATATTTTTGTCTTTGATATTGCTTATTCAAAAATAATTGACAACTAATTTCTATTGACAGCTTATCTCCATTCAACCAAACAAGTCCGGCGCTTGGTAGACAGGACCTACTACTGTCCCGAAGCTGAACTAAACTGCGAGGAGATAAGTCATTATGTTTCATGGCTTGAGGATCTTCATACTGTCAAGACAAATTTTCTTCCTGCACTTAGAAATATTAGTACTCAAAATGTGCGACCAATAGTGATGGTATTGAACTACGGTCACATCTATTTAGGAATGATGGTAAGATTTTTACTATTTGTCCTCAATGCATCTTTTGCATACATAATTTTTCTGCTAAACTATCATTGCTAAGTATATTAATTAAGTACTATACGATGTTCTTCAACAGGGACTCCCGATGACAGTTGTGCCTCAGGGGATCGAGACTAAAGGTCGCATGTCAATTGTTAGCTTACGACCAAGATATCTTGCATTGCACATTAATGCATTCAAGATTTCTAGAGTGATGAATGCTTAATAGTGAAAGATTGGAGGAAAATTATTAACGATCGCAGAGAAGTACTAGGGGGCAGCAATGAGAAGCGCAGCCCATGACTAGGAGACAGGTTCATCGGCATGCTCCAGTTTGATGAATCAGGAGAGTTATACATGTTCTATGCTATTTTACCAGAGAGAGAGAGAGAGTAGCTAGCAGGAGTGATTTAGCTAGTTCATGCTGCTCTTAGTACTTGTCCTTTCATGTCCGTGTTCTTCGTTCTGAACTTAAGTGATTTGCTTTTGTGGTGTTATATATGAACGCTTAAAATATCATGACAATCATGTTGAACTCGATGATATTTTTGCTTCTGGTACAAGTGAATGTTTATTCTTTAAGCTAATAGTGCTGGTGGTGATTAGATATATATAGCTAGCGGTAATGCATGACTCTGATGATTAATATGATGATGATGATGAGTTTTTATATCATTTAATTAAAGAAACCGTAGATTAGTTTCAGCTGGATGGATCCTACCTAAGTGATCAAGTATATGCCATATCCGTATATATTATAGTTGATCGATCAAGTATAATTAATATGGATATGGCATATACTTGATCACTTAGCTAGCTATCCAATGCATCCAGTCGAAACTAATCCACGGTACTTTCACCTAATGATTTAACAACTCATTATAATGTAAAACAATCACTAAATTAAATTGAAAACACAAAATTAAAGAAAAATTTAAAAACACTAAACATTTAGTACCGTTGGTGTTACCAACCGTACTAATGCCCTACACGCAACGGGCTCGCTCGTGCCACTGGTGGCACTTTAGCGCGGTTCGTGATTTAACCGGTATTAAAGGGGGGACCTTTAGTCCCCACTCTTTAGTGTCGGTTGGCGAACCGGCACTAAAAGCCGGTTCTGCACTAGTGATTGTCCCTTCTCTTTTTTTCTCTCATTTTATTTTATTTGGGCCTTTTCGCTTTTTTATGGCCTCTTTTCTCTCTCTCTCTTTTTTCGTCCGAGTCTCATCCCGACTTGTGGGGGAATCGTAGTCTCCATCATCCTTTCCTCACTTGGGACAATGCTCTAAAAATGAAGATCATCACACTTTTATTTTCTTACAACTCAACAATTACAACTCGATACTTAGAACAAAATATGACTCTATATGAATGCCTCCGGCGGTGTACCGGGATATGCAATGAATCAAGAGTGACATGTATGAAAGAATTATGAATAGTGGCTTTTCCACAAATACAATGTCAACTACATGATCATGCTAAGCAATATGACAATGATGGAGCGTGTCATAATAAACGGAACGGTGGAAAGTTGCATGGCAATATATCTCGGAATGGCTATGGAAATGCCATGATAGGTAGGTATGGTGGCTATTTTGAGGAAGGTATATGGTGGGTGTATGACGCCGTCGAAAGGTGCGCGGTATTAGAGAGGCTAGCAATGGTGGAAGGAAGAAAGTGCGTATAATCCATGGACTCAACATTAGTCATAAAGAACTCATATACTTATTGCAAAAATCTACAAGTTATCAAAGCAAAGTATTATGCGATGCTCCTAGGGGATAGATTAGTAGGAAAAGACCATCGCCGTCCCCGACCGCCACTCATAAGGAAGACAATCAATAAATAAATCATGTCCGACTTAATCACATAATGGTTCACCATACGCATGCTACGGAATCACAAACTTTAACACAAGTATTTATCAAATTCACAACTACTCAACTAGCATGACTCTAATATCACCATCTTTATATCTCAAAACAATTATCAAGCATCAAACTTCTCATAGTATTCAACACACTCATAAGAAAGTTTTACAAATCTTGAATACCAAGCATATTAGGATTATTTAAGCAAATTACCATGTTATTTAAGACTCTCAAAATAATCTAAGTGAAGCATGAGAGATCAATAGTTTCTATAAAATAAATCCACCACCGTGCTCTAAAAGATATAAGTGAAGCACTAGAGCAAAACTATATAACTCAAAAGATATAAGCGAAACACATAGAGTATTCTAACAAATTCCAAATCATGTATGGCTCTCTCAAAAGGTGTGTACAGAAAGGATGATTGTGGTAAACTAAAAAGCAAAGACTCAAATCATACAAGACGCTCCAAGCAAAACACATATCATATGGTGAATAAAAATATAGCTCCAAGTAAAGTTACCGATGGAAGTAGACGAAAGAGGGGATGCCTTCCGGGGCATCCCCAAGCTTTGGCTGCATGGTGTCCTTAGATTATATTGGGGGTGCCATGGGCTTCCCCAAGCTTAGGCTCTTGCCACTCCTTGTTCCATAATCCATCAAAATCTTTCACCCAAAACTTGAAAACTTCACAACACAAAACTCAACAGAAATCTCGTGAGCTCCGTTAGCGAAAGAAAACAAAAGACCACTTCAAGGTACTGTAATGAACTCATTTTTTATTTATATTGGTGTTAAACCTACTGTATTCCAACTTATCTATGGTTTATAAACTATTTTACTAGCCATAGATTCATCAAAATAAGCAAACAACACACTAAAAACAGAATCTGTCAAATACGGAACAGTCTGTAGTAATCTGTAAATAACGCAAACTTCTGGAACTCCGAAAAATAAGCCAAAATAGGACGACCTAGGTAATTTGTTTATTTATCAGCAGCAATTGGAATCACTATTTTACCACGTTCTGGTGATTTTTAACAATTGTTTTCGTGAACAGAAAGTTTCTGGAAATTACAGCAAGATCAAATAACTATCATCCAAGAAGATCCTATAGGTTTAACTTGGCACAAACACTAATTAAAACATAAAAACACATCTAACCAGAGGCTATATCAAATACTTATTCCTAAACAGACGCAAAAGCAAAAAACTAAAAATAAAATTGGGTTGCCTCCCAACAAGCGCTATCGTTTAACGCCCCTAGCTAGGCATAAAAGCAAGGATAGATCTAGGTATTGCCATCTTTGGTAGGCAATCCATAAGTGGCTCTCATGATAGATTCATATGGTAACTTTATTTTCTTTCTAGGGAAGTGTTCCATGCCTTTCTTTAAAGTAAATTGGAATCTAATATTCCCTTCCTTCATATCAATAATTGCACCAATCGTTCTAAGGAAAGGTCTACCAAGAATAATAGGACATGAAGGATTGCAATCTATATCAAGAACAATAAAATCTACGGGAACATAGTTCCTATTTGCAACAATAAGAACATCATTAATTCTTCCCATAGTTTTCTTAATACTGGAATCCGCAAGGTGCAAGTTTAGAGAGCAATCATCAAAATCGCGGAAATCTAGCAAATCGCACAAAGTTTTGGGAATAGTGGAAACACTAGCACCCAAATCACATAAAGCATGGAACTCATGATCCTTAATCTTAATTTTAATAGTAGGTTCCCACTCATCATAAAGTTTTCTAGGGATAGAAACTTCCAACTCAAGCTTTTCTTCATAATATTGCATCAAGGCATCAACGATTTGTTTGGTAAAAGCTTTATTTTGACTATAAGCATGAGGAGAATTTAGCACGGATTGCAACAAGGAAATACAATATATCAAAGAGCAATTTTCATAATTAAATTCCTTGAAATCCAAAATAGTGGGTTTAGCAACATCTAGGGTTTTTATTTCTTCAATCCCACTTTTATCAATTTTAGCATCAAGATCTAAAAACTCTGAATTTTTGGAACGCCTTCTAGGTAAAGGTGGGTCATATTCAGTCCCATCATTATCAAGATTCATATTGCAAACAAAGATTTAATAGGGGACACATCAATAAATTTTAGATCTTCATCTTTATTTTCATAGAAATTGGAAGAACACGCTTTTATAAAGCAATCTTTCTTAGCACGCATCCTAGCGGTTCTTTCTTTGCAATCATCAATGGAAATTCTCATGGCTTTGAGAGACTCATTGATATCATGCTTAGGAGGAATAGATCTAAGCTTTAAAGAATCAACATCAAGATAAATTCTATCAATGTTCCTAGCCAATTCATCAACTTTAAGCAATTTCTCTTCAAGCAAAGCATTGAAATTCTTTTGCGAATTCATAAACTCTTTAATACTAGTCTCAAATTCAGAGGGCATCTTATTAAAATTTCCATAAGAGTTGTTGTAGGAATTACCATAATTATTAGAGTAATTACTAGGATAAGGCCTAGGATTAAAGTTTCCTCTATACGTGTTGTTACCAAAATTATTCCTACCAACAAAATTTACATCCATAGATTCATTATTATTCTCAATCAAAGTAGACAAAGGCATATCATTAGGATCAGAAGAAACACTCTTAGTAGCAAATAATTTCATAAGTTCATCCATCTTTCCACTCAAAACATTAATTTCTTCTATCGCATGCACTTTTTTATTAGTAGATCTTTCAGTGTGCCATTGAGAATAATTAACCATAATATTATCTAGGAGTTTAGTAGCTTCTCCTAGAGTGATTTCCATAAAAGTGCCTCCCTCGGCCAAATCTAAAAGATTTATATAAGCAAAATTCAAACCGGCATAAAATTTTTGTATAATCATCCACAAATTCAAACCATGAGTAGGGCAATTACGTATCATTAATTTCATCCTCTCCCAAGCTTGTGCAACATGTTCATGATCAAGTAGCTTAAAATTCATAATATCGTTTCTAAGAGAGATGATCTTAGCGGGAGGAAAATACTTAGAGATAAAAGCATCTTTGCACTTGTTCCAAGAATCAATACTATTTGTAGGCAAAGACGAAAACCAAGCTTTAGCATGATCTCTAAGCGAAAAAGGAAATAGCTTCAGTTTAACAATATCATTATCAACATCTTTCTTCTTTTGCATATCACACAAATCAACGAAGCTATTTAGATGAGTAGCGCATCTTCACTAGGAAGGTCATGAGTTGATCTTTCATGACAAGATTCAACAAAGCAACATTGATTTCACAAGATTCAATATTGGTAAGAGGAGCAATCGGAGTGCTAAGGAAATAATTATTATTGGTATTGGTCACACAATTTGGTATTTTCTTGAGCCATCGTGACAAACAAGCAATCCAACACACGAGCAAACAGAAAGCAAGCGAAAAAGAGGCGAACAAAAAAGAGAGGGCGAATAAAACGACAAGGGTGAAGTGGGGGAGAGGAAAACGAGAGGCAAATGGCAAATAATGTAATGCGGGAGATAAGGGATTTGTGATGGGTACTTGGTATGTTGACTTTTATGAGACTCCCGGCAACAGCGCTTAGAAATCTTCTTTGCTACCTCTTGAGCATTGCGTTGGATTTCCTTGAAGAGGAAAGGGTGATGCAGCAAAGTAGCGTAAGTATTTCCCTCAGTTTTTGAGAACCAAGGTATCAATCTAGTAGGAGGCTATGCGCGAGTCCCTCGTACCTACACAAAACAAATAACTCCTCGCAACCAATGCGATAAGGGGTTGTCAATCCCTTCACGGTCACTTACGAGAGTGAGATCTGATAGATAGGATAGGATAATATTTTTGGTATTTTTGTGATAAAGATGCAAAGTAAATAAAAGCAAAGTAAAAAAGCAAAGGAAATAACTAAGTGTTGGAAGATTAATATGATGAAGATAGACCCGGGGGCCATAGGTTTCACTAGTGGCTTCTCTCAAGAGCATAAGTATTTTTACGGTGGGTGAACAAATTATTGTTGAGCAATTGACAGAATTGAGCATAGTTATGAGAATATATAGGCATCACGTCCGAGACAAGTAGACCGACTCCTGCCTGCATCTACTACTATTACTCCACTCATCGACCGCTATCCAGCATGCATCTAGAGTATTAAGTTCATGAAAACAGAGTAACGCCTTAAGCAAGATGACATGATGTAGAGGGATAAATTCATGCAATATGATAAAAACCCCATCTTGGTATCCTCGATGGCAACAATACAATACGTGCCTTGCTGCCCCTACTGTCACTGGGAAAGTATTGGGGAACGTTGCAGAAAATAAAATTTTCTACGCTTCACCAAGATCAATCTATGGAGTCATCTGGCAACGAGAGAGAGGAGTGCATCTACATACCCTTGTAGATCACGCGCATAAGCGTTCAAGAGGACGGGGTTGAGGGAGTCGTACTCGTCGTGATCCAAATCACTGAAGATCCTAGTGCCGAACGGAAGGCACCTCCGTGTTCAACACACGTACGGTTGGGGAAGACGTATCCTCCTTCTTGATCCAGCAAGGGGGAGGGAGAGGTTGATGGAGATCCAGCAGCACGACGGCGTGGAGGTGGAAGTAGCGGCGATCTCGGCAGGGCTTTCGCCAAGCTCTCACGAGAGGGAGAGGTGTTGCGAGGGAGAGGGAGGCGCCAGTAGGGGGTGCGCAGCCTCCTCTCCCCTCTTTATATAGGGGACTGGAGGCGCCAGCCCCTAGAGATCCCATCACAAGGGGCGGCGGCCAAGGGGGGACTTGCCCCAAGTCAGTGGGCCTCTCACCCCTAGGGTTTCCAACCCTAGGCGCAGGGAGGCCCAGGGGCGCACCAGCCCACCAGGCTGGTTCCTTCCCACTTCAGCCCATGGGGCCCTCCGGATAGGTGGCCCCACTCGGTGGACCCCGAACCCTTCCGTGGTCCCAGATAATACCGGCGACTTCAAACTTTCCTGGGTCAAACTGACTTCCTATATACAATTCTTCACCTCTAGACCATTCCGGAACTCCTCATGACGTTCGGGATCTCATCCAGGACTCCGAACAACTTTCGGGTTACCGCATACTAATATCTCTACAACCCTAGTGTCACTGAACCTTAAGTGTGTAGACCCTACGGGTTCGGGAGACATGCAGACATGACCGAGACGACTCTCCGGTCAATAACCAACAGCGGGATCTGGATACCCATGTTGCCTCCCACATGTTCCATGATGATCTCATCAAATGAACCACGATGTCGAGGATTCAAGTAATCCCGTATACAATTCCCTTTGTCAATCGGTACGTTACTTGCCCGAGGTTCGATCGTCGGTATCCCAATACCTCGCTCAATCTCGCTATCGCAAGTCACTTTACTCGCATCGTAATGCATGATCCCGTCACCAACCACTTAGTCACTTTGAGCTCATTATGATGATGCATTACCGAGTGGGCCCAGAGATACCTCTCCGTCATACGGAGTGACAAATCTCAGTCTCGATCCATGTCAACCCAATGACACTTTCGGAGATACCTGTAGTATACCTTTATAGTCACCCAGCCATTGCCAGGATGTTTGGTACACCCAAAGCACTCCTACGGCATCCGGGAGTTACATGATCTCATGGTCTAAGGAAATGATACTTGACATTGGAAAAGCTCTAGCAAACTAACTACACGATCTTGTGCTATGCTTAGGATTGTCTTGTCCATCACATCATTCTCCCAATGATGTGATCCCGCTATCAATGACATCCAATGTCCATGGTCGTGAAACCGTGACCATCTATTGATAAACGAGCTAGTCAACTAGAGGCTCACTAGGGACATGTTGTGGTCTATGTATTCACACATGTATTACGATTTCCGGATAACACAATTATAGCATGAATAATAGACAATTATCATGAACGAGGAAATATAATAATAACCATTTTATTATTGCCTCTAGGGCATATTTCCAACAGTCTCCCACTTGCACTAGAGTCAATAATCTAGTTACATTGTGATGAATCGAACACCCATAGAGTTCTGGTGTTGATCATGTTTTGCTCATGAAGAGGTTTAGTCAACGGATCTACGACATTCAGATCTGTGTGCACTTTACAAATATCTATGTCTCCATCTTGAACATTTTCACGAATGGAGTTGAAGCGACGCTGATGTGCCTGGTCTTCTTGTGAAACTTGGGCTCCTTGGCAAGGGCAATAGCTCCAAGTTGTCACGAGAGAGTGACCGCCCCGACGCATTGGGTATGACTCCTAGGTCGGTGATGAACTCCTTCATCCAGATTGCTTCATGCGCCCTCCGAGGCTGCCATGTACTCCGCTTCACATCTAGATCCCGCCATGACGCTTTGCTTGCAACTGCACCAGCTTACAGCCCCTCCATTAAAAATGTACATGTATCCGGTTTGTGACTTAGAGTCATCCAGATCTTGTCGAAGCTAGCGTCGACGTAACCCTTTACAATGAGCTCTTCGTCACCTCCATAAACGAGAAACATATCCTTAGTCCTTTTCAGGTACTTGAGGATATTCTTGACCGCTGTCCAGTGTTCCATGCCGGGATTACTTTGGTACCGTCCTACCAAACTTACGGCAAGGTTTACATCAAGTCTGGTACACAGCATGGCATACATGATACACCCTATGGCCGAGGCATAGGGGATGACACTCATATTTTCTCTATCTTCGGCCGTGGTCGGACATTGAGCCGAGCTCAATTTCACACCTTGCAACACAGGCAAGAACCCCTTCTTGGACTGATCCATATTGAACTTCTTCAATATCTTATCAAGGTATGTGCTTTGTGAAAGACCTATGAGGCGTATCGATCTATCTCTATAGATTTTGATGCCTAATATGTAAGCAGCTTCTCCAAGGTCCTTCATTGAAAAACACTTGTTCAAGTAGGCCTTAATGTTGTCCAAAAGTTCTATATCATTTCCCATCAAAAGTATGTCATCCACATATAATATGAGAAATGCTACAGAGCTCCCACTCACTTTCTTGTAAACGCAGGCATCTCCATAAGTCTGCATAAACCCAAACGATTTGATCATTTCATTAAAGAGAATGTTCCAACTCCGAGATGCCTGCACCAGCCCATAGATGGAGCGCTGGAGCTTGCATACCTTGTTAGCATTCTTAGGATTGACAAAACCCTCCGGCTGCATCATATACAGTTCTTCCTTAAGATGGCCGTTAAGGAATGTCGTTTTGACATCCATTTGCCATATCTCATAATCATAGTATGCGGCAATTGCTAACATGATTCGGACGGACTTCAGCTTCGCTATAGGAGAGAAAGTCTCATCGTAGTCAACCCCTTAAACTTGTCGATAACCCTTAGCGACAAGTCGAGCTTTATAGATGGTAACATTACCATCCGCGTCCGTCTTCTTCTTAAAGATCCATTTGTTTTCTATTGCTTGCCGATCATCGGGCAAGTCTGTCAAAGTCCATCCTTTGTTTTCCTACATGGATCCTATCTTGGATTGCATGGCTTCAAGCCATTTGTTGGAATCTGGGCCCGCCATTGCTTCTTCATAGTTCGAAGGTTCACCGTTGTCTAACAACATGATTTCTAGGATAGGGTTGCCATACCACTCGGGTGTGGAACGTGTCCTTGTGGACCTGAAGTTCAGTAGTAACTTGATCTGAAGTACCTTGATCATCATCATTAGTTTCCTCTCTAGTCAGTGCAGGCACCATAGGAACATCTTCCTGAGCTGCGCTACTTTCCGGTTCAAGAGGTAGTACTTCATCAAGTTCCACTTTCCTCCCACTTACTTCTTTCGAGAGAAACTCTTTCTCCGTAAAGGACCCGTTCTTAACAACAAAGATCTTGCCTTCGGATCTGAGGTAGAAGGTATACCCAATGGTTTCCGAGGGTATCCTATGAAGACGCATTTTCCGACTTGGGTTCGAGCTTTTCAGTTGAAGTTTCTTGACATAAGCATCGCATCCCCAAACTTTTAGAAACGACAGCTTAGGTTTCTTCCAAAAACCATAATTCATACGGTGTCATCTCAACGGATTTAGACGGTGCCCTATTTAAAGTGAATGTAGCTGTCTCTAGAGCGTATCCCCAAAATGATAGCGGTAAATCGGTGAGTGACATCATAGATCGCACCATATCCAATAGAGTGCGACATAACGCTCGAACACACACTCTGTTGAGGTGTTCCAGCGGCGTGAGTTGTGAAATGATTCCACATTTCCTTAAGTGCATACCAAATTCGTGACTTAAATATTCTCCCCACGATCTGATCAGAAGAACTTTATCTTTCGGTCACGCTGATTCTCTACCTCATTCTGAAATTCCTTGAACTTTTCAAAGGTCTTAGACTTGTGTTTCATCAAGTAGACATACCCATATCTACTCAAGTCGCAAGGAGAGTGAGAACATAACGATATCCTCTCGAGCCTCAACGCCATTGGACCGCACACATCAAGATGTATGATTTCCAATAAGTTGGTTGGTCGCCCATTGTTCCGAGAACGGAGTCTTGGTCATTTTGCCCATAAGGCATGGTTCGTGACGTGTCAAATGATTCGTAATCAAGAGACTCCAAAAGTCCATCAGCATGGAGCTTCTTCATGCGTTTGACACCAATGTGACCAAGGCGGCAGTGCCACAAGTATGTGGGACTATCTTTATCAACTTTACATCTTTTGGTATTCACACTATGAATATGTGTAACATCATGTTCGAGATTCATTAAGAATAAACCATTGACCAGCGGGGCATGACCATAAAACATATCTCTCATATAAATAGAACAACCATTATTCTTGGATTTAAATGAGTAGCCATCTCGCATTAAACGAGATCCAGATACAATGTTCATGCTCAAAGCTGGCACTAAATAACAATTATTGAGGTTTAAAACTAATCTCGTAGGTAAATGTAGAGGTAGCGTGCCGACGGCGGTCACATCGACCTTGGAACCATTCCCGACGCGTATCGTCACCTCGTCCTTCGCCAGTCTCCGCTTATTTTGTAGCTCCTGTTTTGAGTTACAAATATGAGCAACCGCACCGGTATCAAATACCCAGGAGCTACTACAAGTACTGGTAAGGTAGACATAAATTACATGTATATCACATATACCTTTGGTGTTGCCGGCCTTCTTGTCCGCTAAGTATTTGGGGCAATTCCGCTTCCAGTGTCCCTTTCCCTTGCAATAGAAGCACTCACCTCGTGTTTGGGTCCATTCTTTGGCTTCTTCCCGCAATCGGCTTATCGGGCGCAACAACTCCTTGCCGTCCTTCTTGAAGTTCTTCTTACCCTTGCCTTTCTTGAAACTAGTGGTTTTATTTACCATCAACACTTGATGTTCCTTTTTGATTTCCACCTCTGCTGATTTCAGCATTGAAAATACTTCAGGAATAGTTTTCACCCATCCCCTACATATTGTAGTTCATCACAAAGCTCTTGTAGCTAGGTGGGAGCGACTGAAGGATTCTGTCAATGACCGCCTCGTCCGGAGGTTAATGTCCAGCTGGGACAAGCGGTTGTGCAACCCGGACATTTTGAGTATGTGCTCACCGATGAACTATTTTCCTCCATCTTACTGCTTGGGGAACGAGTAATTTCAAAAATTTCCTACGCACACGCAAGATCATGGTGATGCATAGCAACAAGAGGGGAGAGTGTGTCCACGCACTCTAAAGACCGAAAGCGAAGCGTTATGACAACGCTGTTGATGTAGTCGACGCCTTCGTGATCCGACCGATCCAAGTACCGAACGTCACGGCACCTCCGTGTTCTCGCACATCGCTCAGCTCGATGACGATCCCCGACTCCGATCCAGCAGGTGTCGGGATGAGTTCCACAAGACGACGGCGTGGTGACGATGATGATGTTCTACCAGCGCAGGGCTTCGCCTAAACTCCGCGACGATATGACCGAGCTGGAATATGGTGGAGGGGGCACCGCACACGGCTAAGGAACGATCCGTAGATTAACTTGTGTGTCCTAGGGTGCCCCCTGCCTCAGATACAAAGGAGCAAGGGGTGCGGCCGGCCCTAGGAGGAGGCACGCCGAGGAGTCCTACTCCCACCGGAGTAGGACTCCCCTTACCTAGTTGGATTAGGACTTGGGGGAGGAAAGAGGAAGGGGCGCCGCCCCCCCCTTCCTTGTCCTATTCGACTATGGGGGAGGGGCGCGCCTGCCCCGGCCGCCCTCCTCTTCTCCCTCATGGCCCACTAAGGCCCATTAACCCCGGAGGGTTCCGTAACCCGGTGTTCCTAGTAAATCCCAATTTCACCCGGAACTATTCCGAAGTCCAAACATAGGCTTCCAATATATCAATCTTTATGTCTCGACCATTTCGTGACTCATCGTCATGTCTGTGATCACATCCGGGACTCCGAACAAACTTTGGTACATCAAAACTCATAAAACTGTCATCGTAACGTTAAGCGTGCGGACCCTACAGGTTCGAGAACTATGTAGACATGACCTAGAACTATTCTCGGTCAATAACCAATAGTGGAACCTGGATATTCATATTGGTTCCTACATTTTCTACGAAGATCTTTATCGGTCAAACCGCATAACAACATACGTTGTTTCCTTTGTCATCGGTATGTTACTTGCCCGAGATTCGATCGTCGGTATCCAATACCTAGTTTAATCTCGCTATCGGCAAGTCTCTTTACTCGCTCCGTAATACATCATTTCATAACTAACTCATTAGTTACAATGCTTGCAAGGCTCGGTGATGAGTATTACCGAGAAGGCCCAGAGATACCTCTCCGACAATCGGAGTGACAAAACCTAATCTCAATTATGCCAACTCAACATATACTTTTGGAGACACCAGAGAGTACCTTTATAATCACCCATTACGCTGTGATGTTTGGTAGCACACAAAGTGTTCCTCCGGTAAACGGGAGTTGCATAATCTCATAGTTGCAGGAACTTTGTATAAGTCATGAAGAAAGCAATAGCAACATACTAAACGATCAAGTGCTAAGCTAACGGATTGGGTCATGTCAATCACATCATTCTCCTAATGATGTGATCCCGTTAATCAAATAACAACTCTTTGTCCATGGTTAGGAAACATAACCATCTTTGATTAACGAGCTAGTCAAGTAGAGGCATACTAGTGACACTCTGTTAGTCTATGTATTCACACATGTATTATGTTTCCGGTTAATACGATTCTAGCATGAATAATAAACATTTATCATGATATAAGGAAATAAATAATAACTTTATTATTGCCTCTAGGGCATATTTCCTTCACTTACAACTGTAGAACTTTTCGGAGACTTCATATCTCTTCGAACATCTCATATACTCCGTGTTTCTCAAAACGCTTTTGGAGCCCCGGTTCTAAGTTGTAAAGCATGCCGCATCGAACAAGGGAGTAATCATCAAGACGTGATCGCCAAGCGCTCATAACGCCTTGGTTCTCTCGATGGGTGCTTCACCTAGCGGTCCTTCTAGGACATATGCTTTCTTGGCAGCTATGAGGATGATCTCGTGTTCCGGACCCAGTCCGAATAGTTGTTGCCATCATCTTTCAGCTTGGTTTTCTAGGAACGTTGAAGTTGAGGTTGACATGAGCGCTGGCCATTTGATCTACAAGACATTTTGCAAAGGTTTTTAGACTAAGTTCATGATAATTAAGTTCATCTAATCAAATTATTTAATGAACTCCCACTCAGATTAGACATCCCTCTAGTCATCTAAGTGATACATGATCCAACTCAACTAGACCGTGTCCGAACATCACGTGAGACGGACTAGTCATCATCGGTGAACATCTCCATGTTGATCGTATCTTCCATACGACTCATGTTCGACCTTTCGGTCTCTTGTGTTCCGAGGCCATGTATGTACATGCTAGGCTCGTCAAGTCCACCTAAGTGTTTTGCATGTGTAAATCTGTCTTACACCCGTTGTATGTGAACGTTAGAATCTATCACACCCGATCATCACATGGTGCTTCGAAACAACGAACTTTCGCAACGGCGCATAGTTAGGGGGAACACTTTCTTGAAATTATTATAAGGGATCATCTTATTTACTACCGTCGTACGAAGCAAATAAGAAGCAAAACATGATAAACATCACATGCAATCAAATAGTGACATGATATGGACAATATCATATTGCTCCTTTGATCTCCATCTTCGTATGCCATGATCATCTTCACACCGCATGCCACCATGATCACCATCATCATGATCTCCATCATCGTGTCTTCATGAAGTTGTCACGCCAACGATTCCTTCTACTTCTATGGCTAACATGTTTAGCAATAAATTAAAGTAATTTACATGGCGTTATTCAATGACACGCAGGTCATACAAAAATAAAGACAACTCCTATGGCTCCTGCCGGTTGTCATACTCATCGACATGCAAGTCGTGATTCCTATTACAAGAACATGATCAATCTCATACATCACATATATTTCATTCATCACATCCTTTTGGCCATATCACATCACAAGGCATATGCTGCAAAAACAAGTTAGACGCCCTCTAATTGTTGTTGCATGTTTTACGTGGCTTCTATAGGTTTCTAGCAAGAGCGCTTACCTCGTAAAACCACAACGTGATATGCCAATTTCTATTTACCCTTCATAAGGACCCTTTTCATCGAATCCGATCCGACTAAAGTGGGAGAGACAGA
This sequence comes from Aegilops longissima, assembly GCA_021605205.1. Classification (NCBI taxonomy): domain Eukaryota; kingdom Viridiplantae; phylum Streptophyta; class Magnoliopsida; order Poales; family Poaceae; genus Aegilops; species Aegilops longissima. The sequence goes on from CM038678.1 coordinate 542,241,089, forward strand.
CACCCGCTAGCTACCTTATGCAACTAGTGCACGCCGACCGGTGGAACCTGTCTCACGTGGCATACGTAAGGTCGGTCCGGGCCGCTTCATCCCACGGTGCCGCCGAAATAAGATAAGACTAGTAGTGGCAAGAAAATTGACAACATCTACGCCCACAACAAGTTTGTGTTCTACTGTGCATAGAAACTACGACAGACCTAGCTCATGATGCCATCTGTTGGGGAACGCTGCAGAAAATAAAATTTTCTACACTTCACCAAGATCAATCTATGGAGTCATCTAGCAACGAGAGAGGAGTGCATCTACATACCCTTGTAGATCACGCTGGAGCGCTCAAGAGAACGGGGTTGAGGGAGTCGTGCTGTCGTGATCCAAATCACCGAAGATCCTAGTGCCGAACGGACGGCACCTCCGCTGCTCAACACACGTACAGTTGGGGAAGACGATCCTCCTTCTTGATCCAGCAAGGGGAGGAGAGGTTGATGGAGATCCAGCAGCACGACGGCGTGGTGGTGGAAGTAGCGGCGATCTCGGCAGGGCTTCGCCAAGCTCTACGAGAGGGAGAGGTGTTGCGGAGGGAGAGGGAGGCGCCAGGAGCAGGGGGTGCGCAGCCCTCCCTCTCCCCCTCTTTATATAGGGGACCTGGGGGGCGCCGGCCCCCTAGAGATCCCATATCAAGGGGGGGCGGCGGCCAAGCGGGGGGGCGGCGGCCAAGGGTGGTCCCCGTACAATACTGGTGACCCCTGAAACTTTCCCGGTGGCCGAAACTGGACTTCCTATATACAACTCTTCACCTCCGGACCATTCCGGAACTCCACGTGACGTCCGGGATCTCATTCGGGACTCCGAACAACTTTCGGGTTACCGCATACTAATATCTCTACAACCCTAGCGTCACCGAACCTTAAGTGTGTAGCCCCTACGGGTTCGGGAGACATGCAGACAGACCGAGATGACTCTTCGGTCAATAACCAACAGCGGGATCTGGATATCCATGTTAGCTCCCACATGTTCCACGATGATCTCATCGAATGAACCACGATGTCGAGGATTCAAGTAATCCCGTATACAATTCCCTTTGTCAATCGGTACGTTACTTGCCCGAGATTCGATCGTCGGTATCCCAATACCTCGCTCAATCTCGCATCGCAAGTCACTTTACTCGCATCCGTAATGCATGATCCGTGACCAACCACTTAGTCACTTTGAGCTCATTATGATGATGCATTACCGAAAGGGCCCAGAGATACCTCTCCGTCATACGAGTGACAAAATCCAGCCTCGATCCGTGTCAACCCAATAGACACTTTCGGAGATACCTGTAGTATACCTTTATAGTCACCCGATTACGCCAGTGACGCTTTGGTACACCCAAAGCACTCCTACGGCATCCGGGATTTACACGATCTCATGGTCTAAGGAAATGATACTTGACATTGCAAAAGCTCTAGCAAACGAACTACACGATCTTGTGCTATGCTTAGGATTGGGTCTTGTCCATCACATCATTCTCCCAATGATGTGATCCCGTTATCAATGACATCCAATGTCCATGGTCAGGAAACCGTGACCATCTATTGATAAACGAGCTAGTCAACTAGAGGCTCACTAGGGACATGTTGTGGTCGTATTCACACATGTATTACGATTTTGGATAACACAATTATAGCATGAATAATAGACAATTATCATGAACGAGTAAATATAATAATAACCATTTTATTATTGCCTCTAGGGCATATTTCCAACAGAAAGGACACCGCAAGATTTAACCCAAAGCTAAGCACTTCTCCCATTGCAAGGAAGATCAATCTGGTAGGCCAAACCAAACAGATAATTCGAAGAGACTTGCAAAGATAACCAATCATACATAAGAGAATTCAGAGAAGATTCAAATATTGGTCATAGATAATCTTGATCATAAACCCACAATTCATCGGTCTCAACAAACACACCGCAAAAAGAAGATTACATCGAATAGATCTCCACGAGAGAGGGGGAGAACATTGTATTGAGATCCAAAAAGAGAGAAGAAGCCATCTAGCTACTAACTATGGACCCCGAAGGTCTGAAGTAAACTACTCACACTTCATCGGAGAGGCTATGGTGTTGATGTAGAAGCCCTCCATGATGGATGCCCCCTCCGGTGGAGCTCCGGAACAGGCCCCAAGATGGGATCTCGTGGGTACAGAAGATTGCGGCGTGGAATTAGGTTTTTGGCTCCGTATCTGATAGTTTGGGGTGCGTGAGGTATATAGGAGGAAGGAGTACGTCGGTGGAGCAACAGGGGGCCCACGAGGGTGGAGGGCACGCCCTGGGGGGGTGGGCGCGCCCCCTACCTCGTGGCTTCCTCTTTTGTTTCTTGATGTAGGGTCCAAGTCTCCCGGATCATAATCTTCCTAAAAATCATGTTCCCGAAGATTTCATTTTGTTTGGACTCCGTTTGATATTCCTTTTCTGCGAAACTCTGAAATGGGCAAAAAAACAGCAGTTCTGGGCTAGGCCTCCGGTTAATAGGTTAGTCCCAAAAATAATATAAAGTGGATAATAAAGCCCAATAATGTCCAAAACAATAGATAATATAGCATGGAGCAATCAAAAATTATATATACGTTGGAGACGTATCAGCTTGCACCCTCGGATCATACGTTGCTTTTGTGCAGTTCCACTAAAATCGAGCTAAGCATCCCTGATGGCAAAGATATTGAAGAAGTGTGATTTGAATAATAGTACTGGCACTAGTTCATGAGACATAAACTCGTCACAAGTAGAAGCCGGTAGAAGTAGAGAAAGATCGACATGGAGATGGAGCTATGTGGGGAGCTGCGGTAGTGGAGCAAGCCGGCTCCAAAAGGAAGATGGACTACCTGGGACGTTGGGCTGTAGCTAGAAGGGTGGTTGGGACGCGGCATCGGCCCATACCACAGTGAGCCCTGATTGGGAGGAACTGACTGTGGATTTTCTCCCTCGCCGATGTCGACCACGTCTACGCAGAACATTGTTCCCTTCCCCCAGCTGCGGGATCAGGCTGAATATGTGACCAGCGGTGTGGCCACCATCATTCTATGCTTGTGAAGAGAGCAACCCAAGCAAGCAGGCTTGTAGCTTAGGCTCCTGCTAGTGTTATATAGTGGTTTTCTTTTTCTCTCCATATCAACCATTTTATATTGCGTACGTGTCATTGAAGAGTGAAATGATGGTTGCTTCTTCCGATTAACTTACTGTGTGATTTGACTGCTCCTTTAGTGGCCCCTACATGTACTCCCCCTACGTGTATGCAACAGTCACACGTACACATGGACGCAAAAACGCGCGCGACGCCCTAATGCATGCATGTCCGAGCACACGACGAAACACACACGGTCAAGCTCAAGTGCTCAACCTACATGTGCATGCACACACATACTCAGCCAGGGTGAGCTAGTGACCGTATAAACACCAAAAAATGTATATATTGAGCGCAATGAGTGTATTATGAAGTCCATCGACCGTATGTTTACAAATATACAAAGGATGCATGGTGTATTTATCTCGTTTGAAATTAAGCCATATTAACCGGAGAGGGGGCAGTATGGACTAGCATTACTTTGTTGTGTCCCGTCAACTTGCCGAACAAGGAGAAGCTTGCAGTACGGGAGAAGCTTGTGCGCGGTGGCTCGCAGCACAAGGAGAAACTTTTGACTAATGCAAGCTCTCCTTCGCTCAGGCGATGGACGTGCAACAGTTAATTCGGTGTCAGATTGCTAGAAGCATACACTGTACTAGTAATATTATGGTTGCACTTCCCGAAGAGGCGAACAGCCAAGCGCAAAGTTTACTGGTACTAGTACTACTACTATAGTCTATAGAGGTATGTACTATACTAGTACTAGGAACCGGATGGAGGAGCGTCTGCACTCTTATTATATTTTTAAAATGTGATAAAGCAATCTTCAACACATTTGGTTCTCTTCGAGGGTTCTCGCATGTGATAATGGAAGTTGATTGCATGGAACACTCGCCACAATTCTCGCTTAATTCTGGCTCATATCCTATTACAAATAGGAGCGCTCGGTAATATTTCCTGTTTTTCTGTTATTCAGCATGTAAATAGGTCAGAAAACCTTGCGGCGCATCTTTTTGCAAACTGTGCTTGCTGCACTTTGAATGTGGCCGAGAGCTGGCTTGATGAAAAACCTCACTTCCTACTTCTTTTTTTGCGGGGTACCTCGCTTCCTTGTGACCAGTGTCTTGGCTGGTCGTCCTAAGAATGCTTATATATGAATAAATCTCTCTCATTTACCCGCAAAAAAGATTAAGCCATATTAACCGGAAAGGAGGGAGTATGGACTAGCACTACTTGTTGGTGTGTCCCGTCAACTCGTAGAACGAGGAGAAGCTTGCAGGACAAGGTGAAGCTTGCTTACGCCTTTTGACTAATGCAACGTACCCTCGCCCAGGCGGTGGACATGTGAAAGTGCAACTATCCCTAGGTGGTTTTGGTAATTCATAACAACATATAGCTCATTGAGCTAATGCTATTCCAAGACTATTATTTGAGGAAAGCTCAATGAATGGCATGGCATGGATGATGAAAGTGGATCCCTCAAAATGCTAATGAACAAAAGCTCAAGACTCTTCATTTTATATTTTAGTGATCCAAGATCACATTGAGTCTATAGGAAAAGCCAATACTATCAAGGAGGGATGAGGTGTTGCTTAATGAGCCTCTTGCTTCATGTGCTTAGTGATATGCTCCAAAACCCTCAGCTACTTTCTCACATCCTCATATGACCTAAACATAAAGCCAAAATCGGTCACACCGATTCTTTCTATCCGGCGCCACCGAGTTCTAATGTCATAGCCACTGCCACAAACCCTAGGCAAATCGGTTCTACCGATAGGGATCTCGGTCTCACCGAGATGGGATTGTAATCTCTCTGTTTCCTTTTCGTAACTTTTCGGTCTCACCGAAAGAGCGGATCGGTCCCACCGAGATTGCAATGTAAACTCTCTGTTTCCCTTTCGTAACTATTCGGTCTCACCGAAAGAGCGAATCGGTCACACCGAGTTTACCCGACCAACTCTCTGGTTAGCTAATTACCAAAATCGGTCTCACCGAGTTTGTGTAATCGGTCTCACCGAGATTACGTTATGCCCTAACCCTAACCACATCGGTCTTACCGAGTTGCATGTCAGTCCCATCGAAAATCCTAACGGTCACTAGGTTTGCTAAATCGGTCTGACCGAGTTTGTTGATTCGGTCCCACCGAGATTGGTAAATTGTGTGTAACGGTTAGATTTTGTGTGGAGGCTATATATACCCCTCCACCTCCTCTTCATTCGTGGAGAGAGCCATCAGAACAATCCTACACTTCCAACTTACCATTTCTGAGAGAGAACCACCTACTCATGTGTTGAGGCCAAGATATTCCATTCCTACCATATGAATCTTGATCTCTAGCCTTCCCCAAGTTGCTTTCCACTCAAATCTTCTTTCCACCAGATCCAAATCCTATGAGAGAGAGTTGAGTGTTGGGGAGACTATCATTTGAAGCACAAGAGCAAGGAGTTCATCATCAACACACCATTTGTTACTTCTTGGAGAGTGGTGTCTCCTAGATTGGCTAGGTGTCACTTGGGAGCCTCCGACAAGATTGTGGAGTTGAACCAAGGAGTTTGTAAGGGCAAGGAGATCGCCTACTTCGTGAAGATCTACCGCTAGTGAGGCAAGTCCTTCGTGGGCGACGGCCATGGTGGGATAGACAAGGTTGCTACTTCGTGGACCATTCGTGGGTGGAGCCCTCCGTGGACTCGTGCAACCGTTACCCTTCGTGGGTTGAAGTCTCCATCAACGTGGAGGTACGATAGCACCACCTATCGGAGCCACACCAAAAACATCCGTGTCTCCAATTGCGTTTCAATCCTCCAAACCCTTCCCCTTACTTTCTTGCAAGTTGCATGCTTTAATTTCCGCTGCCAATATACTCTTTGCATGCTTGCTTGAATTGTGTGATGATTGCTTGACTTGTCCTAAGATAGCTAAAATCTGCCAAACTCTAAAATTGGGAAAAGGTTAAGTTTTTAATTGGTCAAGTAGTCTAATCACCCCCCTCTAGACATACTTCAAGGTCCTACAAGTGGTATCAGAGCTTTGGTCTCCATTTGCTTTGATTTCCATAGCTTTTGGTGGTCATAGCCTTGGTTTCACAACCTAGGAGAGTATGGCGTCTAGCGAGGGAAATTATCACCGTAGAGGTCCTTACTTTGATGGTACTAATTTTGCTAGTTGGAAGCATAAGATGAAAATGCATATTCTCAGACATAACCCGCCGTTTGGGAAATTATTTGTATTGGCTTGCAAGGTGAATTCTTTGATGGGAGAGAGCCGAACCGTGAAGCGAAATGCGAAGAATTGAAGATGCTGCAATACAACGCTCAAGCTTGTGATATCATCTTCAACGGATTGTGCCCCGAAGAATTCAACAAAATCAGCCGTCTTGAGAATGCAAAGGAAATTTGGGATACTTTGATTGATATGCATGAAGGTACCGAATCCGTCAAGGAATCCAAGTTGGATGTGCTCCAAAGTCAGCTTGACAAGTTCAAAATGAAGGATGGTGAAGGTGTCGCTGAAATGTACTCTAGGCTTGCACTTATCACAAATGAGATTGCCGGCTTAGGGAGTGAAGAGATGACCGACAAATTCATCATCAAGAAGATCCTAAGAGCATTGGATGGAAAGTATGATAGCGTGTGCACATTGATCCAAATGATGCCAAACTACAAAGATCTCAAGCCAACGGAAGTCATTGGAAGAATTGTTGCTCATGAGATGTCACTTAAGGATAAGGAGGAACTTCACAACAAGTCAAGTGGTGCTTACAAAGCCTCAAGTGAAGCCCCCACATCATCAAGTGAGAAACAAACCTTTAATGAAGAATTGAGCTTAATGGTGAAGAACTTCAACAAATTCTACAAGAGTAGAAGCAAAGAAAGAAGCTCCAAGTCAAAGTCTTACCATGACAAAAGATCTTCTAGTCGAGAGCGCAATTGCTACAATTGTGGGAGACCCGGACACTATTCCAATGAGTGTACGGCACCCTACAAAAGAAGAGAAGATTCTCCAAGAAGAAGAAGCAAAAGAGAAGAATCACCACGAAGAGAGAGGAGTAGAGATGATCGTTATGAACGAAGATCCTCACGGAGAATAAAGGATTCGGAAAGGAAGGACAAGTCATCAAAGAGCTACACAAAACGAAGACATCAAGCTCATGTTGGTGAATGGGTATCCGGCTCCGACTCCGACCATCACTCCGAGAGAAGCTATCACTCCGACTCCGAATATACTCAAGATGAAGGTGTTGCCGGTCTAGCACTTGTGTCAACCAACTCCTACGACATATTTGAATCACCAAATGAAGGAATTGGAAGATGCTTCATGGCCAAAGGTCCTAAGGTAACACATCCTGAGTATGTTGATTTCAATAGTGATGAAGATGACTTGCTAGGTGATGATGATTTACTTGTTGACAACTCTAGTGATGAATACTATGATGAAACGTCAATTAATCATGCTAATCAAGATGAAACGAATGGCAATGATAAGGAGAAGACTGAGCCTCTAACTAAAGAACTAAACACTCTTAAGTTAGCTCATAAAACTATCTTCGAAGATCATCGAGAACTTTTAAGGGCTCATGAGCAAGAGCATGAGTTCTTAAAAGCAATCAATGATGATCTCCGTAAGAAAAGTTCTTCTTACATTGCCAAGCGTTTACTCTTATCTACTTACATGCCTCAAGTCAAGTCCAGTAACAAGAATAAGAAAGATTCTTCCTCTAGTAGTAACAATAATAATAATGTCAAATCCAATATTGTTGCTTCTAGTAGTTCTCTTGATTCCACTAATGATCCTCTTAGCCAAGTTACACTTGAGCAAGAAAACAGCTTATTGAAGGGAATTATAGAGAAAGGTGTATACAAGAGTTGCCGAGAGTAAGCAATTTGAGGAAATTGTACGCAAGCAAGGAAGGCATCGGAAGAATCAAGGTGTTGGTTTTGAACGAAAGTTCAATGCCAATGGAGTTGAGTGGGAAGAAGATCAATACCCCAAGACGAAGTTTGTTCCTCAACAAGAGAAGTATGATCCTACTTCCTTCAAGGGAACACAAGCACAAGATGATCTTCCACCACTAGACCACAAGAACAAAGGCAAGGACAAGCTTCAAGAAGAGATTGATGCATTTGAAGAAGCACCTAAGGTCTCGGTCAAGTGGATTCCCAAGACTACGTCAAGTTCTACCTCATCAAGTACAACTACAACTCCAAGGATTCCCATCAAGATGATGTGGATCCCGAAGAAGATGAACTAGAGAGTTCTTGAGGGTGACTCCGCCAACATTCTTCACCCATATCATGATGGCAAGAACAAGTGCAATCAACTTCCACATCTTGCATTAGTTCAAGGAGTCACAAAACCTCATGTTGGTAAGGCAAGGGACAAGGTAACCTAATGTTTTCATCGACATCATTTTGTATGTGCATCACTCTATGTCTATGGATATTCTTGTTTGTTCCTTGTGGGACTAACCCATGTAGGTAAGTTGAAAGTGCAACTCACTCCAAAGGATTGCTCCGAATGATCTACATCAACATTGAGCATCCACATCTTCAACACCTACATGAAGTCATCGTCGACAAAACCCAAGGTTAGTTCATCCCTCTAAGGGGGGATCTCACATATAGGGGGAGCTTAACTCTGAGAATTGAGTCAAAGCAACTCTAATGGTGTGAACACATTAATGCATTATGTAAAAGTGGTAACCCCACTTGAGCTTAAACAGTGAGTATGACCTATGATCAAATGTCTATCATTTGACTCCTAAGTCAATATACTCATATATAGATGACCTAGTCATCGCCAATTGTATGATAGATGCTAGAATTGGTTGTGCATGCTTTGCCACATATTTCATTTGTCATCTTATTGTGTGAGCATGTTGATGCATATTTTACTCATTCGAGGACATCCACTTGTTGTTTTGATTGTTTGGTTTCTTTTCTTTTTGCCAAGTGGATGGACAAGAATGCCTAAGAACCTTCTCTAGCTATCTATGCTTTTCTCGTCTCAAACTCTATTCATGCTACATCACAAAATTTGATCAAGTCAGATTCAAACCACTCTGTGTGAGGAGCACTCGGAGTCCCCGATTCGTCATAGACTTAAACTTCCAAAACTTCTTTGTGATTCTCGGTCTGACCGATTCCTCCATTTCGGCCTTACCGAGATCACTAAGTCGATCTAAGTTTTCAATCTCGTTGCAACTGATTTGAACTTTTCGGTCACACCGAATTGCAATAACTGTACACAGTTTTCCATCTCGGTGCCACCGAGTTGTTCTAGTCGGTCACACCGACAGGGTCAGGCTATATATAGTCACGGGCAAAAATTTGGAAATTTCTCCAAACCACTTCGCCCGCGCAATAGCTCGCTCTGCCTCCGTGGTCTCCGGATCGTCTCCTCGCCGCCACCGCCTCCATCGCTGGTTTCCGCTGCCAAGCGAATTCAACCCCGCCGTTGCCGCCAGTGGCGAGTCTCCGCCGAACTAGGGTATGGACTCGATCATTGTGCTTTCCCGTCGATTCTCAAACATTGTGTTCTTATTGATTCTAGCCATGATTGAAACACTCCTATCCAGTCAATGCAATCCTTAGAATAGTTTTGGTTCGTAAATTAGGGTTAGGTTTCCGCCGAAACCATCTCGGACCCACCGAGTTGAAAAACTCGGTCCCACCGACTTGGCTTATGCCATTGCACTAGTGAGACTCGGTCTGGCCGAGAATTGCTAATCGGTGAGACCGATTTTAGGACTTTGTGAAACCCTAGCTGTCTCGGTGCCACCGAACTATGACTCGGTCCTACCGAGTTCATCAGTTTAGGTTCCAAAACAGCTTCGGTATCACCGAGTTTGAAAATCGGTTGATCCGAAATGCTTTCTGTGGAAAACTAAAACTGAATTTTTGAGTCATTCTTTTGCAAAATCTCTGCATTTTGTGATGCTCATCCACTCTACCTCATTTATAACTCTTCACAGGGTCAGCAGTCAGTGATTGCAGCATGTCAGACCAGAGTGATAGTCAGAACAGGTCAGAAGAGCAGGTGAACATGAGTGAGGGCACTAGTCCCTCCAGCACTTTAGACGAAGGCAGCAGGAGCACCCCAAGCAATTTGCCTAAAGCTGCCACCAGACAAAGAAAGAAGAAAACCTCATATTCTGAAGATGAGGATTATAGGGCAGAAGAGGATGAGGCAACCTCCAAGAAGGCAGTGCTCAAAAATTAGTATGGCTCTGCACATAGCACAAAGCCTGGACTCAATAGGAAGGTCCCTGCCAAGAGGACACCTATGCCAAAGGTCAGAGCATCAACTCAAGTTCCTGAAAAGCCTGATCCCAAAGAGTCAGTTGCTGCAGAAGGAAAGAAGATAAAAGAAAGGGTCAAGAAGACCACAGTCAGAGTTATTGGGAAGCCTTCCATGATGGAAGAGGAAGAAGAGATTTACTTTTGAGACCCAAGGCACCAAAGCTTATGGGTGATGCTATAAGATCGGGGCTGCCACATCTAAGCCCAAGGAAGCACCCAAAGCTGCCCCCAAGGCCAAGTTTGCACCAAAGAGGAATACCAAGAGTATTCCATCTGCTGAGAAGAACAAGGCCCCAAAGGCACGAGGATGCTGATGAGGAAGATGAAGAAGGACAAGTTCTGAGGAAGCTCAAGCCCAAGATACCAGACCACAATGATGCCCATCCTGTGGCTGAGGACATGAAGATCAGAAGAGATCATGGGTTGAGGCTATGGAGGATGACAGATCCATATGCCACAAGGAGAAGAACTGCTGTGGATTACAGGTTTCACACCAAGGAACAACAGGACTTCTATGAGACCATTCTGCTGGATAAGAAGCCTATCGTTTGTGATATGAGGTGGGTCGACTGGACCTACATGAAGGACAATGTAGAGCACTATCCTGGAGTGCAAGACAGTTTTGTTGCTGTTGGAGTTGCAGACTTTGTTGGGCAAAAGCTCACCAACTGGAACGATGAACTTATCATGCAGTTCTACTCCACAGCACACTTTTATCCAGATGGCAGTATAGTGTGGATGTCTGAAGGTACAAGGTACCAGTCAACTGTTGAGGAGTGGGCAAAATTGATAAATGCCCCAGAGGAGAATGAAGATGACCTGGATGTATATGCCAAGAAGAAAATGGACCACAATTCCATGGCACACATGTACAAGGAGATCCCAGACACGGCCATTGAGACATTTAAGTTTGGATCAGTCCACTTCCTTCTGTCAGGGCTGCCAACTAACAACTGCATCTTAAGGCACACTCTATTGCCTAAGTCTGGTGACCACAACATGATTAGAGGGCATGCAATCAACATGTTGCATCTGTTTGATGTGCCACAGAAATTCAAAGTCATGAGCCTTATGGTAGAAACCATTAAGAGGACTGCAGCAGACCAGAAGAGGAGTTGTGGATATGCCCCTCAGATCCAGGAGTTGATTAACTCAAAGATGTGCACAGGCAAATATCTATTGGATAAGGAACATTTTCCACTTTATCCAGACTTTGAGGACAATGAGGTTGTCATGAATGAGAATGATCCATCGTCGCCCAAGCTCAAGAGAAGAAGGAGAAGGCAAGGAAGGAGAAGGCTGCCAGATGCCAACTCAAGAGGAGGCATCTGAGTATTTCTTGAAGAACAAGCAGGAGCAGCTTGGTTACTTAATAGCATCAACACCGAGGATTGAGAAGGGATTGGCCACCTCACTCAAAATCGAGAGCACTGAAAGAATCATGGAACAAAAGTTCTATGACTTAGATGTGAAAGTAACTGAGATTCAGTCAGCAGTAGAGCAACTACAGGATGACATGCAGGAGAGGAAGGGAAAAACAACGACTGATGCGTTTGCCAGAGTGCCAAGAGCTCAGAGGTCAGCTGGAGTGCCAACTCCAGACACCAAAGCCACCTCCTCAGCTCCAGCTACGGCTCCAGCCCAACCAGCTCCAGCACCTACACCAGCTCCAGCTCCATCTACTTCAACTCAAGCTTTCGTCCTCGGCGCCATCCGGACACCACCACCTGAAGATCAAGCCTGAGAGTCGATCTAGCACTATGCATTTTCTAGGAACTTTTTGGTAACTTGTTGCCAAAGGGGGAGAAAAATTTATAGATCATAGGCTTTGAGAGAGAGAGAGAGAGTGTTGCTTTTGTTCTCTCTTGATTTGGTGGTCTTTTAAACTTGTTTGCTTTTGATTGCTTGAGATACTATGCTATTCTTGTGAGACATTGATGATCATGTGTTTGATCATAAGCTACACTTATGCATGTTTGATGATATTATCTTATCTATCCTATGTGATCATTCACTTTGCTTGGTGATGAGTGCATGTATTCAATATTTATCATTTTGAGCGCTCCACCAAGATGCATGTGACATGGAAGAGTATCCCTTGAGCCTAATTTCTTGTGCATTTGCAGTCCAAAGCAAATCTTAATATATGCACAAATTTAGGGGGAGCTCTTGCTTATCACATACTTCTCAAAGCTTTGATCTACATGTTGTCATCAATTACCAAAAAGGGGGAGATTGAAAGTGCAACTATCCCTAGGTGGTTTTGGTAATTCATAACAACATATAGCTCATTGAGATAATGCTATTCCAAGACTATTATTTCAGGAAAGCTCAATGAATGGCATGGCATGGATGATGAAAGTGGATCCCTCAAAATGCTAATGAACAAAGGATTGTCTCAAGCTCAAAAGCTCAAGACTCTTCATTTTATATTTTAGTGATCCAAGATCACATTGAGTCTATAGGAAAAGCCAATACTATCAAGGAGGGATGAGGTGTTGCTTAATGAGTGTAACACCCCGGATGTAACTTTCCATATTTGTAACTCCAACTCTTGCCATTTTCGGCATTGTGATATGATATTCCCTCCGTGGTTGGGTTTTTGTCTTTCGTTTTTGCATTTTGTTCATGTCATGCATTCCATATCATGTCATCATGTGCATCGCATTTGCATACGTGTTCGTCTCATGATTCCGAGCATTTTCCCCGTTGTCCGTTTTGCAATCCGGCACTCCTATGTCCCCCGGCGTCCCCTTTTACGTTTTTCCGTGAGCGGGTACTAAACTTTCTCGGAATGGACCAAGGTTTGTCAAGTGGCCTTGGTACACCACCGGTAGACCACCTGTCAAGTTTCGGGTCATTTGGAGCTCGTTTGGTACTCCAACGGTGAACCGCACTCTCGCAAAGGCCTCTTTTAAGTTACAGCCCAACACCCCTCCAAAATAGTCCAAGAACCCATCTAAGTCACTTCCATGCTCTCCGTCGTTCGATCACGATCGTGTGGGCGAAAACCGCACCTCATTTGGAGCTTCCTAGCTCCTTCTACCTATAAATATAGCCTCCCCCTCCGAAATACGGGCAAACCCTAGACGTTTTCCCCTCCGCCGCCACGGACACGTCCGGCCGCAGCCGGACACGTCCGGTCGCCCGCCGCCACGCCACGTGCACGCCGCCACTCGCCTGCCACCAGCGCCGCCGCCCCGCCAGCCCGAACCGCTGCTGCCAAGGCCCAGCCCTCCGCCCTCCCTGCCCGCCGCCCCTCTCCGCGCCCGCCCGCCCGCCCCAGCGCCGCCCGCCGCCGAACCTCCGCTCCACAGCCTTGCGTTCCCGCGCCGCCGCGCCCGCGTCGCCGCCGTCGTCGGCCACCGCCAGCCACTGGCCCCACCGCCACCCGGCCAGCCGCTTCTTCCTCCTCGGCCACCGCCGCTTCTTCCACTTCGAGCCGAGCTCGCCTCGGCTTCCGCGCAGCCGAACCCTAGATCCACGCATCGGTTGACTTTCTCCTCCCCCCGTAATCGCCTAAGTCATTATTTCTGTGATATTTTGTTGCATCTTCAACGCATCATAACTTTGCACTCGTTGCTCCGTTTCGTGTGTGTAATATGTCAAAATGTTCGTCTCGATGAGTAGATCATTTCATCTCATTGCATTATTTTCATTTGAGCTCATCTTGATGCCCGAAATGCTGTTAGAAGAGGGCTATGTGATGTTAGTTTCTGTTTCTTAACAGAACATGCACTTTTGTCATTTTTGCCATGATTGATGTGTGCACCCTATGAACTTGAGTCCTACATGTGTTTTGTAATATGCCATGCCATCTTTCCAGGGGTGTATGCCATATATTTTTGTGATCTCTGTGGTGACTAGCACAAGCATGCAAACTAGGCTTCATGATGTTGCTGTTTTCAGCCCCTGTTTTGCTGATATTTTTATGCCATGTTAACTTGATGCTACCGAGAGATCCATGCATATTTTGATATACTTCAGTGAGGATGTTTTCGACATATGGTTATGATCTATCCATCCATGCCTTTTTTTGCAATTATGGAGTGCCATAGCTTGAGTCAATCGAGCTCTACTTTTGCTATAAAATGTTTCCTGGCAGATTGTTTACATGTTATTCAATTTTGCCAAGGTTGTTGTAGTTGATCCGTGTATGCTATAATGTTGTTCTTGCCATGTATAGTTTCTATGCCATGTCTTCTTGATGGATGTATGCTTAGTTTATCATGTAATGCTCGGTAGTGAGTGCTTCGAGCTCTTAAACATGCCTACTAGTTATCTGTTTTTGTCATGCCCTGTTGCTGAATCTGTTAACGAAACTTGCTATATTGACATGGGTGTTACTATATTTTCTGATCCTTTTTTGGCTTATGGTCAGTAAGGGACTTTTGTTCTATGCTTTGAGTAGATTCATGCCATGCCTTGTTTTGCTATTATAAGTTCTTGTAGCATGTTGTTTTCTTGCTCTGAACATTGCTTCCTGATGCTGTTTTTGCCATGTTCAGTAATTTCACTAAGTCTGTGAAGCTGATATATTTTGCTCTTTTGCCATGCTTGTTTGGACCTGTTATGATTTGATTTAGCCGTAGCTCAGTGTTCATCTTTTGTCAAGCATCTTGAGTAGATCAATGCCATATACTTTGTTGGTACGTTTGGATGCAGTAGCTTAATTTCTCGATGCTTGCTATATGGCATCATGCTGTTAATGGCAGATTTGTGCCATTCTTGTTTTGCTTGTCATTTGCAAACCGTGCATCCGATTCCGGTGATCTTTATATCGATTTCAACCGAAATCATCTCATCTTTCCAGCGGCATACTTGGTTTGCCAAGTTGATGCCTGGTTCATCATTTTCCTTCCGAAGCACGCATACGCATTGTATATCACATCCTGCATATCATGCCATATATTGCATCATGTTGCTTGTGCATTGCGCCGTGATTTATTGTGGTTCCTTTGTTTGTGTTATTGCCTTGGGTAGAGCCGGGAGACGAGTACATAAACGAGGAACCTGTTGAGAACGCTTACGAGGATCAAGCTTTCGACAACTCTGAGAACTTTGCAGGCAAGATGACCATACCCTCGAAATCACTTCTATCTTTGCTATGCTAGATGCTCGCTCTTTTGCTATGCCTATGCTATGATGCCTATAACTTGCTATATCATGCCACCCATATTGCCATGTCAAACCTCTAACCATCCTTTCCTAGCAAACCGTTGTTTGGCTATGTTACCGCTTTGCTCAGCCCCTCTTATAGCGTTGCTAGTTGCAGGTGAAGATGAAGTTTGTTCCTTGTTGGAACATGGAGATGTTGTTCCTTGTTGGAAAATGTTTACTTGTTGGGGATATCACAATATATCTGCTATAATTAATGCATCTATATACTTGGTAAAAGGTGGAAGGCTCGGCCTTATGCCCGTGTTTTGTTCCACTCTTGCCGCCCTAGTTTCCGTCATACCGGTGTTATGTTCCTTGATTTCGCGTTCCTTACGGTTGGGTGATTTATGGGACCCCCTTGATAGTTCGCTTTGAATAAGACTCCTCCAAAAAGGCCCAACTTTTGTTTTACCATTTGCCACCTAAGCCTTTTTCCCCGGTTTTCGCGAGCCCGAGGGTCATCTTTATTTTAACCCCGGACCAGGTGCTCCTTGAGTGCTGGCCCGAACCGAGCAACTTCATGGGCCACCACGGGAAACTTGAGGCTTGGTTTTACTCGTAGCTTGACTTACGGATGTGCCACGAGAACGAGATATGTGCAGCTCCTATCGGGTTTTGTCGGCTGTCGGGCGGCTTTGCTGGTCTTGTTTTATTGCTGTCGAAATGTCTTGTAGTCCGGATTCGAGATCGATCGGGTCTTCGGTAGAAGGAATATCCTTCGTTGACCGTGAGAGCTTATAATGGGCTAAGTTGGGACACCCTGCAGGTATTATCTTTCAAAGCCGTGCCCGCTTATGAGGCAGATGGGAATTTGTTAATGTCGGTTGTAGAAAACCCGAAGTTGACCTTAATTAAAATACATCAACGCGTGTGTAACCGTGATGGTCTCTTCTCGTGAGTCCGGAAGTGAACACGGTGTTGGAGTTATGTTTGGCGTAAGTAGTTCAGATCGCTTCTTGATCGCTACTAGCTTCACGACCGTGCTTTGCTTCTATTCTCGCTCTCTTTTGCGAATGTAGCCACCATATACGCTAGTCGCTTGCTGCAGCTCCACCTCACAACTCTGTCCTTCCTATAAGCTTAAATAGTCTTGACCTCGCGGGTGTGAGATTGCTGAGTCCCGTGACTCACAGATTCTACCAAAACAGTTGCAGTGCCGGCGATGCCGGTCAGGTGGCGCAACCGAGCTCAAGTGGGAGTTCGATGAGGAACGTGGTCGTTACTATGTGTCTTTTCCTGATGATCGAGTAGTGGAGCCAGCTTGGGACGATCGGGGATCTGTGTAGCATTTGGGGTATCTTCTTTTATTTTGGTTCCGTAGTCGGACCTTGAGTGTAATCTGAATGATGGATGTTTATTTATGTATTGTGTGAAGTGGCGACTGTAAGCCAACTATGTATCTCTTTCCCTTATGTATTACATGGGTTGTGTGAAGATTACCTCACTTGCGACATTGCTTTCAATGCGGTTATGCCTCTAAGTCGTGCTTCGACACGGGAGATATAGCCGCATCGAGGCGTTATAAGTTGGTAATCAGAGCCATCCTCGACTTAGGAGCCCCTGCTTGATTGTTTGCTGGCGTTGTTGAGTCTAGAACAAAAATGTTTTGAGTCTTAGGATTATATATATCGGAGAGTAGGATTCTTTTTACTCCCCAATCCCTTCGTCGCTCTGGTGAGGTCTCCTGACGTAGAAGTTTTGACTCTCCTCTCCTCAATTTTCACTAAATTTTTTTTTAGGATCACGCGGGTATCTTGGAATCGTTCTGATGGTTTTGTGACGAGAACATTGTTCTTGGTGCCTCCTGACATTTAGGGGTTGTGGCAGTGTCCCGGGGAGTTAAGCTCCGAGGTGTTGTCGTCACAATTTTATCGTTGCAGTTCTGGAATACCTGAGTTTTGCCGACATCGAAATCTCTTTTGTACAGTTGTTGGTGAGATAACCCCGATAACCCAGTACTGGGGCGAGCTCGGGAGTATTGCCATGACTCAGTATAACGGAGGCTTTTGAAGGTCGAGGTACCACGATTTCGAAGGTTTCTTGGTTATGTGTTGACGGATGGATACAATGGATCTAGGTATTGTTAGTTTGGGTGATATATTTTGTGTCCCCTGTATCCCCAACACCAGATTGCATAACTAGAAAGTTTCGGGAGTTTATAGGTGGGATTCAAGTAGCTCTTAGCATTTCTTCCCGCAGATATTTGGTTTGTGATTGGATAATCCTTACCACTTATTTGTTCGATCGTACCTTGTTATTTTTTCATCATCCCTTAATCAAGTGGCTTCTCACCTTAATGGGCGTGTGATGTTAGCTTTTGGAATTCATTCGTTCATCCTTGTTCAATGTTTATTGTGAAGACTATATGTTGCAATTTCTATCCGTTGATTCAACTTGTCTATCTGTCTATCAAAGTGCTAACGGATGTCACCCTCTTCAGGATGGCTCCGCCAACGCGTCTGAATCCGGAACGCAATGAAGGGAGTCAGTCGAACCCTCCACCTCCACCTCCGCCTCCGGAGGCATGGCAAGCTATCATGGCAGCCACCAATGCCAATGCTCAGATGATTTTGCAACTCTTGCAAGAGCGTACTCAAGGGCAAGGCAGTCAAGGAAATCAGGGCCAAGGCAACAACCAGCCGCACTTTGCTACCCTTAATCAGTTCCTCGCTAATCAGCCGAAGTCTTTCGGTTTACGTAGTCGAGGCCACAGACGCCGACGATTGGCTTGTGGACATCTGCAAACATTTTGAATGTAGCAATGTCGACACGAGGACTTTGTCAAGTTTGCTTCGTTTCAACTCAAGGACCAAGCTGCTGAGTGGTTCCCGCAATACAAAGATTCGAGAGGAGGTCGTGTCATTACAGGATGAGTTCCGCCGAGACTTGAGCTCACCACATTCAAAAGTGTTGTTGAGAGCAAGCATGAGGAGTTCCGCAATCTCAAGAAAGGCAACATGTCGTGTATCAATACAATATCCAGTTCGAGAACTCGCCGCTTCGCTAAGCAAGGCGTCCACGATGAAAAGAGTATGATCTATCAATTCAGAGGTGGTCTCAAAGAAGATCTGCAATTAGCTCTCGTGCTTTTGAGCGGAAAAGTATGATGAATTCTACAACATGGCATCAAGCAAGAAGCTGCCCAGCTCAAATGTGAGGCTTCTAAGAAGAGAATCAGGGATGCAGTTCAGTCTTCTTCTTCCTCTCAAGTGGCAGCTAAGCAGCGAAGTTCTACCTTCCTCCTCCTCCGTTCCGTCGGCCTTATCGCCAGAAGAACTCAGCTGGTCGTGGATCTTCCCACCCACCCAACCACAGCTATCGAACAAGTCTAATTCTCAAGCTCCAAGGTCAAATGCTCCTTACCACCGTCCGCTCTCGGAGGTGACTTGCAACAAATGTCGTGAGAAAGGTCACTATGCGAACAAATGCTTCAACCAAAGGCGCCTTCCGCCTCCTCCTCCTGTGATATCTTCAAGCAATGCAGTGGTCAAGCATAATCCCAAGTATGCAAAGGTGAACATGATGAATGCAGCGCAAGCAGAGGATTCTTCTGATGTGATTATGGGTAATCTTCCAGTTAATGATATTCCTGCAAAAGTTTTATTTGATATTGGCGCATCGCATTCTTTCATGTCATATCCTTTTGCATCGAAGCACAATGTTGACACAGAGATTTTGTCCAAAGTTATGCAAATTGTTTCTCCCGGAAAGCTTATTACTTCTAGTTTGGTTGCTCCCGATGTCTCTATCAAGATGGGCGACTATAGATTTCTGGCTAAACCAATTGTCCTTGGTGACTCGGATATTGATCTTATTCTCGGGATGGATGGCTTTCTCGGCACAAAGCTCAGCTTGATTGTGCTGCCGTGAAATTCAATTGACTCACTCTTCTAATGATGTGATCATCTATGCGCTTCGTGATGAAACCATTCGGTTGTTTTCTCTCAATGAGAAGGGCGAATTGGATGCTATCTCTCGATTCGATCGTTTGTGAGTACCAAGATGTCTTTCGGAAGAGCTTCCGGGTATGCCTCCTCACCGCCAGCTTGAATTCGTTATCGATCTTGAGCACGGCATCGAACCCGTTTGCAAGCGTCCATACAAGCTTGGACCTAATGAGCTGAAGGAATTGAAGAAGCAGCTCGATGAACAAGAGCGTCTGGGTTTGATCGGACCGAGTTCATCTCCTTGGGGTTGTGGTGTTCTTTTGTCCGGAAGAAGGATGGCACGGACCGACTGTCGTCGATTACCGTCCATTGAATAAGAAGACAATCAAGAACAAGTATCCACTTCCCAACATCAATGAGCTTTTCGAGCAACTCAAAGGTGCTAAAGTGTTCTCCAAGCTTGACCTTCAGATGGGTTATCATCAAATTCGCATTCGTGAACAAGATATTCCCAAGACAACATTCGTAACAAGTTTTGGTTCTTATGAATATCTTGTCATGTCTTTCGGCCTTGTCAATGATCCTCCAACATTCTCTCGAATGATGAACTTCATCTTCAACCCCTACACCAATGAATTCGTCTTGGTCTATCTTGATGATATTTTGGTCTTCTCCAAGAATAAGAAGGATCATGCCAAACATTTGCGATTGGTGCTAGACAAGCTCGAGAGTATCAATTCTATCTGAAGTTTTCCAAATGTGAATTTTGGCTTGATGAAGTTCTTTACCTTGGTCACATCATCTCCGCCAAGGGCATCGCTGTTAATCCCGAGAAGGTGTATGCAGTTGTGAATTGGGAACCTCCTCGAATGTCAAGCGACTTCATGATTTTCTTGGTCTTGCAAGCTATTGCGAAGATTCGTTGAGAATTTGTCTAAGATTGCAAAGCCTCTTTCCAACCTCCTCCGAAGCATGTGAAGTATATCCGGTCTCCCGAGTGTGGCGTTGCTTTCAATACTCTCAAAGAGAAACTCGTCACAGCTCTGTCTTAACTCCTCTGATGAATCCAAGCCATTCAAGTTTTCTGTGATGCTTCTCTTCAATGTCTCGGTCTGTGTTAATGCAAGAGAAGAGAGTTGTGGCCTATACCTCTCGTCAGCTGAAGCCCAACGAAAAGAACTACCCCACTCACGATCTTGAGTTGGCGGCAGTTGTCCATGCATTGATACTATGGAGACTTCTCTTGTTGGGAAGGAAAGTGGACATTTTCACCGATCACAAGAGCCTCAAGTATATCTTCACTCAACCCAACCTCAACCTCAGGCAGACTCGATGGGTCAAAATGATTCAAGAGTACAACCCAAGTATTGAATATACTCCGGCAAGGCCAATGTCATTGCAGATGCTTTGAGCAGAAGGCTTATCGCAGCAGTTTAATCCTCAAGCCCTTCCAACCGGATCTCTGTGAAGCTTTCCGCAAGCTGAATCTTCAAGTTGTCCTCAAGGCTTTCTTGCCAACCTCATAGTCTCTCCTACTTTGGAAGACCAAATTCGTGAGGCTCAACTCCTGGATACCATGGTGAAAAAGGTGAAGCGTGGTATCGACAAGGGCATTTCAAATACAAGTGCTTCCACATTGATGACAAAGATACTCTTTTCTTGAGGACCGGATTGTGGTTCCTAAGGGTGATCTACGTAAAGTCATTATGAGCGAGGCACACAATTCCCTTCTATCCATTCATCCCGGAAATGCGAAGATGTACCATGACCTCAAGCAATCATATTGGTGGACTCGAATGAAGCGAGAAATTGCTCAATTCGTGAATGAGTGTGATGTCTGCAGAAGAGTGAAAGCGAACACCAACGACCAGCTGGTCTCCTTCAACCTCTTGCTATTCCGAATGGAAGTTTGATCATATTGAAATGGACTTCGTGACTGGATTTCAAAGTCCAAGCGTGGAAATGATGCTATCTTCGTTGTCATTGACAAGCTTACTAAAGTGGCTCATTTTCTTCCTATCAAAGAATCTATCACAGCAGCTCGGTTGGCGAGCTATACACCTCGAGATTGTCTCCTTGCGGCATTCCACAATTGATCTCTTGACCGTGGCAGCATCTTTACCTCCAAGTTTTGGGATTCTTTTGAAGGCCATGGGCACCAACATTCGTTTCAGCACAGCTTTCCATCCTCAAACAAGTGGCCA
This sequence comes from Aegilops longissima, assembly GCA_021605205.1. NCBI lineage: Eukaryota > Viridiplantae > Streptophyta > Magnoliopsida > Poales > Poaceae > Aegilops > Aegilops longissima. The sequence continues at coordinate 542,262,744 of CM038678.1, forward strand.
AGTCGGCGAGTAAATCAAATCCTTGAAGACATGCTCGGGGCTTGTGTCATTTCCTTCGGTATGAAGTGGGAAGATTGTCTTCCATATGCCGAGTTCTCCTACAACAACAGCTTCCAAGCGAGTTTGGGCAAGGCCCCATTCGAAATTCTCCATGGCGTAAAGTGTCGTACTCCTCTCAATTGGTGCAGACAGGTGAGCGCCAACTTCTTGGCAATGACTTGATCACGAAGCAAGAAATGTGCAAAGTCATTCGTGAGAATCTCAAAGCCGCAAATCGCGCCAGAAGAGCTATTATGATGACAAGCACCGTGATGTGGCTTTTGAAATCGGAGACCATGTCTACCTCCGCATCTCTCAATGAAAGGCACTCGTAAACCCGGTATCAAAGGGAAGCTTGCCCCTAGATACTTGGGTCCTTTCAAGATCATTGTCAAAAGAGGCGATCTCGCCTATCAACTTGAGCTTCCGTCCAACTTCGCGAACGTGCACGGTGTGTTTCACGTGTCACAGCTTCGCAAGTGCTTCAAGACTCCTGAGCGCACCATCAACTTTGAAGAAATTGATCTCCAAGAAGATCTCTCTTATCATGAGCACCCCGTTGCTATTCTTGAAGAAACCGAGCGCAAGACTCGCAACAAGTCAATCAAATTCTGAAAGTGAAGTGGTCACACCATTCCGACCGAGAAGCCACACAGGGCGCGAGGATCACCTCCGTTCCGAATATCCGGAGTTCTTTCAGTCCTAGATCTCGGGACGAGATCCTCTTGTAGTGGTGGAGTGTTGTAACACCCCGGATGTAACTTCCCATATTTGTAACTCCAACTCTTGCCATTTTCGGCATTGTGATATGATATTCCCTCCGTGGTTGGGTTTTTGTCTTTCGTTTTTGCATTTTGTTCATGTCATGCATTCCATATCATGTCATCATGTGCATCGCATTCGCATACGTGTTCGTCTCATGATTCTGAGCATTTTCCCCGTTGTCCGTTTTGCAATCCGGCACTCCTATGTCCCCCGGCGTCCCCTTTTACGTTTTTCTGTGAGCGGGTACTAAACTTCCTCGGAATGGACCGAGGTTTGTCAAGTGGCCTTGGTACACCACCGGTAGACCACCTGTCAAGTTTCGGTCATTTGGAGCTCGTTTGGTACTCAACGGTTAACCGCTCTCAAGAAGGCCTCTTTTAAGTTGCAGCCCAACACCCTCCAAAATAGTCCAAGAACCCATCTAAGTCACTTCCATGCTCTCCGTCGTTCGATCACGATCGTGTGGGCGAAAACCGCACCTCATTTGGAGCTTCCTAGCTCCTTCTACCTATAAATATAGCCTCCCCTCCAAATCCGGGCAAACCCTAGACGTTTTCCCTCCGCCGCCACGGACACGTCCGGCCGCAGCGGACACGTCCGGTCGCCCGCTGCCGCCACGTGTACGCCGCCACTCGCCCGCCACCTGCGCCGCCGCCCGCCCGCCAGCCGCCCGCCCCAAGGCCCGTCCTCCGCAGCCGCCGCCCGCTCTCGCGCCGACGCGCCGCCCCAAGCGCCGCCCGCCGCTGGCCTCGCTCCGCCCGCCGCGTTGCTCCAGCGCTGCCGCCGCCGCCTCCGCCGCCGCCCGGCCGCCCGGCGTCGTCGCCGTCGCCATCGGCCACGCCGCCGCGCCCGCCACCGCCACCCGGCCAGCCGGCTTCTTCCTCCTCCGCCACCGCCGCTTTTCCACTCGGCGAGCCGCCCGCCTCGCTTCCGCAGCGAACCCTAGATCCACGCATCGGTTGACTTTCTCCTCCCCGTAATCGCCTAAGTCATTATTTCGTGATATTTTGTTGCATCTCCAACGATCATAACTTTGCACTCGTTGCTCCGTTTTCGTGCGTGTAATATGTCAAAATGTTCGTCTCGATGAGTAGATCATTTCATCTCATTGAATTATTTTCATTTGAGCTCATCTTGATGCCCGAAATGCTGTTAGAAGAGGGCTATGTGATGTTAGTTTCGTTTCTTAACGAACATGCACTTTGTCATTTTGCCATGATTGATGTGTGCACCCTATGAACTTGAGTCCTACATGTGTTTTGTAATATGCCATGCCATCTTTCCTGGGGTGTATGCCATGTATTTTTGTGATCTCTGTGGTGACTAGCACAAGCATGCAAACTAGGCTTCATGATGTTGCTGTTTTCAGCCCCTGTTTTGCTGATATTTTTATGCCATGTTAACTTGATGCTACCGAGAGATCCATGCATATTTTGAGATACTTCAGTAAGGATTCTTCCTCCTCCGGCCACCGCCTGCTTCTTCCACTCCGGCGAGCCGGCCTCGCCTCGGCTTCCGCGCAGCCGAACCCTAGATCCACGCATCGGTTGACTTTCTCCTCCCCCCGTAATCGCCTAAGTCATTATTTCTGTGATATTTTGTTGCATCTCCAACACATCATAACTTTGCACTCGTTGCTCCGTTTCGTGCGTGTAATATGTCAAAATGTTCGTCTCGATGAGTAGATCATTTCATCTCATTGAATTATTTTCATTTGAGCTCATCTTGATGCCCGAAATGCTGTTAGAAGAGGGCTATGTGATGTTAGTTTCTGTTTCTTAACAGAACATGCACTTTTGTCATTTTTGCCATGATTGATGTGTGCACCCTATGAACTTGAGTCCTACATGTGTTTTGTAATATGCCATGCCATCTTTCCTGGGGTGTATGCCATGTATTTTTGTGATCTCTGTGGTGACTAGCACAAGCATGCAAACTAGGCTTCATGATGTTGCTGTTTTCAGCCCCTGTTTTGCTGATATTTTTATGCCATGTTAACTTGATGCTACCGAGAGATCCATGCATATTTTGAGATACTTCAGTAAGGATGTTTTCGACATATGGTTATGCACTATCCATCCATGCCTTTGTTTGCAATTATGGAGTGCCATAGCTTGAGTCAATCGAGCTCTACTTTTGCTATAAAATGTTTCCTGGCAGATTGTTTACATGTTATTCAATTTTGCCAAGGTTGTTGTAGTTGATCCGTGTATGCTATGATGTTGTTCTTGCCTTCTATGCAATGTCTTCTTGATGGATGTATGCTTAGTTTATCATGTAATGCTCTGTAGTGAGTGCTTCGAGCTCTTAAACATGCCTACTTGTTATCTGTTTTTGTCATGCCTTGTTGCTGAATCTGTTAACGAAACTTGCTATATTGACATGGGTGTTACTATATTTTCTGATCCTTTTTGGCTTATGGTCAGTAAGGGACTTTTGTTCTATGCTTTGAGTAGATTCATGCCATGCCTTGTTTTGCTATTATAAGTTCCTGTAGCATGTTGTTTTCTTGCTCTGAACATTGCTTCCTGATGCTGTTTTTGCCATGTTCAGTAATTTCACCAAGTCTGTGAAGCTGATATATCTTGCTCTTTTGCCATGCTTGTTTGGACCTGTTATGATGTGATTTAGCCGTAGCTCAGTGTTTATATTTTGTGAAGCATCTTGAGTAGATCAATGCCATATACTTTGTTGGTACGTTTGGATGCAGTAGCTTAATTTCTCGTTGCTTGCTATATGGCATCATGCTGTTAATAGCAGATTTGTGCCATTCTTGTTTTGCTTGTCATTTACAAACCGTGCATCCGATTCCGGTGATCTTTATATCGATTTCAACCGAAATCATCTCATCTTTCCAGCGGCATACTTGGTTTGCCAAGTTGATGCCTGGTTCATCATTTTCCTTCCAGAGCACGCATATGCATTGCATATCACATCCCGCATATCATGCCATATATTGCATCATGTTGCTTGTGCATTGCGCCGTGATTTATTGTGGTTCCTTTGTTTGTGTTCTTGCTTTGGGTAGAGCCGGGAGACGAGTACGTGAACGAGGAACCTGTTGAGAACGCTTACGAGGATCAAGCTTTCGACAACTCTGAGAACTTTGCACGCAAGATGACCATACCCTCGAAATCACTTCTATCTTTGCTATGCTAGATGCTCGCTCTTTTGCTATGCCTATGCTACGATGCCTATCACTTGGTATATCATGCCACCCATATTGCCATGTCAAACCTCTAACCATCCTTTCCTAGCAAACCGTTGTTTGGCTATGTTACCGCTTTGCTCAGCCCTCTTATAGCGTTGCTAGTTGCGCAGTGAAGATGAAGTTTGTTCCTTGTTGGAACATGGAGATGTTGTTCCTTGTTGGAACATGTTTACTTGTTGGGGATATCACAATATATCTGCTATAATTAATGCATCTATATACTTGGTAAAGGGTGGAAGGCTCGGCCTTATGCCCGTGTTTTGTTCCACTCTTGCCGCCTAATTTTCGTCATACGGTGTTATGTTCCTTGATTTCGCGTTCCTTACGGTTGGGTGATTTATGGGACCCCTTGACAGTTCGCTTTGAATAAGACTCCTCCAAAGAAGGCCCAACTTTGGTTTTACCATTTGCCACCTAAGCCTTTTCCCCGGGTTTTCGCGAGCCCGAGGGTCATCTTTATTTTAACCCCGGACCAGTGCTCCTTGAGTGTTGGCCCGAACCGAGCAACTCATGGGCCACCACGGGAAACTCGAGGCTTGGTTTTACTCGTAGCTTGACTTATTCGGATGTGCCACGAGAACGAGATATGTGCAGCTCCTATCGGGATTTGTCGGCACAATCGGGCGGCTTTGCTGGTCTTGTTTTATTGCTGTCGGAATGTCTTGTAGTCCGGGATTCCGAGACTGATCGGGTCTTCTTGGTAGAAGGAATATCCTTCGTTGACCGTGAGAGCTTATAATGGGCTAAGTTGGGACACCCCTGCAGGGTATTATCTTTCAAAGCCGTGCCCGCGGTTATGAGGCAGATGGGAATTTGTTAATGTCCGTTGTAGAAAACCGAAGTTGACCTTAATTAAAATACATCAACCAAGTGTGTAACCGTGATGGTCTCTTCTTGGCGGAGTCCGGAAGTGAACACGGTGTTGGAGTTATGTTTGGCGTAAGTAGTTCAGATCACTTCTTGATCGCTACTAGCTTCACGACCATGCTTTGCTTCTCTTCTCGCTCTCTTTTGCGAATGTAGCCACCATATATGCTAGTCGCTGCTGCAGCTCCACCTCACAACTCTGTCCTTCCTATAAGCTTAAATAGTCTTGACCTCGCTGGTGTGAGATTGCTGAGTCCCGTGACTCACAGATTCTACCAAAACAGTTGCAGGTGCCGACGATGCGGTCGCAGGTGGCGCAACCGAGCTCAAGTGGGAGTTCGATGAGGAACGTGGTCGTTACTATGTGTCTTTTCCTGATGATCAGTAGTGGAGCCAGTTGGGACGATCGGGGATCTGTAGCATTTGGGGTATCTTCTTTTATTTTGGTTCCGTAGTCGGACCTTGAGTGTAATCTGAATGATGGATGTTTATTTATGTATTGTGTGAAGTGGCGACTGTAAGCCAACTATGTATCTCTTTCCCTTATGTATTACATGGGTTGTGTGAAGATTACCTCACTTGCGACATTGCTTCCAATGCGGTTATGCCTCTAAGTCGTGCTTCGACACGTGGGAGATATAGCCGCATCGAGGGCGTTACAATGAGCCTCTTGCTTCATGTGCTTAGTGATATGCTCCAAAACCCTCAGCTACTTTCTCACATCCTCATATGACCTAAACATAAAGCCAAAATCGGTCACACCGATTCTTTCTATCCGGCGCCACCGAGTTCTAATGTCATAGCCACTGCCACAAACCCTAGGCAAATCGGTTCTACCGATAGGGATCTCGGTCTCACCGAGATGGGATTGTAATCTCTCTGTTTCCTTTTCGTAACTTTTCGGTCTCACCGAAAGAGCGGATCGGTCCCACCGAGATTGCAATGTAAACTCTCTGTTTCCCTTTCGTAACTTTTCGGTCTCACCGAAAGAGCGAATCGATCCCACCGAGTTTACCCGACCAACTCTCTGGTTAGCTAATTACCAAAATCGGTCTCACCGAGTTTGTGTAATCAGTCTCACTGAGATTACGTTATGCCCTAACCCTAACCACATCGGTCTTACCGAGTTGCATGTCAGTCCCACCGAAAATCCTAACGGTCACTAGGTTTGCTGAATCGGTCTGACCGAGTTTGTTGATTCGGTCCCACCGAGATTGGTAAATTGTGTGTAATGGTTAGATTTTGTGTGGAGGCTATATATACCCCTCCACCTCCTCTTCATTCATGGAGAGAGCCATCAGAAGAAGCCTACACTTCCAACTTACCATTTCTGAGAGAGAACCACCTACTCATGTGTTGAGGACAAGATATTCCATTCCTACCATATGAATCTTGATCTCTAGCCTTCCCCAAGTTGCTTTCCACTCAAATCTTCTTTCCACCAGATCCAAATCCTATGAGAGAGAGTTGAGTGTTGGGGAGACTATCATTTGAAGCACAAGAGAAAGGAGTTCATCATCAACACACCATTTGTTACTTCTTGGAGAGTGGTGTCTCCTAGATTGGCTAGGTGTCACTTGGGAGCCTCCGACAAGATTGTGGAGTTGAACCAAGGAGTTTGTAAGGGCAAGGAGATCGCCTACTTCGTGAAGATCTACCGCTAGTGAGGCAAGTCCTTCGTGGGCGACGGCCATGGTGGGATAGACAAGGTTGCTACTTATTGGACCCTTCGTGGGTGGAGCCCTCCGTGGACTCAGCAAGAACTGTTACCCTTTGTGGGTTGAAGTCTCCATCAACGTGGAGGTACGATAGCACCACCTATTGGAACCACGCCAAAAACATCCGTGTCTCCAATTGCGTTTGAATCCTCCAAACCCTTCCCCTTACTTTCTTGCAAGTTGCATGCTTTAATTTCCGCTGCCAATATACTCTTTGCATGCTTGCTTGAATTGTGTGATGATTGCTTGACTTGTCCTAAGATAGCTAAAATCTGCCAAACTCTAAAACTGGGAAAAGGTTAAGTTTTTAATTGGTCAAGTAGTCTAATCACCCCCCCCCCCTCTAGACATACTTCAAGGTCCTACAACATGCATCAGTTCATTCGGTGTCAGATTGCTAGAGGCATACACTATAGTACCGAACATGCGGAGTACCATCATTGTTCTACTTCACGAAGAGGCGAAGAGCCAAGCGCAAGGTTTAGTAGTACGAGTAGTAATATTACTAGAACCGCATGGTGGAGCCTCTGTACTCTTATTTTTTTATTATTTGATAAAGTACACATTTATTCCGGAGAAGGGCGGAAAATGGCAGCCCAACATGTAATGATGATATCGATCAACCATGCTCGAATATATCTTGGCCTCCGTGCGAGCCCGTACGTGTGTTCTCGCTCCTCGTCTCTCTCAAGGAACGCGGGTTGGCCATTTGCCATCAAGCGAGATCGGTTTGCTCACATCCGGTCCCACATGTCGATGATATGCCAAGTGGAGGTGTGTTGACGGATGGCCATCTGCGTGCTTGGTTTTGCACCTTCATACTACTCCTCCCTCCGTCCACGGTTTACGGGCGCGCTTCATTATGATGCATTTCTCTCAATGCATTTCCACCACCGAGAGACTTTAGGCGTGTTTGGTTTAATGCTCAATTAATTAGGGCATGGTAACCGCAATTTTCTCTCGATGTAGTACTACGGAGTGGAGTAAGTGCATGCATGTGTGTACCCGGGGTGGAAGCACTGCATGCATGTGTGTACGCATTATTTCCTCTAGTAATAGACGTTGTGCTATAACTACCAATGCTATTTTTCAGGCCGATCGCTAGTCGCCTTGGTGCCAGAGATTTTCTCTTTTCCTGAAGCGCGCTCTACATACAGTGACGGATGGAGTAGTATGTGCGGATTCAAAGAAGAGCGTATTGATGGTTGCTTCTCTCGAGCAACTAACAGTGGGAAAGGTGGGGCTTATGATTTGACTACTCATTACTCACTATTAATGCGGCGCAACGACCGGTCTGAGTCTCCCATGCGGCTGTGCACTACCCCCTCGGTTCTTAAATATACTCCGGAGTATTTGTCTTTCTAGAGATTTCAACAAGTGACTACTCAAATATTTGTCTTTTTAGAGATTCAAATGGACTACTACATACGGATGTATATAGACATATTTTAGAGTGTAGATTCACTCATTTTGCTCCGTATGTAGTCACTTGTTGAAATCTCTAGAAAGACAAATATTTAGGAATGGAGGGAGTACACATACGAAGCAAAATGAGTGAATCTACACTCTAAAATATGCCCATTTGAAATTTGTAAAAAGACAAATATTTAGGAACGAAGGAGTATAATTTTGTGCATGGCACATGGACCCGGATGCCGAAGAGGCTTATGGCAATGCTATCAAGCTTCCAGCATTTGTTTACATAATTGACGTACTATACAAATAATTTGCCAGCGACATGAAATTGTATAATGGTGTGAGCTTTCAGCTTTTGTTTCGTGTGTCTTGCCATCGATGCTCTTTCGGAAACAATAAAAAACTAACTTCCTTGCTAATCAGGGCTAATATTTACATCACAACTGAAGCCAAAGTTGTGAGAAGGTGTTAAATTAAAATTGATCCATGCTTTTACTGGCAGCAACGTTCCCCCAGCTCTGTCTAAATCAACAAGGCATGTTGGGAAAAAAGTAGCTGTCTGGAGCATGCAACATTCCGATCATTTTGTGCAGTTCCACTAAAATAGAGCTGAGCGTCCCTGTTCCAAAGATATTAAGTGTGATTACGATAATAGAGGACTGCTGATGAAACAATAAACACACAAATAAAAGCCGGTCACCTTTGCAGTCTCTCTTAAGACTAACTAGTTTGAGAAGATTAGGCTCGGAGTTGGATGAGGAGGATAGAGTAAAACCAATCTCCCTTTGTGTAGTCACACTGAAATGTAGAGACGTTACCCGTGTGACATTTTGGTAGAACTGCACAAAACACTCTTAAGAAAAAAGTGATTTATGCAGTTCACCAAAAGGTCGCAATAGCAACGAGGTGAAATGGGTAGCCCTATTTGCAAAAAAGAGATAGAAAGGAAACAATTACTGGCCAATAACAGTTGATGACACATGCGACGACAAAAAAGAAGCATATTCCTTGTCCTAAGGGAAGATAACAACACGGTTGTGTTTTTCTAAATTGTGTGAGGACGACATTGTCATATGGAAAGTACGCCGGACGAGCTACGTTTTGGGCAAAGAACTATGGAAGATCCACATGCAGCGACGCGGGAAGACGGGCAGTGGAGCAAGGCTGGAGGGGATACCTGGAGGTCGTCAGGACATAACTAGGTGAGTGGCGGTGGGCGGAATCTGCCAATACTGCAGCAGCGAGCAGGTGGCGTAGGCCCTACCAGGTCGGAGCTTGGTCAGAGAGAACGGCGTGTACCGCAGATCGGGACGTGCTGCCTCGGCGCCGTCAAACGGAGAAACAATGCACGTCCTCCCTTTCCGCCGGCGGACGGGATGCGGCCGGATCAGTGACCAACGGTGAGAGAGAGAGAGGCCACCGCAGCTTTGTCTGAGATACCCTGAAGAGAGACAAACCAGGCAGGCAGGCTCCATTGTATATAGTGGAGCGGACTACCTTTTTCTCCATAAAAATTGTTTTATATTCTGTGTACGTGTCATTGAGCGATATAACTTTATTTAAAAATAACGCACAAACGCATCAAGTCGAACTTTGCTTCATGCACGCGTGGTACACGACCTCCGTAGGTAAACAACCGCTACACGCGTTCAAATTAGCATGTGGGCTGGCATTTCATACATAAATGAACTCCATCGTGTACCCGCGCGGGTGTGGCTGGGCACGAAGTGTGAGTACGTGCACGTTGCACCTATTCTCTTCTTGTATACGTACACCACCTACGTGGGGTTGTGTGAGAGAGATACAAACGTAGAGATAGTATAGTGTGTGGGTTCGTGAGAGTTTTTTTTGGGAGGGGGGTGGGGTCAATAAAAAATGTAACATATGCAATGTGTGTGAAATAGAGTCCTGGATATATCATATATATAGAGGGGCCGATCCATGAGAAGAGAGTGGAGGTATCATCGGCTTGAGGTGTCCATAGAATCGAAGAGAGGGATGATGTGTGTGTGTGCGCGTGCGATCGATAAAGAGTGCCATCGAATTTGTGTGCCCACGTCAAAGATATAGAGTGGCTGGCCTACTGGAACGTGAGAGGGGATAGGTACAGTTTGTCTCTGTGGCATGGATACCTACCTACAGCGCTCGACTATCGGTGTGTGGTGTGGGGGGGAGGCCTAATTAACTATAGAGGTACAATGGCTGGTATATGTGTGGAGGAGGAGAGAGGCCTACCTCATGTATTAAGGGAGATCGATCTACCTCGTGTATGAAGGGAGATCGATCGGCATCCATGCATATGTGTAGGAGAGGAATAAGGTTGGGAGAGAGACAGAGCTAGAGTGTTGGAGGGGGAGGTAGTGGAGTTGCTTCTAACAAATGGTGGGATAGGCTTGCTAGACAACCGGAGGGCACGCCTGCAATATCAACAAGAGAGGGGATGGCTGCCTGTCTGTGCACGTGCGTGTGAGAGACGGGTCAGGAGGCATGCACGGATGATGAGGGGGGCGATATGGCTGTGGTAAGCAGACATAACTACATAGGAAGATCAATCGTCCTTTGTCAGAGAAAGGAGAGACATAACTTGTGAGGTACGTCGATCGATGGGGGGGGATAGTTAAAGTCGACCTAGGTATATGTTGGGAGATCGATCGGTATACATGCATGTGTGTGTTAGAAGCAAATGAGGCATGGGGAGAAGGATAGAGAGAGAGGGATTCATCTAGGAGGTGGTGCGAGAGTCATACTATATCGAGGGGGGAGGAGTGTGCGAGTGCGAGATCGATGAAAAGAGTGGTGGGAGCGAGGCATGGACGGTGATAATAGAAGAGGGGAAGCTTGTGTTTTGTGCTAGGCACACCTGGCTAGAGAGGCATATCGATTGATTTGTGCCGTAAAGAAGGAGCTGGGAGCCTACACACACCGTGGTTGAACAACCTAAAGTGAAAAGACGAATTTGCGCGATGGAGCTAGAGAATGCTGAGGGAGGGTGAGAGGGATGCGGGCGTGTGCATGCACGAGAGAAAGTTAGCGCTAGCTAGCTACAAAGATAAGAGGATTGTGTGGGTGTAGAAGACGAATAGAGATCATACTTTATTATAAAAAGCGAATTCAGATATTTGAAGAATTTATCATAGTGTTTTAAACCGACGCATGTGTGAATATATATAACAGTGATACATATGGTGTGGTTATGAACATTTTATACTACATACAATATATTTTATCTCTACTCTTATAAAAAAAATGGAGTTGTTGATGATGGTGTGCCTTCCATCCTGCAATATAGGCCGTCCGATTTATATCTGACGGATAGGAAGGAAACTATGGCAATTTTGAAAAAAGATACCCACACCCCTCTCCATATTTGCAAATTAGGCCTCCCCTTGATCATGTTGATGTTCTGTGGAACGCATGGGCATCTTGCTAGTACTACGTATAATATATAGAACATTGATCATAATTTGGGCTAATGTGTGGCTTTTGCAGCTCAGGTCTAAATACTTGTCATAATGTAGGGGGTGGGGCACTATACTATGTGTGATAAACACGGTGTACACGTATGGAACATGGTTTAGATTGTGAATATATAGTTAGTACATCAAATGTACTATTATTTGGAATCAACATCAAGTGTATTCAAAAAATAGAATTTGAGTTCATGTAGTACACATAGTTCATATCTATCTCTATAGTAATCATGTGGTGTGTTATTAAGGTAATACACGAATGATGGTTGAAGTTGGCAACAATCATGATTGTAGATTCTTATTGAAATAGAGAAACGAATTCAAATTCAGTTCGAATTGCAGCGGTAGTATAGACATTTGGAATGCACTAAAATGTTGGTATGAGTAGGTTACATGCATTATACGTATTGATTTGGTACGTACAAGTACAATATTACACGTTAGGCTTATCCCTAAAATTCAACCCGCGCCTTGTTATATCCCGAAAATTCAGATATCGTGCTCCCAAAACTGGCGCCTTCACAACCCGCGCCTTGCTATCCCGAAATGACAACACGCGCGGAAACTTCCTCCAGCTGCCAAATCCCGACACGCGAAATCCCCCTTCTAACCCTGAGCCGAAAGGGCTGCTAGTTCAAATCGGTGGGGGGTACTTTTGTAACACACCCTACATTTTGGACAAGCGTGTCCCTAAGTCATGGTTCACCGCCTCCCATCGCCTCCTTTTTGCCATTTGAAATCCCAGGCCGCCATAACCTCTCCGCTCCAGCCGCGAAACCCCACCCTCCTCCGTCCGCCACCTCACCGCTGCCCAGCCGGATCCTCTTCCCCGACGACGTCGTCCACCGCAACAGCTCGACGTCCCTCGTCCACCTCCCCGGATGAGGCTCCGTCGTCCATCTCGTCATCCCGCCGGTTCAGCCGCCCCGTCCTCCACCTCCAAGGAGCTGCTCCGACGATTGCCTCGTCTATCGCGGCTGCTCCATCCCCACAGCGTCGCCTTAACCTACTCCACCGAAACCGCAGCATCCTCACCGACTCCTCAGACGAAGCCAAGGCCTACTCGGCGCCACCAAAGAGGTTGTACACTCATCGCATCACACCTTCTCCTTAGCTCGACCTCCCGGCGCCGATGGTGTTCCATCCCGCACCCCCATGGAGCGGCTACCTTGAAACCGCTGCCGCGGGCGACATCTCCACGGCGGCTCTCCCCCAGTGCGAGGCCCCTTCAGTGGCGGCGTCCATACCAGCCGGATCTGTTGCTGCTGCTCCGGCTCTCGCTCGCTCGCTCACGCTGCTGCTGCTGCTCTCTCCCTCACTCGTGCTGCTGCTCGGCTCCGATTTAGCTACACTTCAGTCGACTGAATCGACTTTTGGGTTAGTCGATTTTCAGGGGGTGGGGGGCTCGCCGGAGTTAAGGAAGAACCACCCGCAGCGGGATGGGGCTCACGGAGAGGTACCCCACTATCTATCTTAGGGTTCGTGGTGGGGCGGGGCCTATAGGGCTGGCAGGGCGGCGGACCAGCGTGGGGAGTTGTTTCGGGGTGGCGCGGCGGCAGGCAGCGGTTCGGCTGGTGGTGGTGGCATGCTCAAGGGGTGCAGGTTGAAGATGAATTGCAGGCCCTCCCTAAACTACATGTCAAGTGCCTCTCTGCTACCATTGCGCTCAGTTTCAACAAGAATATTGATTCCACAAGAAATTTCAGTTTCGACGAGTTAAGTTTAGAGTCAACAGTTTTTACCTCATCTGTTGTAGTCAGTGGTTTTGGTGATGTAAATTTTACATCTATTTTACATCATCTATTGGAGATGCTATTAGAATCCCACTTGAGATTGACGATGTCTGCCTTGTGCTGCTTCAGCCTTGGCGTCTTCGGCTCACCGGGCTGCTCCAACGATAGAACGATCCATCACAACAGAGCAGTGCCCTGGACGCCGTCTAAAGATTCCTCAGATCTTCCTCCACACCTCCGACAGCCACCTCTGCCTCAACTGCTTCAGCGACCAACCGAATGATGCTGAGGTCGACACGGCTACGGGAAAGAGGTTGTACACTTGTTGCATCACTTATTACAATACATTCATGTCGATCCATTAGGGTTATTTTGGTTCGACGGAAAAACATAGCAATAGGGAATTTTCCAATGGCACTCTACTATTCAATTATTCATGCATTTTGTTGAAAGGAATGAAGCAAAACATCCACCTGGACCTACTTTTCAAAATCCTATGCATGAAAACAAGACCAAGTGCATTAGTGGCAGAATAACATTCTAACTGTACACGCTTTCATATGGTTTCACTTTATTTTGGCCATGTTTCTTTGCATTCCTCTGCTCTTCCAATTCCTGTAAACCAAACACTCAAGTTGACAGAAATCATGTGTTTACAAATGCTTTGTTTACCATGTGCATTCATATCCTATTCCGGTGTTTTCCCTATCCCTGTGTTTTTAGAATCTTGCAAGCCAAATGAGCCCTTACAGAATTACTTCAGTTACAGGTAAGTGTCGAAGGGAACTTTGTGTGGTTTATCCGGCTCCTGCCGCGGCGTCGTCCACCTCAACTGAGCTGCTCCATCGATAGAAACATCCACCAAACCAGACATCGCGACTCCTGATCGTATTTTGCCGCCTCAGATCTCCTTCCCTGACGTCGGCACCACCGCAACAGCATCACCATCATCGACTCAGCAGATGAACCTGAGGAGTACACGGGTCCACAAGAGAGGTCGCACTCTTTTGTTTCTGCTTATGTTATGCATTGCTTGAACTTCATAGGTGCTCTGCATTTATGTTTTACGGTCTCAGAAAGGGCTAGCCGGATACCATCCTATCATATTGTATCATGGTTGTTTTGACAAAGTGTTGATATTTGAGATGTATTATTATTGCTCGCTAGTTGATTATGTCATTGACATGAATAAATATGAGTTCCAAATATTATCATAGATGTGGTTTATTCATGATCTTTGCTGAAAACTTGATTACTAGTTAAGCTTATATGCAGCAACAGAAACAAAAGAGTTTGTAAAAAAATCTTTGTCATTTTCAGTTTCTCAACTGAATTGCTTGAGTACAAGCAATGAGTTAAGCTCGGGGGAGTTGATACGTCTCCAATGTATCTACTTTTTAAAACACTTTTGCTCTTATTTTGGACTCTAAATTGCATGATTTGAATGAAACTAACTCGGGCTAACGTTGTTTTCAGTAGAACTATCTTGGTGTTGTTTTTTGGGCATAAATAAGAAGTTTCCAGAATTGGACAAAATTTTACGGAGAATTGTTTTGGAATATATAAAAATACTAGTGCAAGAAACCACCGGAGGGATGCCACCAGGGAGCCACGAGCTCAGGGGGGCACTCACGTAGGGCGCGCCACGCGAGCTTGTGGGTCCATGAGCCTCCGTTTGCCCTAACTCCAAGTCTACAATACCGTCTTCCTGACAAAAAAATCGGAGGTAAAGTTTCATCACATTTTACGATACGTGGCCACCGTTACCTCTATTTTTCATCGGGAGGCATGATCTGGAGTCACTTCAGGGCTATAGTATTTAATCTGGGCCACCCATCCTTCATCCAACGGCTCGCTGGCCTCCAGTTACGGCGTGACTGGCTAGAGGCCAGTCACTGGATCTCTATACCCCGGATGTACGTAGACCTAACCACATTCTTTTCCATTCTATACCCAACTCAGCCGTTGTTGCTACCACTCACCTGTGCCACCACCGCACCTTCTCTCCCACCCGCGACCCTGACTCCACATCAGCCCGTATTCGCGCAACCTGCTCCGGGCATCTCTCCCATCTCCACCCTTGTCTTCTCACCGGCCGTTGACCGGCACTGCACGCAGGGGAGAGGGCCAAAGGAGGAGCGCGGTGCCCCGCATGGCCTCGACGGCCGTCGCCCGCCTGTCCGTCTAGTCCACCCATCTTTGAGCTTAGGCAATCGACAATGTCCCAACACTCCAATCCGGCGAGGAGGCAACCCTTAGTCCATCTCAGCGGCTCAGTGGTGTCTTGTGTGTCAATTTCCCTTTAAAATTTGTGCAAACTGCATTGAAATTGTCCGTTTTGTACTTCTGATCCCATATTCGGTTTAAATAGAAAACCAAACAGAATAATTGGTTAACCAAAAATTTTGGTTAGCTGATTTTCCATGTCTATATTTGTGTTCATTTTCCTAACCAAATTTCCAATAAATGAACAGTAGAAACTGAATTTTCAATTTCTCCTGAACGCCCAGGCCTAGCCTTAGGTGTCTCCACTGTCGATGTCCTCAACTCTTCCCGGGTGACTCCACCAATGTTGCCTTTGCCTCTGTCGAAGCCGGCATTCCACAGCCCGTTATCATCGATGGACACCTATGTAGTAGCGTGTTGTGCCCATGGTCTTCCTCGGCGTCACAGCTATTCCTTCCTCCTCACGGTCACCGCTCTGATCTCTAACGTGCAGACCTCTTCTACGGCGTCGCGCTCCCCCACTCAGGGTAGCTCCTATGCTCTAATCTCCTCGTGATTTTCGTCGCCGCTGGATGGTCGTGCTCCTAATTAATGGTGGTTGATCTCTTCATAGAGCGGTCATGCCAGTTAGATGGAAAAAAAATGCGTGAATCAGATTTAGATTACAGTGGAGATTTGCAACTAATGTTGGAAAAGAATTTCACTTATTTTGAAGCATATTTTTATTTTGTTTCAAACATATGTAATTTGTACATACAACACATGTAATATGTTGCCACTCCTCTTATTGTATCCAACATTGCTCTATTTTTTGCTCACGTATATGCACAAATCTAAATATTGCAAGTTTCATAAAGCTCCATGCTTTCCACACAGCTGAAAAAAGTCTCTTACACACTAGTCATGCTTCTAATGATAATGTATCATGCTTCCTGATAAAGCTTCTGTAGAAAACATTGATGCTTCTTACATAGCTGGCCACATTTTCTATTTCATAACAATCAAGATTTCGACAAATAACACTTCATGCTTCCTAAGCAGATGGATAAAGTTTTTGTTGTACACCAATCAACTATGCTTCCAACATTTGTGTATTGTGCTTCAAGCACTCGGATCGGAAATTCCCTACATTCTAGTGTTTTGTTTCACACGTGCTAGTTCTAAGAGAGAACAAACATAGAACGTGTCTGTGGGATTTGAGTTAATCATCAGTACAAAAATTGGGGATTTAGGCCTAACACAAACATTAGGCTATTAGAGGAGAGTTGAATTAATAATTTAATTGTTAACAAATAAATTTTGTGTAATATAATCAGTGTAGAATCTGGGCATAGGAACCGGTGTCTTTCTTTGAACTAGAGGATTGATTTGTCGATTTTACCACAATGCGCACAGCCGCACACTCACAAGGAAAAATTAACACAAAAAATCTAGACTAAGTTAAGGTAACAAGTGTTGAGTGCATTATCAACATGAGATCAAAAACTCCTGAACCCTGGAACCAATGTACGCACAAGCAACGAAACCCTAAAATTTAAAAGGAAGGAAAAGAAGGTAGGGACACCAGAGTAGGCTGTTGTCGCCGCCGAGGTCGTGTCAGTGGAAGGGAAGAAGAGGGTCACCGCGGCAGATCTTCTGCGGACTGAGAGGACGAGGGTCGAGGGATCAGGCTAGGGCAACAACTGGTCTTTGGTGGTAGAGAGCGTTCGACCTCTCCCTCCCCTACTCCTCCGTCTAGTCCTCCCACCGCCACCACCGTCGCCGCTCCCGCCCTCCCCTTCTCGTTTTTCCTTCGAGCATGAGCGGTTTTGTTCCACGCTGGAGCTGATGTGGGTTAAATCCCGGCGGAAACCTGGTGGTTTCGTGTGGGTTTGCAAGGATTATAACCCGACCAGGTCCAACCGAAGGCGCATATAAGACAGGCAGGGATCCGACCCTGTTTGGGGCTAAACTGTGACGCCCGGGTGATTACGCTACAGTAATCCGCACATAATCCGCACTGATGATGCCACGTCACCTCGGTTACCGTTGACAACTCTCGCGTTGTTTCAAATCATTTTCAAATTTCATTTCAACAAGGTCAAACATTAAAAGTTTTCAAATATTAAACTTTATATGTTCGGAGTGAGCCAAATAATTCATAAGTATTTATGGTGGTGAAACCCCACTTTTATAAAATGTTTACTTACTCTAAGCTGATTAAAACAGTAGCAAAATTACAATTATTTAAGTGCTTAAAAATAATAAACATTTAAAAAAAAGGAAAAGCCCCCCCCTCCCTGGGCCACCCGGCCCAGCCGGCCCTTGCCGAGCCGCCCACTGCCCACCCAGGCCACCCCCTCCCTTATCCACCCCGAGGGAAACCCTAGCCCTCCAGTTACCCCCACTCACCCGATCCCGTTGGGATCGACCACCCCCCACTCTCTCTCGCTCTCCCCCACGATCCCATCTCCTCCTCTGTTCCCGATCCAGATCAGGCACTCGCCCACCCCTTCGCCTCGCCAGCCCCGCCCTCGTCCCGGGGCCGCCGCGCGCGCCCCCTCTTCCCCCCGTCCTCGGCCTCCTCGCCCTCCCCCGCGTCGGCCTCCCCCACCCCGGCCCGAAGCGCCACCCGCGGCCGCCGTCGCCTTCCTCTTCCTCGCGGGCTCTCCTCCTCGTCGGCGTCGCGTCACCGTCATCCTCCTCGCCCACCGCTGCCTAGACCCCACGGATCCGCGGTGAGGCCCCCGGCCTCGTCTCCTTCCCTGCCCCTGCGCAGCGCGCCCGTAGCGCCGCCATGCTCCCTCTCCCCTTCCCCGCGCCCCTGCGCCGCACCATGGTGACCCGCCGCAGCACCCGGGCCGTCGCCCGCTTCGCCGATAGCCTTGCTTCGCCGCGAGCACCTGCTCGCCAGTGCGTGCCCAGCAGCGTCGCCAGCAGGCTGCCTTCGACCGGACAGCAGCGATCGCGCCCTCGCCAGCGTCTGCCGTGGCCTCGCCCTGTGCCCTCCTACTCCTCCTGTTCGGCCGGCGACCACACCACGCCCGCTCGCCGCCGTCCTGCACTCGCGCCCGCCGCCAATCTGCGGCCCTGTCGGCCTGGTCCGGCGTCCTGGTCGACCTCGACAGGTGCCCCGCCACCCTTTGTTCAGTGGCACCAGCGCCGCTAGGCCTCCCCAGGCCCATGACATGTGGGGCCACGCCCCTGGACGTTTATAAAAATATATATTAATAATAATAATAAAAATAAAAATAAAGATTAATATTAATAAAATTAATTAATTAATTAATTAATTAAGGAATTAATTAAGTTAATTAATTATAATTAGCTTAACCTAATTAACTAATTAGCTTAATTAATTAGTGATTAGTTAGTTAAACCTAATTAACTTAATCGAGACTAACAGTGGGACCCACATCGTCAAGATTGACCACCAACGCCTGTTGATCGCGGACGTCATCTTGACGTCATCTTGGCGTCGGCGTGCCTCGTTTGGATAATGTTGATTTAATTAATTAAATAAATTCCGAAAATGTTTAAATCTTTAGAAAATCATATCTTTTAATCCGTAATCCGGATTAAAATAATTTCAACATGAAAGTTGCTCGAGCGACGAGGCGAATTCGGATCGCGCATCCGTTCGTCCACCGCACGTCTCGAACCTATCGAACCTGCAAACTTTCTCCTCCGGTTCCTCTCAGATGAGACGTCCGGAACAGGATAACTTCCGGATGCTTCCCCTAAACCAAGACCCTTCTTACCACGTTAGGGCACCATCGTTATGCATACATTATCGTGTATTCATTGTTTCTTCCCCTCTTCTCTTGATAGACTACGAGACCGACCAGCCGCGGTGGCCAGTTCGACTACGGTCTTGACGATCACTCTCTCTTGCCGAGCAACCAGGCAAGCCCCCTTTGAACATCCCGATATCGCCCATTCTATTCTCTCATGCTTGCATTAGATTTTATTACTGTTATTGTTTGCTCCTATTACATTGCATAGCTTTGTTTATTGTAACCTGCTTTGTTACCTACCGCTTATCCTAAACTGCTTAGTATAGGTTGGTTAGAGACCCATCAGTGACCCCCACCTTGTCCTTGTTGCCCCTGCTTCATCATTGAAGACCCGATCAACGGGATCGAAGACCAGGCCCCGACACCGCACATCACTTCCCCTTAGTTGCTCGACACTACTAGGTTACTATCGAGTACCGAGGGTGAAACCTCTGCAGACACTTCGATATTAACCTCAGTAGTATAGTTATCCGGTTGTGGTCATCGAGGGTGATTTCCTCTTTAACCACTTCCGATCACGACTCGTCAGTGCAACCCCTCAAGTGTGGACCTCGAGGGTGAATCCTCTTATGTTCACCTTGATGACTACATTGAGTGGATTACACCGGGGGTGATTCCTCGTGTTTTCCCCTTGATGTTTGGACTCACGGTTACTTGGACTGTTACCACGGTTACTTAGAAAGACGGGTCGACCCTGAGGGGTACCAGCGTGCTAATTGCGAGTGATGTGGAGCGGGTTGACCGGAGGGTGCCAGCGAGATAATTACGAGGCGCGGCCGGGCATTCCTAGCCCTTGCCGCAAGTCCTCGAGACGGGGCAACGGGGTCACATCTTTCGTGAGTTCTGCTTGTTACCGCGCGTTCCTAATCCATTACGATTTGGATATTTGATCCAAGGGCCTCGGCACGATAGCACTAGCCATCACGTGGGCTAAGTATGGGCGTTCTGCGTCAGATACATCAGCGAAGCTTATTAGGCGTCGGCGTCGGAGCGGCCTGCCGCCGGATTGGGCTGGAACGCTGTTAGGCTAGGTCTGCTTCCGGCCGCCCTCGCAGCGTCTTGAGAGTTCCGGGAGATGGCCCATGACCCACAGGGGCATAGGTTTAGTCCGGCGTCTGGCCTCTCTATTAAGCCTAGGTCGGGTTGCGGCGTATTGTTTGACCGAGGCGGGCATGACCACAGAAAGTGTGTCCGGCGGAGTTAAGCGGCGTGGTGGGTAAGTTGGTGCACCCTGCAGGGAAGAAAACATCTATCGATAGCCTGTCCTCTGATACGGACACTTGGAGTTGTATCCCGATCGATACAACTAGAACTGGATTACTTGAGATATGAGAATTGGATTGTGATAATAAGTGGATAGTATGGCTCAGGATTTCTTTCTCGCGGGAGTCGAGAAAGGATCTCGGCGAGGTTGATAACACTCTGCTACTTTAAGTTATGTTACTCTACTCCCTCTTGTTTGCTGCAAGATGTTGGTTTCGGAAGATGCTAGTCTTCGTTAGGACTAGGCCTTCTCTCTATTACGGCATTCGCGTTCACCTTGATATGGCCTTTACACATATATCCTTGCATATGTAGTGTAGCTCCTTGCTTGCAGTACTTTGGATGAGTACTCACGGTTGCCTTGTTCCCCTTTTCCCTATCTCTATTCGATTGCTGCAATCAGGCGATGGAGACCAGGTTCGAGCCACCGCCTCGGCGACTACTACTCCGGGGCGCCTACTACTACGTGCAGCCCGGCGACGGCGACCGGGAGTGACCTAGGAGGATCCCGAGCGGGAGGCCTGTCCTCTTCGATCAGATCCCGGTTTGTGCTAGCCATCTTATGGCACCTTGTTTAACTTATGTCGTACTCAGATATTGTTGCTTCCGCGACTTCGTCTATGATCGAGCACTTGTATTCGAGCCCTCGAGGCCCCGGCTTGTATTATGATGCTTGTATGACTTATTTTATTTGTAGAGTTGTGTTGTGATATCTTCCGTGAGTCCTTGATCTTGATCGTACACATTTGCGTGCATGATTAGTGTCTGATTGAATCGAGGGCGTCTGAGATTGGTATCGAGCCGATTGCTGTAGAATCCCCTTCCACACTCCTTGGCCGAAGTCGAGTCTAGACATTGTAAAACTTTTACTAACTTGGCTGTGTGCCTTACGGGCCCACGTCGCCATCGGGTGGTATTAGGATCTTTTACTCCTCGACCCTTACTCTGGGACTCTGAACTCTCTTCTATTCGGGTTAAATGATTTTGCTAAAAACAACACTAACTTTAGGTTCTCGCAAGTACTTTCTCCCGGAGAGCCCCTCACTTCAGATGATCGTCTGCTAATCAGAAGATTCCGAGGATACTCTCTGATGTTCTCTCGAGACTTTGTGCCCATCACGTTTGCTATTTCTGATCACCGATAAATCCGTATGGATAACTACTTACACTTGCCGTTCATACGATCACCCCCCATTGGTCTTGTTATTACAAGATACCCCGAAGTTTTCTCTATTGTTCCGAGAGTACTTGTGCCTACTGCCTAGCAGTTCCTTGCCACATGAATACCCCTTCAAATAAATCCTCTCACTTGTCGAGTATCCGCTCATTCCCTGTTGTTCATGTGTTACACAAAATTCTTCAAAATACTATTCGATCTCCCGAGAATCCTCTGGAGCCTTTGGCTCTTGAAATTCTTGCTTGCTTGCATTATGGTTAATCCCATAAGTCTCGTAGCCATATTGACATTCCTTGTCATTATCATTTTGGGTCTGTTGACTCAATATGTTTGCGAATACCATAATCATCATTGATTCTTATAAGTTACCTTTCGGCTGAGCTGCCATTCTTTTACCGGAATTGGTTCTTGACCAATCCAATTGCCGTTGATTGTACCCTAAGGCTATTCAACTTATCCCCCTAAATCGAGCATTGCTTGATCCCTTGTTTTAGGGAATCATAATTCATTTGCATTTGACAATTGAGTTAGTCAGTTGTTTCTATAATTTGATCTCCTTGCATTCTTCTTCCTCTAGATGAGTCTTGATGCTCACATCGGATCCCTTGTGGACCACCGGATCCTTTGTTGGATTTTATCCGACAACGCCCTTCATATTCAATAACCTTGTGAGCTTTTCCTCCGATACATAATGCCTTTGGTAAATTGCATCCTTCCTTTTGCCAACCATGCTCCGCTTCGAGCTAGTGGTATTTACTATTGAAGCTTGTGGTATATGTTTCCGTGTTACCTGCGGGTTGAACCTATGCCTTCCTTTATATGTGTGAACTCGGAAGTTTACACGAGTCATACTCATCGGTATTTCACGGTACAACTTTCAACACTAATGCCTTTATCGGGCGAGAAGTGAATGGAAGGGTATGCATTGGAAAAGTGGAGTCGACCTTGAACTTTGTGTTCATGCCCATGGACACGATGTAGATCTTATCATTAAAACTTCTCTTAAATTAATTATTCCTTTGGTATAAGTTCATCTTATATCAGGATCGGCCTTTTGCAATCGTGGTTCCGACCATGATTGTTCTTCTTCGATCTCATTTCTCGGACAAGTTAAAACAATTGTCTCCTATGGATCAATACACCAGTCCAACCTTTACTTTGATCTTGTGTCGTATTACCCCACGGTATCTCGAGATTGTCATGGAACTGCATAACTTTTATGAGTTCTTCAAGTGCTACCTTCCACTGATTCCAATTTTTCACGGGCTCGAGTTTTAAACACTCAAAGACACCGATAAATGAACCGAGTCCGCACTTCACGGTTCAACAACTCTTCGATGAGCTTCTATAAGTACGAGTTGGTACCCGATCACGCCGTTCCTAGTCTGTTTGGCTATATCGTTGTCGTGATGATTTTAAGCTGTTCTACCGTTCCTTCTTCATGGAACACAATTTTCGACGGTGAATTAACCTTACGTCGATCCTCATCGCCTTATCATTTCACCTTGGACAACAAGCTTGGTATCGAGTTTGTGTCGTACCCTTGGTTCTAATAACCTTTCACTTCATCATTACGTTGACTTGATGTCGTCGCTGTTTGATTACATCTGCATGAAATCGCTCGACAATTGTGTCGTGAACACCAACATTCTGAGCTCATCCAGGATATCAACTGAAATCATGATGAGAAATACCATCCTTACCCTCGATGATTTGCATTTTCATCGACCACTTTATTGCCTTCCCACCAACACAAGCTTGTTCATGATTGGTGTTATACCTTGAGTTCCTTGCTACCCAGCAGTCGTTCTTATTTACCTTGGAGTATTACCATCTTAAGAAATTCTTGGTATTGAGATGCTTCTCACCATCACCATTCTTTCTTGGTCCCGCGTTGCTTCCAACCGTGTACCAACAAGTGAGCGATCTTGTTTGAATTCTGCCCTTCTAGCAAGCCTCTTGCTTTGAAGTGAAATTCTCAGACTATCGATTATTAAATCACCATTCTGACATTGATCGTGCAACCCAACCCATCGGGCGCACCTTTCAACCAATGTTTACTTGTGTATGTTTTCCTCGAGCATACTCCCTTGTATCATTTGATCCGACAAATGTTATCTCTTTGTTCATTTAAATGTGGAGTCTATCTCTTGGGAGTCTCGGTGAATTGCCATTGAGTTCACCGAAACCTCCTTATCCTCTCCTTGGGTTAATGATGGACTCTTGTTAGCGGAATCACATCATAGTTCATTTCCCGAGAATCTTACAAGGTCATCTCGTCAACTTGCGTTGCACCTTTTCTTCTCGGTATCCTAAGCCCGAGGTATCCCGACACCAATCGGATCTGAATCTCGGTCGATATGATGGTTGGGACAACTTTCAAGAGTTATGATGTTGATCCTTTGATGACCGGTAGCACGATGTCATGCCTAGCACCCCACCGGAGGACCTATCATTATAGATTCCTTTTCAGCGGGGTTATCCATTCCTCCATGAGGGAATTGTAATCTGATTCTACAAGTTATTCGGATGGATCCTTCGTGGTTCCAAAGTCGATCTTCACACGAAGGCCATGTCAATGCTATCTCGTAGCATGTCCGTGATACTCGATTTTCAACAAGAACATTGAAGCCCAATGCTATATGTTCTTGCTCAATTAACCAAACACCGTTGTATGGGTAATGTCATGAAATTTCTCTCCCTTACCTAAAGGGTTTTCCACATTATATCCTGTCATGGATACCATGCTCGCTTATCCTTGGTAAGGGTATATCCTCGAAATATGTGTATAAACACATTTTCCTTTCCATTATTCTGCTCAACCTAATGATCACTTTTCCTTTCCATGGGTCTGTTTGACCATCCTTGGGATATATATAATCTAGCAGTGATAATCCCCGCTTAGGTAAGCACCTCGTTGTACCACTCGTAAGTAAGACCCTATTACTATTGTTGATGACATTCCGTAACCACCGATGGGCGAGAACCTTGCCGATTGGTCGCCTCGTTCGACGAAAGCGGGAAAATGGTTCTCTTCGTCCCGCCCTTGGTACCTATGTTGTTGCCGACATGACCCTCGAGTCTCCTCGACTTGCCTTGCTTACATGATCGTGTAAGAGGTCACCAACCTTCTAATTGTAACCACATGGTGGGCCCATAACCTGAGCCACGGGATCGAAACCTGACTGTCCTGTACACCCTTATTCCCAAAGTTATTCCTCGCGTGGCCTCGTATGTAATTCACGGGCCACCGTCATAGTGATCTAGTCGGTATCGACGCGATACTTACTCTCGCTACTCAACCCCTTCTCACTCGGTTCAAAGGCTTGAGCAACTACCTACCCGCTTGGGGCCTATTATGGTACCTTCGTACCTTACTCTCGAGGTATTTCATAAGTTCAACTCGAGAGTTAATCTTATACTAATTCATGGGTTACCCCCAGTTTGTTTCCCTTAGAAGCATTGTGTCGAAGTGAGCGGCCCCTTTTCTTTCGTAAGTACGATGGAGTTCCCGAAGAAATGATGACCAGTGTATCATGATGCATCGGAATAAAGGATTGAAGACATCAACGAAAGGGATTAGCTCCTTCGAGAAGATCCGTTAGGTTTTCGTAACCAGACCTTTCCCCCTTGCTCCCCTCCTAAATCTCGGGACGAGATTTCTTGTAGTGGAGGAGAATTGTGACGCCCGGGTGATTACGCTACAGTAATCCGCACATAATCCGCACTGATGATGCCACGTCACCTCGGTTACCGTTGACAACTCTCGCGTTGTTTCAAATCATTTTCAAATTTCATTTCAACAAGGTCAAACATTAAAAGTTTTCAAATATTAAACTTTATATGTTCGGAGTGAGCCAAATAATTCATAAGTATTTATGGTGGTGAAACCCCACTTTTATAAAATGTTTACTTACTCTAAGCTGATTAAAACAGAGCAAAATTACAATTATTTAAGTGCTTAAAATAATAAACATTTAAAAAAAGGAAAAGCCCCCCCCCCCTGGGCCACCCGGCCCGCCAAGGCCCGCCAGTCAGCACTGACCACCGCCCAGCCCCCACCCTCCCTTATCCACCCCGAGAAACCCTAGCCCCTCACATTACCCCACTCACCCGATCCCGTTGGGATCGACCACCCCCCCCCTCTCTCTCGCTCTCTCCCACGATCCCATCTCCTCCTCTGTTCCCGATCCAGATCGGGCACTCGCCCCACCCCCTTCGCCTCGCCCCCCCTGCCCTCGTCCCAGGCGCCGCCCGCCCCAGCGCCCCCTCTTCCCCGTCCTCGGCCTCCTCGCCCTCCCGCGTCGGCCTCCCCCCCGGCCCGAGCGCCACCCGGCACAGCCGTCGCCTTCCTCTTCCTCGCGGGCTCTCCTCCTCGTCGGCGTCGCGTCACCGTCATCCTCCTCGCCCACGCTGCCTAGACCCCACGGATCCGCGGTGAGGCCCCGACCTCGTCTCCTTCCCTCGCCCCTGCGCGCGCGCCGTGGCGCCGCCATGCTCCTCTCCCCTTCCCCGCGGCCCCTGCGCAGACCTCGCGTGCCGACCCGCCCGCGCCCGGCCGTCGCCCGCTTCGCCGATGGCCTTGCTGCGCCGAGCACTGCCGCCAGAGCGTGCCCAGCGCGTCCTTCGCGGCCGGCCTCGACCCGGACAGCAGCGATCGGCGCCCTGCGCGTCTGCCGTAGCCTCGCCCACATGCCCTCCTACTCCTCCGTTCGTGGGCGACCACACCACGCCCGCTCGCCGCCGTCCCCACTTTCGCCGCCGCCGCCAATCTGCGGCCCGTCGACGCCGGGTCCGGCGTCCTGGTCGACCTCGACGGGTGCCCCCACCACCCTTTGTTCCCGTGGCACCCCACGCTAGGCCTCCCGAGCCCATGACATGTGGGCCCACGCATACAGGCGTTTATAAAATATATATTAATAATAATAATAAAAATAAAAATAAAGATTAATATTAATAAAAATAATTAATTAATTAATTAATTAAGGAATTAATTAAGTTAATTAATTATAATTAGCTTAACCTAATTAACTAATTAGCTTAATTAATTAGTGATTAGTTAGTTAAACCTAATTAACTTAATCAGAGACTAACAGGTGGGACCCACACGTCAGCATTGACCAGTCAACGCCCCTGTTGACTGCTGACGTCATGTTGACGTCATCTTGGCGTCGGCGTGCCTAATCGCTTTGGATAATGTTGATTTAATTAATTAAATAAATTCGGAAAATGTTTAAATCTTTAGAAAATCATATCTTTTAATCCGTAATCCGGTTAAAATAATTTCAACATGAAAGTTGCTCGAGCGGCGAGGCGAATTCGGATACGCAGTCCGTTCGTCCACCGCACGTCTCGAACCTATCGAACCTGCAAACTTTCTCCTCCGGTTCCTCTGTATGACAGACGTCCGGAACCGGGATAACTTCCCGGATGCTTCCCCCCCTAAACCAGTACCCTTCTTACCACGTTAGGGCACCATCGTTATGCATCTGTTATCGTGTATTCATTGTTTCTTCCCCCTCTTCTCTTCGGTAGACTACGAGACCGACGCTGCAGCTGGCCAGTTCGACTACGGTGCTGACGATCACTCTCTCTTGCCAGAGCAACCAGGCAAGCCCCCCCTTTTGAACATCCCGATATCGCCCATTCTATTCTCTCATGCTTGCATTAGATTTTGTTACTGTTATTGTTTGCTCCTATTCTGTTGCATAGCCTGTTTATTGTAACACCTTTGTTACCTACCTTATCCTAAACCGCTTAGTATAGGTTGGTTAGAGACCCATCGGTGACCCCCACCTTGTCCTTGTTGCCCTGCTTCATCATTGAAGACCCGATCAGCGGGATCGAAGACCAGGCCCGACACCGCACATCACTCCCCTTAGTTGCTCGACACTACTAGGTTACTATCGAGTCCGAGGGTGAAACCTCTGCAAGACTTCCGATATTAACCTCAGTAGTATAGTTATCCGGTTGTGGTCATCGAGGGTGATTTCCTCTTTAACCACTTCGATCGACTGCGTCGTGCAACCCCTCAAGTGTGGACCTCGGTGAATCCTCTTATGTTCACCTTGATGACTACATTGAGTGGAATACACGGGGTGATTCCTCGTGTTTTCCCTTGATGTTTGGACTCACGGTTGCTTGGACTGTTACCACGGTTACTTAGAAAGACGGGTCGACCACGAGGGTACCAGCGTGTAATTGCGAGTGATGTGGAGACGGGTTGACCTGGAGGGTGCCGCGAGATAATTACGAGGCGCGGCCGGCATTCCTAGCCCTTGCCGCAAGTCCTCGAGGCAGGCAACGGGTCACATCTTCGTGAGTTACGCTTGTTACCGCGTTCCTAATCCATTACGATTTGGATATTTGATCCAAGGGCCTCGCCCGATAGCACTAACCATCACGTGGGCTAAGTATGGGCGTTCTGCGTCGTATACATCACCGAAGCTTATTAGACGTCGGCGTCGGAGCGGCGCTAGCGCGGATTGGCTGAACGCTGTTAGGCTAGGTCTGCTTCCGGCCGCCCTACGCAACGTGAGGAGTTCCCGGAGATGGCCCATGACCCACAGGGGCATAGGTTTAGTCCGGCGTCTGGCCTCTCTATTAAGCCTAGGTCGGGTTGCGGCGTATTGTTTGACCGAGGCGGGCATGACCACGAAAGTGTGTCCGCGGAGTTAAGCGGCGTGGTGGGTAAGTTGGTGCACCTGCAGGGAAGAAAACATCTATCGATAGCCTGTCCTACTGTAACGGACACTTGGAGTTGTATCGATCGATACAACTAGAACTGGTTACTTGAGATATGAGAATTGGATTGTGATAATAAGCTGGATAGTATGGCTCGGGATTTCTTTCTCGCAGGAGTCGAGAAAGGATCTCGGCGAGGTTGATAACACTATCGCTACTTTAAGTTATGTTACTCTACTCCCTCTTGTTTGCTGCAAGATGTTGGTTTCGGAAGATGCTAGTCTTCGTTAGGACTAGGCCTTCTCTCTATTACGGCATTCTCGCCGTTCGGTCCTTGATATGGCCTTTACATATATCCTTGCATATGTAGTGTAGCTCCTTGCTTGCAGTACTTTGGATGAGTACTCACGGTTGCCTTGTTCCCCTTTTCCCTATCTCTATTCGATTGCTGCAATCGACGATGGAGACCAGGTTCGAGCGCCACCGCCTCGGCGACTACTACTCGGGCGCCTACTACTACGTGCAGCCACGGCGGCGACCGGGAGTGACCTAGGAGGATCCCGTGCAGGAGGCCTGTCCTCTTCGTCTGTATCCCGGTTTGTGCTAGCCATCTTATGGCACCTTGTTTAACTTATGTCCGTACTCGGATATTGTTGCTTCCGCGACTTCGTCTATGATCGAGCACTTGTATTCGAGCCCTCGAGGCCCCGGCTTGTATTATGATGCTTGTATGACTTATTTTATTTGTAGAGTTGTGTTGTGATATCTTCCCGTGAGTCCTTGATCTTGATCGTACACATTTGCGTGCATGATTAGTGTACGATTGAATCGAGGGCGTCACATAAACCCACGCGGATCGGCCAGGTTTTGACCCAAAACCGTCGGGGGTGGGATTTTGGACCCTGATAAGTACCTGATGTGTGGCACGAGCGCATGGCAATTCCGAATTTTTTTGATGGCAAGTCTAGTGACGTGAGGATGGCAACTTTAGTTAGCAAGCATGGCAACTTTCGTGCTTCGTTTATTCTTTGGGACCGGCTGCATGTCGACATATAAATTAGCATTTTGATTGAAATTAGGCAGCATGCAAATTCGTCGGTGCACTAACCTAACAGCCAACAACGCCCAGCAATGAAATCGGGCCCAAAATGCATGTAGTGAACATCCACGAAACGCTAGAAATCGTCAAACGAGGCCAGTGACTCAACCATGAGGAGACGTGTTGCTGCATTGCAATACCTAGTTAGGTTGCGCCCAACGAGTGAGGACCAATGCATGTCAGACTTACACATAGGTTGTGCTTTTATATAATGACAACATAGAAAAACCGTTTAGAAAAAACATGCACTTTTTACACATAACTTGCGCTTTCTTATAATGACAAAATTAGCACACAATTTACACAAAACTTGCGGTTTTTTACAATATGCAATAACAATTGTGGATTTTTCACAAAAAATAAGTTCTTACGAAGAAATGAATCAGTGGCATTGGTATTACCCTTCAAGAAAAAAATAAAATGAAACAAAAATAAAATCAAAATCAAAATAATAAAGTTTCCTAAGAAAGAATGAATTAGTGGCGTAGGTATCCTTTAAGAAGGAAAGAAATGATGACAAAATTTGCACAAGGTTTGCACAGAATGTGCACTATTTTATAATATACAAAATAATGACAAGAAGATGACCAATGAATAGTACTCTCACTCATATTTGCATGCAATGGTTAGTGGCTATATGTGCAATCTCACATATGTAAATTTATTTTTATACATGTGCAATATCACCGATGAATAGCACTCCCGCACATATTTATTTTTATACATACATATATGGAAAATTTATTATTACTATGCAAAACTGAGCATATTATAGAGAGATTTAAACAAGAAAAGTGTTTTCTAAAAGGTATTACCCATACAAAAGAAAGGAAATGAAAACTAAAATAAAATCAAAAAATAAATAAAAACTAAAAAGAGTTTTCTATGGAAGAATTAATTCATGGCATTGGTATTACCCTTTCACAAAAAACAAAATCAAAAATCTAAATAATAAAAGTTTCTAAGAAAGAATGAAACCCTTTATGAAGAAAGAAAAGGAAAGAGGAAAAACTTTCAAAACTTGCACACAATTTGCAGTGAAGTTACACTTTTTGTAATTTGCAAAGAGTAAGCATATAATAGTACATTTTTTCTCATTCTACTATAATTTACACATAGTGTAACTGAAATAATGTATTTTCTTTCAGAATAAAGAAAAAAAACTTGCACACAACTTGGTACCGAAGTTGCACTTCATCGTAACAACGTTGCTATGCACACGACGTCTATGCACGATTTACGGACGATACTAATAATCAAGCTGTTGGTGTCATCAAGCTCTTTGTAGGACACCGTTCGATTGCACATCGTGCATGCATCGTCCATTCACCAGTCGTCCGCGAAGTAGTTTCGTTATCTTAATATGCAAAACAATCATATAATCATGCAAATTTGGCACATATTATATAGTATTTTTTTGTATATAATTACATTCAGCCAAAAACCCACAAAAAAAATATAACCAATGAAGGCAAACAAGGAAAATAAAAACGCACATAAACAGAAAACAGAAAAAAAACAAGGCTGAGCATATTATAGTGAGATTTCCACAAAAAAGTGTTTCTGTAATGTAATGGATTAGTTACATCGGTATTACCCTTAGAAAAAAAAGAAATGAAAACTAGAACAAAACCAAAAATTTAAATAAAAACTAAAACAAAATTTTAAAAATGATATGCTTAAAAATAAAACAAATAATGATAAAACTTGCACAAAATTTATATAAAATTACACTTTCTCATTATATGCAAGAACAAGCATATAATAATGAATATTTTGCAAAAAATAAAGTATCTAAGGAAATATAACTTCATGACATTGGTCCTTAAAGAAGATAGAAAATAAAAATAAAACTAATTATTAGAATTTTGGCACACAATTTGCTGAAAAAATCACTTTTAAAATGCAGATATATATATATATATATATATATATATATATATATATATATATATATATATATATATATATATATATATATATAGTCTAAATTTCACACTCCCAATATAATTTACACACATATTGTATTATACATAGGTATACACTGACACACACCCAACATTTACACATACACATAAAAAAACGACTCAAGACAAAAGAAACAAACACACATAAAAAGAAAATAGAATAGCATTAACCGATTCAGACGACTGTCAATCAAATAGCAAAAGCAACATAAATTTTGTCTTTAAACTTAAATTAACACTGCATGAGAAACACGTCGATTAATATTTTTTGTCCGCCCGCCATGCGTTTAGTGATTGACACTCACGCCAATTAAGCAAGCTTGCATTTGCATGCATCGGCTGCATGATGCACGTTAATTAAGCAAGCAGCTTGCATGCATGTTGTAGTGCACGTCGCGTGCATAAAATGGTGGGGAAAAGAATCAACTGACCATAAATATATTTTCAGGGAAGAGTAGCTAAATTGTTACTTTTTTACAAAAACTTGCTGCGTGTCACTGAAAATTACCATCCTTACATAACTAAAATTGCCATTACAAAACGGCAGGGCTGGAATATCACACACCACATATGACACTTATCATTTGGATTGAACGGACAAGGTCTAACGACGCCACTTATGAGTATATGAAAAATATTGCACCGCAAGTAATAAAATTCTAAAGCCTATTTATACTGAAAAATGCTCGCGCCCGTTTTATAAATAAATCAACTATTTATTGAGACAGATGTATGAATTCATCGTTTCATGGTAAGCAGTAAAGCACACAGCATATGCGGGAGCAGAGAAGAGGTCCACCGCGAGCCCAGCTTTACGATCGAGTCAGACGCCGCTCATACTACCCGGCTCCATGAGGAAGAAGAGCAGACAACGAGACGGCAGGTCTGGCAGCCCATCCAGCATCGCCGTGCACCGCAGCAGCAAGGGCCATACCTGCGTTACGGCATCCTTCTCCTCCAGCGTCAGCCGCACCGCCAACGGCACGCGCTCCTGCCGCCGGCGGAGGCCGTCGAGGCGCTCGTAGAGCTGGCCCGGCATCCCCAGCCCCTCGCCGGTGGCCACGAAGGGCACGTCCACGACGCTCCGTGCCGGGACGCAGAGCTCGCCGAGATCGGCGCTGGCGAGGGGTACGCCGTCGTACTCCACCACCGCGCCCGCCGGCTCGAAGCAGTGCCGCCACACGTTGCCGTTCTTGACGCGGAGGGCGACACGGAAGGTGGGCGGCGCCCCGGTGCGCCGGTCTAGGCCCTCGAAGCTGGAGACGGTCGCGGAGAACTCGGGCGGGGTGGACTCGAGCGTGATGACGAGGACGGTCATGAGGATCGCACCGAGCGCAACGGATCCGAGCAGCAGCACCGCGAGCACAGGATTGCTCTGTGCTAAAGTTTTACGTTCTTCCATGGCTCCGACCTGACTAGGCCGCCGAGCAATAGTTGGGGCCGAGGTTTGGAACTAGCAGATGATAGCTCTGAGTAGATGGATGCAGCCGTTTATCCTCCAGAAAATACACGTATGAGGCGAGGACAATTAAGGTACAGGCCGTTCCTAACAGATGAGGATCTCGATCCCTACGCGTGAGGAAGTTCGGTTGAGATCCAGATATCCTATCGCTGGATACGGAGCCAACTCCAAACGAACTGCCTCCCTCAAGACTCCTGGCCAATATATCCGTGATGCAGTTAGCGGCATCCCCAACAAATACTCCTACTAGAAGAAGCTTGAACACAGCAAAGCAGTAGTCGAAGATCGAAGCATGGCCGTCGACTTGGAGCAGGCGGCCTACCATGCCATCCCAGCCGACCCGCGCGACGACGAGGCGCCGCCAGTCCTGGGCAACGCGCCGGCGGCGACGTCCAGCCACATGGACGGACCCACCTTTCTAATCTTGGTGCTACTTTCGGTTGGAGTGACGGCGCTCATGTTAGGCCCCATGTACTACATGGAGGAAGCCAACGTGGCGTCCTTCTCCGTCGGCCTCGCCGGCTACGAGGGCATCGACCCGGCCAGGCCCGGCCGCGTGGTCTCGCCGGCGTTCAACCTCACGCTGCGCATGAACAAGACGTGCGCCGACCGCGCCGAGGTGGTCCTGACCTACTCCGGCGTCGCGCTTGGCTGGGCGCGCGTGGAGCCGCGTGGCTGCGTCTCCCGGGAGCCCTGGGGGAGGGTCGTGGAGGTGGTGGCCAGGGCCGACGGCGTGGGGATCTCGGGGCCTCTCCGGGAGCGCATGGCGTCGGAGTGGCGCCGCTCGGGGCGGGTGGAGCTCGACGTCGACGTGGCGGTATACAGAGACGCCGGAGAACGACTGCGGTGGGGCTACTTCGGCGACAACACCCGCGATAAGGTGATGCGCTGCAAGGTGACGGCGGATGATGGACCAACGTCGGAGTCGCCACCTTGCCCATGGTATTCTCTACGGCCTCACAGTTATGATATGTTCAGCGACGACTCGTAGACTGTCTTTGGATTTTCGGATTTTCGGATGAATTGTCAAGGAATCAAGTTCTGTATGAAAATTCGTAGGAAATTTATGTGCAATGATTCAATTCGAAGCTGAATGTACTGCTGTAATTTATAAAAAATTGTAGTAACCACCTTCAGTAACCTCGTGTACATGCGTGAACTGGCGTTGCTTGAATAAAAAGCACGAAAACCATTTTTTGAAACGAGTAAAGCACGAAAACCTTCACACCTATCCAGGGCCGGTCCTGAGTTTTTGAGGGTCCGGAGCGAACCTAGAACTCGGGGCCCCTTTAAGAAAAATAGAACACCCAGATTCCATAAATCACACTTGCCCTTCAGTATAAACACAACACAAAAATAAATATATGTTCTTCTAAAAAAATGATATGTATATATGAGATGTACCAAACATCTTGTCATGTGCACTCAAAAGCAATGCTCATATCAAATTACATATGCATATATCATAGAAATTTCTTATAACATTCGGATGCATGCCTTTTACTAGGTGACCTGAAATTTAAAGAAATAGTTGGTACTCCCTCCGTTTTTATTTACTCTGCATATTAGGTTTGACTGAAGTCAAACTTCGTAAAGTTTAACTAAGTTTATAAAAAAAAAAATATTTATCATAAAAATCAAAATGATGTGAAAATACATTCAATAATGAATCTAATGGTATTGATTTATTATTGTATATGTTAATATTTTTGTTTATAAACTTTTTCAAAGTTTACAAGGCTTGACTTTTACAAAATCTAATACGCGGACTAAATAAAAACGGAGGGAGTAATTCAAAACTAGCTGGACCCTATAAAAAATTAAGGACGTCGATAACTGCCACGGGTGTGGTGTATCGGGTGGTTGTGCCGCACGTTCTATGTGGCACGGAGACGATCCCGCCCGCCGACGACCGCGTCGGCGCAGCAAGAACCACAGCCCGCCGACGTCCGGTGCAGCGCGATCGCCCTTGCGACGAAAGCATCGTGACGGCGAAGCGAAAGACCCCGCACGACCCGTCTCGGCCGTCGCCCCTCCCCGCCTGCGAGCCACACGCCCCGTGTGTCAGTAACCACACGTCCCGTCACGATTGCCTGGTCCACACCCTCTTCAGTTGCCATGTTGCTGAACTACAGTTGCCATGGTTGCTCAACTGCAATTGCCATCTTAGGTCAAGTGTCGGATGTCATTTTTGGGCAACTGCAGCTGTTGCCATGTATGGTCTGATCTACTACAGTTACCATGATTTGAAAAACTTTAGGAGTTGCCATCTACTAACACTGGACAGTTGCCATGTAGCACTAAAAAAACATGGCAAAACATGTTTCGGGTAAAAAGAGAGTTGCCGGCTGCTTACAAGCACGCTAGAGGCAGTTGCCATGTACCCTACAAAAACAGATGGCAACTGATAGCTTTGGGTGTGTGGTAAAGGAGACGGGCATGTGAGCGACGGTGGTATCTTTAGGAGTTGCCACCTACTAACACTAGAGAGTTGCCATGTGGCGTTATAAACAGACGTGGCAACAATAACATGCTCGGGTGAACGAGAGTTGCCATCTGTTTACAATTATAAATAGGGCAGTTGCCATGTACCCCTCAAAGACATGGCAAATGACAACTTGGGTGTGCGAGAGTGGGAGAATGGGCAGTCGTGGGAGATGGGGAACATAAGTGGTGCGTGGCGTGCGGGCGTGACAGCAGTTTCATCGCACGCCCCGACTGGATAACCATTGACCGCGGAGAGAAAAACGGCGTGCGGACACACGATTTGTCCTACATGGCACATAAGTTCAGTCTTTTCATGTCAAGATTCATGCAAATAGCGCTGGACGGCGATGAAAGCGTGTGGACGAGTTGGCGAACACCCATACGTGTGGGCGTTAGTATTTTCGAAAATTAAAAATACTAAATCAATTAATAAAATCTTAGCGATTGTAAAGTCGAATTCACAAATTACAAATGTATAAAGCCCAATAATATGTCACTTAACTAGGTGAGACGAGGTGTCCAATCAGTCGACGATCATCAATATCTTGTTGCAATAATGAAAACACGGTCGTGATCTATAACTTTTTAGAAATCACTAAGGCGTAGGCTTGTAGGCTACCTTCTCTGCTGGATTCGTGTGTGGCCGCGTGGACAGCGGAGACTGCTAATTTCCACTGGGCGTTCCTGTGGCCACCTCGCTGTTGTTCGCCTGGTGTTCCTAGTGGCTATAGGGGCAAAAACTATAAATTTGACTTGTAGACGAAAAGAATTCATAAAATGAACTGTTCTTGAAAAAATTCACTCCACTGACCCTTTTATGTAACGTCGGACAACAAGGCATCACATTAGACTGTGCAGTACTGACAGGCACTACACACGTAGCCAACGTCGAACCTCGAATTGCCTGAAAATTCTAAGTTAATATGCAACGCCTAAGAGCTAGGGCTGCAAACGAGTCGAGCTCGAGCGAGTTGAAGTTGGCTCAGCTCAACTCATATGAAAATTCGAGCGAGCTCAAACTAAGTGAAGCTCATGATCGAGCTGTTGAACATGACTCGTGCTCAGCTTGTAACGATCTCGAGTCGATCTCGAGCTAGTTTCGAGCTAAATGAGATGGTAAAAATTATAAATCTATGGATGAAAAACAAAAAAAAATTAAGGTGAATATGCTGGGAACCTTAGCCAAAAATATAAGATATTTAACACATAGTCGACCACGTGCCATAATTAGGCCTAAATGTTCTCTACTTAATTAAGTTTCCATGTTCGTTGGTAAATAAAATGAAGAAACATTATGGACAACATATATGTTAATAAATTATCTTATTTTCATTTAATATATGGCATGATCATTTAACATAATGATTTTCTGTCGAGCTATCGAGATAAAATCGAGCGAGCCAATATTGGCTCAAGATCGACTCGTTTCTCGGTCATACACGTAAAGTGTTCAAACTCAGCTTATTTTTTTTCGAGTCGATCTCGAGTCGAGTCAAAAAACGAGTCGATCTCGAACGGCTCACGAACCTCGAGCTTTTCTTGCAGCCCTACTAAGAGCTACACTGATGTCCAGTTAATTAAAAGGATTCGCATTTAGCAGCACGAAAGATCCAAACAAGCACACGACACTCATGCATGCAGTACGTTGCTGTAGGCCCTACGAGGCTGTGGCCACGCAAGCACGTGATTTGGTGATCTGTCCTTTGCCTGTAATGCGTCGGTACACGATCTGCTTTGTCCCTTGTGTAGCTGTTAGTGCAGCGCTCATATGTTAGGCGCTACACCGTATAGTGTAACGTCTATCTTTTAGGCGTTGCACATTGACTTAAGAATTTTCAGACAGTTCGAGGTGTGATATAGGGTAGGCGTGTAGCGCATGTTAGTCAGGCGCTGCACAGTGTAGTGTGACGCATGACTGTCGGGCGTTATATGAAAAGGTCAGCGAACTGAAATTTTTTCAAGAACATTTTATTTCATGAATTCATTTCGTTTACAGGTCAAATTTATAGTTTTTGCCGGCTGTAGACGCAACGATGACGAGAGGTGATGGCGTCGCGGTTAGGAATAAGTCCATGGGGTTGGCAAAGGCGATGGCGTCGCGAGATGATCGGGTGATTAGTAAAGCAGAAGGCAATCAAACCAATCAGGCGAGCAATTATTCCGTTCCGTGCCATCTGCGAGCTCGCGCAACTTGTGCATGCGTGATGGGGGGTGTGGATTGCTAGAATCCTGGGCGTTCTGTTATGGTGTCCAGATGCTATTTTGACCAGGCCCAACACGACAACACACACAACATTGTATTTTTTTTTTCTCCTCTAAAGGCTTAGGGGTGTTTGTTTCCAGGAACTTATTGGTTTAGGGACTTAAAAAAGTCCTTATAAGTCCCATCTAAACCAAACACAAGGGACTTATTGGAGCTTATTGTGGTGATTTGAGACTTATCAAATAAGACTCTCAGGGAGGAGCTTATTGGGACTTATTCGCTCTAGGCTTGTTCCCCGCACGTCCGTCGCCCGCCTCGCCCATCCGCCTCTCGCCTCGTCGGGCCTCGATTCGCCGCCCGTCGCCGCCCGCCTCGGCCCGTCTCCGCCCGCCTCTCGCCCGTCGCCGCCCGCCTCGGTTCGCCGCCCGCCTCGATTCGTTACAACAACGCCCGCCGCCTCGCCCGTCGCCGCCCGCCTCGGTTCGCCGCCCGCCTCGGTTCGTTACTGCGGTGCCTCAATCACTGGACAGGCCCTCTCACGAGCCTCGTTGCAGCGGTGCAACATGGACTTATAAGTCCTGTAAACAAGCAGTAGGGACTCGGGACTTATAAGTCCTGTAAACAAACAGTAGGGACTTATGACTTATAAGTTGGGACTTAAAAAGTCCTAGGACTTATGAAACAAACAGGGCCTTAATCTACATAAGTAAGTGCACGTACCTGAGGGGCCCTACATTGCGGGGCCAGGCGGTCGCCCCGCCCCATCAGACGGGCTCTGCACCTATCACGATGATTTGTCCTGCAATCATGCGTGTATGTGCAAACTGGAGCTCCCTCGCGAAACCCTTCCCTCCTGCGCCGCCGCGCCATGGCGGGAGGGCGCCAGATCCTCCCACCGCCGCCTCCTTCCTCCTCCCCCTCCGCTGCGCCGCCACGGCGCTGGCGGCAAGCCGGCGCCGCCGCGGCGGCGGGGCTTGTTCTTCCTCCTCTGCGATGGGGCGGTGCGGGCTCCTTCATCGAGTGCGGTGCGCGGGCGCCGCGGCGGCGAATCCGCTGGCGGCGGCGTGGCGGCGGTGGGTCCGGCTTCAGTCAGCTGGCGACTGCATTGGTTCCTCTCCGTCGTGGGCGTGCGGCGCTGGTGCGGCTCGGCCGGTGGCGGTCCGGCGACCTGGTGGTAGTGGCCGGCGGTGCGCGTGGTGGTGGTGCTTCCACTTGGCGGCTCTCTGTGTGGGAAGGCAGGGGAGCGGCTTGGGCAGGGGTGGTGGTGCCGACGGCGTGCCGGCTGCAGCGTGAAGGCGGGAACTTTACGGGCCTCGGAGATCCCGGCCGGGCCTGGTATGTTCCTGCTATTGCATCCGGTCAACTACCGTCTTTGACGGTGGAGGTGGGCCCCTCCCGCGTGCCGACGGTGTTGCTGCCCTAGTCCTGGCTCCTCTTCATTGTGCAGACCATGCTTCACGGTGTCGTGGTGAGACAACGTGGGAAACTTCGTGTCCGGGTTGGCGCAGGGTGGGGGTTTGTTTGGTGGCGAGCTCTGGAGTGCCTGAGGTGGAGGTTGGGATCAGGAGAAATCCCTGTTAGCTTGGCCGACACCGACGCGGTGGCGCTTGTGGGTGCCGCCAGATCTTCCTGGAGGGCGTCGGAGCTACCCTTCCTCTCTCCTCACCGCGTACCGGGAGAATGTTGGAAATATGCCCTAGAGGCAATAATAAATTGGTTATTATTATATTTCCTTGTTCATGATGATTGGCTATTGTTCATGCTATAATTGTATTAACCGGAAAAATACATGTGTGAATACATAGATCGTAATATGTCCCTAGTAAGCCTCTA
The DNA here is from genome assembly GCA_021605205.1 of Aegilops longissima. NCBI lineage: Eukaryota > Viridiplantae > Streptophyta > Magnoliopsida > Poales > Poaceae > Aegilops > Aegilops longissima. Next base: position 542,302,140 of record CM038678.1, read on the forward strand.
GTTGACTAGCTCGTTGATCAATAGATGGTCATGGTTTCCTGACCATGGACATTGGATGTCGTTGATAACGAGATCACATCATTAGGAGAATGATGTGATGGACAAGACCCAATCCTAAGCATAGCACAAGATCGTGTAGTTCGTTTTGCTAGAGCTTTTATAATGTCAAGTATCGTTTCCTTAGACCATGAGATTGTGCAACTCCTGGATACCGTAGGAATGCTTTGGGTGTACCAAACGTTGCAACGTAACTGGGTGGCTATAAAGGTACACTACAGGTATCTCCAAAAGTTTCTGTCGGGTTGGCACGAATCAAGACTGGGATTTGTCACTCCGTTTGACGGAGAGGTGTCTCTGGGCCCACTCGGTAATGCATCATCATAATGAGCTCAATGTGACTAATGAGTTAGCCACGGGATCATGTGTTGCGGAACAAGTAAAGAGACTTGCTGGTAACGAGATTGAACGAGGTATGGGGATACCGACGATAGAATCTCGGGCAAGTAACATACCGATGGACAAAGGGAATTGTATAGGTGATTGATTGAATCCCCGACATCGTGGTTCATCCTATGAGATCATCGTGGAACATGTGGGAGCCAACATGGGTATCCAGATCCCGCTGTTGGTTATTGGCCGGAGAGATGTCTCGGTCATGTCTGCATGGTTCCCGAACCCGTATGGTCTACACACTTAAGGTTCGGTGACGTTAGAGTTGTTTTGGGAAATAGTATGTGGTTACCGAAGGTTGTTCGGAGTCCTGGATGAGATCCCGGACGTCACGAGGAGTTCCGGAATGGTCCGAAAGTGAAGATTTATATATGGAAAGTCCAGTTTCAGTCACCGACATGGTTTCGGGGGTTATCGGTATTGTACTGGGACCACCGAAAGATGTCCGGGGTCCACTGGATGGGGCCACCTGCCTCGGGGGACTTAATGGGCTGAACAAGGGTGGGAACCAGCCCCCTAGTGGGCTGGTGCCCCCCCCCCCCAAGGGCACAAGGCGCCTAGGGTTGGAAACCCTAGGGGGTGGGGGCGCCTCCCACCAAACTTGGGGGGCAAGTCCCCCCACCCTTGGCCGCCCCCCCTCTAGATGCATCTAGGGGGGCCGGCCCCCTCTCCCTTCACCCTATAAATAGAGGGGGGTGGGAGGGCAGCCGCACCCTTCCCCTGGCGCAGCCCTCCCCCTCTCCAACACCTCCTCCTCCGTAGTGCTTGGCGAAGCCCTGCCGGAGAACCACGAGCTCCACCACCACCACGTCGTCGTGCTGTCGGAGTTCTCCCTCAACTTATCCTCTCCCCTTGCTGGATCAAGAAGGAGGAGACGTCCCGGGCTGTACGTGTGTTGAACGCGGAGGCGCTGTCCGTTCGGCGCTTGATCGGATCTTCCGCGATTTGAATCGCCGCGAGTACGACTCCATCAACCACGTTCTTGTAATGCTTCCGCCTAGCGATCTTCAAGGGTATGAAGATGCACTCCCTCTCTCCTCCCCTCCTCCTCCTCCTCCCTCCTCCTCCTCCCTCCTCCTCCCCCTCCTCCTCCTCCTCCTCCCCCCCTCCCTCCTCCTCCCCCCTCCTCCCCCTCCCCTCCCTCCCTCCCTCGCTCCCTCGCTCCCTCGCTCCCTCGCTCCCTCGCTCTCTTTGCTAGCATCTCCTAGACTGATCTTGGTGACACGTAGGAAAATTTTGAATTATTACTATGTTCCCCAACAGGGAAACCCTTGGCAGCAGGGTCGTCATCGTCGCGTCCCTTCTTGGAGGTGTTGATGGGTACCGGGGCTTCGGAGGCTCGGAGCTTGGTGGGCGATCTCCGGTGGGTGCGGCGGCCACGAGGCTTCTTCTTTTTTTGTCGATCCGCCGTTGTCGGCATTTGTTTCTCTTGTATTTTCTCTTTCATTTCTTTTGGGCATGACTGTGCTGCTTTCACCCCAGCACCTATCGTTGGATGTATCGGTTGGTTGCTTTGTATACAATACAAAGCGGGGGAAAACCCTTTTCCGATATGTGCAAACTGGAAGCTTTGATGGCCGACATTAATATTTGAGTGTGAGTTTCTTGCATTTTACATTCAGTGGACAGATGGAGAATTGTATTTCACTGGATGACTTTTTGACAACTTAGTTTTTGTTGCAAATATTGTGTTTCATTTATTCATATATACTGCTTCAATTGTAAGCTTGTACTTGCATACGGCGGCCCTCATGTCTAGCTAGACGAGGTTAGCTTTCTAAATTGTAACCATTCCGTTACGCCGGTGCACTTCAATCAAAGTGTGGCGGCTGGGCTCATCCCTTTGGGATTGACCATGTTTGGACACGTTGCCCGAGAGAATGGCCATCATCGGTGATTACGGAAAACGACATGGATTGTGTGTGGTGGTGGTGGGTTGTGATATCATTTTTGACATATAGCTATCGTCCATCTGAGATTTGAACCTGAGCAAAACCACCGCGATGAGATCCTTTTGATCACCACCCTCTAAGTGATATGTTTCCATCGAATTTGTGAAATTCATCATCGACACGTCTAGCTTCTCGAAACATGCTTTCGTCTTGCCTTTTCTTTTATAGATAAAGCAACTATTGTACCCATACAACAAGTTCAAATGCAGCAAAGTACATAAAAAGTATGGTGAGGCAACGACACAAACAAGCCCAGGAAAAGAAAAGGCCACCAAGTGGCCAGAAAGGTCAGCTTGTCTAGGCGAGGCAAGTCGGTGCTCTGCTACAATTATTGCGTTTATTGTGTTACCAAGCCGGTCACGGTACCGCTGCCTAGATAGTGAATGCCAATGCTTGAAAAAAGACGAGAAATTTGAATATGGAGTCAGATGCCCCCTTGTAAAAAAACACACTCAATAACCTGTGCGTTGTCCACAGGGTCCAAGCCAACCCTTGAGTGGTGTTGGTACCACTGACAGGCCCTTAGTTATGACCAATCAGGAATTCCCTTACGCTCGTTAGTATGAACAACATGCACCGCAAGTAAAATCCCAAAGTCGAAGTAGAAATTCAATGCTTTATGCAAGGCTTACAAACCTGTAAGTCGTGTGCAAGCGAAAAACAAAAAACAAAAAAAACGCAACTTACGCAGTATACGAAGGAGCAGAGAAGAAGTCCACCCCGAACCCAACTACTAGCGGTAACTACTGCCCGGCTCCACGAGGAAGAAGAGCAGACAACGAGACGGCAGGTCCGGCCGCCCATCCAGCATGGCCGTGCACCGCAGCAGCCAGGGCCGTACCTGCTTTACGGTATCCTTCTCCTCCAGCGTCAGCCGCACCGCCAACGGCACGCGCTCCTGCCGCCAGCGGAGGCCGTCGAGGCGCTCGTAGAGCTGGTCGGGCATCCCCAGCCCCTCGCCGGTGGCCACGAAGGGCACGTCCACGACGCTCCGTGCCGGGACGCAGAGCTCGCCGAGATCGGCGCTGGCAAGGGGCACGCCGTCGTACTCCACCACCGCGCCTGCCGGCTCGAAGCAGTGCCGCCACACGTTGCCGTTCTTGACGCGGAGGGCGACACGGAAGGTGGGCGGCGCCCCGGTGCGCCGGTCTAGGCCCTCGAAGCTGGAGACGGTCGCGGAGAACTCGGGCGGGGTGGACTCGAGCGTGATGACGAGGACGGTCATGAGGATCGCACCGAGCGCAACGGATCCGAGCAGCACCGCCGCGAGCACAGGATGGCTCTGTCCGGAACTTTGACGTTCATCCATGGATGGATGCTAGGTCCGAGCTGACGAGGCCGCCGAGCAATAGTATTAATGATCAATAATCCTAGACCTACGAAGGGATTACGACTTACGAAGGGGCTACGATAGCTCCGAGTAGTTGGATGCAGCCGTTTAAAATACGTGAGACGTGAGGATCTCGATCCCTACACGCGAGGAAGTTCGGTTCAGATCCAGATATATATATCCCGTCGCTGCCCAAACGGACTGCCTCGGGACTCCTGGCCGATATATATTCGTGAATCGTGATGCAGGAGTTGGGCTCTCAATCGTATAGACTAGAAAAAGCTTCAGGACAACCAAGATCGAAGCATGGACTTCGACCTGGAGCAGGCCGCCTACCGTGCCATCCCTTCCGACCTGCGCGGCGGCGACGACGACGAGGCGCCAGTGCTGGGCAACGCGCCGGCGGCGAGGTCCAGCGACAAAGAAAGGCTCTGCTTGCTATTGGTATTTTCGGTTCCACTGGTGGCGCTCATGCTTTTCCCCATGTACTACATGGAGCAGGCCAACGTCGTGTCGTTCTCCGTCGGCCTCGCCGGCTACGAGGGCATCGACCCGGCCAGGCCCGGCCACGTGGTCTCGCCGGCGTTCAACCTCACGCTACGCATGAACAAGACGTGCGCCGACCGTGCCGAGGTGGTCCTGACCTACTCCGGCGTCGCGCTCGGCTGGGCGCGCGTGGAGCCGCGCGGCTGCGTCTCCCGGGAGCCATGGGGGAGGGGCGTCGAGGTGGTGGCCAGGGCCGACGGCGTGGGGCTCTCCGGGCCTCTCCGGGAGCGCATGGCGTCGGAGTGGCGCCGCTCGGGGCGGGTGGAGCTCGACGTCGACGTGGCGGTCTACTGGGAGACCGGGGAAGGCCGGCGGCGGGGCTACCTCGGCGGCAACACCCGCGACAAGGTGATGCGCTGCAAGGTGGCGGCCGACGGACGTCCGTCGGAGTCGCCACCATGCCCATGGTATTCTCTACGGCCTTACAGTTATGACAGATTCAGCGCGAAATCGTAGACCATCTTTGGGTTTAGGGATTTTCCGATGAATTTTCAAGAATCAAGTTCTGTATGAAATTTCGTAGGAAATTTATGTGCAATGATTCAATTTGAAGCTGAATGTGCTGCTGTAATTCATTATCCAACAGGACTTGCATGTTCTTAAAATCATACTACTACTTTGTCCTCACCACTAGATTACAAACAAATACAAGACGTGAACCAAAGATAATTTGATGAATCAACAAATCTACCGACCGATGACCTAGGTTAGCATAACGCCATCTGCAGGGAACAATATCCGTGTGGATCAAGGATCCCTAGCAAGGGGATTGATTGATCATGCTACTGCTACAAAAGAGCAGATTAGTGCTGAAATACACCTATGCCCAAGCTAGCATCATTGACAGTAGCAAACTCAACACGGCCCATACCGTAATTTCCTCCTTATCTCCGCGGCTACTGGCGCCCGAGAACCTGAAACGGCAAACAAGACGAAAGATATCAGATTTCAGAAAGTAGTTCAAACTATGCCTGTAGCATTGTTTCAGTAGTGTGAGTGATGAAGTTATTTACCCTGGCTGTGATGAATTTATGGCCAAACCGAAGCCGAAAGGGAAGAGCGGATCATAGTGTGGGTCTCCAAAATTCATGGGCAGCTGGTCCACAGACTTGAACCAGGTGCGCGAAAGCTTTCCGGTGAAGCCATAGTCCCCAAATAGCACATCAGCGACACCCTGGCCTTCTGTGCCAGGAAGCCAGGCAGCAACAAGTGCTTCCATCAGAGGAAGATATGGTTCAATAACGACAGGCCGTCCAGAGACGACAACCACTGCGCATTTAACTGCCGAACAGACGGTTCGGATTGTGTCTGGACCAGGGTCTAGGATAGTTAGATCAGTGTTATCGCCTACTGTTTCCGCATATGGTGGCTCGCCAACAACAACAACAGCAAATGAGAAGTCGTTTTTCTTCATGAAGCTGTCATCAGGGTTCTCAGAGTAGACTACAGGTGTTGCATCACCAACGGTGGACTTTATGGCATCAAGGATTGTTGTTCCTGAGAAGAATATTGAATCATGACCGTCAAAATTATATATAAACATCTGTTTAAATATTCCGAAGGGATACTTCAAAATTGGCAATTCGAATTCACTAAGCAACCATCTGTTCCAACCCTAAGTAGGGTATGGTTTTGGCAGGCAGGAACCTAAAATATTGAAATTCTGTCTTTAATAAACTCAAAGACCAGAGCAACCAAAGGCATATCAGAAAGCACGTACCAGCTGTAATATCTCCACTTCCCCCCATCCATTGAATTGACCATCCACCACACTGGTAGCCTAAATTGCTAGCATGACTTCCAGCTACGAGGATCTTACTAGCTTTCTTTGGGAGAGGCAGGAATTGTTGATTAGGAGTGTTGCCATTTTTTAATAGAACAAGTGATTTCCTGACAGCTTCTCTAGCCAATTCCCTGTGCTCCTGTTAAATTTAATTACTCGGTTACTTAGTTCTAGGTATATTTCCACACTTTTTGCATACAAGTATTAAAAAACATGTTGTAGATCATGAACCTTCTTTCCAAGCTGATCTGCAAAGCTAAGATCAGCTAAAGGGTTCTCGAAGAGGCCCATTGTAAATTTCACTCGAAGGATGCGACTCACAGCATCGTCAATTCTGCTCATACTGATGATACGCTTGTTAACAAGAGATGTTGCATCCTCAATGAACTCGGTGTAATTGAAAGGGACCATAACCTGGAATGGAATTGAAAGAAAGTTACTGCGGGGCCAATGTTTGTCTAGATTATTTCGATTAAAAATCAGAGTCGTTGCTGCTCAGTAGGTACTAAGCACTTCATGTTGCAGTACCACATTACAGATAGTACCTCTAAGCAGCTGATATTACGCGGCTAAGGTTGGCAATCAACGTTGAGTACAAAGAATGAGGCTTCATTTAGGTGATCTTGGGTTGTGATCTTAGATGCAAGAAATGGAGTCCAAACTAATTATGCGAACAAATTCAGATCAAAAGTAGAGGGGTATGTTATGGGCACTTCTCCATCTGGAACCAGATACTTTTTGAACAACAAACAAGTAAACATATTTTTTGTAGCTAGCAAAATAATAATAATAAGCAAGTGTGTTCTCAAAACAACATACCATATCAATACCAGCATTTATTCCAGCTTGCACAGAGTAAGTATAGTTTGCACCAGCTGGTGAGGTTATCCGGTCTATTCCTAGCCAGTCAGATATCACAAAACCCTGCAATCAGTCACCATTCTGAAGTCAGTTTACGACAACAGCAGAGGAATGTTAAATAAATTGCAGATTAGCACTAACTCTGAAGCGCAGTTTGGATTTCAAGTAGCCAGTGACTAGATCATGATTGGCATGCATTTTTAAACCATTAATGCTTGAATATGAAACCATAACAGTAGCGACACCCTTGATAATGGAGTCATAATATGGTGGCATGTGAATGCCTAGCAGTCCGTGCACGTCAATGATCGTGTTGTTCTCATTGATTCCATTATGCGTTCCACCATCACCAACGAAATGTTTAGCACAAGCAGCAACTTTATTCCTGTAAGAATCCATAAACTGATACATAAGATAGAAAGCATTCAAGCTGCAAGACATTGATAATGATTATATCCCTAAACTGTTCTCGAACCATGTAGTAGATATTTCACTAGGCAGGAAATGCTGCTTGCCATAAAAAGTTGAATTACTAACAGAATGTAGGCAGATTACCTGTCAGTTCAAAGTACAGTTTCATGCATCAAATGCAGATGCCTACAGATTGGCTCACATCTTATCTACCATATACATTAACACTGAGAAAGAATATCTTACTTGGCAACATAAGGAACTCCTTTGGTATGATTCACTGGGATCTCTCCTTGCAGACCAAGGATAATATCTGTCATCTGCTGAACAATCTTATGGTCTTCACTGTAGCTCTCATAGCATCGACCCCATCTTGGATCTCTGCAAACCTATATATACAAGAAGCATTTCCAATCAACATAACTTTTAGTGAACCAAGAGTACACTCATAACTGTTCCACTGCAGATGTAACACCTAATAAAGCAAGACAACACCGTATTGTGCTTACTGCAATGCATGGAGCAAAGGTATACGGGATGCCTGTTGCGCGTACTTCAAGAGCAGTTGCTTCACCAATCCTCTTTACTAGGTCAGGATCCCTAATAAACAAAATATATAAAGAGATAAAATGGTTATACAATTCCGTTCCAAGATATAGCTACCCATATATTTTTACCATCTTTGGGTGTTTTGCTGGACAGAATTTATGTTGCTACTTGCCACATGGAGATGAAATGCTCATTGAACATTTTAGCGAATTTAATTGCAACGCAAGCAGCCAAGCACTATCATTTTATTTTCAACAAAACCGCCATTTAGGAAGCCTGTTGTTTCACACACAGCCATGCGTTTACATTTAAAAAAATGTATATTGTTAGAGAGTTGCCTTGTAGCTCCAAGCCCAACGTTGTGAGGGAATATGGTGGCGTTGTAGACGTTGTTATTACCATGAACAGCATCAATCCCATAAATCATAGGAATTCCCAGACGTGTTGCCAAGGCACCTTTCTGGAATTCATTTACCATGTTGACCCACATTGCAGGTGTGGCCTGAGGAGCAGGGACACTCCCACCACCACTTAAGATGCTACCTAGAGAACATAATAAAATTTCGGGATTAGAAGTTGAATTGCCTCACTGAAGGATGAAGAAAAGGTTGCATGATCACAGCTTGGACATGGCAATGCCACAATGGTGACTCTAGCTATGTGGTGTTAAAGCTTTGTGCTGTCAACCTCCGAACAACTACTCCGGATGCAGGATAGCAAACATGTGTGAGCTACCGAACAACATTCTCGCACTAAGCCTTTACTGCAAGAAGCTAGAAGCTGTTACAAAACGTACCTATGAAGTAATTTTTCATGACGTCTGCAGATGCAACCGAACGCTCAATCTGTGTCATCTGGCCAATTTTTTCAGCAAGAGTCATTCTACCAATAAGGTCCTTGATTCTGGTGTTGACAGGCTGCTTCGGATCCTTGTACTTGGCGTACTCTGCATCTCCCATCCAAGCAAAAGAGAGCAGTACAAGAAGAAGGCATCCCCAAGAAACGTTCGAGCAAACCATCTCTGAAAATCTCCAAGTGTCTCCTCAGCGTGGTCAACCTGACGGTCCTGAAGAAAATACCTGAGTATGAGTAGAGTATATGTAATAGTGGTAGTTCATACAGGGCGTTTACAATGTACAAAGAGGGGTTTTGACATTGCGCGGTGAGAATTACTGCCTCCGTCCGGAAATATTTGTCATCAAAATGGATAAAAGAAGATGTATCTAGACATATTTTAGTTCTATATACATCCCTTTTTATCTATTTTGATGACAAGAATTTCCGGACGGAGGGAGTAGTAAATTGTGAATTCTCAGCGAGGAAAGAAGAGCTAAATTGATGGCATCTTAAAAAACTTGATGATGATTCACTCAATTGTCAGCCGTGCGCTAAAAAAAAGAACAGCTAAACCCAAATAAACTATACTCCCTCCGTTTTTATTTAGTTCGCATATTAGCTTTGGTCAAAGTCAAGCTTTACAAACTTTGACCAAGTTTATAAACAAAAATATTAAGATATACAATAACAAATCAACAACATTAGATTTATTATTGAATGTACTTTCACATAGTATAAATTTATTATAATAAATGTCTATATTGTTTTCTACAAACTTGGTCAAACTTTATGAAGTTTGACTTCAGTCAACTCTAATATGCAAAGTAAATAAAAACGGAGGAGCAAAATGCATCATAAGTCCTAAAACTATCGGAGGTGTGTCAGTTTAGTCCTATAACTTTGAAACTGCACTTTTGGGTCCTAAAACTATCAGAGGTGTGTCAGTTTAGTCCTATAACTTCGAAACTGCACTTTTGGGTCCTAAAACTATCAAAGGTGTGTCAGTTTAGTCCTATAACTTTGAAACAGTAGTTGTGGGTCCCAAAACTATGTAAGTTTCTTCCTCTTAGGTCCTAAGCTTGCATGGTTAGCATTGACCCTGTGAGTCACTTGGAAATGCTTGGATTGTAGCTACGTTGACCTGACCCAATGGGCCCACCTGTAAATATGCAAAAAAAACTAGGCGTTGTCTCGCCTCATTCTCACGCTTGTCTTCTCCACGCACGGAATGCTCGAGGCGACGATGCAGAGGCCATCGGTGGAATGATGGTTTGAGCTCAGCGAGGAGAGTAGACCGATCATCTCGGCCTCCCCAACAAAGCAGCGAGAACGACATGTCACTGGCGTCCAATTGCTACCCACCTATAGCTCTGCTAGGGTTGTGTCACTCTCGGCGACCTCTGCGCCAGCTTTGCGGTTTCAAGCACTCCTGCAGTCGCCTGACACACTCACCACCTATGACCATGCTCGTGCCCAAACAACAGCCTACACGGCCAACACTACGGCAAGGGTGTCGGGACAACGGCGATATCATCAAGCAGAGAGAGAGAGAGAGGTGGGATGGCGTACTCCATCCCAATTGGCTCGGGATCTCCCGGCGGCCTCGCCGAGGAGAGGATGTCGTCCTTCATGCCGACTAGCTCGGGGTCTCCCGACGGTCACGCCAAACCTCTCGTGGAGGCTACCGTGCAGCTCATGGCCATGCAGGTGGTGGGCATGCAGGTTGCAGGACACACTGCAACGTGGAAGCGTATGTACCACTTTGGGGGATATAAACACATACAAAGGGCTCATTTGAAAAAATGCACCATGGATGGTGGCCATGCAAGATTAGGACCTCAGATGAACAAACATACATAGTTTTGAGACCCAAAACTGCAATTTTGAAGTTATGTGACTAAAAATGACACACCTCCAATAGTTTTAGGACCCAAAAGTGCAGTTTCGAAGTTATAGGACTAAACTGACATACTTCCGATAGTCTTAGGACCCAAAAGTGCAGTTTGAAACTTTATGAAGTTTGACTTCAGTCAACTCTAATATGCAAAGTAAATAAAAACGGAGGGAGTACTAGTAACACTCTAGGTCAATGGTCCATTGACTCGGCGGAGAAAAACATGAGTGTCAAACACATTCATTCCCTAGGGTCTTTTAGTAGTACAAGAGAATGTCCCCGTAAAATAGCCACCACGGATGCAATCTAAATCGAGTGTAGTAGCAGCAGCAGCTAGGGGCGGTGGTTAAGCAGAAAGCGAGGTGAAATAGCAGAGCAAATAAGGTCGGGGGTTTCACCTCAGCGCGGATAAGCGGAGGAGGACGGGCCGGGGATTGATTCGCTTTGTGCGTGCGTGCTTCCCGTTGCAAGCCGAGCTCACTCGCCTTCTGCCGACGAGGCCTGGCAAGCCGGGGGGCGGTGAGGGAGAGAGGAGAGCGGCGGCGACCGCTCGCCGCTGCGAATGGAGGTGTATCTGGGCTGGGGCGAGCGGCGTGGGCTTGGGATTGGATGCCGGAGCACACACGGCGGTCGCTGGGCAGGCAGCCGGGCACTAATGACCAGACCAGGGGTGGTAATGGTCAGTGGCACACTGATGGGTAAATGACAGGGTGGGATGGGGTCGCTGGTCGCCCCGAGGACCGTCCCGCTCCCCCACGTACGGGGTCGTCGCTTTGGACAGTTTCACTGCTGCTCATTCTTCTTTTCCTTTTTCTTTCTCTTTTACTCTTTTTTCTTCTTTTTACAGTGAGACTCTCATCATCGTTTGCTATGCTCCTCGGCCCGCTTTTCCCCTCTTTTTCCTTTTTTTTTCCTGAAAGCGCATCTCGCCACGAAATTACAGTCCCCTCACTGAGCCGCCGCACGTATTATTTGCATCGACAAAAGCTGTGAGATCTGTGTTTTCATGTTAAACTATATGAATGGTGTGGATTTGAATGTATTTTCCAATTTTTATAAGGATGCTACTGTAAGGGTCTGTGCTACTTAGGGTGGGTTTTTGTTAGAGGATATAGCGGCACTAGACCGGTTGGTTTCATTGCTAGCATCTCATTCTAGTGTTTGTTTGGTGTAGAACCGGAATCTAGTCATACTCAAGTAAGAAATATACTCTCAGCATGCTTCGTCGAGCCATACCATGAAATTTGTGAAATCGCCTTTTTTTTTACTGCAATAGTGAGGCGGTGTGACCTACCAGCCGGCCTTGCGGCGGTGCGGCCTCGCGGGACAGGGGAGAGGAGGCGGAGCGATGGCGCAACCTGGCGGTCATCCTTCCAGAAGCGCGGGCTCGCAAGGCAGGGGGGAGGAGGCGGGGCTGCACGGCAGAGCTGCGCCAATGGCGCAAACTGGCGGCGGGAGCCCATGCGGTGGCGTAACTTGGTGGCAGCCTCACGGTAGCACGTCCTCGTGGGACAAGGGAGAAGACGGAGCAGCGACAACGGTGGTGCGACCTCCCAGCGGCATGAGGCAGGGGAGGAGGCGGGGTTGCGCGACGACGACAGCCTGGCGTGGTGCAAGGATTGTTGGAAATATGCCCTAGAGGCAATAATAAAATGATTATTATTATATTTCCTTGTTCATGATAATTATCTATTATTCATGCTATAATTGTGTTATCCGGAAATCGTAATACATGTGTGAATACATAGACCACAACATGTCCCTAGTGAGCCTCTAGTTGACTAGCTCGTTTATCAATAGATGATCACGGTTTCCTGACCATGGGCATTGGATGTCATTAATAACGGGATCACATCATTGGGAGAATGATATGATGGACAAGACCCAATCCTAAGCATAGCACAAGATCGTGTAGTTCGTTTGCTAGAGCTTTTCCAATGTCAAGTATCTTTTCCTTAGACCATGAGATCGTGTAACTCCCGGATGCCGTAGGAGTGCTTTGGGTGTACCAAACATCACAACGTAATCGGGTGGCTATAAAGGTATACTACGGGTATCTCGAAAGTGTCATTGGGTTGACACGGATCGAGGCTCGATTTATCACTCCGTATGACTGAGAGGTATCTCTGGGCCCACTCGGTAATGCATCATAATAATGAGCTCAAAGTGACTAAGTGGTTGGTCACGGGATCATGCATTACTGATGCAGTAAAGTGACTTGCGATAACGAGATAGAGCGAGGTATTGGGATACCGACGATCGAATCTCGGGCAAGTAACGTCTGATTGACAAAGGAATTGTATCACGGGATTACTTGAATCCTTGACATCGTGGTTCATCCGATGAGATCATCGAGGAGCATGTAGGAGCCAACATGGGTATCCAGATCCCGCTGTTGGTTATTGGCCGAGAGTCGTCTCGGTCATGTCTGCGTGTCTCCCGAACCCGTAGGGTCTACACACTAAGGTTCGGTGGCGCTAGGGTTGTAGAGATATTAGTATCACGGTAACCCGAAAGTTGTTGAGTCCGGATGGGATCCCGGACGTCACGAGGAGTTCGGAATGGTCGGAGGTGAAGATTTATATAGGAAGCCGCCGACCATCGGGAAAGTTTTGGGGTCATCGGTATTGTCTGGGACCACGGAAGGGTCCCGGGGTCCACGGGTGGGGCCACCTATCCGGAGGGCCCCATGGGCTGAAGTGGGGAAGGAACCAGCCTGGTGGGCTGGTGCGCCTTGGGCCTCCCACGCCTAGGGTTGGAAACCCTAGGGGGGAAGCGCCCCAGCAACAGGGGGGCAAGCCACCCCTTGGCCGCCGCCCCTTGGAGATGGGATCTCCTAGGGCCGGTGCCCCCCCCCCCCCAGGTGTTGGGGAACGTAGTAATTTCAAAGATTTTCCTACGCACACGCAAGATCATGGTGATGGCATAGCAACGAGAGGGGAGAGTATTGTCCACGTACCCTCGTAGACCGTAAGCGGAAGCGTTATGACAACGCGGTTGATGTAGTCGTACGTCTCCACGATCCGACCGATCCAAGTACCGAACGTACGGCACCTCCGAGTTCAGCACACGTTCAGCTCGATGACGATCCCCGGACTCCGATCCAGCAAAGTGTCGGGGATGAGTTCCGTCGACCTGACGGCGCGGTGACGATAATGATGCTCTACCGTGCAGGCTTCGCCTAAACTCATGACGATATGACCGAGGTGGAATATGGTGGAGGGGGCACCGCACGGCTAAGGCGATCCGTAGATCAACTTGTGTGTCATGGGGTGCCCCTTGCCCCGTATATAAAGGAGCAAGGGGAAGGAGGCCGGCCCTAGGAGGCGCGCCAAGTGTGGAGTCCTACTAGGACTCCCTAGTCCTAGTAGGATTCCACCTCCCTTGTTGGAGTAGGAGAAGGGAAAGAGGGGAGAGGAATAAGGAAAAGGGGCTGCGCCTTGTCCAGTCGGACCAGAGGGGGCGAGCCTCCTTCCTTTGGCCTCTCTCCTCTATTCCCGTATATTAATAAGGCCCATATACTCCCGGCGAATTCCGTAACTCTCCGGTACTCGAAAATACCGAATCACTCGGAACCTTTCCGAACTCTGAATATAGTCTTCCAATATATCGATCTTTACGTCTCGACCATTTCGAGACTCCTCGTCATGTCCCCGATCTCATCCGGACTCCGAACTCCTTCGGTACATCAAAACTCATAAACTCATAATATAAGCATCGCCGAAACCTTAAGCGTGCGGACCCTACGGGTTCGAGAACTATGTAGACATGACCTAGAACTATTCTTGGTCAATAACCAATAGCGGAACACGGATGCTCATATTGGCTCCTACATATTCTACGAAGATCTTTATCGGTCAAACCGCATAACAACATACGTTGTTCCCTTTGTCATCGGTATGTTACTTGCCCGAGATTCGATCGTCGGTATCTCAATACCTAGTTCAATCTCGTTACCGGCAAGTCTCTTTACTCGTTACGTAATACATCATCCTGCAACTAACTCATTAGTTACAATGCTTGCAAGGCTTATAGTGATGTGCATTACCGAGTGGGCCCGAGATACCTCTCCAACAATCGGAGTGACAAATCCTAATCTCGAAATCGCCAACCCAACATGTACCTTTGGAGACACCTGTAGTACTCCTTTATAATCACCCGATTCGTTGTGGCGTTTGGTAGCACCAAAGTGTTCCTCACAGTAAACGGGGTTGCATAATCTCATAGTCATAGGAACATGTATAAGTCATGAAGAAAGCAATAGCAACATACTAAACGATCAAGTGCTAAGCTAACGGAATGGGTCGAGTCAATCACATCATTCTCCTAATGATGTGATCCTGTTAATCAAATGACAACTCATGTCTATGGCTAGGAAACTTAACCATCTTTGATTCACGAGCTAGTCAAGTAGAGGCATACTAGTGACACTATGTTTGTCTATGTATTCACACATGTATTATGTTTCCGGTTAATACAAATCTAGCATGAATAATAAACATTTATCATGAAATAAATAATAACTTTATTATTGCCTCTAGGGCATATTTCCTTCACCAGGGGCCCTATATATAGTGGGGGGGAGGGAGGGCAGCCGCACCCTAGTCCCTGGCGCCTCCCTCTCCCCTCGCAACACCTCTCCCTCTCGCTGAGCTTGGCGAAGCCCTGCCGAGATCGCCGCTACTTCCACCACCACGCCATCGTGCTGCTGGATCTCCATCAACCTCTCCCTCCCCTTGCTGGATCAAGAAGGAGGAGACGTCTTCCCCAACCGTACGTGTGTTGAACGCGGAGGTGCCGTCCGTTCGGCACTAGGATCATCGGTGATTTGGATCACGACGAGTACGACTCCCTCAACCCCGTTCTCTTGAACGCTTCCGCTCGCGATCTACAAGGGTATGTAGATACAATCCTCTCTCTCGTTGCTAGATGACTCCATAGATTGATCTTGGTGAAGCGTAGAAAAATTTTATTTTCTGCAACGTTCCCCAACAGTGGTATCAGAGCTAGGTCTATGCGTAGTTACTATGCACGAGTAGAACACAAACTTGTTGTGGGCGTAGATGTTGTCAATTTTCTTGCCACTACTAGTCTTATCTTGTTTTGGCGGCATCGTGGGATGAAGCGGCCGGACCGACCTTACACGCGCTTCGTGAGACAGGTTCCACCGATGACATGCACTAGTTGCATAAGGTGGCTAGCGGGTGTCTGCCTCTCCCACTTTAGTCGGATCGGATTCGATGAAAAGGGTCCTTATGAAGGGTAAATAGAAATTGGCATATCACGTTGTGGTTTTACGTAGGTAAGAAACGTTCTTGCTAGAAACCTATAGAAGCCACGTAAAACATGCAACAACAATTAGAGGATGTCTAACTTGTTTTTGCAAGATATGCCTTGTGATGTGATATGGCCAAAAGGATGTGATGAATGAAATATATGTGATGTATGAGATTGATCATGTTCTTGTAATAGGAATCACAACTTGCATGTCGATGAGTATAACAACCGCAGAGCCATAGGAGTTGTCTTTATTTTTGTATGACCTGCGTGTCATTGAATAACGCCATGTAAATTACTTTACTTTATTGCTAAACACGTTGGCCATAGAAGTAGAAGTAATCATTGGCGTGACAACTTCATGAAGACACGATGATGGAGATCATGGTGTCATGCCGGTGACGAAGATGATCATGGCGCCCCGAAGATGGAGATCAAAGGAGCAATATGATATTGGCCATATCATGTCACTATTTGATTGCATGTGATGTTTATCATGTTTTGCTTCTTATTTTCTTAGTTCGACGGTAGTAAATAAGATGATCCCTTATAATAATTTCAAGAAAGTGTCCCCCCTAACTGTGCGCCATTGCGAAAGTTCGTTGTTTCGAAGCACCACGTGATGATCTGGTGTGATAGATTCTAACATTCACATACAACGGGCGTAAGACAGATTTACACATGCAAAACACTTAGGTTAACTTGACGAGCCTAGCATGTACAGACATGGCCTCGGAACACAAGAGACCGAAAGGTCGAAGATGAGTCGTATGGAAGATACGATCAACATGGAGATGTTCACCGATGATGACTAGTCCGTCTCACGTGATGATCGGACACGGTCTAGTTGAGTCGGATCATGTATCACTTAGATGACTAGAGGGATGTCTAATCTGGTGGGAGTTCATTAAATAATTTGATTAGATGAACTTAATTATCATGAACTTAGTCTAAAACCTTTGCAAAATGTCTTGTAGATCAAATGGCCAGCGCTCATGTCAACCTCAACTTCAACACGTTCCTAGAAAACCAAGTCTGAAAGATGATGGCAGCAACTATTCGGATGGGTCCGGAACACGAGATCATCCTCATAGCTGCCAAGAAAGCATATGTCCTAGAAGGACCGCTAGGTGAAGCACCCATCCTGAGAACCAAGGCGTTATGAGCGCTTGGCGATCACGTCTTGATGATTACTCCCTCGTTCGGTGCGGCATGCTTTATAGCTTAGAACCGGGGCTCCAAAAGCGTTTTAAGCAACACGAGCATATGAGATGTTCAAGAGCTGAAAATGGTTTTCCAAGCTCATGCCCGGTCGAGAGATATGAAGTCTCCGACAAGTTCTACAGATTGTAAGATGGAGGAAAATAGTTACATCGGTGAGCACATACTCAACATATGCAGGTTGCACAACCTCTTGTCCCAAATGGACATTAACCTCCCGAACGAGGCGGTCATTGACATAATCCTTGATCACTCCCACCTAGCTACAAGAGCTTTGTGATGAACTACAATATGCGGGGATGGTGAAAACTATTCCTGAAGTATTTTCAATGCTGAAATCAGCAGAGGTGGAAATCAAAAAGGAACATCAAGTGTTGATGGTCAATAAAACCACTAGTTTCAAGAAAGGCAAGGGTAAGAAGAACTTCAAGAAGGACGGCAAGGGATTTGCCGCACCCGGTCAGCCAGCTGCCGTGAAGAAGCCAAAGAATGGGCCCAAACCCGAGACTGGGTGCTTTTATTGCAAGGGAAAGGGACACTGGAAGCGGAACTGCCCCAAATACTTAGTGGACAAGAAGGCCGGCAACACCAAAGGTATATGTGATATACATGTAATTGATGTGTACCTTACCGATACTCGTAGTAGCTCCTGGGTATTTGATACCGGTGCCGTTGCTCATATTTGTAACTCAAAACAGGAGCTGCGGAATAAGCGGAGACTCGCGAAGGACGAGGTGATGATGCGCGTCGGGAATGGTTCCAAGGTCGATGTGATCGCCGTCGGCACGCTACCTCTACATTTACCTATAGGATTAGTTTTATACCTCAATAATTGTTATTTAGTGCCAGCTTTGAGCATGAACATTGTATCTGGATCTCGTTTAATGCGAGATGGCTACTCATTTAAATCCGAGAATAATGGTTGTTCTATTTATATGAGAGATATGTTTTATGGTCATGCCCCGCTGGTCAATGGTTTATTCTTAATGACTCTCGAACGTGATGTTACACATATTCATAGTGTGAATACCAAAAGATGTAAAGTTGATAATGATAGTCCCACATACTTGTGGCACTGCCGCCTTGGTCAAATTGGTGTCAAACGCATGAAGAAGCTCCATGCTGATGGACTTTTGGATTCGCTTGATTACGAATCATTTGACACGTGCGAACCATGCCTTATGGGCAAAATGACCAAGACTCCGTTCTCCGGAACAATGGAGCGAGCAACCAACTTATTGGAAATCATACATACCGATGTATGCGGTCCAATGGCGTTGAGGCTCATGGAGGATATCGTTATGTTCTCACTCTCACCGATGACTCTAGTAGATATGGGTATGTCTACTTAATGAAACACAAGTCTGAGACCTTTGAAAAGTTCAAGGAATTTCAGAATGAGGTAGAGAATCAACGTGACCGAAAGATAAAGTTCTTCTGATCGATCGTGGGGAGAATATTTAAGTCACGAATTTGGTACACACTTAAGGAAATGTGGACTCGTTTCACAACTCACGCCGCCTGGAACACCTCAGCGTAACGGTGTGTCCGAACATCGTAATCGCACTCTATTGGATATGGTGCGATCTATGATGTCACTCACCGATTTACCGCTATCATTTTGGGGATACGCTCTAGAGACAGCTACATTCACTTTAAATAGGGCACCGTCTAAATCCGTTGAGACGACACCGTATGAATTATGGTTTGGGAAGAAACATAAGTTGTCGTTTCTAAAAGTTTGGGGATGCGATGCTTATGTCAAGAAACTTCAACCTGAAAAGCTCGAACCCAAGTCGGAAAAATGCGTCTTCATAGGATACCCTAAGAACCATTGGGTATACCTTCTACCTCAGATCTGAAGGCAAGATCTTTGTTGCCAAGAACGGGTCCTTTCTGGAGAAAGAGTTTCTCTCGAAAGAAGTAAGTGGGAGGAAAGTGGAACTTGATGAAGTACTACCTCTTGAAAGTAGCGCAGCTTAGGAAGATGTTCCTGTGGTGCCTGCACCAACTAGAGAGGAAACTAATGATGATGATCAAGGTACTTCGGAACAAGTTACTACTGAACTTCGTAGGTCCACAAGGACACGTTCCACACCAGAGTGGTATGGCAACCATGTCCTAGAAATTATGTTGTTAGACAACGGTGAACCTTCGAACTATGAAGAAGCAATGGCGGGCCCAGATTCCAACAAATGGCTTCAAGCCATGCAATCCGAGATAGGATCCATGTATGAAAACAAAGTATGGACTTTGACAGACTTGCCCGATGATCGGCGAGCGATAGAAAACAAATGGATCTTTAAGAAGAAGATGGACGCGGATGGTAATGTTACCATCTATAAGGCTCGACTTGTCGCTAAGGGTTATCGACAAGTTCAAGGGGTTGACTATAATGAGACTATCTCTCCCATAGCGAAGCTGAAGTCCGTCCGAATCATGTTAGCAATTGCCGCATACTATGATTATGAGATATGGCAAATGGATGTCAAAGCGGCATTCCTTAACGGCCATCTTAAGGAAGAACTGTATATGATGCAGCCGGAAGGTTTTGTCGATCCTAAGAATGCTAACAAGGTATGCAAGCTCCAGCGCTCCATCTATGGGCTGGTGCAAGCATCTCGGAGTTGGAACATTCGCTTTAATGAAATGATCAAAGCGTTTGGGTTTATGCAGACTTATGGAGAAGCTTGCGTTTACAAGAAAGTGAGTGGGAGCTCTGTAGCATTTCTCATATTATATGTGGATGACATACTTTTGATGGGAAATGATATAGAACTTTTGGACAACATTAAGGCCTACTTGAACAAGTGTTTTTCAATGAAGGACCTTGGAGAAGCTGCTTACATATTAGGCATCAAGATCTATAGAGATAGATCGAGACGCCTCATAGGTCTTTCACAAAGCACATACCTTGATAAGATATTGAAGAAGTTCAATATGGATCAGTCCAAGAAGGGGTTCTTGCCTGTGTTGCAAGGTGTGAAATTGAGCTCGGCTCAATGTCCGACCACGGCAGAAGATAGAGAAAAGATGAGTTTCGTCCCCTATGCCTCGGCCCTAGACCTGATGTAAACCTTGCCGTAAGTTTGGTAGGAAGGTACCAAAGTAATCCCGGCATGGAACACTAGACAGCGGTCAAGAATATCCTGAAGTACCTGAAAAGGACTAAGGACATGTTTCTCGTGTATGGAGGTGACGAAGAGCTCGTCGTAAAGGGTTACGTCGACGCTAGCTTCGACACAAATCTGGATGACTCTAAGTCACAAACCGGATACGTGTATATGTTGAATGGTGGAGCGATGGCTGGTGCGGCAAGCGAGCGTCGTGGCGGGATCTACATGTGAAGCGGAGTACATGGCAGCCTCGGAGGCAGCGCATGAAGCAACTTGGATGAAGGAGTTCATCACCGACCTAGGAGTCATACCCAATGCGTCGGGGCCGGTCACTCTCTTCCGTGACAACACTGGAGCTATTGCCCTTGCCAAGGAGCCTGGTTTCACAAGAAGACCGAGCACATCAAGCGTCGCTTCAACTCCATTCGTGAAAATGTTCAAGATGGAGACATAGATATTTGCAAAGTGCATACGGATCTGAATGTCGCAGATCCGTTGACTAAACCTCTTCTGCGAGCAAAACATGATCAACACCAGGACTCTATGGGTGTTCGATTCATCACAATGTAACTAGATTATTGACTCTAGTGCAAGTGGGAGACTGTTGGAAATATGCCCTAGAGGCAATAATAAAATGATTATTATTATATTTCCTTGTTCATAATAATTGTCTATTATTCATGCTATAATTGTGTTATCCGGAAATCGTAATACATGTGTGAATACATAGACCACAACATGTCCCTAGTGAGCCTCTAGTTGACTAGCTCGTTTATCAATAGATGGTCACGGTTTCCTGACCATGGGCATTGGATGTCATTGATAACGGGATCACATCATTGGGAGAATGATCTGATGGACAAGACCCAATCCTAAGCATAGCACAAGATCATGTAGTTCGTTTGCTAGAGCTTTTCCAATGTCAAGTATCTTTTCCTGAGACCATGAGATCGTGTAACTCCCGGATGCCGTAGGAGTGCTTTGGGTGTACCAAACGTCACAACGTAACTGGGTGACTATAAAGGTATACTACAGGTATCTCCGAAAGTGTCTGTTGGGTTGACACGGATCGAGACTGGGATTTGTCACTCCGTATGACGGAGAGGTATCTCTGGGCCCACTCGGTAATGCATCATCATAATGAGCTCAAAATGACTAAGTGGTTGGTCATGGGATCATGCATTACGGTACGACTAAAGTGACTTGTCGGTAACGAGATAGAGCGAGGTATTGGGATACCGACGATCGAATCTCGGGCAAGTAACGTACCGATTGACAAAGGGAATTGCATACGAGATTACTTGAATCCTTGACATCATGGATCATCCGATGAGATCATCGAGGAGCATGTTGGAGCCAACATGGGTATCCAGATCCCGCTGTTGGTTATTAGCCGGAGAGTCGTCTCGGTCATGTCTGTGTGTCTCCCGAACCCGTAGGGTCTACACACTTAAGGTTCGGTGACGCTAGGGTTGTATAGATATTAGTATGCGGTAACCCGAAAGTTGTTCGGAGTCCCGGATGGGATCCCGGACATCACGAGGAGTTCCGGAATGGTTCGGAGGTA
Source organism: Aegilops longissima (assembly GCA_021605205.1). NCBI lineage: Eukaryota > Viridiplantae > Streptophyta > Magnoliopsida > Poales > Poaceae > Aegilops > Aegilops longissima. Next base: position 542,323,934 of record CM038678.1, read on the forward strand.
AAGATTTATATATAGGAAGTCCAGATTCTGCCATCAGGAAAGTTTCGGGGGTCACCGGTATTGTATCGGGACCACCGGAAGGGTCCCGGGGGTCCTCCGGGTGGGGCCACCTATCCTGTAGGGCCCCATGGGCTGAAGTGAGGAAGGGAACCAGCCCTGGTGGGCTGGTGTGCCCCCCTTGGGCCTTCCCTGCGCCTAGGGTTGGAAACCCTATCTAGGGGTGGGGGGGCGCCCCACTTGGCTTGGGGGGCAAGCCACCCCCTTGGCCGCCGCCCCCCCTTGGAGATGGGATCTCCTAGGGCCGGTGCCCCCCCAGGGGCCCTATATATAGTGGGGGGGAGGGAGGGCAGCCGCACCCTAGTCCCTGGTGCCTCCCTCTCCCCTCGCAACACCTCTCCCTCTCGCTGAGCTTGGCGAAGCCCTGCCGAGATCGCCACTACTTCCACCACCACGCCGTCGTGCTGCTGGATCTCCATCAACCTCTCCCTCCCCCTTGCTGGATCAAGAAGGAGGAGACGTCTTCCCCAACCGTACGTGTGTTGAACGCGGTGGTGTCGTCCGTTCGGCACTAGGATCATCGGTGATTTGGATCACGACGAGTACGGCTCCCTCAACCCTGTTCTCTTGAACGCTTCTGCTCACGATCTACAAGGGTATGTAGATGCAATCCTCTCTCTCGTTGCTAGATGACTCCATAGATTGATCTTGGTGAAGCGTAGAAAATTTTTATTTTCTGCAACGTTCCCCAACAAGGATCGCTTCTCTTGAAGTTTCAGGCGATTATCCGCCCATCAAAATTATATGGGAAGGTCATCTTCCCATAAACGTAAGGTGTGAGGAAGGTGAATATACAGGACCCTTAACACAGATCGAGTTTACAAGAGTTGTTGGAGGCCATTTTTATGCCCCAACTTCCCGTAAAGGGTAGTTTCATTTAGGGATGTGGGAGCTATTGGAGTTTCTCTTAGAGCATATCCAATTGGATCCCCACTCCTCCGTCCGGATAAAAAACAACCACCCAACCAGTCCCCCTAAAGTCCTAAACCCGTCTCAAACAACCCGGTTGTGCAACACCCCTCAGACCTAGCCTATATGTGGTGTGGATTTGGGCAGTCGGGACACGTTTGCCACGTCAGATTCGACAACCCGGACCCACTCCAAATCCCTTCACATCGTCCCCAAGCCTCGCAACCTGCCCATGGCACTTATTTCCTTGTCTGCGCCCTTTCCTAGCTCCGCCATCGTCCCCAACCCATAGCGCCGCCACCACCGGCCACTATCGGCTCTTATCCATGGACATTTAGGGGGTCATATTTTCCTAGTACGGTTGGAAATGCTCTTAATATATGATATTCGTCAAAAACATTGATGACTACTTGTGCATTGCAACCGGGAGATAAATATTTTTTAGGTTAGTCATGATTTACTTACCCATATTAGTGTGATTGTGTACAAGGATATGATTTTACTTGAGAAACCCTTATTTGACAAGCATTTATTTGTTTACTGACAGTGCTTATTTGAACAGATCCCTCGGCAGGGTATCTTTGCGTAGCGTTTAGGTCTGAGGGGAAATGGGAGACAAATTTAACCAGGTGCAAACTCTCCTTATGAGGTAAATCACTACCCCTGCTCGTGTATATTATGATTGGGGTGTACAAAGTATAGGTATACTGAGAGATTCTAATGTGTTCTATCAACTAGCTTAGCCCCGACTTATATAAGATATCAGGGCCCCTAGGATTACAAGAGTCCTAGTCGACTGTGTCGGTGGAGGGGATTCCTTCACGGACCCGACCTCCTTTTCTTGAATTGCAAGGCTTCCCAAATCTTCCTTATGTAGGACCCATGGCCTGACTTGATGGCCCATGGAGAAAACCAACCTAGGGGGGCTCGGGCCAGCCCACTTGGGCCAGTAACCAGAGAGGTGAGCCACCCCTGGGCCATAACACCATCAGTTTTTGATAAAGGGTGTTTCTTATTGATTCATAATGAAGCATCAAGGGGATACAAACAAAATGAACACACCTGGCTTCTGCATAACTAATATGCACACAGCCAAGTGATACGTCTCCAACATATCTATAATTCTTGATTGTTCCATGCTGTTATAGTATCAATCTTGAATGTTTTATATGCAACTTTATGCTATTATATATCATTTTTTGGACTAACCTATTAACTTACTGCTCAGTGCCAGCTGTTATTTTTGCTTGTTTTTGGCTTTTCAGGAAATCAATATCAAACAGAGTCCAAATGGAGAAAAAACTTTGGATTGATTTTTCCTGGACCAGAAGATACCCTGGAAGGTTCGGGAGAAGACCTGAAGAGTCACGAGGGAGCGACAAGCTCGGGAGGCGCGCCCTGGTGGCGCCCCCAGGCTTGTGGGCCCCTCGTGGAACCTCTTGACCTAATTCAGCCTCTATAAATACTCAAATATTCCCCTGACATCTGAGAGCCACCCGAAATACTTTTTCCGCCGCCGCAAATTTCTGTTCTCGTGAGATCCCATCTGGAGGCCTTTTCGGTACTCTGCCGGAGGGGGAATCAATCATGGAGGGGCTCTACATCAACCTTGCTGCCCTTCCGATGGTGTTTGAGTAGTTTACCACGGACCTAGGGGTCCATAGCTAGTAGCTAGATTGTTTCTTCTCTCTCTTTGATCTTCAATACAATCTTCTCCTTGATGTTCTTGGAGATCTACTTGATGTAATCACTTTTTGAGTTGTGTTTGTTTGGATCCAATGAATTGTTAGTTTATGATCAGATTATCTATGAATATTATTTGAGTCTTCTCTGAACTCTATGATTATTTTTGCCTTGTATTTCTATCCAATCTATTGATTTGGTTTGGCCAACTAGATTGATTTTTCTTGCAATGGTAAAGGTGCTTTGTGATGGGTTCGATCTTGCGGTGCTCAATTCTAGTGACAGAAAGGGACATGACATGTATTTTATCGTTGACATTAAGGATAAAAAGATGGGGTTTCTTCATGTGTGAGTTTACTTTGTCTACATCATGTCATCTTGCTTAACGCGTTACTCCGTTCTTTATGAAGATGCATGCTGGATAATGGTCAATGTGTGGATAGATGTAGACAAGAGTCGGTCTGCTTGTCTCAGACGTGATGCCTATATACATGATCATTGCCTTGGACATCGTCATGATTATTCGCTTTTCCATCAATTGCCCAACAGTAATTTGTTTACCCACCGTATGTTGTTTTGAAGAGAGAAGTCTCTGGTGAAAACTATGTCCCCCGGGTCTATTTTCATCATATATCAAAAACCAAAAATACCTTGCTGCAATTTTATTTACTTTATTTTTTGTGTTTTATTTATCTATCTACCTATACAAGATTGATCCTTGCAATTAACTGCCGAGGGATTGACAACCCCTTGTTGAATTCAATAGTCTTCATCATAAAAGAGCCAGCACAAGAAGTATCGAGCATGGTGCGATTGTTATCAGAAAGCCGAGCATAGTTTTTTTGAATAATTATCTCTCTTGGGAGCTCATGATTGGGGCACGAATATAACATTGATTTAAGCCTCCCCCAAGCTTGAGCGATGCTTTCTCCTTCACGAGGCCAAAAATTATATATATAATTGCGATCACGATGAACAAGATGCATAGGATAAAACTTCTGATGAAATTCCAATTTCAATCGTTTGTAGTTCCATGATCCCATATCATCACATAGCCTATACCATGTCAATGCATCTCCCTTGAAGGATAAAGGGAAGACCTTCTTCTTAATAACATCACCGGGTATACCTGCAAGCTTAAATAATCCCACAAACTTCATCCACGTATATTAGTGCACATCAGGATGCATTGTTCCATCTCCTGGAAAAGGATTAGCTAGCAGTTTTTCGAACATACCCGAAGGAATTTCAAAGTAGACATTTTCATTTTCAGTAGATTAAGCAGGTTGAGGAGCAACTCTTTGCTCTACTGGTCGGGGTGAAGATACCCCGAACAAGCCCCTCAGAGGATTACTTTCCATAGTAACAAGTGACAGTAAATTTCAGTACACTATATAAATTTTTCCTTACCAAATTCCACCTACCAAAGGTGCTTCACTCCCCTGCAACGGCGCCAGAAAAGAGTCTTGATGACCCACAAGTATAGGGGATCTATCGTAGTCCTTTCGATAAGTAAGAGTGTCGAACCCAACGAGGAGCAGAAGGAAATGATAAGCGGTTTTCAGCAAGGTATTCTCTGCAAGCACTGAAATTATAGGTAACAGATAGTTTTGTGATAAGATAACTGGTAACGAGCAACAAGTAACAAAAGTAAATAAAGTGTAGCAAGGTGGCCCAATCCTTTTTGTAGCAAAGGACAAGCCTGGACAAACTCTTATATAAAGGAAAACGCTCCCGAGGACACATGGGAATTACCGTCAAGCTAGTTTTCATCACGTTCATATGATTCACGTTCAGTACGTTGATAATTTGATATGTGGGTGGACCGGTGCTTGGGTGCTGCCCTTACTTGGACAAGCATCCCACTTATTATTAACCCCTATTGCAAGCATCCGCAACTACAAAAGAAGTATTAAGGTAAACCTAACCATAGCATGAAACATATGGATCCAAATCAGCCCCTTACGAAGCAACACATAAACTAGGGTTTAAGCTTCTGTCACTCTAGCAACCCATCATCTACTTATTACTTCCCAATGCCTTCCTCTAGGCCCAAATAATGGTGAAGTGTCATGTAGTCAACGTTCACATAACACCACTAGTGGGTAGATAACATACATCTCATCAAAATATTGAACGAATACCAAATTCACATGACTACTAATAGCAAGACTTCTCCCATGTCCTCAGGAACAAACGTAACTACTCACAAAGCATATTCATGTTCATAATCAGAGGAGTATTAATATGCATATAGGATCTGAACACATGATCTTCCACCAAATAAACCAACTAGCATCAACTACAAGGAGTAATCAACACTACTAGCAACCTACAGGTACCAATCCCAGACTTAGGGACAATAATTGGATACAAGAGATGAACTAGGGTTTGAGAGGAAATGGTGCTGGTGAAGATGTTGATGGAGATTTCCCTCTCCCGATGAGAGGAGCGTTGGTTATGACGATGGCGATGATTTCCCCCCTCCCGGAGGGAAGTGTCCCTAGCAGAACAGCTCTGCCGGAGCCCTAGATTAGTTCCGCCAAGGTTCCGCCTCGTGGCGGCGGAGTCTCGTCCCGAAAGCTTGCTTCTGATTTTTCTTCGGACGAAAGACTTCATATAGCGAAAGATGGGCATCGGAGGGCCAACAGGGGCCCACGAGGGGCGCCCCCACCCTCGTGGCGTGGTGTGGGCCCCTCTAGTATTTCTTCCGCCAGTATTTTTATTATTTCCAAAAATGACTTTCGTGGTGTTTCAGGACTTTTGGAGTTGTGCGAATAGGTCTCTAATATTTGCTCCTTTTCCAACCCAGAATTCCAGCTGCCGGCATTCTCCCTCCTTATGTAAACCTTGTAAAATAAGAGAGAATAGGCATAAGTATTGTGACATAATGTGTAATAACAGCCCATAATGCAATAAATATTGATATAAAAGCATGATGCAAAATGGACGTATCACCTTGCTGCCCCTACTGTCACAGGGAAAGTACACCGCAAGATTGAACCCAAAGCTAAGCACTTCTCCCATTGCAAGAAAGATCAATCTAGTAGGCCAAACCAAATTGATAATTCAAAGAGACTTGCAAAGATAACCAATCATACATAAAATAATTCAGAGAAGATTCAAATATTGTTCATAGATAAACTTGATCATAAACCCACAATTCATCGGTCTCAACAAACACACCGCAAAAGAAGATTACATCGAATAGATCTCCACAAGAGAGGGGGAGAACATTGTATTGAGATCCAAAAAGAGAGAAGAAGCCATCTAGCTAATAACTATGAACCCGAAGGTCTAAGGTAAACTACTCACACATCATCGGAGAGGCTATGGTGTTGATGTAGAAGCCCTCCGTGATGGATGCCCCCTCCGGCGGAGCTCCGGAACAGGCCCCAAGTTGGGATCTCACGGGTACAGAAGGTTGCGGCGGTGGAATTAGGTTTTTGGCTCCGTATCTGGTAGTTTAGGGGTACGTAGGTATATATCGGAGGAAGAAGTACGTCGGTGGAGCAATGTGGGGTCCACGAGGGTGGAGGGCGCGCCCTGGGGGGTAGGCGCGCCCCCTACCTCGTGCCTTCGTGGTTGATGTCTTGACGTAGGGTCCAAGTCCTCTGGATCACGTTCGTTCCGAAAATCATGTTCCCGAAGGTTTCATTCCGTTTGGACTCCGTTTGATATTCTTTTTCTGCGAAACTCTAAAATAGGTAAAAGAACAACAATTCTAGGCTGGGCCTCCGGTTAATAGGTTAGTCCCAAAAATAATATAAAAGTGTATAATAAAGCCCAATAATGTCCAAAACAGAACATAATATAGCATGGAACAATAAAAAATTATAGATACGTTGGAGACGTATCAAGCATCCCCAAGCTTAATTCCTGCTCGTCCTCGAGTAGGTAAATGATATAAACAGAATTTTTGATGTGGAATGCTACTTGGCATAATTTCAATGTAATTCTTCTTAATTGTGGTATGAATATTCGGATCCGAAAGATTCAAGATAAAAGTTCAATATTGACATAAAAATAATAATACTTCAAGCATACTAACTAAGCAATTATGTCCTCTCAAAATAACATGGCCAAAGAAAGTTCATCCCTAGAAAATCATATAGTTTAGTCATGCTCCATTTTCGTCACACAAAAATGCTCTCATCATGCACAACCCCGATGAAAAGCCAAGCAATTGTTTCATACTTTAGTAATCTCAAACTTTTTCAACCTTCACGCAATACATGAGCGTGAGCCATGGATATAGCACTATGGGTGGAATAGAATATAATGATGGGGGTTATGTGGAGAAGACAAAAAAGGGAGAAAGTCTCACATCAACGAGGCAAATCAATGAGCTATGGAGATGCCCATCGATTGATGTTAATGCAAGGAGTAGGGATTGCCATGCAATGGATGCACTAAAGCTATAAATATATGAAAGCTCAACAAAAGAAACTAAGTGGGTGTGCATCCAACTTGCTTGCTCACGAAGACCTAGGGCATTTGAGGAAGCCCATTGTTGGAATATACAAGCCAAGTTCTATAATGAAAAGTTCCCACTAGTATATGAAAGTGACAAAACAAGAGACTCTCTATCATGAAGATTATGGTGCTACTTTGAAGCACAAGTGTGGTAAAAAGGATAGTAACATTGTCCCTTCTCTCTTTTTCTCTCATTTTTTTGGGCCTTCTCTTTTTTTATGGCCTTTCTCCTTTTTTTTATTTTTCCTCACTTGGGACAATGCTCTAGAAAATGATGATCATCACACTTCTATTTATTTACAACTCAATGGTTACAACTCGATACTAGAACAAAGTATGACTCTATATGAATGCCTCCGGCGGTGTACCGGGATATGCAATGAACCAAAAGTGACATGTATGAAAGAATTATGAATGGTGGCTTTTCCACAAATACTATGTCAACTACATGATCATGCAAAGCAATATGACAATGATGAACGTGTCATGATAAACGGAACGGTGGAAAGTTGCATGGCAATATATCTCGGAATGGCTATGGAAATGCCATAATAGGTAGGTATGGTGGCTGTTTTGAGGAAGATATAAGGAGGTTTATGTGTGAAAGAGCGTATCATATCACGGGGTTTGGATGCACCGGCGAAGTTTGCTCCAACTCTCAATATGAGAAAGGGCAATGCACGGTACCGAAGAGGCTAGCAATGATGGAAAGGTGAGAGTGCGTATGATCCATGGACTCAACATTAGTCATAAAGAACTCACATACTTATTGCAAAAATCTACAAGTCATCAAAAACTAAGCACTACGCGCATGCTCCTAGGGGGATAGATTGGCAGGAAAAGACCATCGCTCGTCCCCGACCGCCACTCATAAGGAGGACAATCAAAGAACACCTCATGTTTCAAATTTGTTACATAACGTTTACCATACGTGCATGCTGCGGGACTTGCAAACTTCAACACAAGTATTTCTCAAATTCACAACTACTCAACTAGCACAACTTTGATATCACTACCTCCATATCTCAAAACAATCATCAAGCATCAAACTTCTCTTAGTATTCAACACACTCATAAGAAAGTTTTTACTAGTCTTGAATACCTAGCATATTAGGATTATTTAAGAAAATTACCATGCTGTTTTAAGACTCTCAAAATAATCTAAGTGAAGCATGAGAGAATAATAGTTTCTATAAAACAAAAGTTACCACCGTGCTCTAAAAGATACAAGTGAAGTACTAGAGCAAAAACTATATAACTCAAAAGATATAAGTGAAGCGCATAGAGTATTCTAATAATTTACGAATCATGTGTGTCTCTCTCAAAAGGTGTGTACAGCAAGGATGATTGTGGTGAACTAAAAATAAAAGACTCAAATCATACAAGACACTCCAAGCAAAACACATATCATGTGGTGAATAAAAATATAGCTCCAAGTAAAGTTACCGGTGGAAGTAGACGAAAGAGGGGATGCCTTCCGGGGCATCCCCAAGCTTTGGCTTTTTGGTTTCCTTAGATTATCTTGGAGTGCCATGGGCATACCCAAGCCTAGGCTCTTGCCACTCCTTGTTCCATAATCCATCAAATCTTTCACCCAAAACTTGAAAACTTCACAACACAAAACTTAATGTAAAATCTCATGAGCTCATAGCGAAAGAAAACAAAACACCACTTCAAGTTACTGTAATTAACTCATTATTTATTTATATTGGTGTTAAACCTACTGTATTCCAACTTATCTATGGTTTATAAACTATTTTACTAGCCATAGATTCATCAAAATAAGCAAACACCACACGAAAAACAGAATCTGTCAAAAACAGAACAGTCTGTAGTAATCTGTAACTAACACAAACTTTTGGAACTCCAAAAATTCATCCAAAATTGTAAGAACTATAAAATTTGTTTATTGATCATCATCAATTTGAATCAATATTTTATCACGTTCTGGTGATTTTTAACAATTATTTTCGTGAACGGAAAGTTTCTGGAATTTACAGCAAGATCAAATAACTATCATCCAAGAAGATCCTATAGGTTTAACTTGGCACAAACACTAATTAAAACATAAAAACAAGTCTAACCAGAGGCTAGATCAAATATTTATTCCTAAACAGAAGCAAAAAGCAAAAAACTAAAAAATAAAATTGGGTTGCCTCCCAACAAGCGCTATCGTTTAACGCCCCTAGCTAGGCATAAAATCAAGGATAGATCTAGGTATTGCCATCTTTGGTAGGCAATCCATAAGTGGCTCTCATGATAAATTCATATGGTAATTTTATTTTCTTTCTAGGAAAGTGATCCATGCCTTTCCTTAACGGAAATTGTAATCTAATATTTCCTTCCTTCATATCAATAATTGCACCGATCGTTCTAAGGAAAGGTCTACCAAGAATAATAGGACATGAAGGATTGCAATCGATATCAAGAACAATAAAATCTACGGGCACATAGTTCCTATTTGCAACAATAAGAACATCATTAATTCGTCCCATAGGTTTCTTAATGGTGGAATCCGCAAGGTGCAAGTTTAAAGAGCAATCATCAAAATCATGGAAACCTAACAAATCGCACAAAGTCTTTGGAATCGTGGAAACACTAGCACCCAAAACACACAAAGCATAGCATTCATGATCTTTAATTTTAATTTTAATAGTAGGTTCCCACTCATCATAGAGTTTTCTAGGGATAGAAACTTCCAACTCAAGTTTTTCTTCATAAGATTGCATCAAAGCATCAACGATATGTTTAGTAAAAGCTTTATTTTGACTATAAGCATGAGGAGAATTTAGCATGGATTGCAACAAGGAAATACAATATATCAAAGAGAAATTATCATAATTAAATTCCTTGAAATCCAAAATATTGGGTTCATTAATATCTAGAGTCTTGATCTCTTCAATCCCACTTTTACCAATTTTTGCATTAAGATCTAAAAACTCCGAAATTTTGGAACGCCTTCTAGGTAAAGGTGGATCATATTCAGTCCCATCATTATCAAGATTCATATTGCTAAACAAAGATTTAATAGGGGACACATCAATAACTTTTAGATCTTCATCTTTATTTTCAGAGGAACTAGAAGAACACGCTTTTACAAAGCAATCTTTCTTAGCACGCATCCTAGCGGTTCTTTCTTTGCACTCATCAATGGAAATTCTCATGGCTTTGGGAGACTCATTGATATCATGCTTAGGTGGAATAGATCTAAGTTTCAAATAATCAACATCAAGAGAAATTCTATCAACGTTCCTAGCCAATTCATCAACTTTAAGCAATTTTTCTTCGAGCAAAGCATTGAACTTCTTTTGTGAATTCATAAACTCCTTAACACTAGTCTCAAATTCAGAGGTCATCTTATTAAAGTTCCCATAAGAATTGTTGTAGGAATTACCATAATTATTAGAGGAATTACTAGGATAAGGCCTAGGATTAAAGTTTCCTCTATACGCGTTGTTACCAAAATTATTCCTACCAACAAAATTTACATCCATAGATTCATTATTAATCTAAATCAAAGTAGACAAAGGCATATCATTAGGATCAGAAGAAACACTCTTAGTAGCAAATAATTTCATAAGTTCATCCATCTTTCCACTCAAAACATTAATTTCTTCTATCGCATGCACCTTTTTACTAGTAGATCTTTCAGTGTGCCATTGAGAATAATTAATCATAATATTATCTAGGAGTTTAGTAGCTTCCCCTAAAGTGATTTCCATAAAAGTGCCTCCCGCGGCCGAGTCTAAAATATTTCTAGAAGCAAAATTCAATCCGACATAAATTTTTTGTATAATCATCCACAAATTCAAACCATGTATAGGGCAATTACGTATCATTAATTTCATCCTTTCCCAAGCTTGTGCAACATGTTCATGATCAAGTTGCTTAAAATTCATAATATCGTTTCTAAGAGAGAATATCTTAGCGGGAGGAAAATATTTAGAGATAAAAGCATCTTTGCACTGTAACATCCCAAAATTCTAAATTTTGGAATGTTATAACAAATAGATAGTTTTGATTGATTGTTTGATTGAGTGACTGAAAGTGAGTGAATTCGAAACTTTTGAAAGTTAAATGAGAGGGAATAAAAGGACTTTCCCAAACTTTCATTTTGCTTTTATGATCTTCGGGAATTCAAATTCTTTTCATCACAAAACCCTGGAGAGAAGATGACATGACTTCTTCCATTTATTTAAATGACAAGGGGTGTTGAAAATATTTGAATTTCATTTGAGAATATTTCCAATTCTAAAACTTTATGCAACTCAATGATTTTCACGGGAGAAGATAAAATGACTTCTTCAAATTATATGAAATATGAGTTGGGAGTTTCAAAGAATTAAATTCAAAGTTCTTTTGAATTTATTTTCAATTTGGAGTTATTTGGGTTTTATTCAAATTATTTTTCTCCAAAAAATAAAATATATGGAAAATAGGGTAACATGATTCCCTACATCGAAAATTGGAGAGAAATTAATTTGAAGTCATTTTGGTATTTTTAAATGATTTTATTGGGTTTTAAATAGGTCAAGAGCACTGTTTGAATTATTAGAATTTTGTGGATTTTATTTGAAACTAGAATAATGTCCATGTTGTAGAAATTCTTTTCTGCAAATTTTGATATATTATATGCCTATATAAAAGTTTTAATTATTTTTGTTTTATTATTTTAGTTCTGTGAAATTTTGTTTAAAAATGCTTGAACAGTGCCGGGCGAAGCCCAAGATCGCTTCTCTCTCTCTCTCTCTCTCTCTGGGCGGCCAATGCCAACCGGCCAGGCCAGACAGCCCAGCCAAGGCCCATCCGCCCACGCGCCCGTCCCCGAGCTCCCGGGCGGGACTCACTTCCAGACGCCTGGCCATGGACATGGCTGTCGTGTTCTGTCCCGACCTCCTCTTTCCCTCCTCCAAGCCAGCCGCCTCCCGCCCCTTAAATACTGGGCCCGCCCCGCTTCCCCTCTCTCTCTCGCCTCGCTCAATCGCCCCCGCCGAGTCGCCGCCGCCGCGAGATCCACCTCGCCGCCACCCGCCGCCCATGCCCACCGCCCGTCACCACCGCACCGCCGCCCAGCCTCCGCCCCTCTCAGTCGCCTCGCCGTCTCTCGACGAGCGAGCCGCTGCTGGAGCCCAGCCCGCCTCGCGGACTCGCTGAGTCAACCACCACCGCCACGGTTTCCCTCTCCAACCAAGATAACCCCAAAAAAAACCGATCCGGTTTTCTTTCAATCTCGGTTTTATTTTAAAAGCCCGGTTTTGTTTTAATCTAGTTATTCAGAGAGCGTCATTGGTTAGAGTTAGAAAGTTTAACGTTCGCTATTTAGATTTTTCCTTTTATTTTAGATTTTCGGCCCGGGACCCATCCGTGAATATTTTTCTTCTGATTAGCCCCCCTGATTTTCAAACCTCATAACTTTTTACTCGTTAGTCCAAATCCAACGAAACCAACGCCCACTTCTTCGTTCGATCCCTCTTTCCAGTAATCCAACTCAAACATGTTTTTGAAAGTTTAAAATTTGAATTAGATCAGATTTGAATTCAAACTTCGTTTGATCATAACTTGAGTTTCGTAACTTCGATTTAGTTGATTCTTTTTGCAAATCGAAGCTCTTGACCTAAACTTTCTGATAAGGCCAAATTCACATAATTTTGGTACTGTTAGAAATTGTTTTAAGTTGCAAGAGTTATTTGCTTGGTTTTCATGTTTTCCGAGTTGTTTCTTCGATCTTTCCGATCTTTTGAGTGATTGCTTATGTGTGGTTACTATTGCTTGATTACGATAGATTGACCGGAGTGTGACGAGTAGAGCTATCAAGATTTTGAGTGCGAATCACCTTCATCAACATTGCAGGCAAGTAACACTTGATCATATCTTTTCCTACCTAGTTTTTATGCATTAGTTTCAACTTTCAAACATTGCATGATTAGGATGTCATTAATTTGTGGGTTGGGAAGTAGATGATGAGGTAGGAACCTATTTCCCTGTTACTTTCAAACCTTGGGAGTTACTTCTACGTTATGCTTATATTGCCATGCTATGCTCGTAGACGTGGATTGGGTTTGAGAGATATTCACGACAGATGTGAGATTGTTAATTAATGGTTTATTTTAAGGTGGCAACTTAAATACACATCCTGGTGGATTGAGGCACCGGGAACCCAAGTGTTGTCTGCATTTTTTGGAAATCCTGTGGTACCCGTGTGATCTTCCTATGGACCGCCACCAGGGCTCAAAGGGAACTGGGATTATTCATGCTAGAAAACTTCCGTGTGCAGCCACAAGCTATTATGGGCTCTAGCATAGTTGAGTAAGTTACGTGAAGCTCTCAAGAGGTAGGTCACAGGTAGTGGGTTTATAGGTTTGGTATGATCTATCCGGAGTAGAGAGTTAATGTTTCGAAGATCGTGTCTCGCCATCCGTCTCTCAAACACCATGAAGTGCGAGAAACCAACGGAGGCGATCGAGTCTTGTGGGGAAAAGTGCACAAACCTCTGCAGAGTGTATAAACTAATCATGGTTAGCCGTGTCCCGGTTATGGACAATTCTGAGTATCTAGTACTTGAGTATTCACATGTATCTCATCACTCTAAATTAATACTGTTGGGTTGTTAATCACTTTAATTGGGATTGAGTTGGGGTTATACCTTCTCAATGATGTTTCAACCACCATGATAGTTAAATTAAAATTTATTCCTTTGATGTAGGGAAAAATTGGCTTTTTCGCAAAAAACTCGTAACCATAGAGCTTTCCTCCACCATATATGCACGTAGTATAGATTATTCTTTCATTACTCTCTATGTGTTACATTGCCAAAGATATTCCATGTGCTGACCTGTTTTCGGGCTGCAACGTTTCATGTTGCGTACTTTTCGAATTTACAGTAAGTGATACGTTAGGGTTACGATTTCCTATACTCAACTTTGCCGTTGGTGTTGATGGGAATCCACAACCTTGTTGCTTCCGCTATATTTGGATTGAGGTAATAGTATTTACGCTACTTTATACATGTGATTTACCTCTGTTATAAATCCTTCGAGTACTGTGTGTGTCAGCATACCGATCCAGGGATGACACGATAGCCCAGAGACTTGATCCATTCGGGTCGGGTCGCTACAAGATGGTATCAGAGCACATGTTGACTGTAGGACGTGACCCTAGAAACTGGCAAGCCCATAGGAAAGATTTTTCTCTACAACTTCATTTTCAAAAGATATTTTACCTCTCTTCTCTTCTGAGCTTATTCAAATAATCCTTTTTAGTGAGACCATACCCCTTTTCCCTTTTGACCACTCAAAGATTCGACTGATGAGACCACTCCAAGAAGTATAAGATATCGGACAACTAAGACCATTTGGAATGAAGAGGATTTTACCGTAAATGGAAAATTACAACTGTTGAAGACTCAAGACTAGGAGAATTTTAAGGCTCAAGAATTCCCAGATCTTATGACCTAGGAAGGTTACGCTTATGGAATTTGACGGACCATGGAAGTTATCAATACCGAGATCAAGGTGTATTGGAGTAAGACCGAACATGGAGCATTAGAACTCAAAAAATTGTCGAAAGCCCTAAGGCAGGAGATGTCAACTATGGAATGATAGCTCATGGAAATGACAAGAGCGAAACACGCTATCCATGATGTTATCGCCGCTTATGCTATTATCACCGTCAAGGGTTAAGTATGCGATACATGGAAGGATGGATGGTAGAAGGTTGATGGAGCATCTGTCGACCAAAAGATACAGTTTAAATCTTAGCTGGTGTATCACCAGGATCTGGAGTGTTACATCAGGAAGTTAAGATGGACCTACAAGAAGCAATATTTTGACAAAAAGGCAATTGGTGAAGAACTCAGGAACCGAAAGCTGAAAGTAGCCAAGCTGGAGGAGCTAAAACCTCGAGATACCGGAGATTTGTCAGGAACTGAAGGACAGTAGGATCATGGTTCATGTCAAGGAAGTTGAAGTCAGAAGTTTGGAATGCCACTCCGGAAATATTAAAGGACGTCGTGAGAGACTTCGCGTCAACAGAGATGATCTGGCAAAAGAACTTGAGCAGGACAAGCACGATTGGAAGAAGCCATCGGAGACATGAACAAGACTTGAAGAGTTTGATGAAGTTGAGATCTATAGACCATTAGAAGACCCAACCCCTATTACATACCTACGTTAGATGCGACGATTGTGAGCTGTCATTTGTTTGATGTTTTTCCGACAGCCACAACAAAATCTGTCTTATCAAAACAATTGATTGCATTGTGTGTATCCCTCCCTGTCTATCTCTCTTATCTCACCCCAAAACCCTTGGACCCAATAGATGATGAATGGAGATGAGCTCGTATTTTCGGGACCGATGAGTCAATTGAAGACGGACCGATGGATTCAGAACATGGAGGATCACATGGAGAATAACCCTATACCCGAAAAGGATATGGCCCAAAGATGCTATACAATGCTTTGAAAGAGGTGCCGCTACTTGGTGGAGGATGTACCAAACCATCAATGGATGGCAAGGAGTAACCACTTGGAAGGAATTTAAGTTGACTTTGCCAAAGTCTCGGTTTGTGTCCCAGAAATTGAAGCCTTCGGGAAAGGATAAGAAGAAACCTTGTGCATGCAAGCTCTGTGGAGAAATAGGACACACCCATAACAAACACAAGGATGAATGCCCAAATTGTGAAGGAAGTCATCCAGCTGAAGAATGCCCAACTAGACAGATTACTTGTTTCTTGTGTGAAGGAACTACCCACTACCCTGCTCGGTGCCACATTTACCCCATGGTACAAAGAACCATCCAGCAGAAGAAAGAAGCAATGAAAGGAGCCCTAATGGAAATTTTAAAAGAAACTGTGATGAAGGAAGAGGTGGAGGACACACCTAAATAAGAACCAATTAAACCCTGCACCAAGTCCTGCTATTCATGTGGAGAAGAAGGACACATCTCCCAAGATTGTCTGAATGGAGATTTAGTAGAATTCCCGACAGAGGAAGTAGAGTATGACCCACAGGAAATAGAAGCCCTGATTGGAACGGAAAGGTCCAGGAAGAGAAGTAGGTTGGATTCCAGGAACAACCCAATTTCTACAAAGAAAGACCTGAGTCATATCACATGTTTGGTGCAAAAATTCAGGCACTACTTCAATGATTGCCCAAGAGGGAAGATAAGGACCCCAGGAGGCTATATAATCACAAGGAAACCTCGATATTTGTCAGAAGTATTATGTTTCCGTTGTGATGAAGCAGAACACTTTGCCAGGGATTGTCCCAAAGAGAAGGAGACTGGTGATATATAGTTTAAATTGTAACCGAAGAAATGGAGTAGTAGAAATGAGAGCTTTTCTTTTATATTGAGGTGTTAAGTTGAGACATGTAATGGAAGAGCGAGATGATTGTAATAATTTAAGAATCAATAAAGTTAGCAGTGTTGGTACTGCTTTGGATTATATGAGTTACCCTATGAGGAAAGATGTTGACCAATTTCGAGGATATGAGGAATATGGTCTATGGAATATTGGAACATTTTAAGGGTAGTAGTACCCTGTAAGAACCGTTGACCCCTGGAAAAGATAAGGATACCCACTGAATGGATTTCAGACAAAATGAATATGAGTTTTGTCTCGATATGTTTGGTACCCCAAGAGAGTGTGGGATGACGTTGGAGACCGTCAGTTGTGTGGACCAAATGTGAACAAGGATTCGGAAGAGAATGTTAAGTTGATTCGAGATAGGCTGAAAGTAGCTCACCCGTGCGTAATAGTTATGCATGCACAAAAAAAACGCAAGGAGGTAGTCTATGAAATTGGAGACAGAGCATATCTTTGTGTGCCACCTCTGCGAAGAGTTAAACGATTTGGAGTTAAGGGAAAGTTAGCCTCGAGATTTGTAGGACCATACCGAGGTTTGGAACGTATGGGAGAATTGGCTAATAAGTTGAAGTCACCCGAAGGACTGTCAGGAGTTCATGATGTGTTTCACGTTTCCCAGTTGAAGAAGTGCCATGCAGAGATGACCAATATTCCCCTGTAAGGACGCTTGACCCTGGAAAGGATAATGATGTTGCATGAAGTGGAGTATGGACTTCTTAAGTATAATTTTTTATCTCGGTATGTGGGACATCCCACGAGGATGAAGAGATGAATTTACTATTGGACATAAAGTAGGTATGATGTTGGAAATATGGATCAATGGAAATTCCATGATGAGTCTGAGTAATCACGTTTTAATTCGGTGCCAATTGAAGGAAGGAAGACAGTACAGTTGGATGGATTTAAGAATACTAGGAAGTTGGAAGTTGGAATAATGATCAGAAGCCCGAGGATAAGTTCAAGGACTACAAGTGATGAGATGGGCCATAACCCACGGGCCCAGTGACCTGCCAAGAAGCAAGCACACTTTTGCTTTGAAGGAGAAACCCTGGAAGAAGAGGATATGCCTTTATCAACCGACGATTTTATAGGAGTAACGCAAAACCTGAGAGTTGTTAAGGAACGATAGATGTTTGGTTGGCTTGCAGAATCAATGGATTTATCCGAACTTGGTTCGTCGACAAGAGAAATTCTGCAATGCTTGTGAGGATGACCGAGTGTTAGAATGCGAGATTTGCTAAACCATGTACAAGGTAATTATTTGGGTGCGGGATGGATTGATCACCATACCGACTTACTCTTATTATTCGCTTTGCTATGTGGGATGGTAAATCTGAGTGACTTACCTATAGTAGAGAGACGACGATCAAAACCTTGTTTAAACCTTAGAATGGTATAGGTATTTTTTTTTCTTTTCCCTTGTACACGGCAAAGGGTTGCCAATCGTAGGTCATACGGTGAGGTTCAACCTAGACCCGTTTTCTGCAGGAGAAACCATAAATCGTTGACCACCATGAGATATCGATAGTTGTTTAGTATTGGCGCCAGACCCGTCAGCTATGAAGACCCAATCTCGGAATAACCTTACCAAGATTAAAGGACAAAAGAATTGAGGAAAAGGTTATGCCACTACCGGAAGAGCCCCGAGAAGGAATTATCCTTACGATCTGAGAAGACCGACGCTGTCAACGATAAGGATGGAGTATATGAGTTTTGATGGAACCTTAACAATGCTTCTAAGGGTGGTAGCACCCCAGACCCCTTGTGATGATCGATGGATTTTGAGAAGACCCCCAAACCCTAACCTATTTCTTGCTAGCCTCACCGAATCTCGAGGACGAGATTCATTTTAAGTGTGGTAGGTTTGTAACATCCAAAATTCTAAATTTTGGAATGTTATAACAAATAGATAGTTTTGATTGATTGTTTGATTGAGTGACTGAAAGTGAGTGAATTCGAAACTTTTGAAAGTTAAATGAGAGGGAATAAAAGGACTTTCCCAAACTTTCATTTTGCTTTTATGATCTTCGGGAATTCAAATTCTTTTCATCACAAAACTCTGGAGAGAAGATGACATGACTTCTTCCATTTATTTAAATGACAAGGGGTGTTGAAAATATTTGAATTTCATTTGAGAATATTTCCAATTCTAAAACTTTATGCAACTCAATGATTTTCACGAGAGAAGATAAAATGACTTCTTCAAATTATATGAAATATGAGTTGGGAGTTTCAAAGAATTAAATTCAAAGTTCTTTTGAATTTATTTTCAATTTGGAGTTATTTGGGTTT
This sequence comes from Aegilops longissima, assembly GCA_021605205.1. Classification (NCBI taxonomy): domain Eukaryota; kingdom Viridiplantae; phylum Streptophyta; class Magnoliopsida; order Poales; family Poaceae; genus Aegilops; species Aegilops longissima. The sequence continues at coordinate 542,342,715 of CM038678.1, forward strand.
TATTCAAATTATTTTTCTCCAAAAATAAAATATATGGAAAATAGGGTAACATGATTCCTACATCGAAAAATTGAGAGAAATTAATTTGAAGTCATTTTGGTATTTTTAAAATGATTTTATTGGGTTTTAAATAGGTCAAGAGTAATGTTTGAATTATTAGAATTTTGTGGATTTTATTTGAAACTAGAATAATGTCCATGTTGTAGAAATTCTTTTTCTGCAAATTTTGATATATTATATGCCTATATAAAAGTTTTAATTATTTTTGTTTTTATTATTTTAGTTCTATGAAATTTTGTTTAAAAACGCGCTTGAGCAGTGCCAGTCAAGCCCAAAGATCGCTTCTCTCTCTCTCTCTCTCTGGCGGCCCAGCCAACTGCCAAGCCACAGCCAGCCATGCCCCATCCGCCCACGCCCCGTCGCTGAGCTCCCAAGGGACTCACGCCCGCCACGACCTTGCCATGCCGACATGGTCGCCGCGTGCCGTCCCGCCTCCTCTTTCCCCTCCTCCAAGCCGGCGCCTCCCCCCTAAATACCGGGCCCCGCCCGCCCCTCTCTCTCTCGCCGCTTGTCGCCCGCCGCCGAAGTCGCGCCGGGCGAGATCCACCTGGCCGCCGCCCAAAGCCGCCACCCCGCCCATGCCCACCGCCGCCGCCACCACTGCACCGCTGCCCCTCTCAGTCGCCTCGCCTCTCTCCGACGATCGGAGCTGCTGCCGAGCCCCAGCGCCGCTCGCCGGACTCGCCGAGTCAACCGCCACCGCCGTCGCGGTTTCCCTCTCCGAACTGTACATAACCCCAAAAAACCGATCCGGTTTTCTTTCAATCTCGGTTTTATTTTAAAAGCCCGGTTTTTGTTTTAATCTAGTTATTCAGAGAGCGTTCGCTGGTTAGAGTTAGAAAGCGAACGTTCGCTATTTAGATTTTTCCTTTTTATTTTAGATTTTCGGCCTGGGACCCATCCGTGAATATTTTTCTTTACAGATTAGCCCCTGATTTTCAAACCCTCATAACTTTTTACTCGTTAGTCCAAATCCAACGAAACCAACGCCCACTTCTTCGTTATTTCCCCTCTTTCAAAGAATCCAACTCAAACATGTTTTTGAAAGTTTAAAATTTGAATTAGATCAGATTTGAATTCAAACTTCGCTTGATCATAACTTGAGTTTCAGAACTTGATTTAGTTGATTCTTTTGCAAATCAAGCTCTTGACCTAAACTTTCTGATAAGGCCAAATTCACATAATTTTGGTACTGTTAGAAATTGTTTTAAGTTGCAAGAGTTATTTGCTTGGTTTTGATGTTTTCTGAGTTGTTTCTTCGATCTTTCCGATCTTTTGAGTGATTGCTTATGTGTGGTTACTATTGCTTGATTACGATAGATTGACCGGAGTGTGACGAGTAGAGCTATCAAGATTTTGAGTGCGAATCACCTTCATCAACATTGCAGGCAAGTAACACTTGATCATATCTTTTCCTACCCAGTTTTATGCATTAGTTTCAACCCTCAAACATTGCATGATTAGGATGTCATTAATTTGTGGGTTGGGAAGTAGATGATGAGGTAGGAACCTATTGCCTCATTACTTTCAAACCTTGGGAGTTACTTCTACGTTATGCTTATATTGCCATGCTATGCTCGTAGACGTGGATTGGGTTTGAGAGATATTCACGACAGATGTGAGATTGTTAATTAATGGTTTATTTTAAGGTGGCAACTTAAATACACATCTGGTGGATCGAGGCACTGGGGAACCCAAGTTGTCTGCTTTTTGAAATCCTGGTACCCGTGTGATCTTCCTATGGACCGCCACCCAGGCTCAAAGGGAACTGGGATTATTCATGCTAGAAAACTTCCGTGTGCAGCCACAAGCTATTATGGGCTCTAGCATAGTTGAGTAAGTTACGTGAAGCTCTCGAAGAGGTAGGTCAGCAGGTAGTGGGTTTATAGGTTTGGTATGATCTATCCGGAGTAGAGAGTTAATGTTTCTGAAAGACTGTGTCTCGGCCATCCGTCTCTCAAACACCATGAAGTGCGAGAAACCAACGGAGGCGATCGAGTCTTGTGGGGAAAAGTGCACAAACCTCTGCAGAGTGTATAAACTAATCATGGTTAGCCGTGTCCACGGTTATGGACAATTCTGAGTATCTAGTACTTGAGTATTCACATGTATCTCATCACTCTAAATTAATACTGTTGGGTTGTTAATCACTTTAATTGGGATTGAGTTGGGGTTATACCTTCTCAATGATGTTTCAACCACCATGATAGTTAAATTAAAATTTATTCCTTTGATGTAGGGAAAATTGGCTTTTTTGCAAAAACTGTAACCATAGAGCTTTCCTCCAGCCATATATGCATGTAGTATAGATTGTTCTTTCATTACTCTCTATGTGTTACATTGCCAGCATATTCCATGTGACCGTTTTTTGGCTGCAACGTTTCATGTTGCGACTTTTCGAATTTACAGTAAGTGATACGTTAGGGTTACGATTTCCTATACTCAACTTTGTCGTTGGTGTTGATGGGAATCCACAACCTTGTTGCTTTCGCTATATTTGGATTGAGGTAATAGTATTTACGCTACTTTATACATGTGATTTACCTCTGTTATAAATCCTTCGAGTACTATGTGTGTCAGCATACCGATCCAGGGATGACACGAAAGCACAGAGACTTGATCCATTCGGGTCGGGTCGCTACATGCACTTATTCCAAGAATCAATGCTATTTTTAGGCAAAGATGAAAACCAAGCTTTAGCACGATCTCTAAGCGAAAAGGGAAATAGCTTCAGTTTAACAATATCATTATCCACATCTTTCTTATTTTGCATACCACACAAATCAACGAAGCTATTTAGATGGGTAGCGGCATCTTCACTAGGAAGGCCGGCGAATTGATCTTTCATGAAAAGATTCAACAAAGCAGCATTGATTTCACAAGATTCAGTATCGGTAAGAGGAGCAATTGGAGTGCTAAGGAAATCATTGTTGTTGGTATTGGTGAAGTCACACAATTTAGTATTATCTTGAGCCATCGTGACAAGCAAGCAATCCAACACACGAGCAAACAAGAGACGGGCAAAAAGAGGCAAACGGAAAAGAGAGGGCAAATAAAATGGCAAGAGTGAAGTGGGGGAGAGGAAAACGAGAGGAAAATGACAAATAATGTAATGCGGGAGATAAGGGTTTGTGATGGGTACTTGGTATGTTGACTTTTGCGTAGACTCCCCGGCAACGGCGCCAGAAATGGCTCGTTGTCGGGAGTCAAATCTTGACTTGACTTCGCGTAAGCCTCCCCGACAACGGCGCCAGAAATCCTTCTTGCTACCTCTTGAGCACTGCGTTGGTTTTCCCTTGAAGTGGAAAGGGTGATGCAACAAAGTAGCGTAAGTATTTCCTCAGTTTTTGAGAACCAAGGTATCAATCCAGTAGGAGGCCACGCGCAAGTCCCTCACACCTACACAAACAAATAAATCCTCGCAACCAACGCAATAAAGGGGTTGTCAATCCCTTCACGGTCACTTACGAGAGTGAGATCTGATATATATGATAGGATAATATTTTTGGTATTTTTATGATAAAGATGCAAAGTAAAATAAAAGGTAATAAAAATAGCTAACTGTTGGAAGATTAATATGATAGAAAATAGACCCGGGGGCCATAGGTTTCACTAGTGGCTTCTCTCAAGAGCATAAGTATTACGGTGGGTGAACAAATTACTGTTGAGCAATTGATAGAATTGAGCATAGTTATGAGAATATCTAGGTATGATCATGTATATAGGCATCACGTCCAAGACAAGTAGACCGACTCTGCCTGCATCTACTACTATTACTCCACACATCGACCGCTATCCAAAGATGCATCTAGAGTATTAAGTTCATAAGAACAGAGTAACGCTTTAAGCAAGATGACATGATGTAGAGGGATAAACTCATGCAATATGATATAAACCCCATCTTGTTATCCTCGATGGCAACAATACAATACGTGCCTTGCTGCCCCTACTATCACCGGGAAAGTACACCGCAAGATTGAACCCAAAGCTAAGCACTTCTCCCATTGCAAGAAAGATCAATCTAGTAGGCCAAACAAAACTGATAATTCAAAGAGACTTGCAAAGATAAACAATCATACATAAAAGAATTCAGAGAAGATTCAAATATTGTTCATAGATAAAATTGATCATAAACCCACAATTCATCGGTCTCAACAAACACACATAAAAGAAGATTACATCGAATAGATCTCCACAAGAGAGGGGGAGAACATTGTATTGAGATCCAAAAAGAGAGAAGAAGCCATCTAGCTAATAACTATGGACCCAAAGGTCTGAGGTAAACTACTCACACATCATCGGAGAGGCTATGGTGTTGATGTAGAAGCCCTCCTTGATCGATGCCCCCTCTGGCGGAGCTCCGGAACAGGCCCCAAGATGGGATCTCACGGGTACAGAAGGTTGAGGCGGTGGAATTAGGTTTTTGGCTCCGTATCTGGTAGTTTGGGGGTACGTAGGTACATATAGGAGGAAGAAGTATGTCAGTGGAGCAACATGGGGCCCACAAGGGTGGAGGGCGCGCCCTGGGGGGGTAGGCGCGCCCCCTACCTCGTGCCTTCCTGGTTGATGTCTTGATGTAGGGTCCAAGTCCTCTGGATCACATTCATTCCGAAAATCACGTTCACAAAGGTTTCATTCCGTTTGGACTCTGTTTGATATTCTTTTTCTGCGAAACTCTGAAATAGGCAAAAAACAACAATTCTGGGCTGGGCCTCTGGTTAATAGGTTAGTCCCAGAAATAATATAAAAGTGTATAATAAAGCCCAATAATGTCCAAAACAGAATATAATATAGCATGGAACAATAAAAAATTATAGATACGTTGGAGACGTATCACTTCACACCTTGTAACACAGGCAAGAACCCTTTCTTTGCTTGATCCATTTTGAACTTCTTCAAAACTTTATCAAGGTATGTACTTTGTGAAAGTCCAATTAAGCGTCTTGATCTATATCTATAGATCTTGATGCCCAATATATAAGCAGCTTCACCAAGGTCTTTCATTGAACAATTCTTATTCAAGTATCCTTTTATGCTATTCAGAAAATCAGTATCATTTCCGATCAATAATATGTCACCCACATATAATATAATATATGCTACAGAGCTCCCACTCACTTTCTTGTAAATACAGGCTTCTCCAAAAGTTTGTATAAAACCATATGCTTTGATCACACTATCAAAGAATATATTCCAACTCCGAGATGCTTGCACTAGTCCATAAATGGATCGTTGGAGCTTACACACTTTGTTAGAACCTTTTGGATCGACAAAACCTTCTGGTTGCATCATATACAACTCTTCTTTAAGATATCCATTAAGGAATGCAGTTTTGACATCCATTTGCCAAATTTCATAATCATAAAATGCGGCAATTGCTAACATGATTCAGACGGACTTAAGCATCGCTATGGGTGAGAAGGTCTCATCGTAGTCAACTCCTTGAACTTGTCGAAAACCTTTCGCAACAAGTCGAGCTTTGTAGATAGTAACATTACCGTCAGCGTCAGTCTTCTTCTTGAAGATCCATTTATTCTCTATGGCTTGCCGATCAACGGCAAGTCAACCAAAGTCCATACTTTGTTCTCATACATGGATCCCATCTCAGATTTCATGGCCTCAAGCCATTTTGTGGAATCTGGGCTCATCATCGCTTGCTCATAGCTCGTAGGTTCGTCATGGTCAGGTAACATGACTTCCTTACCGTACCACTCTGGTGCGGATCTTACTCTAGTTGACCTACGAGGTTGGTAGTAACTTGATCAGAAGTTTCATGATCATCATCATTAGCTTCCTCACAGCTTACTGGTGTAGGAATCACTGGAACTGATTTCTATGATGAACTACTTTCCAATAAGGGAGTAGGTACAGTTACCTCATCAAGTTCTACTTTCCTCCCACTCACTTCTTTCGAGAGAAACTCCTTCTCTAGAAAGGATCCATTCTTAGCAACGAATATCTTGCCTTCGGATATGTGATGTAGGTGTACCCAATCTCCTTTGGGTATCCTATGAAGACACATTTCTCCGATTTGGGTTCGAGCTTATCAGGTTGAAGCTTTTTCACATAAGCATCGCAGCCCCAAACTTTAAGAAATGACAATTTGGGTTTCTTGCCAAACCACAGTTCATATGGTTGATACGTCTCTGTCGTATCTAACTTTTACATACTTTTGGCAACTTTTTATACTATTTTGGGACTAACATAATGATCCAGTGCCCAGTGCCAGTTCTTGTTTGTTGCATGTTTTTAGTTTCACAGAAAATCAATATAAACAGAGTCCAAACGGGATAAAAACTGACAGAGATTTTTTTGGAATATATGTGAATTTTGGGAAGTGGAATCAACGCGAGATGATGCCCGAGGGGCCCACGAGGGTGAGGGGCGCGCCCTGGACTCTCGTGGCCACACCTTAAGGCGGTTGGTTCCCTTCTTTCGCCGCAAGAAAGCCAATATCCGGATAGAAACCGTGTCCAAATTTCAGCCCAATCAGAGTTACGGATCTCCAGGAATATAAGAAACGGTGAAAGGGCAGAATCTGGAACGCAGAAATAGAGAGAGACAGAGAGACAGATCCAATCTCGGAGGGGTTCTCGCCCCTCCGCCACCATGGAGGCCATGGGCCAGAGGGGAAACCCTTCTCCCATCTAGGGAGAAGGTCAAGGAAGAAGAAGAAGATGGGGGGCTCTCTCTCCCCCTCTCTTCCGGTGGCGCCGGAACGCCGCCGGGGCCGTCATCATCACCGCAATCTACACCAACACCTCCGTCATCTTCACCAACATCTCCATCACCTTCCCCCATCTATCTACAGCGGTCCACTCTTTTACCCGTTGTAATCTCTACTTAAACATGGTGCTCAACGCTATATATTATTTCCCAATGATGTATGGCTATCCTATGATGTTTGAGTAGATCCATTTTGTCCTATGGGTTAATTGATGATCGTGATTGGTTTGAGTTGCATGTTTTATTATTGGTGCTGTCCTATGGTGCTCTCCGTGTTGCGCAAGCGTGAGGGATCCCTGCTGTAGGGTTTGCAATATGTTCATGATTTGCTTATGGTGGGTGGCATGAGTGACAGAAGCACAGACCCGAGTAAGTAAGTTGTTTGCGTATGGGAGTAAAGAGGACTTGATGCCTTATAATGCTATGGTTGGGTTTTACCTTAATGATCTTTATTAGTTGCCGATGCTTGCTAGAGTTCCAATCATAAGTGCATATGTTCCAAGAAGAGAAAGTATGTTAGCTTATGCCTCTCCCTCAAATAAAATTGCAATAATGATTACGGTCTAGTTATCGATTGTCTAGGGACAAATAACTTTCTTGTGACAAAAAGCTCTCTACTAAAACTAACTTAGTTGTGTCTTTATCTAAACAGCCCCTAGTTTTTATTTACGTGCTCTTTATTATCTTGCAAACCTATCCAACAACACCTACAAAGTACTTATAGTTTCATACTTGTTGTAGGTAAAGCGAACATCAAGCGTGCGTAGAGTTGTATCGGTGGTCGATAAGACTTGAGGGAATATTTGTTCTACCTTTAGCTCCACTTTGGGTTCGACGCTCTTACTTATCGAAAGAGGCTACAATTGATCCCCTATACTTGTGGGTTATCAGGACCTTTTTCTGGAGCCGTTGCTGGGGAGCAATAGCGTGGGGTCAATATTCTCGTGTGTGCTTGTTTGCGTTATCACTAAGTAATTTTTATTTGCTGTTCTAAGTTGTTCTCTATCTTTAGTTATGGATATGGAACACGAAATACCAAAAAAATTAGGTTTACTTGCTACTCATGGAGATGGGGAACCTCCTAAAACCCTCGATGCTCATGAAGGAAATATGCCCTAGAGGCAATAATAAAGTTATTATTTATTTCCTTATATCATGATAAATGTTTATTATTCATGCTAGAATTGTATTAACCGGAAACATAATACATGTGTGAATACATAGAAAAACAGATAGTCACTAGTATGCCTCTACAAGACTAGCTCATTGATCGAAGATGGTTATGTTTCCTAACCATAGACATGTGTTGTCATTTGATTAATGGGATCACATCATTAGGAGAATGATGTGATTGACATGACCCATTTCGTTAGCTTAGCACTTGATCGCTTAGTATGTTGCTTATGCTTTCTTCATGACTTATACAAAGTTCCTGCAACTATGAGATTATGCAACTCCGCTTACGGAGGAACACTTTGTGTGCTACCAAACGTCACAACGAATCGGGTGATTATAAAGGTACTCTGTGGTGTCTCCAAAAGTATATGTTGAGTTGGCATGAATCGAGATTAGGTTTTGTCACTCCGATTGTCGGAGAGGTATCTCTGGCCTTCTTGGTAATACACATCACATAAGCCTTGCAAGCATTGCAACTAATGAGTTAGTTGTGAGATGATGTATTACGGACGAGTAAAGAGACTTACCGTAACGAGATTGAACTAGGTATTGGATACCGACGATCGAATCTCGGGTAAGTAACATACCGATGACAAAGGGAACAACGATATCGTTATGCGGTTTGACCGATAAAGATCTTCGTAGAATATGTAGGAACCAATATGGGCATCCAGGTTCCGCTATTGGTTATTGACCGAGAATGGTTCTAGGTCATGTCTACATAGTTCTCGAACCCGTAGGGTCCGCACGCTTAACGCTTCGATGACAGTTCATTATGAGTTTATAAGTATTGATGTACCAAGGTTGTTCGAGTCCCGGAAGTGATCACGGACATGACGAGGAGTCTCGAAATGGTCGAGACATAAAGATTGATATATTGGAAGCCTATGTTTGACTTGGAAAGGTTCCGATGAAAACAGAAGTTATTCGAACACCGGGGTTACGGAACACCCCGGGAGGTCTATGGGCCTTGATGGGCCATAAGAGAGAAGAGGAAGGGCCGGCCAGGCAGGCGCCCCCCCCCCCCTCTAGTCCGAATAGGACAGGAGAGGCGGCGCCTTCCCTCTTCCCCTCCTCCAATCCTAATCCAACTAGGAAGGGGGAGTCCTACTCCCTGGGAGTAGGACTCCTCCAGCGCGCCTCCCCTAGGGCTGGCCGCACCCCCTTGGCTCCTTTATATCTGAGGCAGGGGCACCCATGACACACAAGTTGATCTACGGATCGTTCCTTAGCCGTGTCGGTGCCCCTTCCACCATATTCCACTTCGTCATATCGTCATGAGCTTAGGCGAAGCCCTCGCGCGGAGAAGTCATATCGTCATGAGCTTAGGCGAAGCCCTGCGTCGGTGGAGCATCATCATCGTCCCACGCCGTCGTCTTGACGGAACTCATCCCGACACTTTGCTGGATCGGAGTCCGGGATCGCCATCGAGCTGAACGTGTGCGTAACTCGGAGGTGCCGTGACGTTCGGTGCTTGGATCGGTCGGATCGTGAAGACGATGACTACATCAACCGCGTTGTTATAACGCTTCGCTTTCGGTCTCACGAGGGTACGTGGGCGGACACTCTCCCCTCTCGTTGCTATGCCATCACCATGGTCTTGCGTGTGCGTAGGAATTTTTTTTGAAATTACTACGTTCCCCAACAATGGCATCCGAGCCTGGTTTTATGCGTTGATGTCATATGCACGAGTAGAACACAAGTGAGTTGTGGGCGATATAAGTCATCTTGCTTACCAGCATGTCATACTTTGGTTCAGCGGTATTGTGAGATGAAGCGGCCGGACCGACATTACGCCAGACGCTTACGCGAGACTGGTTTCACCGCTCGAGCACTAGTTGCTTAAAGGTGACCGCGGTGTCTGCTCTCTCACTTTAGTTGAACTGAGTGTGGCTACGCCCGGTCCTTGCGAAGGTTAAAACAGCACCAACTTGACAAACTATCGCTGTGGTTTTGATGCGTAGGTAAGAACGGTTCTTGCTCAGCCCGTAGCAGCCACGTAAAACTTGCAACAACAAAGTAGAGGACGCCTAACTTGTTTTTGCAGGGCATGTTGTGATGTGATGTGGTCAAGACGTGATGCTATATTTTATTGTATGAGATGATCATGTTTTGTAACCGAGTTATCGGCAATGGCAGGAGCCATATGGTTGTCGCTTTATTGTATGAAATGCAAAAGCCATGTAATTGCTTTACTTTATCACTAAGCAATGGCGATAGTCGTAGAAGCAATAGTTGGCGAGACGACAACGATGCTACGATGGAGATCAAGGTGTCGCGCCGGTGACGATGGTGATCATGGCGGTGCTTGGAGATGGAGATCACAAGCACAAGATGATGATGACCATATCATATCACTTATATTGATTGCATGTGATGTTTATCCTTTATGCATCTTATCTTGCTTTGATTGACGGTAGCATTATAAGATGATCTCTCACTAAAATTATCAAGAAGTGTTCTCCCGAGTATGCACCGTTGCTAAAAGTTCAGAGTACCCAGACACCACGTGATGATCGGGTGTGATAAGTTCTACGTCCATCTACAACGGTGCAAGCCAGTTTTGCACACGCAGAATACTCGAGTTAAACTTGACGAGCCTAGCATATGCAGATATGGCCTCGGAACATGGAGACCGAAAGGTCGAGCGTGAATCATATAGTAGATATGATCAACATAGTGATGTTCACCATTGAAACTACTCCATCTCACGTGATGATCGGACATGGTTTAGTTGATTTGGATCACGTAATCACTTAGATGACTAGAGAGATGTCTGCCTAAGTGGGAGGTTTTAATATGATTAATTAAACTTAAATTTATCATGAACTTAGTACCGATAGTATTTTGCTTGTCTATGTTTATGTAGATAGATGGCTCGTGATGTTGTTCCGTTGAATTTTAATGCGTTCCTTGAGAAAGCAAAGTTGAAAGATGATGGTAGCAATTACACGGACTGGGTCCGTAACGAGGATTATCCTCATTGCTGCACGTAAGAATTACGCTGGAAGCACCGCTGGGTGCGAACTCTTCTGAGAGCAACGCCGAAAGTTGTGAACGTCTGGCGAGCAAAGTGATGACTACTCTATAGTTCGATGTGCCATGCTTTACGGCTTAGAACCGGGTCTTCAACGACGTTTTGAACGTCATGGAGCATATGAGATGTTCCAGAGTTGAAGTTAATATTTCAAGCAAATGCCCGGATTGAGAGATATGAAGTCTCCAATAAGTTCTATAGCTGCAAGATGGAGGAGAATAGTTCGTCGGTGAGCACATACTCAAAATGTCCGGGTATAATAATCACTTAATTCAGCTGGGAGTTAATCTTCCGGATGATAGTGTCATTGATGTAATTCTCCAATCATCGCCACCAAGCTACAAGAGCTTCGTGATGAACTATAATATGCAAGGGATGACTAAGACAATTCTGAGCTCTTCGCAATGCTAAAAGCATGGAGGTAGAAATCAAGAAAGAGCATCAAGTGTTGATGGTCAACAAGACCACTAGTTTCAAGAAAAGGGCAAAGGGAAGAAGAAGGAAACTTCAAGAACAGCAAGAAAGTTGCTGCTCAAGAAAAGAAACCCAATTCTGGACCTAAGCACTGAAATCGAGTGTTTCTACCGCAAGCGATCGACATTTGAAGCGGAACTGCCCCAAGTATTTGGCGGATAAGAAGGATGGCAAGGTGAACAAAGGTATATGTGATATACATGTTATTGATGTGTACCTTACTAGAGCTCGTAGTAGCACTGGTATTTGATATCGGTTACATTGCTAATATTTGCAACTCAAAGCAGGGACTACTGGAATAGACGAGCACCGGCAAAGGATGAGGTGACGATGCGCGTGGGAAACGGTTCCAAAGTCAATGTGATCGCGGTCGGCACGCTACCTCTACATCTACCTTCGGGATTAGTTTTAGACCTAAATAATTGTTATTTGGTGCCGCGTTGAGCATGAACATTATATCTGGATCTTGTTTGATGCGAGACGGTTATTCATTTAAATCGAGAATAATGGTTGTTCTATTTATATGAGTAATATCTTTTATGGTCATGCACCCTTGAAGAATGGTCTATTCTTTTTGAATCTCGACAGAGTGATACACATATTCATAATGTCGAAGCCAAAAGATGCAGAGTTGATAATGATAGTGCAACTTATTTGTGGCACTTTGCCGTTTAGGTCATATCGGTGTAAAACGCATGAAGAAACTCCATACGATGGACTTTTGGAATCACTTGATTATGAATCACTTGGTACTTGCGAACCGTGCCTCATGGGCAAGATGACTAAAACACCGTTCTCCGGTTTGATGGAGAGAGCAACAGACTTGTTAGAAATCATACATACAGATGTATGTGGTCCGATGAATGTTGAAGCTCGTGGCGGATATCGTTATTTTCTCACCTTCACGGATGATTTAAGCGGATACGGGTATATCTACTTGATGAAGCATAAATCTGAAACATTTGAAAAGTTCAAAGAATTTCAGAGTGAAGTTGAAAATCATCGTAACAAGAAAATAAAGTTTCTACGATCTGATCGTGGAGGAGAATATTTGAGTTACGAGTTTGGTCTACATTTGAAGCAATGCGAATAGTTTAGCAACTCACGCCATCGGGAACACCACAACGTAATGGTGTGTCCGAACGTCAGAATCGTACTTTACTAGATATGGTGCGATCTATGATGTCTATTTCAATTTACCGCTATCGTTTTGGGGTTATGCTTTAGAGACGGCGCATTCACGTTAAATAGGACACCGTCAAAATCCGTTGAGACGACGCCTTATGAACTATGGTTTAGCAAGAAACCAAAGTTGTCGCTTACGAAAGTTTGGGGTTGCGATGCTTATGTGAAAAAACTTCAACCTGATAAGCTTGAACCCAAATCGGAAAATGTGTCTTCATAGGATACCCAAAGGAGACAATTGGGTATACCTTCTATCACAGATCCGAAGGCAAGACATTCGTTGCTAAGAATGGATCCTTTCTAGAGAAGGAGTTTCTCTCGAAAGAAGCGAGTGGGAGGAAAGTGGAACTTGATGAGGTAATAGTACCAGCTCCTTATTGGAAAGTAGTTCATCACGTAAATCGGTTTCGTGACACCTACACCAATTAGCGAGGAAGATAATGATAATGATCATGAAACTTCAGATCAAGTTGTCACCGAACTTCGAGATCAACCAGAATAAAATCCGCACTGAGTGGTACGGTAATCCTATTCTTGAAGTCATGCTACTAGATCATGGTGAACCTACGAACTATGAAGAAGCGATGGTGAGCCCAGATTCCATAAAATGGCTTGAAGCCATGAAATCTGAGATGGGATCCATGTATGAGAACAAAGTATGGACTTTGGTAGACTTGCCCGATGATCGGCAAGCTATTGAGAATAAATGGATCTTTAAGAAGAAGACCGACGATGGTAATGTAACTGTTCTACAAAGCTCGACTTGTTGCAAAAGGTTTTCGACAAGTTCAAGGGGTTGACTACGATGAGACTTTCTCACCAGTGCGATGCTTAAGTCTGTCCGAATCATGTTAGCAATTGCCGCATTTTATGATTATGAAATTTGGCAAATGGATGTAAAACTGCATTCTTGAATGGATTTCTAGAAGAAGAGTTGTATATGATGCAACCGAAGGTTTTGTTGATCCAAAGGGTGCTAACAAAGTGTGCAAGCTCCAACGATCAATTTATGGTCCAGTGCAAGCCTCTCGGAGTTGGAATAAACGCTTTGATAGTGTGATCAAAGCATATGGTTTTATCTGAGACTTTTGGAGAAGCTCAGTATTTACAAGAAAGTGAGTGGGAGCCACAGAGCATTTCGATATTATATGTGGACGACATATTGTTGATTGGAAATGATATAGAATTTCTGGATAGCATAAAAGGATACTTGAATAAAAGTTTTCAATGAAAGACCTCGGTGAAGCTGCTTACATATTGGGCATCAAGATCTATAGAGATAGATCAAGACGCTTAATTGGACTTTCACAAAGCACATACCTTGATAAAGTTTTGAAGAAGTTCAAAATGGATCGAGCAAAGAAAGGTTTTTACTGTATTACAAGGTGTAAGATTGAGTCGACTCAATGCCCACCACAGCAGAAGATAGAGAAAATGAAAATGTTCCTATGCTTCAGCCATAGGCTCTATCATGTATGCAATCTGTGTACCAGACTGACGATGCTTAGCTGTAAGCTTGGCAGGAAGGTACCAAAGTAATCCAGAGTGGATCATGGACAGCGGTCAAGAACATCTGAAATACCGAAAAGGACTAAGGATATGTTTCTCGATATGGAGGTGACAAAGAGCTAGTCGTAAATGGTTACGCCGATGCAAGCTTTGACACCGATCCGGACGATTCTAAATCGCAAACCGGATCGTATTTTTATTAAACGGTGGAGCTGTCGGTTGGTGCAGTTCTAAACAAAGCGTCGTGGCGGGATCTACATGTGAAGCGAGTACATAGCTGCTTCGAAGCAGCAAATGAAGGAGTCTCGATGAAAGAGTTCATTTCGATCTAGGTGTCATACCTAGTGCATCGGGACCAATGAAGATCTTCTCGTGACAATCTTGGTGCAATTGCCTTGGCAAAGGAATCCAGATTTCACAAGAGGACCAAGCATATCAAGAGACGCTTCAATTCCATTCGGGACCAAGTCCAAGTGGGAGACATAGAGATTTGCAAAATACATACGGATCTGAATGTTGCAGACCCGTTGACTAAGCCTCTTCCACGAGCAAAACATGATCAGCACCAAGACTCCATGGGTGTTAGAATCATAACTGTGTAATCTAGATTATTGACTCTAGTGCAAGTGGGAGACTGAAGGAAATATGCCCTAGAGGCAATAATAAAGTTATTATTTATTTCCTTATATCATGATAAATGTTTATTATTCATGCTAGAATTGTATTAACCAGAAACATAATACATGTGTGAATACATAGAAAAACAGATAGTCACTAGTATGCCTCTACAAGACTAGCTCACTGATTGAAGATGGTTATGTTTCCTAACCATAGACATGTGTTGTCATTTGATTAATGGGATCACATCATTAGGAGAATGATGTGATTGACATGACCCATTTCGTTAGCTTAGCACTTGATCGTTTAGTATGTTGCTTATGCTTTCTTCATGACTTATACAAAGTTCCTGCAACTATGAGATTATGCAACTCCGGTTACGGAGGAACACTTTGTGTGCTACCAAACGTCACAACGTAATCGGGTGATTATAAAGGTACTCTCAGGTGTCTCCAAAAGTATATGTTGAGTTGGCATGAATCGAGATTAGGTTTTGTCACTCCGATTGTCGGAGAGGTATCTCTGGCCTTCTCGGTAATACACATCACATAAGCCTTACAAGCATTGCAACTAATGAGTTAGTTGTGAGATGATTTATTACGGAACGAGTAAAGAGACTTACCGTAACGAGATTGAACTAGGTATTGGATACCGACGATCGAATCTCGGGTAAGTAACATACCGATGACAAAGGAACAACGATATCGTTATGCGGTTTGACCGATAAAGATCTTCGTAGAATATGTAGGAACCAATATGGGCATCCAGGTTCCGCTATTGGTTATTGACC
Source organism: Aegilops longissima (assembly GCA_021605205.1). Lineage (NCBI taxonomy): Eukaryota > Viridiplantae > Streptophyta > Magnoliopsida > Poales > Poaceae > Aegilops > Aegilops longissima. The sequence continues at coordinate 542,358,290 of CM038678.1, forward strand.
GAGAATGGTTCTAGGTCATGTCTACATAGTTCTCGAACCCGTAGGGTCCGCACGCTTAACGCTTCGATGACAATTCATTATGAGTTTATAAGTATTGATGTACGAAGGTTGTTCGAGTCCCGGATGTGATCACGGACATGACGAGGAGTCTCGAAATGGTCGAGACATAAAGATTGATATATTGGAAGCCTATGTTTGGACTTGGAAGGTTCCGATGAAAACAGAAGTTCTGGAACACCGGGTTTACGGAACCCCGGAGGTCTATGGGCCTTGATGGGCCATAAGAGAGAAGAGGAAGGGCCGGCCAGGCAGGCGCGCCCCCTCCCCTCTAGTCCGAATAGGACAGGAGAGGGGGCGGCGCCTTCCCTCTTCCCCTCCTCCAATCCTAATCCAACTAGGAAGGGGGAGTCCTACTCCCGGTGGGAGTAGGACTCCTCCAGGCGCGCCTCCCCTAGGGCTGGCCGCACCCCCCCTTGGCTCCTTTATATACGGGCGGGGGGCACCCCATGACACACAAGTTGATCTACGGATCGTTCCTTAGCCGTGTCCGGTGCCCCCTTCCACCATATTCCACTTCGGTCATATCGTCGCGGAGCTTAGGCGAAGCCCTGCGCCGGAGAAGTCATATCGTCATGAGCTTAGGCGAAGCCCTGCGTCGATGGAGCATCATCATCGCCACCACGCCGTCGTCGTCTTGACGGAACTCATCCCCGACACTTTGCTGGATCGAGTCCGGGATCGCCATCGAGCTGAACGTGCGTAACTCGGAGGTGCCGTGCGTTCGGTGCTTGGATCGGTCGGATCGTGAAGACGTCGACTACATCAACAGCGTTGTTATAACGCTTCGCTTTCGGTCTCACGAGTGCGTGGACGGACACTCTCCCCTCTCGTTGCTATGCCATCACCATGGTCTTGCGTGTGCGTAGGAATTTTTTTTGAAATTACTACGTTCCCCAATAGCTCATTATGTGAAAGATATTATGTACTACTTTAATAATCCTGAGAAAACCCCATTCAATTATGTTATGGGAGACATGTTGGATCAATGTGAATACTCTAGGGATTATCGCTTGACTCAAAAGGGAAACTATTATGGGATCAAATTTATATGTTGTATTGGTATGCTAGGCAACTATGCTTGAGATATGATTATACATGTTGCTCTAGGATGAAGGCTCCACACCTTCCCTTTTCATGCAAATTTATTGATAATGAAACCTTAGCTTCTTATGCTAACGGTATATATGATTACTATGATGTGGAACAAATAGAAGAATTTGTTGCTTTCAAGGGTGCTTGTGAAATTGAATCTTTGTTTAAAGAGTTTGAAGATTTTGATGATTCAGTTTATAGACGTGAAAATTTAGCTATCCTTAAATATTGCTATGAGAATTATAAATACAATTATGATATTGATGAATTTATTGAGAAAGTCTCCGCTGTCCAAGAAGAGACTAATATTTTGCAGGAGTCTATGGAGAAGAAATTGATGAAACCGTGAGCTCAATGGATGAAAAAGATGATGAGGAGAGCGAAGAACAAAAGGGGGAAGATTGGATTAGCTACTCGTCCCACCTTCTAATGAGAGTAAATCTCCAACTCATACATTATTTAATGTCCCTTCGTTCCTACCGAAGGATTAATGCCATGATAATTGCTATGATCCCGTTGATTCGTTTGAAATATCCCTTTTTGATGAACTTGATGCTTGCTATTCTTGTGGCCAAGATGCCAATATGAATTATGCTTATGGAGATGAACTTGCTATTGTTCCTTATGTTAAACATGAAATTGTTGCTATTGCACCCACACATGATAGTCCTATTATCTTTTTGAATTCTCCAAACTACACTATACCGGAGAAGTTTGCACTTATTAAGGATTATATCGATAGGTGGCCTTTTACCGTTGCACATGATAATTTTGATGAATATAATATGCATGTGCTTGCTGCTCCTACTTGCAATTATTATGAGAGAGGAACTACATCTCCACCACTCTATGTTTCCAACACGATGAAATTGCAAGAAACTGTTTATACTATGCATTGGCCTTTACTATGTGTGCATGAATTGTTCTTTTATGACATGCCGATGCATAGGAAGAGAGTTAGACTTTGTTGTTTCATGATATATGTTACTTTGTGCTCACTACTAAATCACAAATCATTTTTAATTAAAATTGGCTTTGATATACCTTGGGATCCGGGTGGATCCATTACTTGAGCACCTTATGCCTAGCTTAATGGCTTTAAAGAAAGCGCTGCCAGGGAGACAACCCGGAAGTTTTAGAGATTCATTTATTTCTGTTATGTGCTTTTATAAAGTTTAAAAACAAAAAATAAATACGGGAACCTAAAACTTTTTCAAAAAAGGAAAAGCGAAAGTGAGAAAGATGAGCATTGTTAAAGTGGGAGCTAGCCTTGAACTTTGTTCATGCTCACGGAAACTTTGTGAATCTTGATTACAGAAACTTTTCAACAAAAATAATTATCCCCTTGTAAAATTCCATTGTATTATAAAAATAATGTGCTAATATTTGCCTTTAGGATGTTTACATTGCTTGTTGGTTTGTGCGGTGCAAAACAGAAACTTTGGCTGTAGTGCGTGATTTTACATTTTTTACTGGAACGTCGAACGGTTCTGAAAATTTTTGTACTGTCTTTCTATACAAATTTTTTATTTTTATTAATTATTTAATAATATTTGGAGTACCAGAAGTATGGTGAATGTTCAGATTACTACAGACTGTCCTGTTTAAGACAGATTCTGTTTTTGATGCATAGTTTGCTTGTTTTGATGAAACTATCGATTTCTATCAGTGGATTAAGCCATGTAAAAGTTATATTACAGTAGATACAATGCAAAACAAAATATGAATTTGTTTGCAACATTACTTAGAGTAGTGATTTGCTTTATTATACTAACGGATCTTACCGAGCTTTCTGTTGAGTTTTGTGTGGATGAAGTGTTTGAAGATCGAGGATGTCTTGATGTGAGGAGAAGTAGGATAGGCAAGAGCTCAAGCTTGGGTATGAACAAGGCACCCCAAGTAAATATTCAAGGAGACTCAAGCGTCTAAGCTTGGGGATGCCCCAGAAGGCATCCCATCTTTCTTCAACAAGTATCGGTATGTTTTCGGATTCGTTTCGTTCATGTGATATGTGCAAATCTTGGAGCATCTTTTGCATTTAGTTTTCACTTTTCTTTGATGCACCATGCTGGTATGAGATTGTCCTTGGTTGATTTATAGAATGCTCTTTGCACTTCACTTATATCTTTTGAGTATGGCTTTATAGAATGCTTCATGTGCTTCACTTATATCTTTTGAAGTTTGGATTGCCTGTTTCCCTACACATAGAAAACCACAATTTGTAGAATGCTCTTTTGCTTCACTTATATTTGTTAGAGCGTGGGCATATATTTTGTAGAAAGAATTAAACTCTCTTGCTTCACTTATATCTATTTAGAGAGATGACATGAATTGGTCATTCACATGGTTAGTCATAAAATCCTACATAAAACTTGTAGATCATTGAATATGATATGATAAAGATGGTGATATTAGAGTCATGCTAGTGGGTAGTTGTGGATTGTATAAATACTTGTGTTGAAGTTTGTGATTCCCGTAGCATGCACGTATGGTGAACCGTTATGTAACGAAGTTGGAGCATGAGGTATTTATTGATTGTCTTCCTTATGAGTGGCGGTCGGGGACGGGCGATGGTCTTTTCCTACCAATCTATCCCCCTAGGAGCATGTGCATAGTACTTTGTTTTGATGACTAATAGATTTTTGCACTAAATATGTGAGTTCTTTATGACTAATGATGAGTCCATGGATTATACGCACTCTCACCCTTCCATCATTGCTAGCCTCTTCGGTACCATGCATTGCCCTTTCTCACCTCGAGATTTGGTGCAAACTTCGCTGGTGCATCCAAACCCCGTGATACGATACGCTCTATCACACATAAGCCTCCTTATATCTTCCTCAAAACAGCCACCATACCTACCTATTATGGCATTTCCATAGCCATTCTGAGATATATTGCTATGCAACTTCCATCATCATCATATACATGACTTGAGCATTTATTGTCATATTGCTTTGCATGATCGTAAGATAGCTAGCATGATGTTTTCATGGCTTGTCCGTTTTTTGATGTCATTGCTATGCTAGATCATTTCACATCCCGGTACACCGCCGGAGGCATTCATATAGAGTCATATTTTGTTCTAGTATCGAGTTGTAAGTAAATAAAAGTGTGATGATCATCATTATAAGAACATTGTCCCATGATCAAAATAAAAGTGGCCAAAGAAGCCCCCCAAAAAAGATAGAGGCCAAATAAGCCTACAAAAACAATTAAAAAAAAGAAAAAAAAGAGAAGGGACAATGTTACTATCCTTTTACCACACGTGTGCTTCAGATTAGCACCATATTCTTCATATAAAGAATCTCTTGAGTTATCACTTTCATATACTAGTGGGAATTTTCATTATAGAACTTGGCTTGTATATTCCAACGATGGGCTTCCTCAAATGCCCTAGGTCTTCATGAGCAAGCAAGTTGGATGCACACCCACTTAGTTTCAGTTTGAGCTTTCATACACTTATAGCTCTAGTGCATCTGTTGCATGGCAATCCCTACTCCTCGCATTGACATCAATTGATGGGCATCTCCATAGCCCGTTGATTAGACGCGTCGATGTGAGACTTTCTCCCTTTTTGTCTTCTCCACACAACCTCCACCATCATATTCTATTCCACCTATAGTGCTATGTACATGGCTCACACTCATGTATTGCGTGAAAGTTGAAAAGGTTTGAGACGTCAAAAGTATGAAACAATTGCTTGGCTTGTCATCGGGGTTGTGCATGATTTGAATACTTTGTGTGGTGAAGATGGAGCATAGCCAGACCATATGATTTTGTAGGGATAACTTTCTTTGGCCATGTTATTTTGAAAAGACATGATTGTTTTATTAGTATGCTTGAAGTATTATTATCTTAATGTCAAATGATAGACTATTGCTTTGAATCACTCGTGTCTTAATATTCATGCCATGATTAGATTATATGATCAAGATTATGCTAGGTAGCATTCCACATAAAAAAATATCTTTTTTATCATTTACCTACTCGAGGACGAGCAGGAATTAAGCTTGGCGATGCTGATACGTCTCCATCGTATCTATAATTTTTTATTGTTCCATGCCAATATTATACAACTTTTACATACTTTTAGCAACTTTTTATACTATTTTTGGGACTAACATATTGATCCAATTGCTCAATGCAGTTCTGTTTGTTGCATGTTTTTTGTTTCGCAAAAAATCCATATCAAACGGAGTCCAAACGGGATAAAAACTGGTGGAGATTTTTTTGGAATATATGTGAATTTTGGGAAGTGGAATCAACGCGAGACGATGCCCGAGGGGCCCACGAGGGTGAGGGGCGCGCCCTGGGCCCTTGTGGCCACTCCTTAAGGCGGTTTGTGCCCTTCTTTCGCTGCAAGAAAGCCAATATCCGGATAGAAATCGTGTCCAAATTTCAGCCCAATCGGTGTTACGGATCTCCGGGAATATAAGAAACGATGAAAGGGCCGAATCTGGAACGCAGAGACAGAGAGACAGATCCAATCTCGAGGGGATCTCGCCACTCCGCCGCCATGGAGGCCATGGACCAGAGGGGAAACCCTTCTCCCATCTAGGGAGAAGGTCAAGGAAGAAGAAGAAGAAGGGGGGCTCTCTCCCCCTCTCTTCCGGTGGCGCCAGAATGCCGCCGGGGCCATCATCATCACCGCAATCTACACCAACACCTCCGTCATCTTCACCAACATCTCCATCACCTTCCCCCATCTATCTACAGTGGTCCACTCTTTTACCCGCTGTAATCTCTACTTAAACATGGTGCTCAACGCTATATATATTATTTCCCAATGATGTATGGCTATCCTATGATGTTTGAGTAGATCCGTTTTGTCCTATGGGTTAATTGATGATCATGATTGGTTTGAGTTGCATGTTTTATTATTGGTGCTCTCCATGTCGCGCAAGCGTGAGGGATCCCTGCTGTAGGGTTTGCAATATGTTCATGATTTGCTTATGGTGGGTGGCGTGAGTAACAGAAGCACAGACCCGAGTAAGTAGGTTGTTTGCGTATGGAGTAAAGAGGACTTGATGCCTTATAATGCTATGGTTGGGTTTTACCTTAATGATCTTTAGTGGTTGCGGATGCTTGCTATCCAAGAAGAGAAAGTATGTTGGCTTATGCCTCTCCCTCAAATAAAATTGCAATAATGATTACCGTTGTAGTTATCGATTGTCTAGGAACAAATAACTTTATTGTGACAAAAAGCTCTCTACTAAAACTAACTTAGGTGTGTCTTTATCTAAACAGCCCCTAGTTTTTATTTATGTGCTCTTTATTATCTTGCAAACCTATCCAACATCACCTACAAAGTACTTCTAGTTTCATACTTGTTCTAGGTAAAGCGAACGTCAAGTGTGCGTAGAGTTGTATCAGTGGTCTATAGAACTTGAGGGAATATTTGTTCTACCTTTAGCTCCGCGTTGGGTTCGACACTCTTACTTATCAAAAGAGGCTACAATTGATCCCCTATACTTGTGGGTTATCAATGGTGTTGTCTCAACGGATTTAGATGGTGCCCTATTTAACGTGAATCCAGCCATCTCTAAAGCATAACCCCAAAACGATAGCGGTAAATCAGTAAGAGACATCATAGACCGCACCATATCTAATAAAGTACGATTACGACATTCGGACACACCATTACGCTATGGTGTTCCAGGTGGCGTGAGTTGCGAAACTATTCCGCATTGTTTCAAATGAAGACCAAACTCGTAACTCAAATATTCTCCTCCACGATCAGATCGTAGAAACTTTTATTTCTTGTTACGATGATTTTCCACTTCACTTTGAAATTCTTTAAACTTTTCAAATGTTTCAGACTTATGTTTCATCAAGTAGATATACCCATATCTACTCAAATCACCTGTGAAGGTTAGAAAATAATGATACCCGTCGCGAGCATCAACACTCATCGGACCGCATACATCAGTATGTATTATTTCCAACAAGTCTATTGCTCGCTCCATTGTTCTGGAGAACGGAGTCTTAGTCATCTTGCCCATGAGGCATGGTTCGCAAGCATCAAGTGATTCCAAAAGCCCATCAGCATGGAGTTTCTTCATGCGCTTTACACCAATATAACCTAAACGGCAGTGCCACAAATAAGTTGCACTATCATTATTAAACTTATATCTTTTGGCTTCAATACTATGAACATGTGTATCACTACTATCAAGATTTAGTAAAAATAGACCACTCATCAAGGGTGCATGACCATAAAAGATATTATTCATATAAATAGAACAACCATTATTCTCTGATTTAAATGAATAACTGTCTCGCATCAAACAAGGATCCAGATATAATGTTCATGCTTAACGCTAGCACCAAATAACAATTATTCAGGTCTAAAATTAATCCCGAAGGTAGATGTAGAGGTAGCGTGCCGACGACGATTACATCGACTTTGGAACCATTTCCACGCGCATCGTCACCTCGTCCTTAGCCAATCTTCGCTAATCAGTAGCCCTGCTTCGAGTTGCAAATATTAGCAATGAACCAAAGATCAAATACCAGTAGCTCTGCGAGCATTAGTAAGGTACACATCAATAACATGTATATCAAATATACCTTTCACTTTGCCATCCTTCTTTTCCGCCAAATACTTGGGGCAATTCTGCTTCCAGTGATCAGTTGAGACGCCCCCGACTCAATCGTACACTAATCATGCACGCAAATGTGTACGATCAAGATCAAGGACTCACGGGAAGATATCACAACACAACTCTAAAACATAAATAAGTCATACAAGCATCATAATACAAGCCAGGGGCCTCGAGGGCTCGAATACAAGTGCTCGATCATAGACGAGTCAGCGGAAGCAACAATATCTGAGTACGTACATAAGTTAAACAAGTTTGCCTTAAGAAGGCTAGCACAAACCGGGATACAGATCGAAGAGGCGCAAGCCTCCCGCAGAGATCCTCCTAACTACTCACAGGTCGCCGTCCGCGGGCTGCACGTAGTAGTAGGAGCCTCCAGTGTAGTAGTCGCCATTGACGGTGGCGTCGCCCCGGCTCCATCGTGCAGTCAGAACCGTAAAGAAAGGGGAAAAGGGGAACAAGGCAACCGTGAGTACTCATCCAAAGTACTACGCAAGCAAGGAGCTACACTACATATGCATGGATATATGTGTAAAGGGCCATATCGGTGGACTGAATGCAGAATGCCGAATAAGAGGGGATAGCTAATCCGTCAAGACTACGCTCGCAGCCTCCATCTTGCAAAGATGTAGAAGAGAGTAGACTAAAGTCCTCCAAGTAGCATCGTATAGCATAATCCTACCCGGCGATCCCTCCTCGTCGCCTGTTAGAGAGCGATCACCGGGTTGTATCCGCACTTGGAAGGGTGTGTTTTATTAAGTATCCGGTTCTAGTTGTCATAAGGTCAAGGTACAACTCCAAGTCGTCCTGTTATCAAGATCACGGCTATTCAATAGATTAACTTCCTGCAGGGTGCACCACATAACCCAACACGCTTGATCCCATTTGGCGGACACACTTTCCTCGGTCATGCCCGCCGCTGAAGATCAACACGTGCAGCCCCACCTAGGCACAACAGAGAGGCCAAGACGCCGGTCTAAACCTAAGCGCACAGGGCAGGGCCCATCGTCCAATGCACACCACTTGCGCTAAGTAGGGCGGCCAAAGCGAACTAGCCCCTTAATACAAGAGCGAGCTTACATTCCAATCCGGCGCGTGCGCTCGCCGTGACTTCACGAAGTGCTTCGGCTGATACCACGACGCCGGGATACCCATAACTACTCCCACGTAGATGGTTAGTGCGTATAGACCAAATGGCCAGACTCAGATCAAATACCAAGATCTCGTTAAACATGTTAAGTATCCACGAACGCCGACCAGGGCCAGGCCCACCTCTCACCTAGGTAGTCTCAACCTGCCCTGTCGCTCCGCCTCAAGATCCACTCGCGGGTGCTCCACAAGCCGACCCGACTTTAGTCACCAAATGTATCATGTATAAGTATATAGTATATACCCGTGATCACCTCCCGAGTGATCACGGCCCGATAGTATAGCACAACAGACGGACAAGAATGTAGGGCCACAGATGGAATACTAGCATCCTATACTAAGCGGTAGGATTGCGTAAAAGGTAACAACTGAGTAGCAAGGACAGACTATGCATCGGGATAGGTATAACGGAAAGCGATAACATGCTACACTACTCTAGTGCAAGCGGATAGAGTAGAATAGGCGATATCCGTGATCAAGGGGGGCTTCCACGGTTGCTCGGGCAAGAGAGAGGGGTCGTCAACTCCGTGAGTCGAATCTGGCAGCAGCAGAAGGTCGGTCTCGTAGTCTACCGGAGAAAAGAGGGGGAAGAAACAATGAATACCATGTAAACATATGCATATCGATGCATGACATGACAAGTAACGATGCTAGGCGTGCCCTAACGTGGTCTGAGGTGGTACCAGTTAAGGGGGGAAACATCCGGGAAAATATCCCCGGTGTTTCGTGTTTTCGGGCGGAGGAGCCGGAGGGGGAAAGTTGCGAGTTCGATAGGTTAGGGGTGTGTGGCGGATGAACGGGTTGCGTATCTGGATTCGTCTCGTCGTTCTGAGCAACTTTCATGTAGAAAGTATTTTCATCCGAGTTACGGATTAAAAGATATGATTTTCTAAAGATTTAAATCATTTTCTGATTTTAATTATATATTTAATTCCAACCTTATCCAAAACGATTGTGTGATGATTTAGGAATGACATCGAGTGATGTCAAGAGGTCAACTGGTCGGTTGACCAGTCAAACCAGACAGGTGGGTCCAGTGGGACCCACATGTCATTGTCAAGGGCCTTAACAGAGTTTTAAAACTAACTAAAATGGGAAAAAGAGGTACGATCTATCCCTAAATAGTACTCTAAATTATCCACGAATCTCAATGACCAAGAAAAGAATTCCTAATTAGTGAAGAATTCCTGAACCCAAGAATTCAAAATGACATTTGTATCTGGATTTTTTGATTTCCTAAAAGAGTTTTGGTCTAACAGTTTTTTCTCGGAAGAAGAAAAAAAATAAAAGAAAGAATAAAATATGAAAGAATTAGTGGGTGGGCCCCTGTAGTCAGTGTCTAATTAGGTTTTAGTTAATTAACTAAATTAATTAGCAGTTTATATATTTGTTTTTATTTGTTTTATGGCATGGGGCCCTTTGTCGATGGCGAGTCGCCACGTCGTGAAGTTGACTTGGTCAACGTGGCGATTAGGGCCCCTGTGCCCACAAGATGACCGAGGTGGGCCGGGTGTGCCCGGCTCAATGAGCCGCCGGAGTAGCTCCGGCGAGCTCGCGCGCAGCGGCCGAACACCGGCGGGCGTCGGGATTCGCATACGGGGCATCAAATGGAGCGCCGTCACTTGCGTTCGAACGAGGAGAGTGCCCCGCGTCCAGTGTTGGCCGTGGCGTGGCCGGAGGTGGCCAGAAGTGACGGCGGCGAGCACATCGGCGGACGGCCGGAGTCGGGCGCGAGAGGAAACGACGACGCACCAAGCTAGCGAATGAAAGGAGAGGCCAGGCGAGTCGTACGCGAGGCGACGAACGCAACGGGCGCTGGCCCGTGACCATTTGGTCACCGTAGGCACGCCGGCGACGAGCGCAGGCGGCAGCGCGTTCGGGCACTCAACGGGGACGGCGTTAGGAGGCACAGGAAGGAGTGAGCGCGTGCGCGTTGGGCTCCGGTGAGCATCAGGAGCACGATGCCGTGCTCAGGCGAGTACGACGGAGAGCGTGGCCACGACGGTGAGGCGATCCGCGGCGACGGGCTCACGGCAACGGCGATGAGGCAGCATACGATGCGCGAGGGGATTAACGAGGAGGAGTAGGAGGCGGAGGAGCTCACCGTGCGGCACGCAAGATGGCCCGTGATGGATTAGTAGCAGCAGAGGCTGGCGCCAGAGATGAAGAAGAACGCGGCAGCCGGAGATGTGGGCGAAGGGTATCCGTTGATTCGGGGCTCCCCAGCTCCAGCTGAGGCCACCGGTCGACGAGGAAGTCGACGGCGGTGATGACGGACACGCAGGCGCGGCGAGGCGATGACTGTGGCCGCACGATTCACGGCGGTGAGGCCATGGCGGCTCTCGGTTGCGGTGGGGAATGAGGGGGAGATGGATCTGGAGGGGAGAGGGAGAGGCGCGGGGGCCGAGAGCGAGCGTGGGGGCGAGTGGGAGGCGGGATCGAGGAGGCGGGGGGGCGCTGGCGATCTTATCCCCCCGCGGCGCCGGCGAGGGGGTCTGGTGGCGACCGTGCCCTGTAGCGGCGCGGAACCGAGGAACAGGGAGAGGGTGCGGTGCGGGGAGCTGGGCCGGTTGGGTGGCTGGCTGCTGGCTAGCTGGGCCTTTCGGCCCAGGGGGAAAGAGGGGGGGTTTTCTTCTTTTTCCCTTTCTTTTCCTTTTTTTTGTTCTGTTCTATTTAATTTGGGCATTTAAGTAATTTATAAATTTGTGTCATCTACACCATAATTTCCTATGCCATATTTGGCATTGTCCGAACATTTAATTTTCAACTTTTGAAAATTTTATTTGTTGACATTAACTTGCATTTGAATTTCGAAACAGTTTTGAATTAACCCGAGATTAACTACAGTGACAGAGGTGACGTGGCACCATCAACGTGAGATTACTGTAGCATGATTATCCGGGCGTTACAAATCTCCTCCACTACAAGAAATCTCGTCCCGAGATTTAGGAGGTAGCAGGAAAGAGTGCGGGGTATTCATCACGCAGACGATCCTCTCGTTCCCAAGTGGCTTCATCTTCAGAATGGTGCGACCATTGAACCTTGAGGAACTTGATCGCCTTCTGACGTGTGCGGCGTTCAGCTTGGTCGAGAATGCGGCCGGATGCTCTTTATAGGAGAGGTCCTGTTGCAATTCGAGCACTTCATGGTCCACTGCTCGAATTGGGTCCTTGAAGCAGCGTCGGAGTTGTGACACGTGGAACACATCGTGAACTGAGAAAGGTTCGACGAAGCTCCAGCTTGATATGCCACTTTTCCACGCCTTTCCGAATAGTGAATGGGCCAATATAGCGAGGAGCTAGCTTGCCCTTGATCCCGGCGGTGAGCACCCTTCATTGGTGTAACACGAAGATAGGCCTTTTCGCCAAGTTGATAGACCATGTCTTTATGATGACGGTCATAATTACTCTTTTAGCGTGGTCGAGCAGTCTTGAGATTCTCGCGAATAATGCGGACTTGTTCTTGGCATGTTGGATAATATCCGTGCGAAGAGTGGGCGTTCCCAGCTTCGACCAGTTCGGAGGGTTCGGCACTTTCGTCCATATAACACTTGAAGGGGCCATCTTGAGACTAGCTTGATAGCTATTATTATAAGAGAACTCAGCATACGGGAGAGATTCCTCCCATTTCTTGCGAAGGAAATAACACAAGCTCGAATCATGTCTTGAGAACTTGGTTGACACGTTCAACTTGCCCTTGTGATCATGGATGAAGCGCAGATCTTGAAAGATAAGTGAGTCCCCATAGCTTCTTGGAAACTTGCCCGAATCTTGAAGTGAATAAGCTGCCACGGTCCGAATCGATAACCAGTGGAATACCGTGAAGTGAAACAATTCGGACATGTAGAGAGTTGCAAGCTGACTAGCGATGATCGTTTCTTTGACCGCCGTAAAATGTGCAACTTTAGAAAGCGGTCAATGGCGACAAGAATAGCATCGATTACCTTTCTGCGACTTGGGAAATCCAGGTGGACGAAGTCCATTTCAACATGGTCCCATTTCCATTCGGGAATAGAGATAGGTTGCAGAGTTCCAGCGGGCCTTTGATGTTCTCTTTGATCTGACGGCAAACGTCACATTCAACAACATAGCGAGCAATGTCTTGCTTCATATTAGACCACCGAATCTCGGCGGATGTCTTGGTACATCTTTGTACTACCAGGATGGATACATAGAGGCGTATCATGAGCTTCTTTCATAACCTCCTGAGTCATATTCAGGTTTTCCTTCTTACGGCACCACTAGGCGGCCTTTGAAGTACAAGGCGCCATCATCGATAATAGTGAAGAATGAGGGCTTTCCTTCTTTGAGGTCGCACTTAATCTTGTGGACTTGAGTCATATCCTGTATTGTCTTGATGGAGCTCACGAGATCGGGTTCGACAACCAGGTATAGAGGAACCACGGGAAACAACACGGAGATTCATCTTGCGAGACTCCTCGGGAGGGGAGCGAATGCACTGGAGGAACAATATGGAGGTTCAACCTTCTGAATTCTTCAACAAGTGAGGGCTGAACTTTGTGAATCTGGAGGTGGTTGCAGTAAGACTTGCGGCTCAAGGCATCAGCCATTACATTAGCCTTGCCTGGTGTATAGGAAATCCCAAGTCAAAGTCTGCAACAATCTCCATCCTTCTTTCTTGCCGAGGAGGTTCAGGTCTGGCCGAGTAAATGATACTTCAGACTTTGGTGGTCGGTGAAGATCTCGCAACGATTACCGAGAAGGTAATGTCGCCATCGCTTCTTGAGGCATGAATGGCAGCATCAAGTTCGAGGTCGTGAACTGGGTAGTTCTCTTCGTGAGGCGCAATTGCCGAGAGGCATAAGCAACCACTTTGCGCTCTTGCATTAGGACACAGCCTAATCCTTGACGGAAGCGTCGCGATAAATGACGAAGTCCTTCTTAGTATCGGGAGGAGCTAATCTTTGGGCGAAGTCAACTTGTCTTTGAGTGCTCGGAACTTTTCCCGACATTTATCATCCCATTGGAACTTGACGCCTTATGCAATAGGTTAGTCGAGGCACAGCAATCTTGGAGAAGTTCTCGACGAATCGGCGGCAATAGTGGCGAGACCGAGAAAACTTCGACTTGCTTGACATTCTTGGAGGAGTCAATCAAGAATAGCCTGAACTCGTTCAGGGTTGGCGGCAATACCATCCTTAGAGATGACATGCCCAGATAGGTCACTTGGGAAGCCGAATTCACATTTGGAGAACTTGGCGTATAGTGATGCTCTCGTAGCTTTTCCAAAGACAAGACGAAGATGTTCAAGATGTTCTTCTTCGTTCTTAGAAAATACCAGGATATCATCCGGATAAACCACGACGAACTTGTCGAGGTAATCCATGAATATATAGTTCATCGATCGAGAGAAGGTGGCTGGAGCATTGGTTAAGCCGAAAGACATGACGGTGTACTCGTATGAACATTAACGAGTCACGAATGCGGTCTTTGGGATATCCTCTTCACGAACACGGATCTGGTGGTAACCCAACCTCAAGTCGAGTTTAGAGAACACCGATTTAACCAGCCAGCTTGATCATACGGATCATTGATCCGAGGAAGAGGATACTTATTCGAATGGTAGCTTGGTTTATAGGACGGTAGTCTTGGACCAATCGGTTTGTCCCATCCTTCTTCTTGACAAAGAGAGAAGGTGCTCCCCAAGGAGAGCAACTTGGGCGAATGAAACCACTTCGAAGAGATTTATCGATCTCCTCTTTAAGCTCAAGGAGTTCATGCGGCGGCATCCTGTAGGGGCACTTGGCTATAGGAGTGGTGCCTGGTTTCAAGTCGATGACAAATTCGACAGCTCTAGCAGGGGGAATCCCTGGGAGTTCTTCAGGAAATACGTCGAGGAATTCACGCACGACAGGAATGTTTTCAATACCCTCGAGTGGTGCAGCGTTCAATGCATTCAAGGCATAAAGCCGTGCCTCGGCATTTTGCACCAGATGAGCTTGGTAAGTGACTATTTCATCTGAAGGGTGTAGCAGATGGACGGTCTTAGTGGTGCAAACTATGGAAGCGATATCGCCTTTAACCAATTCATTCCCGAATGAGGCCAATGCTACATGACTTGATGCGATGGGGAGACAAGGAATTCCAGTCCTTCGATTTCAGCGGGACGTCGTTGCAAATCATGGAGGTTCGACATTGACCCGCAGGGGTGTGCACTAATAGTGAAGCGTTCATGTCTTCACTTTTAATGCCATGCATGAATGCAAAATCTTGAGACATGAATGAATGCGATGCCCCAGATCAAATAAAGCGGATCTTTGCTGGTACCGAATTTACGAGGAGTGTACCCATCACAAGAGTGAGCTGGTCTTGAGCTTCATTCAGATCAACGTGGTTGGCATGAACTCGACCATAAGGCTTGGCATTGTTGTTGCGGGGCTGGTTGCTTCCACGGCGATTCTTGGGAAGTGCCGCTTGATTCTCGATTCGATTGCAATCCCTAGCATGGTGACCTGGTTGACCACACTTGTAGCACAGACCATTATTGGGAGTGGGAACAGGAAGCTTGGGGTGGTGGAGCTGGAAGCCTTGGCTGCCAGGTTGGAGGAGTAGGCGGCGCGAGGTGTAGCATAGCTCTGCCTTGGGGCAGGTGCATTCGGCCGGTACATGCTGTTGGGAATCCATATCTTGCGCTTCTGCGAGGATGGGCCGAAGATGAGCCCGTGTCACGGTTGCGCCTGTTAGAGCTCTGGTATTCTTGCAGACCAGTTTCGACATTGATAGCTTTGTTCACCAAGGTGGCGAAATCAGCAAAGTCGTGCACTAGAAGTGCGAGCTTAATGTCAGCTTGAAGGCCGTCACGGAACTTCTCCTGTCTGCGTGCATCAGTTGCAATGTCCTCTTCAGCATAGCGAGACAAGTCCAGAAACTCTCACGATAAGCTTCAACAGATCTTGTTGCCTTGGGTGAGGTTATGGAACTCACGCTTCTTCCGTCCATGACTCCTTGAGGATGAAGCGGGCACGGAAAGCAACCTGGAAGTCGGCCAGTGATGATTGTTCCAAGCTGGCGAGTACGCTGTGGCTGTCCCAACATTGAGCTGCGGGTCCCTTCAGAAGAAGGAAGCAAAGGTGACATAGTGGCGGGGCCACATCAGCAGACTCCATCTCATAGGTGATGTCACGGAGCTACCATCAAGATCCAGTGGCTGAGTTGAGCTGCGGTACACAGTTGGGTTCAAAGCATGAAATCTGCAAAATTCTTGTGTTTGGCTGCTGGTTCATATTGGGGCGAGGAAACTGAGCCATCATGTTTTCCATGAACTGGCAATTCATCTCAAGCTGTTGGATCATACCAGCCATGTACTCAGGCGGTGGTGGGAAGTTGCCACCACGACCACGACCAGCTGGTCTAACCATCCTGCTAATATAACAGGGGTAGTTCTGAAGGAAATATGCCCTAGAGGTAATAATAAAGTTATTATTTATTTCCTCATATCATGATAAATGTTTATTATTCATGCTAGAATTGTATTAACCGGAAACATAATACATGTGTGAATACATAGACAAACATACAGTCACTAGTATGCCTCTACTTGACTAGCTCATTAATCAAAGATGGTTATGTTTCCTGACCATAGACATGTGTTGTTATTTGATTAATGGGATCACATCATTAGGAGAATGATGTGATTGACATGACCCATTCCGTTAGCTTAGCACTTGATCGTTTAGTATATTGCTATTGCTTTCTTCATGACCTATACATGTTCCCGTAACTATGAGATTATGCAACTCCGTTTACGGAGGAACACTTTGGTGCTACCAAACGTCACAACGTAATCGGGTGATTATAAAGGAGTACTACAGGTGTCTCCAAAGGTACATGTTGGGTTGGTGTATTTGAGATTAGGTTTTGTCACTCCGATTGTCGGAGAGGTATCTCTAGGCCTTCTCGGTAATACACATCACATAAGCCTTGCAAGCATTGCAACTAATAAGTTAGTTGTGAGATGATGTATTACGGAACGAGTAAAGAGACTTGCCGATAACGAGATTGAACTAGGTATTGGATACCGACGATCGAATCTCGGGTAAGTAACATACCGATGACAAAGGGAACAACGTATGTCGTTATGCGGTTTGACCGATAAAGATCTTCGAAGAATATGTAGGAACCAATATGGGCATCCAGGTTCCGCTATTGGTTATTGACCGAGAATAGTTCTAGGTCATGTCTACATAGTTCTCGAACCCGTAGGGTCCGCAACAACGTTACGATGACAGTTTATTATGAGTTTATAAGTTTTGATGTACCGAAGTTTGTTCGGAGTCCCGGATGTGATCACGGACATGACAAGGAGTCTCGAAATGGTCGAGACATAAAGATTGATATATTGGAAGCCTATGTTTGGACTTCGGAATAGTTCCGGGTGAAATCGGGATTTTACCGGAAAACCGGGGGGTTACCGGAACCCTCCCGGGGGATGTTGGGCCTTAATGGGCCATAAGGGAGAAGAGGAGGGCCGGCCAGGGCAGGCCACGCGCCCCCTCCCCCCCTACTCCGAAGAGGACAAGGAGAGGGGGGGCGGCGCCCCCCTTCCTCTCTCCCCTCCCCCAAGTCCTAATCCAACTAGGAAAGGGGGGGGAGTCCTACTCCCGGTGGGAGTAGGACTCCTCCGGCGCGCCTCCTCCTAGGGCTGGCCGCACCCCCTTGCTCCTTTATATCTGAGGCAGGGGGGGCACCCCATACACACAAGTTGATCTACGAATCGTTCCTTAGCCGTGCGGTGCCCCCTCCACCATATTCCACTTCGGTCATATCGTCATGAGCTTAGGCGAAGCCCCGCGCCGTAGAGTCATATCGTCGCGGAGCTTAGGCGAAGCCTTGCGCCGGTGGAGCATCATCATCGTCACCACGCCGTCGTCTTGATGGAACTCATCCCGACGCTTTGCTGGATCGGAGCCCGGGATCGTCATCGAGCTGAGCGTGTGCTGAACTCGGAGGTGCCGTGCGTTCGGTACTTGGATCGGTCGGATCGTGAAGACGCATTTACTACATCAACCGCGTTGTTATAACGCTTCGCCACGGTCTCACGAGTGCGTGGACATACACTCTCCCCTCTCGTTGCTATGCCATCACCATGATCTTGCGTGTGCGTAGGAATTTTTGAAATTACTCGTTCCCCAACAAAGGCATCCGAGCCAGGTTTTATGCGTTGATGTCATATGCACGAGTAGAACACAAGTGAGTTGTGGGCAATATAAGTCATCTGCTTACCAGCATGTCATACTTTGGTTCAGCGGTATTGTGAGATGAAGCGGCCGGACCGACATTACGCGTCGCTTACGCGAGACTGGTTTCACCGCTTGAGCATTCGTTGCTTAAAGGTGACCGCGGTGTCTGCTTTCTCTCACTTTAGTTGAACTGAGTGTGGCTCGCCCGTCCTTGCGAAGGTTAAAACATCACCAACTTGACAAACTATCGTTGTGGTTTTGATGCGTAGGTAAGAACGGTTCTTGCTCAGCCCGTAGCAGCCACGTAAAACTTGCAACAACAAAGTAGAGGACGTCTAACTTGTTTTTGCAGGGCATGTTGTGATGTGATATGGTCAAGACGTGATGCTATATTTATTGTATGAGATGATCATGTTTTGTAACCGGTTATCGGCAATCGGCAGGAGCCATATGGTTGTCGCTTTATTGTATGAAATGCAAAAGCCATGTAATTGCTTTACTTTATCACTAAGCGATGCGATAGTCGTAGAAGCAATAGTTGGCGAGACGACAACGATGCTACGATGGAGATCAAGGTGTCGCGCCGGTGACAATGGTGATCATGACGGTGCTTCGGAGATGGAGATCACAAGCACAAGATGATGATGGCTATATCATATCACTTATATTGATTGCATGTGATGTTTATTCTTTATGCATCTTATCTTGCTTTGATTGACGGTAGCATTATAAGATGATCTCTCACTAAAATTAACAAGAAGTGTTCTCCACAGTATGCACCGCTATGAAAGTTCTTCGTCTTTGAGACACCACGTGATGATCGGGTGTGATAGGCTCTACGTTCAAATACAACGGGTGCAAAACAGTTGCACACGAATACTCAGGTTAAACTTGACGAGCCTAGCATATAACAGATATGGCCTCGAACACGGAGACCGAAAGGTCGAACGTGAATCATATAGTAGATATGATCAACATAGTGATGTTCACCATTGAAACTACTCCATCTCACGTGATGATCGGACATGGTTTAGTTGATTTGGATCACGTAATCACTTAGATAACTAGAGAGATGTCTATCTAAGTGGAAGTTCTTTAGTAATATGATTAATTGAACTTAAATTTATCATGAACTTAGTACCGATAGTATTTTGCTTGTCTATGTTTATCGTAGAAGATGGCTCGTCTTTGTTGTTCCGTTGAATTTTAATGCGTTCCTTGAGAAAGCAAAGTTGAAAGATGATGGTAGCAATTACATGGACTGGGTCCGTAAATTTGAGGATTATCCTCATTGCTGCACGTAAGAATTACGTCCCGGAAGCACCGCTGGGTGCCAGCCTCTTTGCAGAGCAACGCCGAAGTTGTGAGCGTCTGGCGAGCAAAGTCGATGACTACTCTATAGTTCAATGTGCCATGCTTTACGGCTTAGAACCGGGTCTTCAACGACGTTTTGAGCGTCATGGAGCATATGAGATGTTCCAAGAGTTGAAGTTAATATTTCAAGCAAATGCCCGGATTGAGAGATATGAAGTCTCCAATAAGTTCTATAGCTGCAAGATGGAGGAGAATAGTTCATCGGTGAACATATACTCAAAATGTCTGGGTATAATAATCACTTGATTCAACCGGGAGTTAATCTTCCGGATGATAGTGTCATTGATGAATTCTCCAATCACGCCACCAAGCTACAAGAGCTTCGTGATGAACTATAATATGCAAGGGATGACCAAGACAATTCCGAGCTCTTCGCAATGCTAAAAGCATGGAGGTAGAAATCAAGAAAGAGCATCAAGTGTTGATGGTCAACAAGACCACTAGTTTCAAGAAAAGGGCAAAGGGAAGAAGAAGGAACTTCAAAAGAACAGCAAGAAAGTTGCTGCTCAAGAGAAGAAACCCAAGTCTGGACCTAAGCCTGAAATCGAGTGTTTTCTACCGCAAGCGATCGACATTTGAAGCGGAACTGCCCCAAGTATTTGGCGGATAAGAAGGATGGCAAGGTGAACAAAGGTATATGTGATATACATGTTATTGATGTGTACCTTACTAACACTCGCAGATAGTACACAGGTATTTGATACTGGTTACATTGCTAATATTTGCAACTCAAACAGAACTACGGATTGCGAAGATTGGCTAAGGACGAGGTGACGATCGCGTGGGAAATGGTTCCAAAGTCGATGTGATCGCGGTCGGCACGCTACCTCTACATCTACCATCGGGATTAGTTTTAGACCTAAATAATTGTTATTTGGTGCCAGCGTTAAGCATGAACATTATATCTGGATCTTGTTTGATGCGAGACGGTTATTCATTTAAGTCGAGAATAATGGTTGTTCTATTTATATGAATAATATCTTTTATGGTCATGCACCCTTGAAGAGTGGTCTATTTTATTGAATCTCGATAGTAGTAATACACATATTCATAGTGTTGAAACCAAAAGATGCAGAGTTGATAATGATAATGCAACTTATTTGTGGCACTTGCCGTTTGGGTCATATCGAGTAAAACGCATGAAGAAACTCCATCTTGATGGGATTTTGGAATCACTTGATTATGAATCACTTGGTACTTGCGAACCGTGCCTCATAGGCAAGATGACTAAAACGCCGTTCTCCAGAACTATGGAGCGAGCAACTGATTTGTTGGAAATCATACATACTGATGTTTGTGGTCCAATGAATGTTGAGGCACGCGGGGTATCGTTATTTTCTCACCTTCACAGATGATTTGAGCAGATATGGGTATATCTACTTAATGAAACACAAATCTGAAACATTTGAAAAGTTCAAAGAATTTCAGAGTGAAGTGGAAAATCATCGTAACAAGAAAATAAAGTTTCTACGATCTGATCGTGGAGGAGAATATTTGAGTTACGAGTTTGGTTTACATTTGAAACAATGCGGAATAGTTTAGCAACTCACGCCACCGGAACACCACAGCGAAATGGTGTGTCCGAGCGTCGTGTCGTACTTTACTAGATATGGTGCGATCTATGATGTCTCTTACTGATTTACCGCTATCGTTTTGGGGTTATGCTTTAGAGACGGCCGCATTCACGTTAAATAGGGCACCATCAAAATCCGTTGAGACGACACCTCATGAACTGTGGTTTGGCAAGAAACCAAAGTTGTCGTTTCTTAAAGTTTGGGGCTGCGATGCTTATGTGAAGAAACTTCAACCAGATAAGCTCGAACCCAAATCGGAGAAATGTGTCTTCATAGGATACCCAAAGGAGACTGTTGGGTACACCTTCTATCACAGATCTGAAGGCAAGATTTTCGTTGCTAAATTCGGATCCTTTCTAGAAAAGGAGTTTCTCTCGAAAGAAATGAATGGGAGGAAAGTAGAACTTGATGAGATAATCAGATCTGCTCCCTTATTGGAAAGTAGTTCATCACAAGAAACGGTTCTGTGACAACTACACCAATTAGTGAGGAAACTAATGATATTGATCATGAAACTTCAGATCAAGTTTCTCTTGAACTCGTGGGTCAACGAGTAAGATCCGCACTGAGTGGTACGGTAATCCTATTCGGAAGTCATGTTACTTGACCATGGCGAACCTACAAACTATGAAGAAGCGATGGTGAGCCCAGATTCCATAAAATGGCTGGAAGCCATGAAATCTGAGATGGGATCCATGTATGAGAACAAAGTATGGACTTTGGTTGACTTGCCCGATGATCGGCAAGCCATTGAGAATAAATGGATTTTAAGAAGAAGACCGACGCCGATGGTAATATAACTGTCTATAAAGCTCGACTTGTTGCGAAAGGTTTTCGACAAGTTCAAGGGTTGACTACGATGAGACTTTCTCACCAGTGGCGATGCTTAAGTCTGTCCGAATCATGTTAGCAATTGCTGCATTTTATAATTATGAAATTTGGCAAATGGATGTAAAAACTGCATTCTTGAATGGATTTCTAGAAGAATAGTTGTATATGATGCAACGAGAAGGTTTTGTTGATCCAAAGGGTGCTAACAAAGTGTGCAAGCTCCAATGATCAATTTATGGTGCAGTGCAAGCCTCTCGAGTTGGAATAAGCGCTTTGATAGTGTGATCAAAGCATATGGTTTTATCTGAGACTTTTGGAGAAGCTCAGTATTTACAAGAAATTGAGTGGGAGCTCAGTAGCATTTCGATATTATATGTGGATGACATATTATTGATTGGAAATGATATAGAATTTCTGGATAGCATAAAGGATACTTGAATAAAAGTTTTCAATGAAAGACCTCGGTGAAGCTGCTTACATATTGGGCATCAAGATCTATAGAGATAGATCAAGGCGCTTTAGTGGACTTTCACAAAGCACATACCTTGATAAAGTTTTGAAAAAGTTCAAAATGGATCGAGCAAAGAAAGGATTTTTACCATTACAAGGTGTGAAATTGAGTCGACTCAATGCCCGACCACAGCAGAAGATAGAGAGAAAATGAAAGATGTTCCTATGCTTCAGCCATAGGCTCTATCATGTATGCAATGTCTGTACCGACCGACGTATGCTTAGCAATAAGCTTGGCAGGAAGGTACCAAAGTAATCCAGAGTGGATCATCGGACAGCGGTCAAGAACATCCTAAAATACCGAAAAGGACTAAGGATATGTTTCTCGTATATGGAGGTGACAAAGAGCTAGTCGTAAATGGTTACGTCGATGCAAGCTTTGACACCGATCCGGACGATTCTAAATCGCAAACCGGATATGTGTTTTTATTAAGCGGTGGAGCTGTCGGTTGGTGCAGTTCTAAACAAAGCGTCGTGGCGGGATCTACATGTGAAGCGGAGTACATAGCTGCTTGAGCAGCAGCAAATGAAGGAGTCTGGATGAAAGAGTTCATTTCCGATCTAGGTGTCATACCTAGTGCATCGGGACCAATGAAGATCTTCGTGACAATCTTGGTGCAATTGCCTTGGCAAAGGAATCCAGATTTCACAAGAGGACCAAGCATATCAAGAGACGCTTCAATTCCATTCGGGACAAAGTCCAAGTGGGAGACATAGAGATTTGCAAGATAATACGGATCTGAATGTTGCGAGACCGTTGACTAAGCCTCTTCCACGAGCAAAACATGATCAGCACCAAGACTCCATGGGTGTTAGAATCATTCTTGTGTAATCTAGATTATTGACTCTAGTGCAAGTGGGAGGCAAGGAAATATGCCCTAGAGGCAATAATAAAGTTATTATTTATTTCCTCATATCATGATAAATGTTTATTATTCATGCTAGAATTGTATTAACCGAAACATAATACATGTGTGAATACATAGACAAACATACAGTCACTAGTATGCCTCTACTTGACTAGCTCATTAATCAAAGATGGTTATGTTTCCTACCATAGACATGTGTTGTTATTTGATTAATGGGATCACATCATTAGGAGAATGATGTGATTGACATGACCCATTCCGTTAGCTTAGCACTTGATCGTTTAGTATATTGCTATTGCTTTCTTCATGACCTATACATGTTCCTGTAACTATGAGATTATGCAACTCCGCTTCGGAGGAACACTTTGGTGCTACCAAACGTCACAACGTGGCTCGGGTGATTATAAAGGAGTAATACAGGTGTCTCCAAAGGTACATGTTGGGTTGGCGTATTTGAGATTAGGTTTTGTACTCCGATTGTCGGAGAGGTATCTCTAGGCCTTCTCGGTAATACACATCACATAAGCCTTGCAAGCATTGCAACTAATAAGTTAGTTGTGAGATGATGTATTACGGAACGAGTAAAGAGACTTGCGATAACGAGATTGAACTAGGTATTGGATACCGATGATCGAATCTCGGGTAAGTAACATACCGATGACAAAGGAACAACGTATGTCGTTATGCGGTTTGACCGATAAAGATCTTGAAGAATATGTAGGAACCAATATGGGCATCCAGGTTCCGCTATTGGTTATTGACCGAGAATAGTTCTAGGTCATGTCTACATAGTTCTCGAACCCGTAGGGTCCGCACGCTTAACGTTACGATGACAGTTTATTATGAGTTTATAAGTTTTGATGTACGAAGTTTGTTCGAGTCCGGATGTGATCACGGACATGACGAGGAGTCTCGAAATGGTCGAGACATAAAGATTGATATATTGGAAGCCTATGTTTGGACTTGAATAGTTCCGGTGAAATCGGATTTTACCGAAAACCGGGGTTACGGAACCCTCCGGGGATGTTGGGCCTTAATGGGCCATAAGGGAGAAGAGGAGGGCGGCCAGGGCAGGCCGCGCCCTCCCCTAGTCCGAATAGGACAAGGAGAGGTGGGCGGCGCCCCTTCCTCTCTCCCCTTCCCCAAGTCCTAATCCAACTAGGAAGGGGGGAGTCCTACTCCTGGGAGTAGGACTCCTCCGCCGCCTCCTCCTAGGGCTGGCCGCACCCCTTGCTCCTTTATATCTGAGGCGGGGGCACCCCATAACACACAAGTTGATCTATGTATCGTTCCTTAGCCGTGTGCGGTGCCCCCTCCACCATATTCCACTTGGTCATATCGTCATGAGCTTAGGCGAAGCCTGCGCCGGTAGAGTCATATCGTCATGAGCTTAGGCGAAGCCTCGCGCGGTGGAGCATCATCATCGTCCTGCACGTCGTCTTGTGGAACTCATCCCCGCGCTTTCTGGATCGGGCCGGGGATCGTCATCGAGCTGAGCGTGTCTTGAACTTCGGAGGTGCCGTGCGTTCGGTACTTGGATCGGTTGGATCGTGAAGACGTCGACTACATCAACAGCGTTGTTATAACGCTTCGCTTACGGTCTCACGAGTGCGTGGACATACACTCTCCCTCTCGTTGCTATGCCATCACCATGATCTTGCGTGTGCGTAGGAAATTTTTTGAAATTACTACGTTCTCCAACAAGTTCAGCATTTGAGAAATTTTGCAAAGGACAAGAATCATTCATGATGAAACATGCATAATGAAAGCAGCACGATAGAAACTACATAGTAGTCGGCATATCTTACAAAAGGGATCATGCATAGAGTTCGGTACACAGAGTCCAGTACATAGGCTAAGACATCATAGGCGACACGCAGCTCATGACGAATGCATCTAACACTTAACAAGCAAGCCTACATCAGTCCCACGCAGTCTGCGGAGGTAGTCAGTAGCTGAAAGCTGGTAGTGTGGCAGCGGATAGTCCTCCACGTCGGTGACACAGGGGCATGGATACTCGGTGCGAAACCCGGCGCTCGGTGGTAGAAGAGGGCCAAGTGCGGGAGAGTAGCCTCCCACATCTGGCCATCCGACACCCTGGGGCATCACGGTCCTGGCTGGGTAGATCGCAGGACGCGACAGCTCTCTGGATCGGACAAAGGGGTGCAGCAGCGTCAGAGCACGGTAAAGGTGCCGACGGGTTGTGTACAACTCGTGGCGAAGAGCTCGGTTAGCTCGATCCAGCCCATCAGCATGCAGAACAAAGTTCTGATGGTAGAAGGGCTCTCGGGTGACAGTGGAGTAGGCAGCAGTGTAGTAACCCTCCTCACCAACATCAGATGCGATAGCAATGTGCCTGAAGGGGGAGGTGTCCAACTCCCGATACTCTCCACGAAGACGTGTCAGAGCAGCATAAGCAGCATCGTGGACTGCCATATCGATAGTCACCCCAACACCATGTGCGGTGTGCAGCCACAATAATGGAGTCATACTCCAGAGTAGAGGTGGGCGATGGCTCGATCGCTCTGGTTAAAGTCCCGGTACTCCTCAAAGACAAGTGTACTCGGGGTGCGGCGATAACCCGGATAGGTCATCATCTCTGCTAGCACCGCAGTGATCTCGAGGCACCAATGGCCGTCGTGTGGCGCACGACCTGCCTCGTGGGTTCCATCCGAAAACAAAGATGTTTCAAAGGAGTCAAATGACGGTGTGGAAATTGATCAAAATACAATTCCAAGGAATAACTATGGCTTTATCCAACTTTGGGGTGAATGTGGTCACGGGATCCTAGTGTTAGTTAGTAAATTCGTTTAACCCGAGTAGAAGAGAGTTCGAGTCCCGAGTAAAGGTGGAAGAGTAAAAGATCCTAGTACCACCCGATGGCGGCGTGGGCCCGTAAGGCACACAGCCAAGTTAGTAAAAGTTTTGCAATGTCTAGACTCGACTTGGCCAAGGAGTGTGGAAGGGGATTCCTACAGGCAGTCGGCTCTGATACCAACTTGAGACGCCCCCGATTCAACCTTACACTAATCATGCACGCAAATGTGTACGATCAAGATCAAGGACTCACGGGAAGATATCACAACACAACTCTAAAACATAAATAAGTCATACAAGCATCATAATACAAGCCAGGGGCCTCGAGGGCTCGAGTACAAGTGCTCGATCATAGGCGAGTCACGGAAGCAACAATATCTGAGTACGGACATAAGTTAAACAAGTTTGCCTTAAGAAGGCTAGCACAAACCGGGATACAGATCGAAGAGGCGCAAGCCTCCCGCTGAGATCCTCCTAACTACTCTGGTCGTCGTCAGCGGGCTGCACGTAGTAGTAGGAGCCTCCAGTGTAGTAGTCGTCATTGACGGTGGCGTCGCTCCAGGCTCCATCGTCTGTCGCAAAGAACCGGGTAAAGAAAGGGGAAAAGGGGAACAAGGCAACCGTGAGTACTCATCCAAAGTACTGCAAGCAAGGAGCTACACTACATATGCATGGATATATGTGTAAGGGCCATATCGGTGGACCGAATCGCAGAATGCCGTAATAAGAGGGGATAGCTAATCTCAGTCGAAGACTACGCTCGGCAGCCTCCATCTTGCAAAGATGTAGAAGAGAGTAGACTAAAGTCCTCCAAGTAGCATCGTATAGCATAATCCTACCCGGCGATCCCTCCTCGTCGCCTGTTAGAGAGCGATCACCGGGTTGTATCCGCACTTGGAAGGGTGTGTTTTATTAAGTATCCGGTTCTAGTTGTCATAAGGTCAAGGTACAACTCCAAGTCGTCCCTGCATCAAGATCACGGCTATTCAATAGATTAACTTCCTGCAGGGTGCACCACATAACCCAACACGCTTGATCCCATTTGGCGGACACACTTTCTGGGTCATGCCCGCCGCGGAAGATCAACACGCCGCAGCCCCACCTAGGCACAACAGAGAGGCCAAGACGCCGTCTAAACATAAGCGCCTGGGTGCAGGGCCATCGCCCAATGCACACCTGCATGTTGCGAGGGCGGCCAAGCGTAACTAGCCCCTTAATACAAGAGCAGGCTTACGTTCCAATCCGCGCGCGCCGCTTCGATCGACGTCACGAAGTGCCGGTGATACCACGACGCCGGATACCCATAACTACTCCCACGTAGATGGTTAGTGCGTATAGACCAAATGGCCAGACTCAGATCAAATACCAAGATCTCGTTAAACGTGTTAAGTATCCGCGAATGCCGACCAGGGCCAGGCCCACCTCTCACCTAGGTAGCCTCAACCTGCCCTGTCGCTCCGCCTCAAGATCCACTCGCGGGTGCTCCACAAGCCGACTCGACTTTAGTCACCACATGTATCATGTATAAGTATATAGTATATACCCGTGATCACCTCCCGAGTGATCACGGCCCGATAGTATAGCATAGCAGACGGACAAGAATGTAGGGCCACAGATGGAATACTAGCATCCTATACTAAGCGGTAGGATTGCGGTAAAGGTAACAACTGATAGTAGCAAGGACAAAGCTATGCATCGTGATAGGTATAAGGAAAGCGATAACATGCTACACTACTCTAATGCAAGCAATATAGAGTAGAATAGTCAATATCTGGTGATCAAGGGGGGCTTGCTGGTTGCTCTGGCAAGAGAGAGGGTCGTCAACTCAGTAGTCGAATCAAGCAACAATCGCTGCGTCGGTCTCGTAGTCTCTGGGAGAAAAGAGGGGAAGAAACAATGAATACCATGTAAACATATGCATATCGATGCATGACATGACAAATAACGATGCTAGGCGTGCCCTAACGTGGTATGAGGTGGTACCGATTAAGAAACATCCGGAAAATATCCCGGTGTTTCGTGTTTTCAAGCGAGGAGCCGGAGGGAAAGTCGCGAGTTCGATAGGTTAGGGGTGTGGCGGACGAACGGGTTGCGTATCTGGATTCGTCTCGTCGTTCTGAGCAACTTTCATGTAGAAAGTATTTTCATCCGAGTTACGGATTAAAAGATATGATTTTCTAAAGATTTAAATCATTTTCTGATTTTAATTATATATTTAATTCCAACCTTATCCAAAACAGTGTGTGATGACGTAGGCATGACATCAGAGTGATATCAGCAGGTCAACTGGTCGGTTGACCAGTCAAACCAGACAGGTGGGTCCAGTGGGACCCACATGTCATTGTTAAGGGCCTTAACAGAGTTTTAAAACTAACTAAAATGGGTTAATTAGTGGGTGGGCCCCTATAGTCAGTGTCTAATTAGGTTTTAGTTAATTAACTAAATTAATTAGCAGTTTATATATTTGTTTTTATTTGTTTTATGGCATGGGGCCCGCCTGTCAGTGGCAGTAGCTGCCACGTCAGCGAAGTTGACTTGGTCAACGTGGCGATTAGGGCCCCAGGCCCACAAGATGACCGTGGTGGGCCCGGGTGTGCCCGGCTCAATGAGCCGCGGAGTAGCTCCGGCGAGCTCGCGCGCAGCGGCCGAACGCCGGCGGGCGTCGGGATTCGCATACGGGGCATCAAATCGAGCGCCGTCACTTGCGTTCGAACGAGGAGAGTGCCCCGCGTCCAGTGGTGGCCGTGGCGTGGCCGGAGGTGGCCAGAAGTGACGGCGGCGAGCACATCGTCAGAAGGCCGGAGTCGGGCGCGAGAGGAAACGACGATGCACCAAGCTAGCGAATGAAAGGAGAGGCCAGGCGAGTCGTACGCGAGGCGGCGAACGCAACGGGCGCTGGCCCGTGACCATTTGGTCACCGTAGGCACGCCGGCGACGAGCGCAGGCGGCAGCGCGTTCGGGCGCTCAACAGGGACGGCGTTAGGAGGCACGGGAAGGAGTGAGCGCGTGCGCGTTGGGCTCCGGTGAGCATCAGGAGCACGATGCCGTGCTCAGGCAAGCACGACGGAGAGCGTGGCCACGACGGCGAGGCGATCCGCGGCGACGGGCTCACGGCAACGGCGATGAGGTAGCATACGATGCACGAGGGGATTAACGAGGAGGAGTAGGAGGCAGAGGAGCTCACCATGCGGCACCAAGATGGCCCATGACGGATTAGTAGCAGCAGAGGCTGGCGCTGGAGATGAAGAAGAACGCGGCAGCCAGAGATGTGGGCGAAGGGGATCCGTTGATTCGGGGCTCCCCAGCTCCAGCTGAGGCCACCGGTCGACGAGGAAGTCGACAACAGTGATGACGGACACGTAGGCGCGGCGAGGCGATGACTGTGGCCGCGCGATTCACGGCGGCGAGGCCATGGCGGCGCTCGGTTGCGATGGGGAACGAGGGGGAGATGGATTTGGAGGGGAGAGGGAGAGGTGCAGGGGCCGAGAGCGAGCGTGGGGGCGAGTGGGCGGATCGGGATCGGGGGCGATCTTATCCCATGGCCAAGCGAGGGGTCCGTGGAGACCGTGCCTATGTGGCGGCGGAACCGAGGAACAGGAGAGGGTGCGGTGCGGGAGCTGGGCGGTTGGGTGGCTGGCTGTTGGCTATTGGGCCTTCGGCCTGTGGGGAAAGAGGGGGGGTTTTCTTCTTTTTCCCTTTCTTTTCCTTTTTTTTTGTTCTGTTCTATTTAATTTGGGCATTTAAGTAATTTATAAATTTGTGTCATCTACACCATAATTGCCTATGCCATATTTGGCATTGTCCGAACATTTAATTTTCAACTTTTGAAAATTTTATTTGTTGACATTAACTTGCATTTGAATTTCAAAACAGTTTTGAATTAACCCGAGATTAACTACAGTGACAGAGGTGACGTGGCACCATGAGATTACTGTAGCATGATTATCCGGGCGTTACACCAGTCCCTTTGTAGTAGAAGCACTCAGTCTCAGGTTTAGGTCCAGACTTGGGCTTCTTCACTTGATCAGCAACTTGCTTGCTGTTATTCTTGAAGTTCCCCTTCTTCCCTTTATCCTTTTTCTTGAAACTAGTGGTCTTGTTGACCATCAACACTTGATGCTCCTTCTTGATTTCTACCTCCGCAGCTTTTAGCATTGCGAAGAGCTCGGGAATCGTCTTATCCATCCCTTGCATATTATAGTTCATCACGAAGCTTTTGTAGCTTGGTGGCATTGATTGAAGAACTCTCTCAATGACACTATCAACTGGAAGATTAACTCCCAGCTGAGTCAAGTGATTGTGGTACCCAGACATTTTGAGTATATGTTCACTGACAGAACTATTCTCCTCCATTTTGCAGTTGTAGAACTTATTGGAGACTTCATATCTCTCAATCCGGGCATTTGCTTGAAATATTAACTTCAACTCATGGAACATCTCATATGCTCCATGATGTTCAAAACGTCGTTGAAGTCCCGGTTCTAAACAGTAAAGCATGGCACACTGAACTATTGAGTAGTCATCAACACGCGACTACCAGGCATTCACAATGTCTACAGTTGCTGGCGCGGGTGGTACACCTAGCGGTGCTTCCAGGACGTAATTCTTCTGTGCAGCAATGAGGATAATCCTCAAGTTACAGACCCAGTCTGTGTAATTGCTACCATCATCTTTCAACTTAGCTTTCTCTAGGAACGCATTAAAATTCAACGGAACAACAACACGGGTCATTTATCTACAACAACATAGACATGCAAAATACTATCAGGTACTAAGTTCATGATAAATTAAAGTTCAGTTAATCATATTACTTAAGAACTCCCACTTAGATAGACATCCCTCTAATCATCTAAGCGATCACGTGATCCATATCAACTAAACCATGTTCGATCATCACGTGAGATGGAGTAGTTTTCAATGGTGAACATCACTATGTTGATCATATCTACTATATGATTCACGCTCGACCTTTCGGTCTCAGTGTTCCGAGGCCATATCTGCATATGCTAGGCTCGTCAAGTTTAACCCGAGTATTATGCGTGTGCAAAACTGGCTTGCACCCGATGTATGTGAACGTAGAGCTTATCACACCCGATCATCACGTGGTGTCTCGGCACGACGAACTGTAGCAACGGTGCATACTCAGGGAGAACACTTGTACCTTGAAATTTAGTGAGAGATCATCTTATAATGCTACCGCTATACTAAGCAAAATAAGATGCATAAAGGATAAACATCACATGCAATCATTAAGTGATATGATATGGCCATCATCACCTTGTGCCTTTGATCTCCATCTACAAAGCACCGTCATGATCACCATCGTCACCGGCTTGACACCTTGATCTCCATCGAAGCATCGTTGTTGTCTCGCCAACTATTGCTTCTACGACTATCGCTACCGCTTAGTGATAAAATAAAGCAATTACATAGCGATTGCATTTCACACAATAAAGCGACAACCATATGGCTCCTGTCAGTTGCCGATAACTGTGTTACAAAACATGATCATCTCATACAACAATTTATATAATCACGTCTTGACCATATCACATAACAACATGCCCTGCAAAAACAAGTTAGATGTCCTCTACTTTGTTGTTGCAAGTTTTACGTGGCTGCTACGGGCTTCTAGCAAGATCCATTCTTACCTACGCATCAAAACCACAACGATTTTTCGTCAAGTTTACTGTTTTAACCTTCAACAAGGACCGGGCGTAGTCACACTCGATTCAACTAAAGTTGGAGAAATAGACACCCACTAGCCACCTGTGTGCGAAGCACGTCGGTAGAACCAGTCTCGCGTAAGCATACGGGTAATGTCGGCCTGAGCCGCTTCATCCAACAATACCACCGAATCAAAGTATGACATGCTGGTAAGCAGTATGACTATTATCGCCCACAACTCTTTGTGTTCTACTCGTGCATATAACATCTACGCATAGACTTGGCTCGGATGCCACAGTTGGGGAACGTAGTATTTCAAAAAAAAATTCCTACGATCACGCAAGATCTATCTAGGAGAAGCATAGCAACGAGCGGGGAGAGTGTGTCCACGTACCCTCGTAGACCGAAAGCGGAAGCGTTAAGTAACGCGGTTGATGAAGTTGAACATCTTTGAGATCCAACCGATCAAGTACTGAACACACGGCACCGCCGCGATCTGCACACGTTCAGCTCAGTGACGTCCCTTGTACTCTTGATCCAGCTGAGGCTGAGGGAGAGTTACGTCAGCACGATGGCGTGATGACGGTGATGATGAAGTTGTTGACGCAGGGCTTCGCCTAAGCACTACAATGATATGATCGAGGTGGAAATCTATGGAGGGGGGCACCGCACACGGCTAAGACAACTGTCAACTTGTGTGTTCTAGGGTGCCCCCCTGCCCCCGTATATAAAGGAGCAAGGAGGAGGCCGGCCGGCCCTCATGGGGCGTGCCCCAAGTAGGATTCCTACTAGGAATCCGATTCCTAGTAGGATTCCAACAAGGAAGGAGAGGGGGAAGGAAGGAGAGGGAGAGAAGGAGAGGGAAAGAGGGGGGGCGCCCCCTCCTAGTCCAATTCAGACTCCTCAGGGGGGGCGCGGCCAGCCCTAAGGGCCCCTCCTCTCTCTCTCTCTCTCACAAGGCCCATGTTGGACCATTAGTTCCCCCGGGGGTTCCGATAACCTCCCGGCACTCCAATATTTATCCGGTGACCCCGGAACTCATCCGGTGTCCGAATAATGTCGTCCAATATATTAATGTTTATCTCTCGACCATTTCGAGACTCCTCGTCATGTCCGTGATCATATCTGGGACTTTGAACTACCTTCGGTACATCAAAACACATAAACTCATAATGTTGATCGTCATCGAACGTTAAGCGTGCGGACCCTACGGGTTCGAGAACTATGTAGCCATGACCGAGACTCACTTCCGGTCAATAACCAATAGTGGAACCTGGATGCTCATATTGGTTCCTACATATTCTACGAAGATCTTTATCGGTCAAACCGCATAACAACATACGTTGTTCCCTTTGTCATCGATATGTTACTTGCCCGAGATTAATCGTCGGTATCATCATGCCTAGTTCAATCTCGTTACTGGCAAGTCTCTTTACTCGTTCCGTAATGCATCATCCCGCAACTAACTCATTAGTCACATAGCTTGCAAGGCTTATAGTGATGTGAATTACCGAGAGGGCCCAGAGATACCTCTCCGACAATCGGAGTGACAAATCCTAATCTCGATCTATGCCAACTCAACAAACACCATCGGAAACACCTGTAGAGCATCTTTATAATCACCCAGTTACGTTGTGACGTTTGATAGCACACTAAGTGTTCGTCTGGTATTCGGGAGTTGCATAATCTCATAGTCATAGGAACATGTATAAGTTATGAAGAAAGCAAAACTAAACGATCATAGTGCTAAGCTAACGGATGGGTCAAGTCAATCACATCATTCTCTAATGATGTGATCCCGTTCATCAAATGACAACTTATGTCTATGGTTCGGAAACTTAACCATCTTTGATTAACGAGCTAGTCAAGTAGAGGCATACTAGTGACAATCTGTTTGTCTATGTATTCACACATGTACTAAGTTTCCGGTTAATACAATTCTAGCATGAATAATAAACATTTATCATGATATAAGGAAATATAAATAACAAATTTATTATTGCCTCTAGGGCATATTTCCTTCAGGATGTCGCCTAGAAGGGGGGGGGGTGAATGGGCGCTTCAAAATAATTACGGTTTAGGCTTGAACAAATGCGGAACAAACCTAGCGGTTAATTTGTCAAGCACAAAACCTAAAACGACTAGGCTCACCTATGTGCACCAACAACTTATGCTAAGCAAGATAAACAACTACGTGATAGCAAGATATATGACAAGGAACAATATGGCTATCACAAAGTAAAGGGCTCGGGTAAGAGATAACCAAGGCACACAGAGACGATGATGTATCCCGAAGTTCACACCCTTGTGGATGCTAATCTCCGTTTGGAGCGGTGTGGAGCCACAATGCTCCCCAAGAAGCCACTAGGGCCACCGTAATCTCCTCAGCCCTTGCACAATGCAAGATGTCGTGATTCCACTAAGGGACCCTTGAGGGCGGTCACCAAACCCGTACACTTTGGCAACCCTTGGGGGTGGTCACCGAACCCGTACACTTTGGCAACCCTTGGGGGCGGTCACTGGTACCCGTCAAATTGCTCGGGGCGATCTCCACAACCTAATTGGAGACCCCGACACTTGCCCGGAGCTTTACACCACAATGATTGAGCTCTGAAGCACCACCAACCGTCTAGGGCGCCCAAGCACCCTAGAGGAACAATCTCAAGGGTACCAAATACCCAAGAGTAATAAGCTTCTCAACATGCAACTTCAACGCATCACCGTGGAGACCTCAAACCTATGCACCAAATGCAATGGCAAGAGCACACGGAGTTCCCAAGTCCCTCACTCTCAAATCCCACCAAAGCAACAAAAGCTATGGAGGAAAATGAGAGGGAAAACAAGAAGGAGAACACCAAGAACTCCAAGATCTAGATCCAAGGGGTTCCCCTCACATAGAGGAGGAAGTGCTTGGTGGAAATTTAGATCTAGATCTCCTCTCTCTTTTCCCCAAAAAACTAGCAAGAATCCATGGAGGGATTGAGAGATAGCAAGCTCAAAGAAGGTCAACAATGGGGCAAGAACACGAGCTAAAGGGATTAGGTTCAATGGGGAAGAAGGCCCCCTTTTATAGGAGCTCCCAAATCCAACCGTTATGTGCTCAGCCCGCACACGAGCGGTACTACCGCTTTGGGAGTGGTACTACTGCTTCCTATAGAATGCCAAGGAGAAAGAATAAAACAAGGGAGAGCAGAGGACTGGGGGTAGTAGCAGCGGTGGTAGGGCGGTATGATCGTCCATTTTGCATCATGTTTTCCTACTGTTATTTATATTGTTTTTATGCATAATAATGCTTTTTGGAGTAATTCTAATGCCTTTTCTCTCATAGTATGCAAGGTTCACACAAAGAGAGAGAATACCAGCAGCTGGAATTCTGGACCTGAAAAAGCTACATCACGCCACCTATTCTGCACAACTCCAAATGAGATGAAACTTCACGGAGAATTTCTATGGAATATATAAGAATTACTAGAGCAAATAACTACCAGAGGGGGCCCACCAAGTGGGCACAACCCACCTGGGCGCGCCAGGGAGCCCAGGCGCGCCCTGGTGGGTTGTGCCCTCCTCGGGCCACCTCCGGTGCCCATCTTCTGGTATATAGGTCATTTTGACCTAGAAAAAACCAGGGGGGGCTTTCAGGACGAAGCGCCGCGTCTCAAGGCGGAACTTGGGCAGGAGCACTTTTGCCCTCCGGCGGAGCGATTCCGCCAGGGGAATGATAATCCACAAGTATAGGGGATCACAAAAGTTATCGAGGGTAGAGTATTCAACCCAAATTTATTGATTCGACACAAGGGGAGCCAAATAATATTTGCAAGTATTAGCAGTTGAGTTGTCAATTCAACCACACCTAGAGATTAATTATCTGCAGCAAAGTGATCAGTAGCAAAGTAGTATGATAGATTTGATAGTAGTAGCAACAACAATAGTAACAGTAACAATGATAGCAATGATTTTTTAGCAAGTGTAACAGTAACAATAGCAGTAGTAACTTAGCAGGAACAATATGAGAGAAATTTGTAGGCATAGGATCGGTGAATTATTTGGATGATATTCATCATATAACAGTCATAACCTAGGGAGATACGGCACTAGCTCCAGTTCATAAATATTATGTAGGCATGTATTCCGTAAATAGTCATACATGCTTATGGAAAGAACTTGCATGACATCTTTTGTTCTACCCTCCCGTGGCAGTGGGGTCCTATTGGAAACTAAGGGATATTAAGGCCTCCTTTTAATAGATAACCGGAACAAAGCATTAACACGTAGTGAATACATGAACTCCTCAAACTACGGTCATCACCGGAAAGTATCCCGACTTCTGTCACTCCGGGATTTGCGGATCATAACACGTAATAGGTGACTATAACTTGCAAGATCGGATCTAGAACATAGATATAATGGTGATAACATAACGGTTCAGATCTGAAATCATGGCACCCGAGCCCAAAGTGACAAGCATTAAGCATGGCAAAGTCATAGAAACATCAATCTCAGAACATAATGGATACTAGGGATCAAGCCCTGACAAAACTAACTCGATTACATGATGAATCTCATCCAACTCCTCACCGACCAGCGGTCCTGCGAGGGAATTACTCACACCCGGTGGGGAGCATCATGGAATTGGCAATTGAGAAGGGTTGGTGATGACGAAGACCGAAGATCCCCTCTCTGGAGCCCCAAACGGACTCCAGATCTGGCCTCCCGATGAAGAACATGAGGTGGCGGCGGCTCCGTCTCGTGAAACGTGATAATTCTTCCTTCCTTGATTTTTTTTCTCCAAAAATATGATTTTATAGTATCAGGGTTTAGGTCTGCGGGGCCACCAGGTGGGGCCAACCCACCTGGGCACGCTAGGAGGGGGGCGTGCCCTGGTGGGTTGTGCCCACCCAGGTGCCCCCCTCTGATGGTTCTTGGCTCTGGTAATTCTCTTTTATTGAATAAAAAATCCTCGCAAAGTTTTGTTCCAATCCGAGAACTTTTATTTCTGCACAAAAACAACACCATGGTAGTTCTGCTGAAAACAGCACCAGTCCGGGTTAGTTTCATTCAAATCATGCAAATTAGAGTCCAAAACAAGAGGAAAAGCATTAGGAAAAGTAGATACGACGGAGACGTATCAGGGAACTTCCCTCCCGGAGAGGGAAATCATCGTCATCATTACCACCAACAACTCTCCCATCTTGAGGAGGGCAATCTCCATCAACATCTTCAACAGCACCATCTGCTCTCAAACCCTAGTTCATCTCTTGTGTTCAATCTTTGTACAGGAACCTTAGATTTGGTGCTTGTGGGTGACTAGTAGTGTTGATTACATCTTGTAGTTGATTACTATACGGTTTATTTGGTGGAAGATTATATGTTCAGATCCATTATGCTATTTAATACCCCTCTGATCTTGAGCATGATTATCATTTGTGAGTAGTTACTTTTGTTCTTGAGGTCACGAGAGAAATCTTGTTGAAAGTAATCATGTGAACTTGATATGTGTTCGATATTTTGATGGTATGTATGTTGTGATTCCCTTAGTGGTGTCATGTGAACGTCGACTACATGGCACTTCACCTTATTAGGGCCTAAGGGAATGCATTGTGGAGTAGTTATTAGATGATGGGTTGCGATAGTGACAGAAGCTTAAACCCTAGTTTATGTGCTACTTCGCAAGGGACTGATTTGAATCCAAAAGTTTAATGCTATGGTTAGATTTTATCTTAATACTTTTCTCGTAGTTGTGGATGCTTGCGAGGGGGTTAATCATAAGTAGGACGTTTGTTCAAGTAAGAACAACACCTAAGCACCAGTCCACCCACATATCAAACTATCAAAGTAGCGAACATGAACCAAACCAACATGCTGAAAGGGACTAGATGAAATTCCCGTGTACCCTCAAGAACGTTTTGCTTATCATAAGAGACCGTTTTGGCCTGTCCTTTGCCTCAAAAGGATTGGGCTACCTTGCTGCACTTTTGTTACCGTTACCGTTACTTGCTCATTACAAATTCTTGCTATCATACTACTCGTTACTTATAATTACAGTGCTTGCAGAGAATACCTTGCTGAAAATCACTTGTCATTTCCTTCTGCTCCTCGTTTCGTTCGACACTCTTACTTATCGATAGGACTACGATTGATCCCCTATACTTGTGGGTCATCATGGTACTACCGCGTCTACTACCGCTCCTACTTCCGCTTGTCCTCCAGGGTCAAAAGGTAGGATGGTACATACCCGGGGATACTACCATAAAACCCGACACAAAAAAGTCGAGACCTCAGTTGCGAGCGGTAATATGAGCGAGACTAGCAGCGGTACTGCCACCGATAAGAGGCACTACGATTCTACCGCTTGCAGCTCTCCATCACTTCATCAGCAAAACAGATGGACACAGGAAAACCAGAACTGCCACAACTTCTGCAAATGAGCTCTGAAATGAGCAAACTCAAGCTTGTTGGATAGATGACGACGAGTAGCATCCAACAACGATGTAGGGGAGGTATGCCTAAGATATAGAGGAGTGAAACCTCTGACCGAGAAGAACCGGCATAACCTCCAACGTCGAAAACATCATAGAAGATGCATGTGAACTCCGTTTTCGATAAACTCGAGCTTGTCATGAAGATGACCATAAGCTCTAAAACTCACAAAGAGAAACACCACCTACAGGTCTGTCCCAGCATACAGTATCGAAAAAGACTGTCTCTTATTTTTGATTTGTCTGAATCAGCGTACAGTAACCAAGAAAGATGATGCAAGGATGCAATGGTTTGAGCTCTCTACGAACGATACTATCAAGCTACCAACTTGAGAGCCCCCTTGATAGTATGACAATCGATCCTATAATCCGGTCTCCCAACTACCGCCATGAGACCGGTAAAATAGAAAACCTATCAAGGGTAAACCTTTTCCTTGCGCATGATCCACTTGAGCTAGATGATGATGATCTTGTCCTCCTCAAGATGGACCACCTTTCTTGATTGCGTTGGGTCGATGAAGACTAGTTGATTGCTCCCCCATACTCCACTATGGGTGAGCCACTCTTCGGCACATCTTCACAAGTCCATTTTCACTATAATGGACGGCAAGCTTCAAGCACTTGATCTCTTTGTGATGCTCCACTTGAACTTAATTGCACACCGCAATCTTGATGACGATCACCACTTGATGTCATCCTCTCCATGGGTTGTATGATATCTTCCTCTTGATGCAATCCCATGGAAGCATAGCTAACCCCACATAGAACTCTCACGTAGTGCACAAAGCGTAATGGACAATGCTTACCATACCATGGGATCACTTGATCCCTCTCGGTACATCTTATACACTTTGTGTGTTGATCAACTTGAGTCACTCTCTGTACTTAGTCTTGATCAACGTTGAATCTTTCCAACTCTCTTCATTTGGATGATGTCTTGAAGGTAAACATGAATGATCACACAATCTTCTTCTTCTTCAAGACATGCTCGCAATAAACTCAATACACACAAGACCAATCTTTGGATAATTCCTTAATAGCACCTTGGTCAACTCATAAACTCCTTAAAACCAACACATGAACTTCAAGAAATGCCTATGGACAAAACCTTCAAATATAACTCAATGCAACCATTAGTCCATAGAGAATGTCATCAATTACCAAAAGCACACATGGGGCACCACATGTTCTTTCAGCCGGCCCCGTAGAAAAGTTTTCCTACCAAGCACTGTAGACTTTTTCCTTTTTTATTTTTCTTGCAACCTCCGTCGAGTAGCCCTCGATCTGCAGACCGGTTTCATTGAAACTGGGTTGCAAATCTCTATAACTAGGACTTAGTGTGGGATGCGGTAGCCCCCGAGACTCAAGTCAAGAAAAATGGCCGACCGGGGGATTGAATTTATCGGAATTCAGCCTTTTTTGCGCTTAAAAAGGCCATCCAGTAGCCCACAAGACTCAAGCCGGGATGGAAGGCTGATAGGTTGATGGAATGGTCGACCTTTAAATCAAACATCCACGGATTCTAGCTTGCACTTAGAATTTTAATTAAAACGCCGATGCAATAGCCCCCGAGACTCAAGCACGGCTTGAAGGCCGGCCCTAGGGTCAAGAATCTCCTTCAGGAACTAGCTCGCTCTTCTTATTTCAACCCGGGATGGAGTATAATTCTGCCGGCTAGTGGCGTTTGGACGCAAGTTGTCCTTAGACTTGGTTCTTGGGGGATCCGTCGATCAACCTACTATATGTCATCCTGAAGTATAATACAACAGACCAATGGCGTTTGGGCGCAAGTAGCCCTCGGGCTCTTATGGGGATCCGTCGATCACGTGCCACATGTCGGCCTGAAATATAATACAGTCGACCAGCGGTATTTGAGCGCAAATAGCCTCGAGGTAGGGTTCTGAGGGATATGTTGATCAACCTGCTAGATGCTGGCGTGAAATACAATTATATACCTACTAATAAAGAAAATATGTATTCTAGTCCGTCATGCCATTTTGTAGAAACCCCCCTAATGTTTCTAGCAATCAACCCATAGCTCAGTTTTTGTTAGATTTTTGTTGTTGCGTTAAATCCCCTAAAAATGTTTCTATTAATCAATTCGTAGACAAGTTTTAAGTCAGATTTTTTATTTTGCAGGAAAACCCTGACAATTGAGTTAATATACCCACAGTACATATCAAATTCTTTTTAAAATATCCATAGATTTTAAATCCTAACTTCAAATTTAACATGTTATACATATGAAATTTGATTAGAAAAATGTGCAGAATCTGAATATGATATTATTTTACCTGTTAACCAATTTTAAAATGCTATTTGTGGTGTAAACTTTATCAATAATGCATGATCCGTCTTTCTTTCATACCAGTACCGATCTAGATTAAAAATGAACACCTTAGCAAAATCAGAATTTAAGATGAAAGAAACCATCTACAACCACACATTCACGCCTAGTCAAAACCTCACAGAAAAAAAAAACAAATTTCTCATCTTATGCTGAGAGAGCGAGAGACGTCTTAGGATCGATAACATTCAAACGACATGTGATTGTGTGAGCACTGAGACCACCGTCGACAAGGGTGAAAAGGAGAATAAGTGACAACACAAATGGGATGTCATGTGTTGAAAGAAAAGACCTAACCTATTAGGGTCTTGACACATAATCATTGGGTTAGGGGAGTGTTTTTTTTCCTCGCGTAGCAACACCCGGACTCTTTTGCTAGTACCAAAATTGGAAGAGTCGAAAGTGAACCTTTCTAGGGCGTTCCTAGCTATCAACAGCCTATTTATGTATTTCACATAAGTAGGTGCTTTTTTTTTACTTGTCTGGTAATTTTTCAAAGAAAAATAGCGTTCTACTTTCATTCAACCTTACACTCGTTTCTCATTTTCTCTCTCTCTTTTGATTTGTTTTCTCTACTATTTATATCCTATTGCAAAATCTACTCCCTCCGTCCCATGATATAAGATCGTTATTATCTACTCCCTCCATCCCATGATATAAGATCGTTTCTCAAGCTAAGCAACATAAACCAAAATGCAAATGGCAAAGTTAAGCCTAACCAAAGTTAAGACTAACTAGCTAGAAGTGTAGCCAGCCTCTCAGAGTCTTTCTAGGGTATTCCGCAATGACGTGTCTCTAGAATATACCACGCAGCGCTATGAATGCAAATACAGCAATGGAAGAAAGAAGAAAAATCGTGCAACATGCCTCGAGAGAGCAAAGGCCGACCGGCATATCAACAATCAGAGGCCCAACCAGAGAGTCTAAACAAAATAGAAACCCAACCAGAGAGCAAGCTCAAGATCAAAACACCGAATGGTCCCAATAAAGTTCGTAGTCTTCTAAATTAAAAGTGACAACTTGGCAACAACACAAATTCAGGTTCAGTGAGATGGTCGAGCTCAGTACCATCGGCTAGATAGCATAACTTACATCAGTATAACAATGTCCCAGGAGAATAATTAGAGTTGCAGTGAGGATACGATTCGCCAACTTTACTAGCAGAACACGAGAGGGGCGTGGAACTAAACTCGTGGTGAAACTACAACCTACAACATGACAGGTGCATTGGCTGGCTCCATCTCTTATGGACCTACAGCCGCGGTGCTACCACCTGCATTTTGAGTTTGGACACAGAAAACAACTTAGTAGAGAGCAAAGGACACTGATAAAACAAGGGACACTAAGCTAAGAATACCTTCAGGGTTCAAGGAAAAGGTAGGCTCACGGCCACCCACTTGTCGTCACTAAAGGGAAGCACGGTCGCCCCCTCTGGTAATTTTAGGTCAGGACGGCATGGGTAGATCTGGACTCGGTTAGTTGACATCGAGTAACCGCATCGGGCAGAATCAACAGGCACTGCGGTTGCTTTCGCCGCAAGGTTGGAAGTATTGGTTGGTGGCATTGAGCCCAAGGGGAGAGATGTGTATTCTGGAGTTGAGTTCATTACTTCAGCCTTGATGCTTGGCTCTGGAACGTCTACTTCAGCCTCAGTGCTTGGTTCTGCAACGTCCATTCCTTCAGCCTTGATGCTTGGCTCTGGAACGTCTACTTCAGCCTCAGCACTTGGTTCTGCAACGTCCATTACTTCAGCCTCGGTGCTTGGCTCTGGAATGGCTGGTTTATCATTTTCCATCTTGACAGGCTGGATAGTTTCAACACGAGATTGTAAAGCAACAGGCACTGTACTTGTTGTTGCCACAAGGTTGAGCATATCAGTTGGTGGCACTGAAACTAACGGGGGTGACCTGCATTCTTGTGTCAAGTCCATTACTTCAGCCTTGATGCTTGGCTCTGGAGCAGCTGGTTTAACATTTTCCATACTGTCAGATTGGATAGGTTCATCAAGAGATTGTGTTTTGTCAGCAACAGGAAGATCAATACGGGAGCCAACAGAGCAAGAATCATGCTCAGCTGCAAAATGGCCAAACCATATGAGTCAATAGATGGAACAATCAAGATAAATAGATACCAAGAGAAACACAATCATTAATACCAAATACAAGCAAATACAAACTCATATTGCAGTATGACACAATCATTGACATCAAATACATACATACAAGATAACAATCAACAGAAAAGGTATAGTTCATTTAGATTGCTACAATGTCCAAAACTAAGATCTATAATTGCATGATCAGTGGACTGTCCAAACTCTGAAGTCTTCCAAGCTAAAGCAGCATAAATTAAGCTCCTGCAAATTGTAGAACAGAGAACTTGTGAAACATGCATGATGGATAACAATATAAAATTCACATGTTATTAGTATGTAAACACATCACCACAGTTTACTTGTCACATAAAATTTTTGTTATAGGTCATGTGTTTCTTACGGAAATCACATTATAAACAGGAACGTGGATCAGAAGCTGGTTCAGAAGAAGTCTACTGAGGTTTCATCACATGTCAATAGTATGTAGAAAAAGAAAAGAGGAAGCTTTTTCTTCAAAAAAGATAGGAAGGTAGGCAGAAAACTCACTGGCATTAGAGTCATTCTGCCCCTCACTTGTTCCCATTGACACTTGGGGAAATGAAGAATCAGATTCTACAGTCTTGACCTCTTGCTCAGTGAGGGTTTCGGTTCCTTGTTGCATCTGTGACCCTACTAGAAGAAAAAATGTTGGTGGCCATGCACAAAAGTTCCACGAGATTGTGCATTCAAGAGAGAAAAAAAAGGTGGGAGCAATTGAATATAAAAGCCTTTAAATATAATCCACAAAGCAATATGCAGAGCATAATTTTAAAGTATCGATACAAGTAGAAGTGTAGCAAAAAAAATGGTTGGGAAGCTATTGAGGCTATGCTTAGAGAAATCAGATTAGTCACTCTTATCATTTTCATAGTGAAGGGCATACAACAAATGGTACATTAGGCATAGGCTGGTGGTAATATTGTCATTTAGGGGATTTCTGTTTTAGGGGTAGGATTATTGGGAAGTACTACCGTCAACTAGGTTCAGGAATTTCCTTTTTTGAAGGAGTTAATGATCTGATGAGCTCTTTTAAGATGCTCCACCTTACCTCACCAGAGGTAAGATAAGGTTTAAATCTGAGCCGTTGATTGAGGGAGGTTAGTTTTGACCTTAACAGAAATAATGCTGGCAACCGGTACCATATTTAGTAAGGCATGTATAATTGGCATGAATCCTTCCATAAC
Organism: Aegilops longissima; assembly: GCA_021605205.1. Classification (NCBI taxonomy): domain Eukaryota; kingdom Viridiplantae; phylum Streptophyta; class Magnoliopsida; order Poales; family Poaceae; genus Aegilops; species Aegilops longissima. The sequence continues at coordinate 542,402,178 of CM038678.1, forward strand.
AAATGGTAGCCAGCTTTCTCTGGTAAAAATGGCTACAATCTGGCAATTGATCACAATGGGATCTTGATCACGTTCCAATTAATTGGTCTGAATCTATGCATCCTATCCACAATGAAATGCTTGATTGCATAGCCATAAGTAATGAATAGACAAATGTGCCTCCTAATGCTCGTGAATAGGGAGACGGCTGTGCAGTACGTGTCATGTATGATTTTGATAGCCGGTGTGGCGTATGATTTTGAAAAACTTATTGCAAGAGATTAAAGATGTATTCCTTAAATAAATTGTACCCAGGATGGTATGCAAAGACTCGTCGAGCAATAAAATGGAAGCCGTAATTTTGACAGGCTATTTCAATGACACAAATTTGTAAATAGCTCGATGAAATGATGAATTTGGAATACATACATCACTTGATTAGAAATATAAAGGGCAGCCCGGTGCATGTAGCTCCCGCTTGCGCAGGGTCCGGGGAAGGGTCTGACCACTTTGGATCTATAGTACGCAGCCTTTCCCTATATTTCTGTAAGAGGCTTTTCCAGGACTTGAACCCGTGACCTCATGGTCACAAGGCAGCAGCTTTACCACTGCGCCAAGGCTCCCCTTCTTGATTAGAAATATAACATAGATATAAAATTTCAAGGTATGAATAAACCATAGTAATTCATTACCATTCATACATGCTAGTTTAAGACATTTGTTAAATTTAAATATTTTCTCTATCAATCCATTAGTTTTGGACGAACTAAAAAAAAGGTGAAAATGCATTCTACTACGTATATGGTCTGCATATCAAATATTACTGCCATTAATGATTTGATTATGCCATAATAATGTGTATCAACATGTCGATCCTACATAATAATTTCCATTTAAATCCTACATATTAACCTGGAGTAAACTATTGCAGAGACAACATTACCCTTGATAAGGTCAAAGTGACCTCTTACCCTCTATAAGGTAACAAATACACCATCTTAGCCATTAGATCAATATAAATTGGCAGTCCCTAATCATTTGGGGGCATCTTAAAATTTCTCTAATCTGACACACCACCAAAAACTACTCGTCAAGTTCGTCCTAATATGAAGCTTCATTTCAGGAGTTTAAATTACTTACTGTCTTTGGAAGGTTGAAAAGCAGCAACAATCATCTGTTTTTGCTTCTTAGTGTTACCAGGTCCCTCCTGAAAACTTTCGCCTTGAGTGTGCACGGTTGATTTGGAGATGGAGGAATTTTCTAAATTATCTGATGAAGTATTATAGATAGGCAAGGAAGAGCCTTCTTTCTCAGCTAATCCATGCCGGGGATTTGTATATTGCATTCCTTGAACCTACAAAAGGTAGACCGGTCCATCAAATTAGTATTTACTAATACAGCAAATACCTTATGGAGATATTTCTGTCTGTGCAAGCTATTTAAGATATTAGAAACTATAGCAGGCCCTTCCATAACTATTCCATGTAAAAGCCATTGTCCTATGTTCCCCTTAAAATTCTTAAAATTTCACTACAAAAGCCAAGTCATCCAATATACTTCACTGTTCCAATACGTACCAGTAACAATTCGTTTTGCATTGCTTCTAGGTGTTATCTACTCCCTCCGTTCCTAAATATAAGTCTTTCTACAGATTTCCAAATGAACTACATACGGATGTATATAGACATAGTTTAGAGTGTAGATTCACCTATTTTGCTCCGTATGTAGTCCATATTAGAATCTCTAAAAAGACTTATATTGAGGAACGGAGGGAGTAATAATCTATTCAATTCGGGAAAATGGACCGTATGTTTATCAGTTGTACAGATAAATGATGGCGATTAGATTAGTTATCATAAATAGGTGAGGCAATGGTAAGAAATTTTTCCATAATTAAATACTGGACCAACCGGCAATTGCTCCTCTGAGCTTACTTCTTGAGCTAAGGACACCAGAGCAAGATTTGCAGCAGCATATTCCGCCTCCTTAATTGTATGACAATACCGTGGGCTTTCAAATGTTTGCCCATCTATGGTCACTATTGACTTGAACAGAGGTGCATGAGATGGACCTTCCTGGATACGGTCATACCAAGGCAATTGTTTTCCTCTCTTCTGAGCATACATTTGCAATTGAAGCTTATGATTAATCTGGATTCCAGGCAAAGAAATACATGAAGCTGATCCAGCCTACAAAAGATAGAGTATTTTATTAGACGAAAATGGACAATGTTTCCGCACAGTGTAAATGAAGTCAATGGTTACAATTCAGTTTTTACTCAGTTCTTGAATATTGTAAAATGGGAGAACACGTTTACTAATAATACAGATAAATGCTGAAGGATGTTAGTGCTGATGCATAGGTAATCCGGTGCAAATTAAAGCCATCCATAGGAATAAAAAATAGGTGCAACCAACCGGCATTTGCTCTGATGGGTTTGCTTCTTGACACAATGACATTAAAGCCACTCTTGCAGCAGCAAATTCTGCCTCCTTTGTTGTGTGATAGTCTTGAGGACTTTCAAATTTGCGCCCATCCATGGTTACTGTAGACCTGAACAGAGGTGCATGAGGTGGACCACTTCGAACGGTGTCATATGAAGGCAAATCTTTATGTCTCTTCTGAGCATAAACTTGCAACTGAGACTTGTAGGGAAGTTGGGTTTCTGTAATATACAGAATAGTTAGTACTGCAAATATAGAGAAACAAGTGTGAAAGAATATCAAGAACCTTTTTAGTGGCAAGAATAAAGAACTTCACAGCAGCATGAGAGGTGTAAAAATAAAATCAATTTGAGGGATGAGAGACATTTATATAGTTACATAGGTAGTGAAGGAATGTGGGGTTCCGAGAGGGATAAACTACATCGCAATATGGGGTTTAGGTGCCTTTACTGTTCAATGTATGCAGAAAATAAAGTATCAACAGATGTACAACTTTTTACTCGTCATAAGGAAATAACTTCGTATCTAGTTCCGAGAGGGATAAACTACAGCGCAATATGGGGTTTAGGTGAACACTGATAATATTTATTGGCACTTATATGCGGTTGAATGGTTTTACAAAATCTAAAAAAAATACTACTGAAAGGTGAGCATGTATATCATCGACGTTTCTGTCAGTTACGATAAGTATCTTACTACACAGAGAGAACTTATTCAAAAGTAGGCAGTTATATGCCCACATTAAAATCAAACATGGAACGAGTGAGTTCAACACAGCTTCTCTGTAGCTTACTGTGTACACGCTCCACCGAGCAGATTCACTATGTTTTTTATAGCATCACCAAACTTCTACCATTTCAGAATCAGATAGCTACCAAATAAACAGGAGGTTGTTGAGAAAATGAATGCAGTAACTCCCCATCAATACCAAATCAAGTGATATTGTGTGCTAGTGATGGTGAGTCTATCTACCGATATGAATGCATTGTACTCCTGCCGGTAAAACTGAGCATCATTTCCATTTGTCTGTGATGATAATGCCAGTAAAGTTTTCATTTGCCGAGGTGATAATACCAGTGTAAGTTGACTCGTACTGGTTCAATAGACAATAAACTATGCATTTCTACTAGAAACTCAATAGCCAGTAAACTATCCATTCCTACTAGAATCTCAATCGCTATCAAAATGGATTAAGCCTTTATACAGTTGATGATAACCCAGTTTGTTCAGGCCCAGACAAAAAGAAAAGAAAATGCACCTAATGTGGACATGAACTAGATGTAACCAGAAAGACGCTAACTGCACTCATGAATCCTGAACCAACAGCCGTCCACGAATCGTGCAAGTAAGGCGCTACTCGGGAACAAAACCTGAAGCCGAAAGTTGGGAACCAAAATCCGACCACGAAGTGTTCGCGCAAGTAAGGACCCGGACGTACCCGCTAGCAGGGAAGTGGGGGATCTGGCACTCACCGGACTGCGGCGGGGGAGGGGGCGGGAGGGCGGAGAGGCGCTCGAAGGCGGCCTTGGCAGCGAGGTTCTGGGCCTCCTTGGCCGTGCCGAACCCGTCGCCCTCGTCCGGCGAGTGATACACTTCGCCGTTGACGGCGACGGTGGCGCGGAACCTCAGCGAGTGGGCCGGCCCCTCGCTCCGGTGGGCGTAGTCCGGCGCCGGCCACCGCCGCTGCTGGCACAGCTGATTCAGCTGCGCCTTGAACATTGCCGCGGAAGGTTGGGACCCGGCCTCTCCCGATGGGAAATTCTTCGGGGGCTATCGCTCGATTTGATCTGCTCGCTGGATTCGACGTCTCACGTTTATTGCGCCTCGCTCGCTCCCCCTCCTCTTCTGGATTGATGCTCCTTCACGCTCCTTTGTGGCTTCGGTTCAGTGGTACGACGTCTGTTTGGTGGGTGGGTTGGGGTTTATCCGCGTGTTTCAGTACGGCGGTTGTCAGGGTCTCGCTCCGGGCAACCACTATGTTGTGAAGAGTAAATTGCACACACAATTCACAAGTAACAAATGAATCAACTCCTTTCGAAAAAAAAAAAACAAATGAATCAACTGTGTTAAAGAAAATGAATCAACTACTCCCTCCGTCCCGATTTAGATGCCGTGATGGCATTTTTGCTATTGTGTAATCAAGACCAGCTCACCTCCGTGGAGCTGTGTCCCGGGTGGGCGGTGACGGAATCGAGACTAGGTGGGCGCTGACGGCGGTGGGCCGCGAGCGGCGGAGTCGTCAGCACGGCGGCGGAATCCGACGGTGCCTCACCCAGGCGACACATGGGTGAAGGGCGGAGGCCGAAGGAAGGAGACGGGGCGTTTTGCTAGGTGTTTGAAAGTACGAGGTTTTTTTGCAAAATATCCAGTGTACTGCACGTACGACAAGTAAATCGAAACGGAGGAAGTATGTGTTAGTAATATTGATGAGTAACAGTACATATATACACCTGGAAGGGATGTGACCGCCTGGTTACCCAAGAGAGAGAGAGAGAATGGACATTCCTTTTAGGACAAACATCATCACTACTTTATTTCATTTCAAACAGGAATACATCATCAACAACTAACGAGATAATAGAGGAAGGAAGATTATTCAACCACAACTTCGGGTGATAATCTTAGCTAATCTAGCAAGCTCGCGAGCCACGCGGTTAGCTTCACACGTGCAGTGCTAAAAATATACCTTCCCAAAAACCCTTACACACTTCAAACCAGTCATTGATGCTCGTCATCACACGGGTGCTAACCCGTTCAACTCTTCATACAGTCCACTAGTTCGAGACAGCCGGGGTAGACAATTAACCGTTGGATTCCCATAAAACGATCGGGCCATGTCTGAGTGTCGTCGCCTCGATGGTGGGTGTTCATCGTCGAGGCAAAGAAATGATTCTCCGCCGCCATCAATTCCTCAACGTCATCTGGATCATAGCACGGCAAGACCCATAATCATCTTCATATGAAAAAGAAGCGTCAATATTGAGCTTCAGGGTTTCGATGAGTGGGTGTGCCCAACTGACCTCTTTGTCCCGGGACTGCTACAGTGCATCCAGACGAGCATAGTTTAGCGCCAAAGCCTAAAATTATAGCGCCGACATTTGAGCTTCTTCTCCATGCACGCACTAGTTGTAAACCAACAATGATGCCGTCAGCCATAATTACCTGGTATACAATTTGTTTGGAGGCAATGGAGATACTGGTTTGCAAGATGGTAACCACATGTCAGTTGGATAAGTAGAGACTATCCTTAGTTAACACATGGTTAATTATATATCATGACAGTTTCGTCTAATCTATGTTTGTCAGTGTAAGTTGGGTCTATCCGCGTGCTTCTGCATGGTGGGTTGACAGGGTATCACTCCGGGAAACTCATATTATAATACATCATATTTGAATTCGATTGATATAGTTGACTAATCAATGCATAAGGCTCATCGCTACATTTATGTCGGGCGCGCCATGCTCTGACCCAAGCCCAAGAAAGATCATTGAAGGATTTATTTTTGGGTGGGAGGGGCTTAGATGGGAAGAAATTATTTTCAACCCCCTCCCCCACCCCTCCCTCCACACAGAGACAAACACATCCATCTTCTGTTGTTTGCCTTCATGAGACATGTCTCTAGTTTCACTACTGGGTAGACCAGAGGACTTTGCAGAGAAAAATGGTGGCTAAGGCGGACGAGTGATTGACCACGGCGGAGCATGTGAGTGGAAATGGTGGTAGAGCAGAGGGCGGCTGGGGCGAAAGAGCAAGCAACAATCGCTGAGGCGAGAGTGGCAGTCGCTGACACGAGATGTCAAGCACCGAATACATTTCACGCCTCCCGAAGGGCATACAAAAAAGTCATCCTCGCCGTTGGCATTGTCGAGTTTCTTATACTCAGGTCGAAGTAGCCAAATTATGTTCCCCAAAAACACTTAAATATATTTTGAAGTACCAACACTACTAAAAAATAATTAATTTTTGATGGGTATATGACCCCGCTAAAAAGACTAGTTAAATAAGAATTAGGGGGCTTGACCCTCCACCACCTTATGTTAGACTAGCCATAGTGAAGAGTAACTTACACTAGTAAGATACACATGACTCTAGGCTATATTACTACCTTCATAGTGGATAGTAATATAAGTACGGTGTCATGCAAAGATTCATTTATTAGTTATAGATTCATATTGTATTGGGATATGTGATTTTACGGTAACTAGCTAAGTTACTCCCTCCGTCATAGTTTACATGGTGCGCTTCAATTCTCATGCATTACCACCATCGGAGGAATTTTACGTGTTCATTTTAATGCCCAATTAATTAAGGCGTGGTAACCGCAATATTTTTGTCTCCATGCATGTGTGTACGTGGGGGTGGAAGCACTCCATGCATGCGTGCACGCGTTAATTTCTCCAGTAATTAGGCGCCGTAGTATAATCACATATACTATTTTTCAGTCCAATCGCTAATCACCTTGGTCCCAGAGATTGTTGAAGCGCGCCTTGTAAACTGTGATGGAGGGAGTACTGAAATTACCTCTCTCCTCATTAAATAATTGCCACATAGGCAAATTTGTCGAGTTGGACTCTATGTTACTATTGAACTTACTCCCACTATGGCTAGTCTTAGGGTAGGAGCGAGACCCCTCCAATTCACGACATTAAATTGTATTTCTTTAATAGTTGCTTTATGTTGAATACATGTACCTATAATCTGTTGGGAAACGTTGCATGGAAAACAAAAACAATTCTATGCACACGCAATGATCTATCCATGGAGATGCATAGCAATGAGGGGGAGAGTGTGTCTATGTACCTTTGTAGACCGTAAACGGAAGCGTTTGACAACGCAATTGATGTAGTCGAACTTCTTCTAGCTCCGACCGATCAAGTACCGAACGTACGACACCTCCGAGTTCTGCACACGTTCAGCTCGGTGACGTCCCTCGTCTTCTTGATCCAGCAAGGTGTCGAGGTAATAGATGAGTTCTGTCAGCACGACGGCGTGGTGACGGTGATGGTGAAGTGATCCTTGCAGGGCTTCGCCTAAGCACCGTGAGAATATGACCGGGGTTGTAAACTGTGGAGGGGGGCGCCGCACACGGCTAACAATTGATGTTGTGTGTTATAGGCGCCCCCTCCCACATATATATAGATGAGGGAGGAGGGAGCAGACAGGGGGCGCCCCAAGTAGGATCCGAATCCTACTTGGGGTTTCCCCAAGTGGCGCCCCCCTGCCTTATTTCATCGGAGAAGAAAAGGGAAGGGGGAGAGAGAAGGAAGGGGGGCCGAACCCCCTCTTTTCCTTCTCCCACCCGACCTCCTGCCATAGAGGGGCGCGCCACCCCTTGTGGGCTGGTGTGCTCCCCTCTCATGGCCCATATGGCCCATATGTTCCCTCCGGGGGTTCCGGTAACCCCTCCAGTACTTTGATAAATACCGATACACTCCGGAACACTTCCGGTATCCGAATACTATCGTCCTCTATATCAATCTTTACATCTCGACCATTTCGGGACTCCTCGTCATGTCCATGATCCGGGATTCCGAACAACATTCGGTCACCAAATCACATAAATTTTATAATACTAAATCGTCAATGAACGTTAAGCGTGCGGACCCTAAGGATTCAAGAACTATGTAGACATGACCGAGACACCTCCCCGGTCAATAACCAATAGCGAACCTGGATGCCCATATTGGCTCCTACATATTCTATGAAGATCTTTATCGGTCGAATCGTTATGACAATATACGTAATTCCCTTTGTCCATCGGTATGTTACTTGCCCGAGATTCGATCGTCGGTATCTTCATACCTAGTTCAATCTCGTTACCGGCAAGTCTCTTTACTCGTTCTGTAATACATCACCTCGTGACTAACTCCTTAGTCGTTTGCTTGCAAGCTTATGATGTGTATTATCGAGAGGGCCCAGAGATACCTCTCTGTTACTCGGAGTGACAAATCCTAATCTCGATCTATGCCAACTCAACAAACACCTTAGGAGATACCTGTAGAGCATCTTTATAATCACCCAGTTGCGTTGTAACGTTTGATAGCGCACAAGGCATTCCTACGGTATCCGGGAGTTGCATAATCTCATAGTCGAGGGAATATGTATTTGACATGAAGAAAGCAATAGCAATACAACTTGAACGATCATTATGCTAAGCTAACGAATGAGTCTTGTCCATCACATCATTCTCCTAATGATGTGATCCCGTTATCAAATGACAACTCATGTCTATGGTTAGGAAACCCTAACCATCTTTGATCAACGAGCTAGTCTAGTAAAGGCTCACTAGGGACACGTTGTTTGTTTATGTATTCACACATGTATTAAGGTTTCCGATCAATACAATTCTAGCATGAATAATAAACCTTTATCATGAATAAGGAAATATAAAATAACAACTTTATTATTGCCTCTAGGGCATATTTCCTTCAGTCTCCCACTTCCACTAGAGTCAATAATCTAGTTCACATCGCCATGTGATTAATACCAATAGTTCACATCGCCATGTGATTAACACCTATAGTTCACATCGTCATGTGACCAACACCCAAAGGGTTTACTAGAGTCAATAATCTAGTTCACATCGCCATGTGATTAACACCCAAAGAGTACTGAGGTGTGATCATGTTTTGCTTGTGAGAGAAGTTTAGTCAACGAGTCTGTCACATTCAGATCCGTATGTATATTTGCAAATTTCTATGTCTACAATGCTCTGCATGGTGCTACTCTAGCTAATTGCCCCCACTTTCAATATTATTCAGATTGAGACTCAGAGTCATCTAGATTAGTGTTAAAGCTTGCACCATCGTAACCCTTTACGACAAACCCTTTATCACCTCCATAACCAAGAAACATTTCCTTAGTCCTCTAAGGATAATTTTGACCGCCGTCCAGTCACTGGTACAACTGTTATAGTGTATGTGGATTACACTAGCCCTTTCCATTAGTTCGGACTTTTGATTGTGTTGGCTAGTGCGTGAAGCTTAACATGGTATCAGAGCTAAGGTCCTGAGTTCAAATCCTGGCTTTCACAATTTATTAAAAATTGCTGGTAGCCCCCCTTTGTGTCCATGTAGAGGCCTCTTGAGTCATAGGTGAGTTTCGCGCGCCGTCACTCTCTTTCGGTTACACGTGCTGACTTGTCTTCCCCGTCATACGTGAGAGGGGGTGTTACAGTGTATGTGGATTGCACTAGCCCTTAGTTCGGAATTTTGGTTGTGTTGGCTAGTGCGTGAAACTTAACAACAACGAGGTGCTATACAAACGGTTTTTAACCCCTTTCCGCGACGGTGTTCTGAACCGTTGCCAAGTGAGTGTGGGCGATAAGGGGTCCTTCCCGCATGACCCAGAAACCGTCGGAATATGCCCTCCTGGCACATATGCTCGGCAAAATGAGGTTGTGTGCGACCGGCGAGCGATCAAATACGGTTATACATACAGTAGTGTTAAAAAACAATTATACAGGCAAAATCGTTTCCGGTCGTAAGTACATCCCACACAATCAGTCCCCGCTAAACGTTTCGGTTCGTATATACATCCCACACAGTCGCTTCAAGGAAAACATTTCTGTTCGCAGGTACGTCACACACAATTTTCCTCTTAAATCATTTGTGACAGCGTTGCCATTGCACACGATATTAACAATTTTATCATTTGCGTTATTGAATGCATCACACACAGTGCGTAGAAGAAACTGTGTGGCAAAGGTTGTCCATCACACACAGTTTTTATCTGGTAAACATTTGCGCAAGGTGGCTGTAGGACCTTGAAGTATGTCTAGAGGGGGGGGGGTGATTAGACTACTTGACCAATTAAAAACTTAACCTTTTCCCAATTTTAGAGTTTGACAGATTTTAGCTATCTTAGGACAAGTCAAGCAATCATCACACAAATCAAGCAAGCATGCAAAGAGTATATGGGCAGCGGAAATTAAAGCATGCAACTTGCAAGAAAGTAAAGGGAAGGGTTTGGAGGATTCAAACGCAATTGGAGACACGGATGTTTTTGGCGTGGTTCCGATAGGTGGTTCTACCGTACCTCCACGTTGATGGAGACTTCAACCCACGAAGGGTAGCAGTTCTTGCGAGTCCACGGAGGGCTCCACCCACGAAGGGTCCACGAAGAAGCAACCTTGTCTATCCCACCATGGCCGTCGCCCACGAAGGACTTGCCTCACTAGCGGTAGATCTTCACGAGTAGGCGATCTCCTTGCCCTTACAAACTCCTTGGTTCAACTCCACAATCTTGTCGGAGGCTCCCAAGTGACACCTAGCCAATCTAGGAGACACCACTCTCCAAGAAGTAACAAATGGTGCGTTGATGATGAACTCCTTGCTCTTGTGCTTCAAATGATAGTCTCCCCAACACTCAACTCTCTCTCATAGGATTTGGATCTGGTGGAACGAGGGTTTGAGTGGAAAGCAACTTGGGAAGGCTAGAGATCAAGATTCATATGGTAGGAATGGAATATCTTGGCCTCAACACATGAGTAGGTAGTTCTTTCTCGAAATGGTAAGTTGGAAGTGTAGGTTCAGGTCGATGGCTCTCTCCACGAATGAAGAGGAGGTGGAGGGTATATATAGCCTCCACACAAAATCTAACCGTTACACACAATTTACCAAACTCGGTGGGACCGATTCAACAGACTCGGTCGGACCGATTTAGTAAACCTAGTGACCGTTAGTGATTTTCGGTTGGACTGACATGCAACTCGGTGAGACCGATTCGATTAGGGTTAGGGCATAACGTAATCTCGGTAAGACCGATTACACAAACTCGGTGAGACCGATTTTGGTAATAAGCTTTCCAGAGAGTTGGTCAGGTAAACTCGGTGCGACCGATTTCCTCTTTTCGGTGAGACCGAAATGTTACAAAAGGAAACAGAGAGTTTACATTGCAATCTCGGTGGGACCGATCGCTCACTTCGGTTAGACCGAAACGTTACGAAGGGAAACAGAGAGATTGCAATCCCATCTCGGTGAGACCGAGATCCCTATCGGTAGGACCGATTTGCCTAGGGTTTGTGGCAGTGGCTATGACTTTTGAAATCGGTGGCGCCGGGTAGGAAGAATCGGTGTGACCGATTTTGGCTTTAGGTTTAGGTCATTTGTGGATGTGAGAAAATAGCTGAGGGTTTTGGAGCGTATCACTAAGCACATGAAGCAAGAGGCTCATTAAGAAACACCTCATCCCTCCTTGATAGTATTGGCTTTTCCTATAGACTCAATGTGATCTTGGACCACTAAAATGTAAAATGAAGAGTCTTGAGCTTTTGAGCTTGAGCCAATCCTTTGTCCTTAGTATTTTGAGGGATCCACTTTCATCATCCATGCCATGCCATTCATTGAGCTTTCCTGAAATAATAGTCTTGGAATAGCATTAGCTCAATGAGCTATATGTTGTTATGAATTACCAAAACCACCTAGGGATAGTTGCACTTTCAATCTCCCCCTTTTTGGTAATTGATGACAACATATAGATCAAAGCTTCGACAAATGATAATAAGATTGAAAAGCATCATTGCTTTGAGAAGTATGTAATAAGCAAGAGCTCCCCCTAGATTTGTGCATAGTTTAAGATTTGCTTTGGACTGCAAATGCACAAGGAATTAGGCTCATGGGTTACTCTTCCATGTCACATACATCTTGGTGGAGCGCTCAAAATGATAAATATTGAATACATGCACTCATCACCAAGCAAAGTGAATGATCACATAGGATAGATAAGATAATATCATCAAATATGCATAAGTGTAGCTTATGATCAAACACATGATCATGAATGTCTCACAAGAATAGCATAGTATCTCAAGCAATCAAAAGCAAAAAAGTTTGAACCACCAAATCAAGAGAGAACAAAAGCGACTCTCTCTCTCTCTCTCGAAACCTATGATCTATACATTTTTCTCCCCCTTTGGCAACAAGTTACCAAAAGGTTCATAGAAAATGCATAGTGCTAGATCGACTCTCAGGCTTGATCTTCAGGTGGTGGTGTAGAGATGGCTCCTTGGACGAAGACTTCAGTCGATGTAGAGGGAGCTGGAGGAGTTAGTCTTTGGAGCTGGTTGCCTTTGGAGCTGTAGGAGCTGTGGTGGTGAAGATGATGTTGCTCTAGTGTCAGCATTGCACTTGCATCGATCTCGAGCTATAGGCACTCTGCAAATACATTGGTGGTAGTCTTGCCCTTCCTCTCCTGCATGTCATCCTGCAATTGCTCCACAACCGATGAATCTCGCCACTTTGGCATATAGATCATAGAATTTTTGTTCCATGATTCTTTCCAAGCTCTCCTGATTTTGAGTGAGGGTGGCCAATCCATTCTCAATCCTCAGAGATGATGCTATCAAGTAACCAAGCTGCTCCTGCTTGTTCTTCAAGAAATACTCAGATGCCTCCTCTTGAGTTGGCATCTTGGCAGCCTTCTCCTTCCTTGCCTTCTCCTTCTTCTCTTGAGCTTGAACTGATGATGGATCATTCTCATTCATGACAACCTCATTGTCCTCAAAGTCTGGATAAAGTGGAATTCCTTATCCAATAGATATTTGCCTGTGCCCATCTTTGAGTTAATCAACTCCACGAATCGAGGGCATATCCACAACTCCTCTTATGATCTGCTGCAGTCCTCTTAATGGTTTCAACTATAAGGCTCATGACCTTGAATTTCGAGGCACATCAAATAAATGCAACATATTGATTGCATGCCCTCTGATCATGTTGTGGTCACTGACTTAGGCAATAGAGTGTGCCTTAGGATCCAATTGATTGTAGGCAGCCAGACGGAAGAAAGTGGACTGATCCAAAAGAGAAAGTCTCTAGGGATTTGTCTGGGATCTCCTTGTACATATGTGCCATGGTATTGTGTCCCATTTTCTTCTTGGCATATACATCCAGGTCATCATCATTTTCCTTTGGGGGGCATTTATCAGTTTTGCCCACTCCACAACAGTTGACTGGTACCTTGTACCTTCAGACATCCAAACTATCCTCCCATCTGGATAGAATTGTGTTATGGAGTAGAATTGCATGATAAGTTCATCATTCCAGTTGGTGAGCTTTTGCCCAACAAAATCTGCAACTCCACAAGCAACAAAACTGTCTTGCACTCCAAGATAGTGCTCTTCATTTTCCTTCATGTAGGTCCAGTCGACCCACCTCATATCACACATAATGGGCTTCTTGTCCAACAAGATTGTCTCATAGAAGTCCTGCTATTCCTTTGTATGGAACCTGTAATCAACAGTAGTCCTTCTCCTTGTGGCATATGGATCTGCCAACCTCCATAGCCTCAACCTTGAATCTTTTCTGATGTTCATGTCCTCAGCCACAGGATGGGCATCATTGTGGTCTGGTATCTTGGGCTTGAGCTTCCTTAGAACTTGTCCTTCTTCATCTTCCTCCTCAGCAACCTCAGGCACTGGGGCCTTGTTCTTCTCAGCAGATGGAATACTCCTGGTATTCCTCTTTGGTGCAGACTTGGCCTTGGGGGCAGCTTTGGGTGCTTCTTTGGGCTTAGATGTTGCAGCCCCTGATCTAATAGCATCACCCATAAACTTTGGTGCCTTGGGTGCTGGTGCAGCAAGCTCTTCTTCCTCTTCCATCAAGGAAGGTTGACCAACAACTCTGGCCATGGTCTTCTTGACCCTTTCCTTCCTTTTCTTTCCTTCAGCAGCAGGCTCTTTGGGATCAGGCTTCTCAGGCAGTTTAGTTGAGTCTCTGGCTTTGGACATTGGTTGTCTTTCTGCAGGCCTTTTAATCTTCATGCCTGGCTTTGTATGCTTTGCTGAGCCATACTCCTTTTTGAGTACTACTTTCTTGGAGGTAGCCTCATCTTCTTCAGAGTCTGAGGTTCTCTTCTTCCTTTGCCTGGTAGCAGCCTTAGGCAGGTTGCTAGGAGTGCTTCTGCTGCCTTCATCTGAAGTGCTGGAGGGACTAGTGCCCTCACTCATGTCAATCTGCTATCTTGACTGTTCGTTGTCACTCAGTGCGACATGCTGCAAACACCGATCGCTGACCTGTGAAGAGTTATAGATGAGATAGAGTGGATGAGCATCGCAAAATGCAGAGATTTTTGCAAAAGAATGATTCAAAAATTCAGTTTTAGTTTTCCACAGAAAGCATTTCGGATCAACCGATTTTCAAACTCGGTGATACCGAAGCAGTTTTGGAACCTAAACTGATGAACTCCGTTGGACCGAGTCACAGTTCGGTGGCACCGAGACTGCTAGGGTTTCACAAAGTCCTAAAATCGGTCGCACCGATTAGCAATTCTCGGTCAGACCGAGAGTTACTAGTGCAATGGCATAAGCAAAATTGGTGGGACCGAGTTTTTAAACTCGGTGGGTCCGAGATGGTTTCGGCGGAAACCTAACCCTAAATTTTCAAATCTCATCTAATCTACGGATTGCATTGACTGGATAGGAGTGTTTCAATCGTGGCAAGAATCAATAAGAACACAATGTGCTAGGAATCGGACGAGGATAGCACTGTGATCGAGTCCATACCCTAGCTCGGCGATGAACTCGCTACGGCGGCAACGGCGGGGTTGAATTCCGTTGACGGCAGCGTAGACTAGCGACAGGAGGCGGTTGGCGACGAGGAGACGATCCGGAGACCTTGGAGGCAGAGCGAGCTATTTCGCGGGCGAAGGGGTTCAGAGAAATTTCCAAAATTTTGCCCGTGACTATATATAGCCCGACTCTGTCGGTGTGACCGAAAGTGGAACAACTTCGGTGGCACCGAGATGCATAACGTGTTCGATTCTGCAACTCGGTGTGACCGAAAAGTTCAAATCGGTTGCACCGAGATTGAAAACCTAGATCGACTTAGTGATCTCGGTAGGACGAAATGGAGGAATCGGTCGGACCGAGAATCACAAAGAAGTTTTGGAAGTTTAAGTCTATGATGAATCGGGGACTCAAGTGCTCCTCACACATAGTGGTTTGAATCTGACTTGATCAAATTTTGTGATGTAGCATGAATAGAGTTTGAGACGAGAAAAGCATAGATAGCTAGAGAAAGTTCTTAGGCATTCTTGTCCATCCACTTGGCCAAAAGAAGAAAGAACCAAACAATCAAAACAACAAGTGGATGTCCTTGAATGAGTAAAATATGCACCAACATGCTCACACAAAAAGATAGCAAATGAAATATGTGGCAAAGCATGCACAACCAATTCTAGCATCTATCAAACAATTGGCGATGACTAGGTCATCTATATATGAGTATATTGACTTAGGAGTCAAATGATAAACATTTGATCATAGGTCATACTCATCGTTTAAGCTCAAGTGGGGTTACCAAATTTACATAATGCATTGATGTGTTCACACCATTAGAGTTGCTTTGACTCAATTCTTAGAGTTAAGCTCCCCCTAGATGTGAGACCCCCCTTAGAGGGATGAACTAACCTTGGGTTTTGTCGATGATGACTTCATGTAGGTGTTGAAGATGTGGATGCTCAAAGTTGATGTAGATCAATTGGATCAATCCTTTGGAGTGAGTTGCACTTTCAACTTGCCTACATGGGTTAGTCCCACAAGGAACAAATAAGAATATACATAGACATAGAGTGATGCACACACAAGATGATGTCCATGAAATCATTAGATTACCTTGTCCCTTGCCTTACCAACATGAGGGTTTGTGACTCCTTGAACTAGTGCAAGATGTGGAAGTTGATTGCACTTGTCCTTGCCATAATGATATGTGTGAAGAATGTTGGCGGAGTCACCCTCAAGAACTCTCTAGTTCTTCTTCTTCGGGATCCACATCATCTTGATGGGAATCCTTGGAGTTGTAGTTGTACTTGATGAAGTAGAACTTGTAGTAGTCTTGGGAATCCACTTGAACGAGGCCTTAGGTGCTTCTTCAAATGCATCAATCTCTTCTTGAAGCTTGTCCTTGCCTTTGTTATTATGGTCTTGTGGTGGAAGATCATCTTGTGCTTGTGTTCCCTTGAAGGAAGTGTTGGAAATATGCCCTAGAGGCAATAATAAAAAGATTATTATTGTATTTCCTTGTTTATGATAATTGTCTTTTATTCATGCTATAATTGTATTATCCGGAAATCGTAATACACGTGTGAATACATAGACTACAACATGTCCCTAGTGAGCCTCTAGTTGACTAGCTCGTTGATCAATAGATAGTCATGGTTTCGACTATGGACATTGGATGTCATTGATAGCGGGATCACATCATTAGGAGAATGATGTGATGGACAAGACAATCCTAAGCATAGCACAAGATCGTGTAGTTCGTTTGCTAGAGCTTTTCCAATGTCAAGTATCCTTTCCGTAGACCATGAGATCGTGTAACTCCCGGATACCGTAGGAGTGCTTTGGGTGTACCAAACGCGTCTGGCGTATCGGGTGACTATAAAGGTGCACTACAGTATCTCGAAAGTGTCTGTTGGGTTGTCACGGATCGAGGCGGGATTTGTCACCTGTATTACGGAGAGGTATCCTTGGGCCCACTCGGTAATGCATCATCATAATGAGCTCAAAGTGACCAAGTGTTTGGTCACGGGATCATGCATTACTGATGCAGTAAAGTGACTTGCCGATAATGAGATTGAGCGAGGTATTGGGATACCGACGATCAAATCTCGGGCAAGTAACATACCGATTGACAAAGGGAATTGTATACGGGGTTGCTTGAATCCTCGACATCGTGGTTCATCCGATGAGATCATCATGGAACATGTGGGAGCCAACATGGGTATGCAGATCCTGCTGTTGGTTATTGGCCGGAGAGCCGTCTCGGTCACGTCTGCATGATTCCCGAACCCGTAGGGTCTACACACTTAAGGTTATGTGACGCTAGGGTTATTAGGAAGACTTGTATGTGATTACCGAATGTTGTTCGGAGTCCCAGATAAGATCCCGGACGTCACGAGGAGTTCCGAAATGGTCCAGAGGTAAAGATTTATATATGGGAAGTTGTCATACGGTCACCGGAAAGTTTCGGGGGCATATCGGTATTGTCTGGGGCCCCGGAGGGTTCGGGGTCCACCGGAGGGTCACCTCTTAGGAGGACCTTATGGGCTGTATGGAGAAGGAACCAGCCCAAGTGGGCTAGGGCGCCTCAACCCCATAGGGCCCATGCGCCTAGGGTTTGGGGGAACCCTAGAGGCGCCCCTTGCTTGGGGGCAAGCCCCCTCCCTTGGCCGCCCCCCTCTAGATATCATCTAGAGGGGCCGCCCTTCCCCTTCCCTATAAATAGAGGCGGGGAGGCTGCACACACAATCCAAGGCGCAGCCCTCCCTCCCGAACACCTCTCCTCCTCCGCGTGTGCTTGGCGAAGCCTGCCGGGAGCTGCCACTCCATCACCACCACGCCGTCGTCTTCTGTTGGAGCCTTCTTCCTCAACCTCTCCCTCCTCCTTGCTGGATCAAGGTGCGGAGATGTCATCCGTTCCGTCACGTGTGTTGAGCGGAGGTGCTGTCCGTTCGGCACTTGGTCATCGGTGATTTGGATCACGGCAGTCGACTCCCTCAACCCGTTCACTTGAGCGCTTCGCTCGCGATCTACAAAGGTATGTAGATGCACTCCTATCACTCGTTGCTAGATGAACTCATAGATGGATCTTGGTGAGCGTGGGAAAATTTTTATTTTATGCAGCGTTACCCAACAATGGCATCATGAGCTAGGTCTATCGTAGTTCTCTATTGCACGAGTAGAACACAATTTGTTGTGGGCGTAGATGTTGTCAACTTTCTTGCCGCTACTAGTCTTATTTTGCTTCAGCGGTATTGTGGGATGAAGCGGCCGGACCGACCTTACGTGCGCTTCGTGAGACAGGTTCCACGGTGACATGCACTAGTTGCATAAGGTGGCTAGCGGTGTCTGTCTCTCCCACTTTAGTTGGAGCGGATTCGACGAAAAGGGTCCTTATGAAGGGTAAATAGAAGTTGACAAATCACATTGTGGCTTTTTCGTAGGTAAGAAAACGTTCTTGCTAGAACCCTATTGTAGCCGTAAAAGATGCAACAACAATTAGAGGACGTCTAACGTGTTTTTGCAGCAATTGCCTTGTGATGTGATATGGCCAAAAGTTGTGATGTATGATGAATGATATATTGTGATGTATGAGATCATGTTCTTGTAATAGGAATCACGACTTGCATGTCGATGAGTATGACAACTGGCAGGAGCCATAGGAGTTGTCTTAATTATTGTATGACCTGCGTGTCATTGATTCAACGCCATGTAATTACTTTGCTTTATTGCTAAACCGTTAGCTATAGTAGTAGAAGTAATAGTTGGCGAGCAACTTCACGGAGACACGATGATGGAGATCATGATGATGGAGATCATGGTGTCATGCGGTGACAAGATGATCATGGAGCCCGAAGATGGAGATCGAAGGAGCTATATGATATTGGCCATATCATGTCACTACTATATAATTGCATGTGATGTTTATTATGTTTATGCATCTTGTTTACTTAGAACGGCGATAGTAAATAAGATGATCCTTATAATAATTTCAAGAAAGTGTTCTCCCTAAGCGTATTTGTTGCTAAAGTTAAATCGTTTGAAGCACCACGTGATGATCGGGTGTGATAGATTCCTACGTTCACATACAGCGGGTGTAAGATAGTTTTACACATGCAAAACACTTAGGTTAACTTGCGAGCCTAGCATGTACAGACATGGCCTCGGAACACAAGAGACCGAAAGGTCGAACATGAGTCGTATGGAAGATCGATCAACATGGAGATGTTCACCGGCGATGACTAGTCCGTCTCACGTGATGATCGGACCACGGCCTAGTCGACTCGGATCATGTAACACTTAGATGACTAGAGGGATGTCAAATCTGGTGGGAGTTCATTAAATAATTTGATTAGATGAACTTAATTATCATGAAAATTAGTCTAAAATCTTTGCAAAATGTCTTGTAGATCAAATGGCCAGCGCTCATGTCACCATGAACTTCAGCGTTCCTAGAAAACCAAGCTGAAAGATGATGGAAGCAACTATTGGACTGGGTCCGGAACCTAAGGATCATCCTCATAGCTGCCAAGAAACAATATGTCCTAGAAGCACCGCTAGGTGAAGCACCCATCGAGAGAACCAATACGTTATGAGCGCTTGGCGATCACGTGTTGATGATTACTCCCTCGTTCGGTGCGGCATGCTTTACAGACTTAGAACCGGGGCTCCAAAAGCGTTTTGAGCAACACGGAGCATATGAGATGTTCGAGGAGCTGAAAATGGTTTTCCAAGCTCATGCCCGGTCGAGATATATGAAGTCTTCGACAAGTTCTATAGTTGTAAGATGGAGGAAAATAGTTACATCGGTGAGCACATACTCAAAATATGCAGGTTGCACAACCGCTTGTCCCAGTGGACATTAACCTCCGGACGAGGCAATCATTGATAGAATCCTTGATCGCTCCCACCGAGCTACAAGAGCTTTGTGATGAACTACAATATGCAGGGGATGGTGAAAACTATTCTGAAGTATTTTCAATCTGAAGTCGTGAGAGGTAGAAATCAAGAAGGAACATCAAGTGTTGATGGTCAATAAAACCACTAAGTTCAAGAAGGGCAAGGGTAAGAAGAACTTCAAGAAGGGCGGCAAGGATGTTGCGCGCCCGATAAACCGATTGCGGGAAGAAGTCAAAGAATGGACCCAAGCACGAGGTGAGTGCTTTTATTGCAAAGGAAGGGTAATTGGAGCGGAACTGCCCCAAATACTTAGCAGACAAGAAGGCCGGCAACACTAAAGGTATATTTGATATACATGTAATTGATGTGTACCTTACCAGTACTCGTAGTAACTCCTGGGTATTTGAGACCGGTGCCGTTGCTCATATATGTAACTCACAGCAGGAGCTGTGGAATAAGCGGAGACTTGCGAAGGACGAGGTGATGATGCGCGTCGGGAATGGTTCCAAGGTCGATGTGATCGCCGTCGGCACGCTACCTCTACATTTACCTATGGGATTAGTTTTAAACCTCAATAATTGTTATTTAGTGCCAAGTTTGAGCATGAACATTGTATCAAGATCTCGTTTGATACGAGATGGCTACTCATTTAAATCCGAGAATAATGGTTGTTCTATTTATATGAGAGATATGTTTTATGGTCATGCTCCGATGGTCAATGGTTTATTCTTAATGAATCTTGAACGTGATGTTACACATATTCATAGTGTGAATACCAAAAGATGTAAAGTTGATAACGATAGTCCCACATACTTGTGGCATTTGCCGCCTTGGTCACATTGGTGTCAAGCGCATGAAGAAGCTCCATCTTGATGGACTTTTAGAGTCTCTCGATTATGAGTCATTTGACACATGCGAACCATGCCTCATGGGCGAAATGACCAAGACTCCGTTCTCGGAACAATGGGCGAGCAACCAACTTATTGGAAATCATACATACCGATGTATGCGGTCCAATGGCGTTGAGGCTCATGGAGGATATCGTTATGTTCTCACTCTCACGATGACTTAAGTAGATATGGGTATGTCTACTTGATGAAACACAAGTCTGAGACCTTTGAAAAGTTCAAGGAATTTCAGAATGAGGTAGAGAATCAACGTGACCGAAAATAAAGTTCTTCTGATCAGATCGTGGAGGAGAATATTTAAGTCACGAATTTGGTACACACTTAAGGAAATGTGGAATCGTTTCACAACTCACGCGCTGGAACACCTCGGTAATAGCGGTGTGTCGAATGTCGAATCGCACTCTATTGGATATGGTGCGATCTATGATGTCTCCTACAGATTTACCGTTATCATTTTGGGGATCGCTCTAGAGATAGCTACATTCACTTTAAATAGGGCACCGTCTAAATCCGTTGAGGCGAAACCATATGAATTATGGTTTGGGAAGAAACCTAAGCTATCGTTTCTAAAAGTTTGGGGATGCGATGCTTATGTCAAGAAACTTCAACTGAAAAGCTCGAACCCAAGTCGGAAAAATCGTCTTCATAGGATACCCTAAGGAAACCATTGGGTATACCTTCTACCTTCGATCCGAAGGCAAGATCTTTGTTGCCAGAATGGATCCTTTACGGAAAAAGAGTTTCTCTCGAAAGGAGTAAGTGGGAGGAAAGTAGAACTTCGATGAAGTACTACCTCTTGAACCGGAAAGTAGTGCAGCTCAGGAAAATGTTCCTGTGGTGCCTACACCGACTGGAGAGGAAACTAATGATGATGATCAAGGTACTTCGTATCAAGTTGCTACTAAACTTCGTAGGTCCACAAGGACACGTTCCACACCAGAGTGGTATGGCAACCCTGTCCTGAAAATCATGTTGTTGGACAACGGTGAACCTTCAAACTATGAAGAAGCAATGGCGGGCCCAGATTCCAACAAATGGCTTGAAGCCATGCAATCTGAGATAGGATCCATGTATGAAAACAAAGTATGGACTTTGACAGACTTGCCCAATGATCGGCGAGTGATAGAAAACAAATGGATCTTTAAGAAGAAGACGGACGCGGATGGTAATGTTACCATCTATAAAGCTCGACTTGTCGCTAAGGGTTATCGGCAAGTTCAAGGGGTTGACTACGATGAGACTTTCTCTCCGTGGCGAAGCTGAAGTCGAATCATGTTAGCAATTGCCGCATACTATGATTATGAGATATGGCAAATGGACGTCAAAACGACATTCCTTAACGGCTATCTTAAGGAAGAACTGTATATGATGCAGCCGGAAGGTTTTGTCGACCCTAAGAATGCTAACAAGGTATGCAAGCTCCAGCGATCCATTTATGGGCTGGTGCAAGCATCTCAGAGTTGGAACATTCGCTTTGATGAGATGATCAAAGCGTTTGGGTTTACGTAGACTTATGGAGAAGCCTGCGTTTAGAAGAAAGTGAGTGGGAGCTCTGTAGCATTTCTCATATTATATGTAGATGACATACTTTTGATGGGAAATGATATAGAACTTTTGGACAACATTAAGGCCTACTTGAATAAGAGTTTTTCAATGAAGGACCTTGGAGAAGCTGCTTATATATTAGGCATCAAGATCTATAGAGATAGATCAAGACGCCTCATAGGTCTTTCACAAAGCACATACCTTGATAAGATATTGAAGAAGTTCAAAATGGATCAGTCCAGGAAAGGGTTCTTGCCTGTATTACAAGGTGTAAAATTGAGCTCGGCTCAATGCCCGACCACGGCAGAAGATAAACAAGAGATGAGTGTCATCCCCTATGCTTCAGCCATAGGATCTATTATGTATGCCATGCTATGTACCGACTGATGTAAACCTTGCCGTAAGTTTGGTAGGAAGGTACCAAAGTAATCCCGCAAGGAACAACTGGACAACGGTCAAGAATATCCTAAAGTACACGAAAAGGACTAAGGACATGTTTCTCGTATATGGAGGTGACGAAGAGCTCGTCATGCGTAAAGGGTTACGTCGATGCTAGCTTCGACACAGATCTGAATGACTCTAAGTCACAAACCGGATCGTGTATATGTTGAATGGTGGAAGCGATGGTGGTGCGGTACAAGCGAGCGTCGTGGCGGGATCTACATGTGAAGCGGAGTACATGGCAGCCTCGGAGGCAGCGCATGAAGCAATTTGGTTGAAGGAGTTCATCACCGACCTAGGAGTCATACCCAATGCGTCGGGGCCGATCAAACTCTTCTGTGACAACACTGGAGCTATTGCACTTGCCAAGGAGCCCAAGTTTCACAAGAAGACCAGGCACATCAAGCGTCGCTTCAACTCCATTCGTGAAAATGTTCAAGATGGAGACATAGAAATTTGCAAAGTACATACGGATCTGAATGTCGCAGATCCGTTGACTAAACCTCTTCCGCGAGCAAAACATGATCAACACCAGAACTCTATGGGTGTTCGATTCATCATAATTTAACTAGATTATTGACTCTAGTGCAAGTGGGAGACTGTTGGAAATATGCCCTAGAGGCAATAATAAAAGGATTATTATTGTATTTCCTTGTTTATGATAATTGTCTTTTATTCATGCTATAATTGTATTATCTGGAAATCGTAATACACGTGTGAATACATAGACTACAACATGTCCCTAGTGAGCCTCTAGTTGACTAGCTCGTTGATCAATAGATAGTCATAGTTTCCTGACTATGGACATTGGATGTCATTGATAACGGGATCACATCATTAGGAGAATGATGTGATGGACAAGACCCAATCCTAAGCATAGCACAAGATCGTGTAGTTCGTTTTCTAGAGCTTTTCCAATGTCAAGTATCCTTTCCTTATACCATGAGATCATGTAACTCCCGGATACCGTAGGAGTGCTTTGGGTGTACCAAGCGTCACAACGTGGCGGGTGACTATAAAGGTGCACTACGGTATCTCGAAAGTGTCATTGGGTTATCACGGATCGAGTGCAGGATTTGTCACTCCGTATTACGGAGAGGTATCCTTTGGGCCCACTCGGTAATGCATCATCATAATGAGCTCAAAGTGATCAAGTGTTTGGTCGGAGGATCATGCATTACAGTGCGAGTAAAGTGACTTGCGTGCGAGATTGAGCGAGGTATTGGGATACCGACGATCGAATCTCGGGCAAGTAACATACCGATTGACAAAGGGAATTGTATCTGGGGTTGCTTGAATCCTCGACATCGTGGTTCATCCGATGAGATCATCATGGAACATGTAGGAGCCAACATGGGTATGTAGATCCGCTGTTGGTTATTGGCGGAGAGCCGTCTCGGTCATGTCGCATGATTCCCGAACCCGTAGGGTCTACATATAAGGTTCGGTGGCGCTAGGGTTATTAGGAAGACTTGTATGTGATTACGAATGTTGTTGAGTCCGGATAAGATCTGGATGTCACGAGGAGTTCGGAATGGTCGAGTAAAGATTTATATATGGGAAGTTGTCATACGGTCACGAAAAGTTTGAGGGCATATCGGCATGTCTGGGGCCCACGGAGGGTTCCGTGGGTCCACCGGAGGGTCACCTCTTAGGAGGACCTTATGGGCTGTATGGAGAGGAACCAGCCCAAGTGGGCTGGGCGCCTCAACCCCTAGGGCCCATGCGCCTAGGGTTTGGGGGAACCCTAGAGGCGCCCCTTGCTTGGGGGCAAGCCCCCTCCCTTGGCCGCCGCCCCTCTAGATCTCATCTAGAGGGGCCGCCCCTTCCCCTTCCCCTATAAATAGAGGCGGGGAGGCTGCACACACAATCCAGGCGCAGCCCTCCCTCCCGAACACCTCTCCTCCTCCGCATGTGCTTGGCGAAGCCTGGGAACTGCCACTCCATCACCACCACGCTGTCGTCTGCTGTTGGAGCCTTCTTCCTCAACCTCTCCCTCCTCCTTGCTGGATCAAGGTGCGGGAGATGTCATCCATTCCGTACGTGTGTTGAACGCGGAGGTGCTGTCCGTTCGGCACTTGGTCATCGGTGATTTGGATCACGACGAGTACGACTCCCTCAACCCCATTCACTTGAACGCTTCCGCTCGCGATCTACAAAGGTATGTAGATGCACTCCTATCACTCGTTGCTAGATGAACTCATAGATGGATCTTGGTGAACGTAGGAAATTTTTTATTTTATGCAACGTTACCCAACAGGAAGTAGGATCATACTCCTCTTGTTGAGGAACAAACTTCGTCTTGGGGTATTGATCTTCTTCCCACTCAACTCTATTGGCATTGAACTTTCGTTCAAAACCAACACATTGATTCTTCCGGTGTCTTCCTTGCTTGCGTACAATTTCCTCGAATTGCTTACTCTCGGCAAGGCTCTTGAAGACACCTTTCTCTATAATTCCTGTCGGTGTCAAAACCGGCGGATCTCGGGTAGGGGGTCCCGAACTGTGCGTCTAGGCGGATGGTAACAAGAGACAAGGGACACGATGTTTTACCCAGGTTCGGGCCCTCTTGATGGAGGTAAAACCCTACGTCCTGCTCGATTGATATTGATATTGTGGATGTTTACAAGAGTGGATCTACCACGAGATCAAGGAGGCTAAACCCTAGAAGCTAGCCTATGGTATGATTGTAAGGGTTGTTGTTCTAGTCCTCGGACTAAAACCATCCGGTTTATATAGACACGGAGAGGGCTAGGGTTACATAGGCGGTTACAATGGTAGGAGATCTACATATCCGTATCGCCAAGCTTGCCTTCCACGCCAAGGAAAGTCCCATCCGGATACGGGAGAAGTCTTCAATCTTGTATCTTCATAGTCTTGGAGTCCGGTCGATGATGATAGTCCGGCCAATGATAGTTCGGTGATGATGGTAGTCCGGCTATCCGGACACCCCTAATCGAGGACTCCTCGGTAGCCCCCTGAACCAGGCTTCAATGGCGATAAGTCCGTGGCGTATATTGCTTGGCATTGCAAGGCGGGTTCCTCCTCAAATGGTAGAAGATTGTGAACACCGGGATAGTGTCGGCTCGCAAAATAAATTCCACATTCCACCGTAGAGAATAACAATATATACACAAGTTCAATCTGCGGCGTTTTACGTGGCATGGCGTCACACCACTACCAAGCCATTACTCGAATTGTTTTTACTTTACCACCTCGGCGCATTTAGCGGCGGTTTCCTTAACGCGTCTTGTCGAGCGAGATCATGTTTTCCCTTAATCTGGGATTCTCATCAATACGGCGTGGGTAACCCAACCGCGCCATTGATGGTGGCGCTTGGGAGATAAGCGAGTTTTACCGGGCGGTGGGGGCGCGTAAGACTTCTCCCGCCCATATAAGGGATAAGGATTCACCTTCTCACCTCGCCTTCTTCCTCCTTTGCTTATCCATCTCCGCAAGACGAGCTCCAGCGCCCAAGTTCGCGCATCTCGTCTCAACCTTCTCCGACCATGTCGGGGCGGGAGGTAAATGGTTGGCCTCCACCATTAAGGAGGAGCATATGGCCAAACTGCGCTGCACGGGATACCTCTCCGGCGACATCACAGCACGGCTGCCCGACGAGGCAGCTCATCCCACCCCCAGGCCCCATGAGAGGGCCGTCTTTCTTCCCACTTCCTCCATGGATGGGCTTCCCACTACATCCCTTTGTCAGGGGCTCATGTTCTACTACGGCCTGGATTTCCATGATCTGGCGCGAACTTCATCCTCAACATCTCGGCGTTTATCCTCTGCATCCAGCCCCCCTTGACTTGTGGCTCAAGACCTTCAATGTCAAGCGAAGGTAGTGAAGGGCACTCAAGCGGAGTCTTGGGCGCCATGTTGTGCAAGATGCCCCATGTCCTTTGGTTCGAAGGGGCCTTCGTGGAATCCGTCAAGGGGTGGCAATCGGGGTGGTTCTATATCACCGAGCCGCGTGACCCTAAATGGGCGGCGGCCCCCGAGTTTAGATCTGGTATCCCCACGCAGCTCACCTCCTGGAAAGAGAAGGGCTCATTGTGGGGTAGTTGGGAGGAGCCGACGGGACTCCAAGCTGTATCAAGAAGCTGGTGAAGAAGCTCGGGCTGGTTAACATGGTCCAAGTCATGCTCGTCCACGGATACTCCCATGCCAAGCGGGCATTCAATCTATGGGAGTTCGATCCGGAACAGCACCAGCGCTGAGCAAGCTCTTCGACACGATGTCTGAAAGCGCTGGAAGGTGCTGTTCAAGGCGCCGGTTTCCCGCATCCGCCGATCGAAGATCGCGATTTATTTCTCATGCCGCCGAGCCGGCGAGGTAAGTGATTCTACCCCTTTACGGGACACTTGTTTTTCATAGTTTGACTCTATGCGGGTTTTAATTTCCCCTTTTCCTTTGACAGGACTGGACGAGGAAGGCGGAGTAGATTACCTATCCGGCTCCTATGCTAGAAAATCCGATGGGCGCTCATCTAGCGAGGCTGCTGGTTCCGGCACCGCACGTGGTGCGGAGAAGAAAACCAAGAAGGAGGCCACGGGTGCTCGATAGAGCTCCGTTTTCAGTGTCCGGCGACTGGGGCGGACTCCTCCCGAAAATGAGGAGGAGGAAGAGGACTCTCTCCGGAGGAGGGAGAGAGAAGAGGAAGGCTTCCCCAGCGGGGGGGCGAAGGGTCAGAGGGAAGGACTATTCCCGGACAGCTCCGCCAACATCAACGTTGGCGAGGAAGAATGGCCTTCAAGGCCGGGGCCTCTGGCGAGATCGTAAGTATCCGGATTCTGAATGATTTATAATTTCTTTTTACGTGTCACATAGTGTCATTACGATGCCGCATGCTGCTGTAGTCCGGCGGTGATGATCTCCCGCTTCATCAAGCGGTCGTTGGCCGTCGGATGTAGACTCCATCCCGACCGCCTCCATGTAACACCCTGGATGTAACTTCCCCTTTTGGGCAATATATCATTTCACCTCATCCAATTCTTGTGGGTTCTTGTCATGTTTGGTCTCATGTTGTTTTGATTGTGTTGGGTTTTCTTTTCTTTGTTTGCTCCTTTTGCCATATTGCATTTGTGC
This sequence comes from Aegilops longissima, assembly GCA_021605205.1. Classification (NCBI taxonomy): domain Eukaryota; kingdom Viridiplantae; phylum Streptophyta; class Magnoliopsida; order Poales; family Poaceae; genus Aegilops; species Aegilops longissima. The sequence continues at coordinate 542,429,979 of CM038678.1, forward strand.
CTATTGTCTCTTGCTTTCCCCTTCTTGTCATGTGATTGTGGATGTGCATGTCATATGGTTGTGGTTTTCCTTGCATGTCATGTGGGTGCATGTTTCTTCCTCTCTTGCATTTACCATCCCTCCTTCCCTCTACTTCCTTCTCTTTCATTGCCATACATTCCCTCCTTCAATTTAATGTTCATCTCCTCCTAATAATCTTGCTTGTTGCACTAAACCTCTCTGCCTAAAATCTCCTCATTTGAAATTGTTATGGTCGGGTTCAAAAATGGCACAAGTTTGAAGCATTTTCAAACTTGCATTATTTTCTACCTTTAAAATGTCCATTACATTTTATTTAAATAGAGGGAATTCAGGAGTGTGGGAATATTTTCCTTTCACTCTAAATCTTTTCTTCTCTCCTGTACTTCTTTTCTCTTCCTTTTTTTAGAAAAGGAAAGGGAGAAGAGGCAGCAGCGACAGCAGCAGCCCAAAGACACCTCCCACAGGGCCTCGGCCTCCCGAGCCGGCCCAGTTCCCCTCGAGCCGCAGCCCGAGAGCTCCGCGCCAGCCCGCACCTTTCCTCGCCACGCCTTGGCGCACCGCGCCCTTACCCCCGATGGATCCCGACCACGTGGCAGCCGGCCCCGCTTTGTGCGACCGCCCTCGTCGCCACCCACCTTTCCCTCTCCTCTCGCAGCGCCATGGGGACCCCGAGCTCGGAGAGCACGAGCACGGCACCGTCGCCCTAGCCCCCTTCTTATCCCCCTCCGCGTCAGATCGAGACTAGGGTTTCCCCTCTCCCTCTCGCCGCCGCCGCCAGGTAGGAATCCCCCCTAGATCGCCGCCCTTTCGGTTCCGGCGCGATCCGGGCACGTCTCCGTCGCCGGCGCGCTCTCCGGCCACCTCGACCCGGCGGCCCTTGTCCATCTTCCTCCTCGTCGTCGTCTCGACCACGGCGTCGACTCTGGAGGCCGGGCGCCAAGTTAAATCGACGCGCGCGCCTCGGTCTTCTTCTCGGTCAGAGTCCCCGGCGATCTTCAGAGCTTGATCTCGTCGCCGTCAGCCCGTCTCCGTCGCCGTTCTCTTGTCCTAGGGTAAGGAGGTATACTCCCCTTCCTCCCTGCTCCTTCTCGTCGTCGTTGATTCTCCGTAGATTAGGCGCCGGCCCTTGTCTTCGTCGCGCCCGCCGTGCTCCGGCATGTTCGAGCTTTTGGAGTTTCAGGGTAGTGCCCGTGCGCGTAGATGCCGCTAGCCCCGCTCTGGCTTGGTCCGTCCTGTTCCCGTGGAGTTCCCCTCGTGTGTCCGTCGTGTTCGAGGCACGGAGTCCCTAGAGCCGTTGCCTCGCCGGCATCGGTGCGGCTCCTCGGTTCTTAGATCAGGGCAGGGTAACTAGATAAGTGCGCTGGCTTCCCGTTTCTACCGAACTCCCTTCCCCTAGCCGAGCTGGTCGATTGCCCGCTCTTCCACATGGCGACACAGGTTCGAACCCAGCGCGCCACTTCCCCCCTTTTATTTCTCTGTTTTCGCGCTCCTCGGTTGGGCTCTGCGGCAGCGATGGTTAAGCCCCGAGGCCTCCTCCTTTGTCGTGCCAGCTCTCGGCCCGGTGGTAGCAGGGGAGGGTTTCCACCGGGGAGACCCAGGTTCGAATCCCCCCTGGGGCTCTTTTTCTCCCCCCTTTTATAACCCATGTTTCACCCCTGTCTCTATGACAGTGGGGCCTGTATGTCAGCCTCTCAGCGTTCCCCCTTGTGCATATTTTTTTTTCTGTTTCCCCATGTTTCCATTTACAGCATTGTTTCAATTCTGTTTTTAGGCAAGTCCGAATCTGGACCTTTCCAAATCTGGAAATTGCCTATTCTGTCTGCTTCCATATTAGGCAGGGTTTTACTTATTGTTTTTGTGATGTTTTCCCTAATGCAACCCTAACATATTATATATGTTTTTGGGGTAGAAAAATCCCACCAACTCAGTGGTGTCATTGGTTTTTGCATTTGGGCAAGTTTGTGTTCATGTCTTTTTGTATCATGGTTAGGTGTTGTTTTCATGGGCATATTTATTTGATTTGTGCTATGAGGTAGTTTGCACACATGCATGGTTTTGTTTCTTCATGATGTTATCGTAGGTTTCTCACCATTCTTGTCTTGCCCACCATATCCAACCCGTGCATCCGTTTCCGGTGATCTCTATATCGATTTCTAACGAAATCATCTCATCTTTCCGATGGCATGCTTGGTTTGCCAAGATGATGCCTGGTTTTCCATTTGCCTTCCGGAGTGCTCTTACGCTTTGCATATCACATCTTGCATATCATGTCATGTTTTGCATCATGTTGATTGTGCATTGCACCGTGATTTATTGTGGTTCCTTGTTTTTGTTGTTGCTTTGGGTAGGCGGAGGCGAAGCGCTTTCGAGGAACTTTGTTGAGAACGTTTTCGAGGATCGGGCTTTCGACAACTCGAGAGAACATTGCGAGCAAGATGATCATACCCTCGAAATCACTTCTATCTTTGCTATGCTAGTTGCTCGCTCTTTTGCTATGCCTATCTTGCGATGCCTACCACTTGCTATATCATGCCACCCATATTGCCATGTCGACCTCTAACCATCCTTTCCTAGCAAACCGTTGATTGGCTATGTTACCGCTTCGCTCAGCCCCTCTTATAGCGTTGTTAGTTGCGGTGGAGCTGAAATTTGTTCCTTGTTGGAACATGGAGATGTTGTTCCTCTTTGGAACATGTTTACTTGTTGGGGATATCACAATATATATATATATGCTATGTTTAACACATCTATATACTTGGTAAAGGGTGGAAGGCTCGGCCTTATGCAGTGTTTTGTTCCTCTTGCCACCTAGTTTCCGTCATACGGTGTTATGTTCCTTGATTTTGCGTTCCTTACGGTTGGGTGATTTATGGGACCCCCTTGACAGTTCGCTTTGAATAAGGCTCGTCCAAAAGCCCAACATTGGTTTTACCATTTGCCACCTAAGCCTTTTCCCCGGGTTTTCGCGAGCCCGAGGGTCATCTTATTTTAAACCCCGGGCCAATGCTCCTCTGAGTGTTGGTCCAAACTAAACCACTTGCGGTGCCACCACGAGGCAACTTGGGGCATCTTGGTTGCCGTCGTTGTGTTCATCCGGATGTGCCACGAGAACGAGATATGTGCAGCTCCTATCGGGATTTGTCGGCTGTCAGGCGGCTTCTTGGTCTTGTTTTATTCTTTGTCGAAATGTCTTGTAGTCAGGATTCGAGATTGATCGGGTCTTCGGTAGAAGGAATAATCCTTCGTTGACCGTGAGAGCTTATAATGGGCTAAGTTGGGACACCCCTGCAGGGTAATATCTTTCGAAAGCCGAGCCCGCGGTTATGAGGCAGATGGGAATTTGTTAATGTCGGTTGTAGATAACCTAAAGTTGACCTCATTAAAATACACCTCAACGCGTGTGTAACCGTGATGGTCTCTTCTCGGTGGTCAGGAAGTGAACACGTGTTGGAGTTATGTCTGTAAGTAAGTAGTTTAGGATCACTTCTTGATCAATACTAGTTTCACGACCGTGCTTTGCTTCTCTTCTCGCTCTCTTTTGCGATGTAGCCACCATATATGCTAGTCGCTTTCTGCAGCTCAATTTTACTACCATGTCCTCCTAAAGCTTAAATAGTCTTGATCTCGTGGGTGTGAGATTGCTGAGTCCCGTGACTCACAGATACTTCAAACACAGTTGCGAGGTTCGATGAGGCGGTCAGATGATTCCACCGAGCTCAAGTGGGAGTTCGACGAGGAACGTGGTCGTTACTATGTTCGTTTCGGATGATCGATAGTGGTGCCCAGTTGGGACGATTCGGGATCTGTGTTAGCATGTGGGGTATCTTCTTTATTTTGGTTCCGTGGTCGGACCTTGAGTGTACTCGAATGATGTATGTTTAATTATGTCTTGTGTGGCGTGGCGATTGTAAGCCAACTATGTACCTTTCTCCCTTAAATTATTGCATGGGTTGTGTGAAGATTACCTCGCTTGCGACATTGCTTTCAATGCGGTTATGCCTCTAAGTCGTGCCTCGACACGTGGGAGATATAGCCGCATCGAGGCGTTCAAGTTGGTAATCGAGCCTTCCCGACTTAGGAGCCCCTACTAGATTGTTTGTGGCGTTGTTGAGTCTAGAATGGAAAATGTTTTGAGTCTTAGGATTATATATCGGAGATAGGAATTCTTTTGCTTCCAGTCCTTGACCTTCGGTGAGGTATCTGGCGTAGAGTTTTGACTCTTCTCTTCTTAAATTTCACTAAAATTTTTTTAGGATCACGTGGGTATCTTGGAATCGTTCCGATGGTTTTGTGGCGAGAACATTGTTCTTGGTGCCTCCTGTCATTTAGGGGTTGTGGCGGTGTCCGGGGAGTTGAGCTCCGAGGTGTTGTCGTCACAATTTTATCGTTGCGATTCTGGAATACGAGTTTTGCCGACATCGAAATCTCTTTTGTGCGATTGTTGGTGAGATAACCTGATAGCCCGATCTTGTGGCGAGTCTTGGGAGTATTGCCATGACTTGCATAACGGATGTTTTTCAAGGTCGAGGTACACGATTTCGAGGATTTCTTGGTTATGTGTTGACGGATGGATCTGGTGGATCTAGGTATTGTTAGTTTGGGTGATATATTTTGTGTCCCTGTATCCCCAACACCAGATTGCATAACCGTAAAGTTTCGGGAGTTTATAGGTGGAATTCTAGTAGCTTACGGTATATTCTTTCCGACGGATGTATGATTTGAGATTGGGGTTCAACGTTTAGTGGTCCGCTCTTTCACGGTCGATTCTGGTGGTCGCGAGGCGTCTTAAAGAATCCTTGGCTATGCTGATTCGGGGCGTCTTGTTAGTCATTCGTGACGTCCGCTATACGTCGTGCCCGTGTGAGCCCCACCACGAACACTTTGAGCGAAATCTCTAACATGTGTTTGTTCCGGCTCATTTTAGCAGCCAACCTTTTGTTTTCAGTTGTGATATTCGATTTGTTTCTAAGTCAGATGTTGTTTCCATATCTTTATCTAAGTGGCTTCTCACCTTAATGGATGTGTGATGATTAACTTTGGAATTCATTCGTTCATTCTTGTTCGAATGTTTTTTGTGAAGACTATATGTTGCAATTTCTATCCGTTGATTCTACTTATCAATTTGTCTATCAAAGGACTAACGGATGTCACCCTCTTGAGATGGCTCCGCCAGCGTACGAATCCGGATCGCAATGATGGGGATCGGTCGAATCCTCCACCTCCACCTCCACCTCCGCCTCCGGAGGCACGGCAAGCTATCATGGCAGCCACCAATGCCAATGCTCGAGATGATTTTGCAGCTCTTGCAAGAAGCGTACTCGAGGCAAGGCAATCAAGGCAATCAAGGCAATCAAGGTCAAGGCAACAATCAGCCACATTTGCTACTCTCGATCGGTTTCTCGCTAATCGGCGAAGTCTTTCGGTTTACGTGTTGAGGCAATGAGACGCGATGATTGGTTAGTGGACATCTGCAAGCACTTTGGCTGTAGCAATGTCGGACACGAGGACTTTGTCAAGTTTGCATCGTTTCAACTCAAAGATCAAGCTCTTTGAGTGGTTCCAGAATACAAAGATTCGAGAGGAGGTCGTGTCATTACAGGATGAGTTCCGCCGTGATTTCGAGCTCATCACATTCGAAGAGTGTTGTTGAGAGCAAGCGTGAGGAGTTCCGCAATCTCAAGCAAGGCACCATGTCATCTATCAATACAATATCCAGTTCGAGCTTCGCTCGTTTTGCTAAGCAAGATGTACTGATGAAAGGAGTATGATCTATCGCCTCGGAGGTGGTGCGAGAGAAGATCTGCAATTACCTCTTGTCTTGTTTGAGCGGATAAGTATGATGATTTCTACAACATGGCACTCAAGCAAGAAGCGCACAGCTCAAATCGAGGCTTCTAAGAAGAGAATCGGGGGCAGATTCAGTCCTCCTCGTCCTCTCAAGTGGCAGCCAAGCAGCGAAGTTTTATCTGCCCCCTCCTCCGTTTAAATCGGCCTTACCAGCGAGAAGAACTCGGTGGGCGTGGATCTTCCCACCCACCCAACCCAAGCTATCGAGAACAAGTCTAATTCTCAAGCTCCAAGGTCAAGTGCTCCTTACCACCGTCCGCTCTCGAGGTCACTTGCAACAAGTGTCGTGAGAAGGGTCACTATCTTGAACAAGTGCTTCAACGAGGCGTCTTCCGCCTCCTCCTCTGTGAAATCTTCCAAGCAATGCGTTGGTCAAGCATAATCCAAATCATGCCAAGGTCAATATGATGAATGCAGCTCAGGCAGAGGATTCTTCAGATGTGATAATGGGTAATCTCTCAGTTAATGATATTCCTGCAAAAGTCTTATTTGATACTGGTGCATCGCTTTCTTTCATTTCGAGACCTTTTGTTGCCAAGCATGAATTTGTGACGGAAAAGATTCCTATTCCGTTGAAGATTGTGTCCCCGGGCAAGCAAATGACATCTAATGTTTATGTTCCGGATGTTTCCATCAAGATGGGTGATTATAGATTTCTTTCTAAACCAGTTGTCCTTGGTGACTCGGATATTGATCTTATTCTCGGAATGGGTGGCTTTATCGGCTAAAGCTCGGCTTGATTGTGCTGCCGAGGAAATTCAATTGACTCATTCTTCTAATGATGTGATCATCTATGCCTCTCGTGATGAAACTATTGGTTGTTTTCTCTCAATGAGAAGGGCGAATTGAATGCCATCTCTCGATTCGATCGTTTGTGAGTACCAAGATGTCTTTCGGAAGAGCTTCCGGTATGCCTCCTCATCGGCCGATTGAGTTCGTTATCGATCTTGAGCACGGCATTGAACCCGTTTGCAAGCGTCCATACAAGCTTGGACTGATGAGCTGAGGAATTGAAGAAGCAGCTCGATGAACAAGAGCGTCTGGTTTGATCGGACCGAGTTCATCTCCTTGGGGTTGTGGTGTTCTTTTGTCCGGAAGAAGGATGGCTCGGACCGACTTTGTGTCGATTACCGTCCATTGAATAAGAAGACAATCAAGAACAAGTATCCACTTCCCAACATCAATGAGCTTTTCGAGCAACTCAAAGGTGCTACGGTGTTCTCTAAGCTTGACCTTCGTATGGGGTATCATCAGTTCGCATTCGTGAACAAGATATTCCCAAGACAGCATTCGAACAAGCTTTGGTTCTTATGAATATCTTGTCATGTCTTTCGCCTCGTCAATGCTCCTCCAACCTTCTCTCGGATGATGAACTTCATATTCAACCCTACACCAATGAATTCGTCTTGGTCTATCTTGATGATATTTTGGTCTTCTCCAAGAATAAGAAGGATCATGCCATACATTTGCGATTGGTGCTAGACAAGCTCGAGAGTACCAATTCTATGCGAAGTTCTCCAAATGTGAATTCTGGCTTGATGAAGTGCTTTATCTTGGTCTTATCATCTCTGCCAAGGGCATCGCTTGTTGATCCCAGAAGGTGTCCGCAATTGTGAATTGGGAACCTCCTCGAATGTCAAGCAGCTCATGATTTTCTTGGTCTTGCAAGCTATTGCGAAGATTCGTTGAGAACTTCTCCAAGATTGCAAAGCCTCTTTCCAACCTTCTCGAAGCATGTGAAGTATATACGGTCTCCCGAGTGTGGCGTTGCTTTCAATACCCTCAAAGAGAAACTCGTCACAGCTCTGCTACGACTCCTCTGATGAATCCAAGCCATATGAAGTGTTACGTGATGCTTCTCTTCAAGGTCTCGGTCTGTGTTAATGCAAGAGAAGAGAGTTGTGGCTTATACCTCTCGCCAGATTGAAGCCCAACGAGAAGAACTACCCCACTCACGATCTTGAGTTGGCGGCGTTGTTCATGCTTTGATTACGTGGAGACATCTCTTGTTGGGAAGGAAAGTGGACATTTTCACGATCACAAGAGTCTCAAGTACATCTTCACTCAGCCTAACCTCAACCTCGAGTGGACTCGATGGGTGAAATGATTCAAGAGTACAACCCAAGTATTGAGTATACTCGGGCAAAGCCAATGTCATTGCAGACGCTTTGAGCGGAAAGCTTCTTTGTGAGCCTAATCCTCAAGCCCTTTCACCGGATCTCGTGAATCTTTCCATAAGCTGAATCTTCAAGTTGTTCCTCAAGGCTTTCTTGCCAACCTCATAGTATCTCCTACTTTGGAAGACCAGATTCGTGAGGCTCAACTTCGGATACCATGGTGAAGAAAGTGAAGCGTGGTATCGACAAGGGCATTTCAAGTACAAGTGCTTCGCGTTGATGACAAAGACACTCTGTTCTTTGAGGACGGATTATGGTTCCTAAGGGTGATCGAGAAAAGTCATTATGAGCGAGGCTCACGATTCGCTTCTATCCATTCATCCCGGAAATGCGAAGATGTACCATGACCTCAAGCAGTCATATTGGTGGACTCGAATGAAGCGAAATTGCTCAATTCGTGAATGAGTGTGATGTCTGCGAGAAGAGTGAAAGCGAGAACACCAAAGACCAGCTGGTCTCCTCCAACCTCTTGCTATTCATGAATGGAAGTTTGATCACATTGAAATGGACTTAGTGATCTGGCTTTCCAAAGTCCAAGCGTGGAAATGATGCTATCTTCATTGTCATTGACAAGCTTACTAAAGTGGCTCATTTTCTTCCTATCAAAGAATCCATCACTGCAGCTCGGTTGGCGAGCTATACACCTCGAGATTGTCTCCTTGCGGCATTCCACAAGTGATCTCTTGAGACCGTGGCAGCATCTTTACCTCCAAGTTTTGGGATTCTTTTGAGGAAGGCCATGGGCACCAACATTCGTTTCACAAAGACAGCTTTCCATCCTCAAACAAGTGGCCAAGTTGAGCGAGTTAATCAAATTCTTGAAGATATGCTCGGGGCTTGTGTCATTTCCTTCGGTATGAAGTGGGAAGATTGTCTTCCATATGCGAGTTCTCTTACAACAACAGCTTCCAAGCGAGTTGGGCAAGGCCCCATTCGAAATTCTCTATGGCGAAAGTGCCGTACTCCTCTCAATTGGTGCGAGATGGTGAGCGCCAACTTCTTGGCAATGACTTGATCACGAATGGAAGAAATGTGCAAGGTCATTCGTGAGAATCTCAAAGCCGCATAATCGCGCGAAGAGCTATTATGATGATAAGCACCGTGATGTGGCTTTTGAAATCGGAGACCATGTCTACCTCGCGTCTCTCAATGAAAGGCACTCGTCGCCCGGTATCAAAGGAAGCTTGCCCCTAGATACGTGGGTCCTTTCAAGATCATTGGGAAAAGAGGCGATCTAGCCTATCAACGAGCTTCCATCCAACTTTGCAAGCGTGCGATGTGTTTCACGTGTCACAGCCGCCAAGTGCTTCAAGACTCTGAGCGCACTATCAACTTCAAGAGATTGACCTTCAAGAAGACCTCTCTTATCGTGAGTACCCGTTGCTATTCTTGAAGAAACCGGCGCAAGACTCGCAACAAGTCAATCAAATTCCTGAAAGTGAAGTGGTCACACCATTCCGACCGAGAAGCTACACGGGCGTGAGGATCACCTCCGTTCTGAGTATCCGGAGTTCTTTCAGTCCTAGATCTCGGGACGAGATCCTCTTGTAGTGGTGGAGTGTTGTAACACCCTGGATGTAACTTCCCCTTTTGGGCAATATATCATTTCACCTCATCCAATTCTTGTGGGTTCTTGTCATGTTTGGTCTCATGTTGTTTTGATTGTGTTGGGTTTTCTTTTCTTTGTTTGCTCCTTTTGCCATATTGCATTTGTGCCTATTGTCTCTTGCTTTCCCCTTCTTGTCATGTGATTGTGGATGTGCATGTCATATGGTTGTGGTTTTCCCTTGCATGTCATGTGGGTGCATGTTTCTTCCTCTCTTGCATTTACCATCCCCTCCTTCCCTCTACTTCCTTCTCTTTCATTGCCATACATTCCCTCCTTCAATTTAATGTTCATCTCCTCCCTAATAATCTTGCTTGTTGCACTAAACCTCTCTGCCCTAAAATCTCCTCATTTGAAATTGTTATGGTCAGGTTCAAAAATGGCACAAGTTTGAAGCATTTTCAAACTTGCATTATTTTTCTACCTTTAAAAATGTCCATTACATTTTATTTAAATAGAGGGGAATTCCAGGAGTGTGGGAATATTTTCCTTTCACTCTAAATCTTTTCTTCTCTCCCTGTACTTCTTTTTCTCTTCCTTTTTTTTTAGAAAAGGAAAGGGAGAAGAGGCAGCGGCAGCAGCAAGCCCAGCACCTCCCCACAGGCCTCGGCCTCCCAGCCGGCCAGTTCCCCTCGAGCCGCAGCCCGAGAGCTCCGCGCCAGCCCGCACCTTTCCTCCTCACGCCTTCACAAGACCACACCCAGACTTCACTCCCCGATGGATCCCGACCACGTGGCAGCCGGCCCCCTTGCTGCGGCCGCCCTCGTCGCCACCCACCTTTCCCTCTCCTCTCGCGGCGCCATGGGGACCCCGAGCTCGGAGAGCACGAGCACGCACCGTCGCCTAGCCCCTTCTTATCCCCCTCGCGTCGGATCGAGACTAGGGTTTCCCTCTCCCTCTCGCCCGCCGCCCGGTAGGAATCCCCTAGATCGCCGCCCGCTTCGGTTCCCGCGCGATCCGGGCTGCGTCTCCGTCGCGGCGGCGCTCTCCGCCACCTCGACCCGCGCGCCCTTGTCCATCTTCCTCGTCGTCGTCGTCTCGACCACGGCGTCGACTACGGAGGCCCGGAACGCCAAGTTCGTCGACGCATCGCCTCGGTCTTCTTCTCGGTCAGAGTCCCCGGCGATCTTCAGAGCTTGATCTCGTCGCCGTCAGCCCGTCTCCGTCGCCGTTCTCTTGTCCTAGGGTAAGGAGGTATACTCCCTTCCTCCTGCTCCTTCTCGTCGTCGTTGATTCTCCGTAGATTAGGCGCGGCCCTTGTCTTCGTCGCGCCCGCCGTGCTCGGCATGTTCGAGCTTTTGGAGTTTGAGGTAGTGCCGTGCGGCGTAGATGCCGCTAGCCCGCTCGGCTTGGTCCGTCCTGTTCCCGTGGAGTTCCCCTCGTGTGTCCCGTCGTGTTCGAGGGCACGGAGTCCCTGTAGCCGCCGTTGCCTCGCCGGCATCGGTGCGGCTCCTCGGTTCTTAGATCAGGGCAGGGTAACTAGATAAGTGCGCTGGCTTCCCGTTTCTACCGAACTCCCTTCCCCTAGCCGAGCTGGTCGATTGCCCGCTCTTCCACCGCGGCGACCTGGGTTCGAACCCCAGGCGCGCCACTTCCCCCCCTTTTTATTTCTCTGTTTTTCGCGCTCCTCCAGTTGGGCTCTGCAGCAGCAGTAGTTAAGCCCTGAGGCCTCCTCCTTTGTCAGTAGCCGCTCTCCAGCCCAGTGGTAACAGGGGAGGGTTTCCACCGGGGAGACCCAGGTTCGAATCCCCCCTGGGGCTCTTTTTCTCCCCCCTTTTATAACCCATGTTTCACCCCTGTCTCTATGACAGTGGGGCCTGTATGTCAGCCTCTCAGCGTTCCCCCTTGTGCATATTTTTTTTTCTGTTTCCCCATGTTTCCATTTACAGCATTGTTTCAATTCTGTTTTTAGGCAAGTCCGAATCTGGACCTTTCCAAATCTGGAAATTGCCTATTCTGTCTGCTTCCATATTAGGCAGGGTTTTACTTATTGTTTTTGTGATGTTTTCCCTAATGCAACCCTAACATATTATATATGTTTTTGGGGTGAAAAATCCACCAACTCAGTGGTGTCATTGGTTTTGCATTTGGGCAAGTTTGTGTTCATGTCTTTTGTATCATGGTTAGGTGTTGTTTTCATGGGCATATTTATTTGATTTGTGCTATGAGGTAGTTTGCACACATGCATGGTTTTGTTTCTTCATGATGTTATCGTAGGTTTCTCACCATTCTTGTCTTGCCCACCATATCCAACCCGTGCATCCGTTTCCGGTGATCTCTATATCGATTTCTAACGAAATCATCTCATCTTTCGATGGCATGCTTGGTTTGCCAAGATGATGCCTGTTTTCCATTTACCTTCCGGAGTGCTCTTACGCTTTGCATATCACATCTTGCATATCATGTCATGTTTTGCATCATGTTGATTGTGCATTGCACCGTGATTTATTGTGGTTCCTTGTTTTGTTGTTGCTTTGGGTAGAGCGGGAGGCGAGCGCTTTAGAGGAACCCGTTGAGAACGTTTTAGAGGATCAGCTTTCGACAACTCGAGAGAACATTGCGAGCAAGATGATCATACCCTCGAAATCACTTCTATCTTTGCTATGCTAGTTGCTCGCTCTTTTGCTATGCCTATGCTGCGATGCCTACCACTTGCTATATCATGCCACCCATATTGCCATGTCAGCCTCTAACCATCCTTTCCTAGCAAACCGTTGATTGGCTATGTTACCGCTTCGCTCAGCCCCTCTTATAGCGTTGTTAGTTGCAGGTGGAGCTGAAATTTGTTCCTTGTTGGAACATGGAGATGTTGTTCCTCTTTGGAACATGTTTACTTGTTGGGGATATCACAATATATATATATCTGCTATGTTTAACACATCTATATACTTGGTAAAGGGTGGAAGGCTCGGCCTTATGCCTGGTGTTTTGTTCCACTCTTGCCACCCTAGTTTCCGTCATACCGGTGTTATGTTCCTTGATTTTGCGTTCCTTACGGTTGGGTGATTTATGGGACCCCTTGACAGTTCGCTTTGAATAAGGCTCGTCCAAAGAAGCCCAACATTGGTTTTACCATTTGCCACCTAAGCCTTTTCCCGGGTTTTCGCGAGCCCGAGGGTCATCTTATTTTAAACCCCGGGCCAATGCTCCTCGAGTGTTGGTCCAAACTAGAGCCACTTGCGGTGCCACCACGAGGCAACTTGGGGCATCTTCGGTTGCCGTCACGTTGTGTTCATCCGGATGTGCCACGAGAACGAGATATGTGCAGCTCCTATCGGGTTTGTCGGCACAATCGGGCGGCTTTGCTGGTCTTGTTTTATTGCTTGTCGAAATGTCTTGTAGTCCGGGATTCCGAGATTGATCGGGTCTTCCGGTAGAAGGAATAATCCTTCGTTGACCGTGAGAGCTTATAATGGGCTAAGTTGGGACACCCTGCAGGTAATATCTTTCAAAGCCGAGCCCGCGGTTATGAGGCGATGGGAATTTGTTAATGTCGGTTGTAGATAACCTAAAGTTGACCTCATTAAAATACACCTCAACGCGTGTGTAACCGTGATGGTCTCTTCTCGTGAGTCCGGGAAGTGAACACGTGTTGGAGTTATGTCCGTAAGTAAGTAGTTTAGGATCACTTCTTGATCAATACTAGTTTCACGACCGTGCTTTGCTTCTCTTCTCGCTCTCTTTTGCGATGTAGCCACCATATATGCTAGTCGCTTTCTGCAGCTCAATTTTACTACCATGTCCTCCCTAAAGCTTAAATAGTCTTGATCTCGTGGGTGTGAGATTGCTGAGTCCCGTGACTCACGAGATACTTCAAACACGTTGCAGGTTCCGATGAGGCGGTGCAGATGATTCCACCGAGCTCAAGTGGGAGTTCGACGAGGAACGTGGTCGTTACTATGTTTCGTTTCGGATGATCGAGAGTGGTGCCCAGTTGGGGCGATTCGGGATCTGTGTTAGCATGTGGGGTATCTTCTTTATTTTGGTTCCGTAGTCGGACCTTGAGTGTACTCTGAATGATGTATGTTTAATTATGTACTATGTGACGTGGCGATTGTAAGCCAACTATGTACCTTTCTCCCTTAAATTATTGCATGGGTTGTGTGAAGATTACCTCGCTTGCGACATTGCTTTCAATGCGGTTATGCCTCTAAGTCGTGCCTCGACACGTGGGAGATATAGCCGCATCGGGGGCGTTTCACTCCACCCCTCGTGACGCCGAGGACGCCGAGGTGGGAGCCCAAGAAGGGACCCATCGGGGTGAGGCTCGGGCGCCACAAGGCGTCCTCCGGACTTTTTGCCGGACTCCACACCGGAACCCGCAGTGGCTCGAGTCGGCCGGCAGCCCTTCGAGCGAAGGGCAAGACTGCGTGGCCGGGCGCTTCCGTCCAACCGAGGCGCCGGTAATTTGTTGGAGGCGCTGCGAGCACTTCCATCGAGGAAGAACACCGCACTATTATGAGTGCGGTGATCCGTAAGGTGCAGCTCGCCAAGAGCGGGCTGACCAAGCCTGCAGAGCCTTCTATCGTGCTTTAAGGTAAGAAGTTAAAAATATGCAATGTAGTACCGCAGACAGGTAGCCCCGATGCTCGGTTCGTGTTCGGAAAGAAAAGCGGATGAGGATCTGAAAAAGAAGATATACAGGGTTGCTAAAAATTATGTCAATATGGGTTGCGAGGCTGCTTCTGCTGACCTCTGCCGACCGATCAAGCGGAGGTCGGTGCTTGTGAAGCAGAGCTCGGCGGTCCGAGCAAGAGCTCGGCAGCGCCAGAAGCAGCTCGGGACAAAGAAGGAGTAACACCACTTTGAACTTGTACCTTCTAAAAAGGATTTTGGTTGCAACAAAAATAACAAGGATAACATGGGTACTGCGGGGCCCACGAGCGAGGTGGCGCCCTGAAGGAGGCCGTGTTCGCGACGAACGCAATGTGGCCACAGGAACGTCAGAGCGAGAAAAGCAGGAGGCGGGTGGCGGTGGTTCAGCAAGAGCTCCGGGCTCTCATGGAAAAGCATGAGAGTTTGGGCGTGACTCAAAGACTTCGAGTCCGAGCTTGCCTCGCCTCGAAAGTGCTAAAACCGCCAAGGCCGAGGCCTATAAGTCCCTTCAGAGATTGAGTTGATGAGGAAGATAGCGGCGGGTAAGGCGTTTTTCATGCAAAGCAAGCATGTGAATGTAAATTACGTGTTACTTACCCGAATTCGAGAGCTCTCGAGGGCATTTGCAGATCTGCCTCGCGGCGTGTCTCGATGCGCCGCATTCTACCGAGCCGAGGAGGGAGCTCAGCGGAGAAGATCTTCTGGTCTCGGATCTTGAGACCGCCATCCGGTGCCCCTAGCGACCAGTGAAGCAGTGGTCGAGCTTCCTAAGGTGGCGAGCAGGCCATGAAGGGCCTCATAGTTCGGTGTGGCTGGAGAGGCCATGCACAGGAGCTACTTGGCCTCGTCGCGACGATTGGTGGATCGTGCCCCGGGTGGAGGTTATCAAGCGCTCCGCTTTGTATTGAAGGTGCTCGTCGGGCCCTTGCCCGCAAAAGGTGCATTGGGCAAGCTGGATGCGGAGAAGCTAATCAGCGACGCGTCACCGGTGAAGCAAGGAACATCGTACACCGAAATGTACTATAAGGCTGTCTGAAGGGTGCCCGCAAGATTGCGGATGAGTGCCCTAGGGATGTAATTATTGAGTAAATTCGCAATGTGTTATCCTGTGCGCTGAAAACTTTGTTCATATCGCTAAGCAACACTTGTTAATTTAAAATATTACCTTCATGCGGCCGTTTATTAAATCGAGAGATGGCAAGTCGTCGGCTTCAGCCCCATGCCACGAGTGCTGGGGTGTTCGGGATAAACTTGAGCACTCTTGTTCCCATTTTGGGTCCATCTAGGAGGCGCTCAACACAACGAACAAGGCAACCGGACTTATAGTGCTTGAACACTCTCACTTAGCCATAGAATTCTATAATTTTAAATTTGGTGAAGCCCCTAGTATTCGGAGGACGAATTGGGGCGCTATCACGCCTTCGGACATAATCCGAACTTCGCTCGGCGGCGTGGGTCTTTAAGGACCGAAAGGACCTCTCGAATAGCGACCAGTCTCTCGCCTTATCATGACAATCAGTTTTAGCTTTCTCCATTGAGGCGTTAACCCGGCTCAACCAGTATGCAATCGCGATGGTTCTCCCAGTGCTACCTTAGCCGATAGAACGGGCGTAAGGTGCCAAATATGGGGCCGGCAAACCCAACTATTGACCCAAGACATGATTCGAGCGATTCATATAATGCTATAAGTTCGGGTGCCGCACTTGTGAAAGTGTCGGACTTTATCACACCATAATGCGGAGAACATAAGCCCTGGTGTATTTGGCGTACCAAAGTGTACGGATGCAACATGTCGTAAATGAACATATATGTATATATAAGGTAATGCAATTATAGGCAAAAAGGTGCTGCATTTTATTCGAGAAGATATGCTATGAGTGCGGAATGATACAAATAGTGCGGAAAGCAAGGGATCGGACGAATTAAAGGCGTCTCCCTCCAGGGGTAGGCCGCGGAATGTTTGTATTTAACAAATTTAATGCCCGTGATGGAGACCACCTGAGTGTTCGTCGTGGCCTTTGTCCTTCCCTGGCTGTTGCATCATGAGTTCGGCAGGGTAGCCGCCGGACATAGTTCTGTATAAAAAAGAGAAAAATAAAAGAAAAAAGAGCGACACACTTGGGAGCCCCTGGTGTGGTCGAACCGCACTCTGGGTCTGTTGTGGTTGTGCCTTTCCCCCTATGCCATGGTATCTCCAAGGTGTAATTATGTACGCGAAGAGCTTCTCTTACAATTTTGCGAGGGCTGGGGTTGAGGCCGCATTGCTACTCTGGCGATGCTCGGGCGTGCTGTGGTCTTGGTTGATGTTGCTCGGGCGCGTTTGGTCGTGTCCGGTCGTTTAGCGGCGGACTCGAAATTGCCTTAAAAGGCTGCTCAGTACTTCGCCATGAGAGCATTGTATGTTCCTCCGTTCGGAGGAGCGTTCCGTGTTTCCATTGAACGTGATGAATCCACGAGGGCTGGCATCTTGAGCTTAAGGTATGCATAATGCGGCACGCGTTGAATTTTGCGAACGTGGTTCGTCCGAGCGAGCGTGATAGCCGCCGCGAATGGGACTATGTCGAAGATTAACTCCTCGCTTGGAAATTATCCGGGATCCGAAGACCACTTCGATGTAATCGAGCCTGCATAATTGGCCTCGACACCTGGTATGGCGCCTTTGAAGGTTGTCTTTGTAGGTTTAATCCTTGAAGGGTCTATGCCCATCTTGCGCCCGTGTCCCGATAAAGCAGGTTCAGAGCTCTGCCGCCGTCCATCGGGACTCTCGTGAGGTGAAATCCATCAACGATTGGGTCTAAAACCAATGCGGCGAATCCGCCATGGCGGATATCGTTCGGATGGTCTCTTCGATCGAAAGTGATCGGGCAAGAGGACCATGGGTTGAATTTTGGGGCGACCGGCTCCATCGCAGTATCGTCCCTTAGTGCACGCTCGCTCCCTCTTGGGAATATCGTTGCGTATATCATGTTTACCGTCCGAACTTGAGGGGGAATCCTTTTGTCCTCTGTTGTTCGGCGGCGGGTCTCTTCCTCGTCATCGCTGTGTAGCCCTTGTCACTGTTTTGGCGATTAATTTGCTCGCTGCTTGAATACCCAACAATCTCTGTTGGTGTGGTTAGCTGGCTTTTCGGGGTTCCATGTATTTGACAGAGCGGTCGAGTATCCGGTCCAAATTGGGCGGGCCCGGAGTGGTTCTTTTAAATGGCTTCTTCCGTTGACGGGCTTGGAGCCTCGGAATCCGGCGTTGACTGCCGTATCCTCATTCTTGTCGCCGTTGATGCGGCGTTTGTTTTGTTTCGACGCAACCTGCCATTGCGGTCCTTGGTATCCGGACTGCCGGCGTTTTTGCCGAGGTTGTTCTCGCGAGCTAGCCAGCTATCCTCTCCCGCATGAAGCGGGTCATGAGTGATGTGAGGGCTGCCATGGATTTCGGCTTCTCTGTCCTAGGTGCCGGCCAGCCACTCGTTATGGATGTTATGTTTGAAGGCAGCGAGGGCCTCGCATCCGGACGGTCGGCGATTTGATTTTTCTTTGTTAAGAACCGTGTCGTAATTGCTGGCGATTAAATGCGGCTGGTGGATTATGTGGCTTAGGTCATCTGCGTCGGTGGTCGCATTATCGTGCCACTCGAAGTTGTCGAGGAATGCGGCTTCCGTGTCTTCCCAAAGATCAATTGACTCTGCGGGCAGGCTGTTAAGCCAATGCCGAGCTGGTCCTTTAAGCTTGAGCGGAGATATTTGATGGCGTGAAGATGCGTCGCCGGGCCATGTGTATATGGAGAAGATAATCCTCAATCCAAATCGCGCGTCTGTTGTGCCATCGTAGGATTCGATATTGACGGGTTTAAACCCTTCATGGATTTGATGATCCATTACTTCGTCGATGAAGCATAGTGGGTGTCTGGCGCCTCAGATTGAGCAATATCGCGGCGTAGCTCGAGAGAGCGTTATCTGCTGTGTTCGCCCGCCGAGTAGTTATATCCGCGCGACGGTATTCGCGTGGGTCTTGGGGCGCCCACGTGATCCATAGATAGATCTGGATTGTCTTGCCTTGTCCTCCAATATATCCCGCAAGTCCGCTGCGTTCCCGTGGCTTCATGCTTTTTGAGCGATGCCGGGTGCGGTTTTAGTGGAGGGCTTGCACGCCTCTGTCGCGGCCACGAGGTGGCGGTCTGCCGTACAGTAATCGGTGATGCAGGTTTGTATGCCTCCTCCTCTAATCGGGGAGCAACTTGCGTTTTAGGTAACTTTTGGAGGGCGTTCGAGTTCATACTCTTGACCGCGAGGACCTCGGTCCATCTGTCGGCCAGAGGTCTTGATCAGCTTGAAGCTGTTGCTGCTTTTCTTTAGGCTGTTTGCCGTGGCCATTAGCCTGCGTCTGAAAGCGCTCTTGTTCGACGGGATCCTCGAGCACGACGAATTCATCGTCGCCGAGGATTGCCTCGTCTCCGGAGGAGGTAAGTAATTGTCATCCTCGACCTCTTAAATGCCGCCGCCTCTCGTGAGGGCTTGCTTCCCTCCTCCTGCGCTTGATCGTCTTTGGAGGGAGTTGTCTTCGGCACTTTACGGGGTGTTATTATCTCTGTGCGGAATCTCCATTCTTGCCGTGGCGGGATTTAAGCGGCGCCAGCGACGTCGGCGCTTGGGCTGTTTCTTTAAGGAATCGGCCTCTGCTTCTTCTTCGCCCCCATCTTTTGGGGTGTCCACCATGTATATGTCATATGATGAGGTGGTCTTCCAAGATCCTGTAGGCGCTGGTTCTTGGTAGTCTCGGCATCGCCGTCCATACGATCGATGTCTTGGTCGTAGTCGAGTATGTCGGTTAAATCGCCGACGGTGGCTACGAAGTGGGTGGTGGGTGGGCTTTGAATTTCTTCGTCGTCCGCGTCCCAACCATCTGGCGTAGTTCGGCCAGGGCTCTCCGGATAGCGAGAGATGCTTCATGAATTTATGATATCGCCAAAGGCGAGTCTTGAAAGATGTCCGCAGCGGTGAATTCCATGATCGGCGCCCAATCGGATTCGACTAGCGGGCGCGGGAGGTTCGGAGTCCGGCAGGAGTCCGCACCTCGAGTCATGAGTTTTATGCGGGACAAGGTAAGTGTTGGCTCCATCGCCGTAGAAGTTGCAGCTCCCGGCGGCGATGTCCAGCCATCCGTCCTCGATCTGAGCGATCGGCTCCGGACTATGGGTCGGAGCGGATTAAAAGGGACCTCAAGGTGCTGTCCGTGGCGAGTTAGGTCATGCCCATCGTGACAGCGCTGCACGCTTTCGGCTGTGGCTCGGATCCATCGAAGATCAAGTCCCGCGATATCGGCCGTGAAGTTTAGGCTTCAAACCTGACTGACGGCCAGGGCGTAGCTTCGATCTGCTCGGATGGCCAAGCGAGTTGGCCTGACAAAGGCGGCCGAATCTGAAGATCTGTCCGGGAGAAAAGTCTCACCCAGACTGCGTCGTTGTTGATTGAAGAGGCCATCAAGCCTATCGGTGGCGACACGTAGGAACTCTCAATGAAAGCACCAATGTCGTGTCAAACCGCGGATCTCGGTAGGGGTCCCGAACTGTGTGCGTCTAGGCGGATGGTAACAGAGACAAGGGACACGATGTTTTACCCGTGTTGGGCCCTCTTGATGGAGGTAAAACCCTCGTCCTACTCGATTGATATTGATATTGTGGATGTTTACAAGAGTGGATCTACCACGAGATCAAGGAGGCTAAACCCTAGAAGCTAGCCTATGGTATGATTGTAAGGGTTGTTGTTCTAGTCCTACGGACTAACGCCATCCGGTTTATATAGACACCGGAGAGGGCTAGGGTTACATAGAGTCGGTTACAATGGTAGGAGATCTACATATCCGTATCGCCAAGCTTGCCTTCCACGCCAAGGAAAGTCCCATCCGGACACGGGGAGAAGTCTTCAATCTTGTATCTTCATAGTCTTGGAGTCCGGTCGATGATGATAGTCCGGCCAATGATAGTTTGGCTGATGATGGTAGTCCGGCTATCCGGACACCCCCTAATCCAGGACTCCCTCAATTCCCTTCAATAAGCTATTTTCTTGCTCTAGTGTAACTTGGCTAAGAGAATCATTAGTGGAATCAAGAGAACTACTAGAAGCAACAATATTGGATTTGACATTATTATTGTTACTACTAGAGGAAGTATCTTTCTTGTACTTGTTACTAGACTTGACTCGAGGCATGTAAGTAGATAGGAGTAAACGCTTGGCAATGTAAGAAGAACTTTTCTTACGGAGATCATCATTGATTGCTTTTAAGAACTCATGCTCTTGCTCAAGATTGAGCTTTTCAAAGCGTAACTTCTCATGGGCCCTTAAAAGTTCTCGATGATCTTCGAAGATAGTTTCATGAGCCAACTTAAGAGTGTTTAGTTCTTTAGTTAGAAGCTCAATCTTCTCCTTATCATTGTCATTCGTTTTATCTTGATTAGCATGATTAATTGACGTTTCATCATAGTATTCATCACTAGAGTTGTCAACAAGTAAATCATCATCCACAAGCAAGTCATCTTCATCACTATTGAAATCAACATACTCAGGATGTGTTACCTTTGGACCTTTGGCCTTGAAGCGTCTTCCAATTCCTTCATTTGGTGAATCAAATATGTCGTAGGAGTTGGTTGACACAAGTGCTAGACCAACAACACCTTCATCTTGAGTATATTCGGAGTCGGAGTGATAGCTTCTCTCGGAGTGATTGTCGGAGTCGGAGCCGGATACCCATTCACCGACATGAGCTTGATGTCTTCGTTTTGTGTAGATCTTTGATGACTTGTCCTTCCTTTCCAAATCCTTGCTTCTCCGTGAGGATCTTCGTTCATAACGATCATCTCTACTCCTCCTCTCTCTTGGTGGTGATTCTTCTCTTTTGCTTCTTCTTTTTGGAGAATCTTCTCTTCTTTTGTAGGGTGCCGTACACTCATTGGAATAGTGTCCAAGCCTCCCACAATTGTAGCAATTGCGTTCTCGACTAGAAGACCTTTTGTCATGATAAGACCTTGACTTGGAGCTTCTTTCTTTGCTTCTGCTCTTGTAGAATTTGTTGAAGTTCTTCACCATTAAGCTCAATTCTTCATTGAAGGTTTGTTTCTCACATGATGATGTGGGGGCTTCACTTGAGGCTTTGTAAGCACCACTTGACTTGTTGTGAAGTTCCTCCTTATCCTTGAGTGACATCTCATGAGCAACAATTCTTCCAATGACTTCCGTTGGCTTGAGATCTTTGTAGTTTGGCATCATTTGGACCAATGTGCACACGGTATCATACTTTCCATCCAATGCTCTTAGGATCTTCTTGATGATGAATCTGTCGGTCATCTCTTCACTCCCTAAGCCGGCAATCTCATTTGTAATAATAGCAAGCCTAGAGTACATTTCAGCGACACCTTCACCATCCTTCATTTTGAACTTGTCAAGCTGACTTTGGAGCACATCCAACTTGGATTCCTTGACGGATTCGGTACCTTCATGCATATCAATCAAAGTATCTGTCACAGCCCCAGATCAGCCCTAGAGCTTGCTTGTAACCAGTGGCATTGCATCCATGCATCATGTTTAATCTCCATGAAACTTGAAATGGGGATGATCAAGCCCTAGCACCAAAAACAATTCAATTAGGTTCAACTAAGAAATATTTTTCAAAGAACCAAATGGACTTCAAAAATGTTCCTCATATCGGAAAAATGCTTTAAAACATAACCGGGGGTGAGGCACATTTTCCATGACATTGGACTTTTGAATTAATCCATATGGTATTTGCATTTGGGCATTTAAATACTATAAAATATTTTAAATGCTCAAATAATCTTAAACTTAAATGCTTGCTGTTGGAAATATTCCAAACAGTAATATTGACCAGTTTAATGATTTTTGGAAATGCCACAGCATTTTGTTAAAGCCAAACATATTTACAGAAAATAGAAAACAGAAATAAAGAGAGAGAGAGAGCAGGCTTACCTGGCAGCCCACCTACCTGGCGCCCCAACCGGCCCAACCTCCTCCCCCCCTGCTGGCCGGCCCGGTTGGCCAGCCCAGCCCACCTACCCCCATCATCGTCTTCCTCTGCGGAAGGCAGAGGCGAGGCGTGTGGCGAAGGCCATGCGATGCCGACGGCCACCTCTGCTGGCTGCTCAAGTCCCCGCCGCCGGACGCCTCCATGTGTCGCCACGCGCCTCCCGACCCCTGGACCCCTCGCTCTCCCCCTCCCGTGTTCTCTCCTCTGCCCCCTCTCTCTCGCCCGGACCGAGCACCGCCGTCGCCGCCCCTCGCTGCCTCGCGGCCACCGCCTCCCCCTTACCTCTCCGATACGCCCACGAGCTCCGCCTCTTCCCGCTGAACCTCTCCACCGAAGGAAGCAAGCTCGGATGGCCTGCATCGCCGCCCACGCCGTCTTCCCCATCTCCGGCCGCCCAAGATCGCCGGCGCCCGCTCGCCGCCTCCGGCGTCTCCCCCCGAGCCGCTGGGCCCTCCAATCGACTCCCTGTAAGCCCCCGAGTCGTTTCCCCCTCTTCCCCGACTCGTTCTCCCCCTCTAGCCCCATTCCCACTGTGGATCAAACCCGCCGCCGCCTATGACCGCCGCCGACGTGCCTCCGGCCACCTAGTGGCCCGGTGTCGTGCTCAACCTTCTCCCAGCTGCATAGGTCCCAGGGTGCCTCGATGATGAGCCTCCCGACCATCAGTGGCGTCGACCGAGGCTGCCCGAGCTCCGGCGACCACCACGGTCGACGCCGGTGACGACTCCGCCACCTTAGGCCCAGCCCAGCTGCCACTACTCGGCAGGACGGCGCCCGCGTCACATAGACGCCCTCCGCTGCCATTTGGTCACGGAGGAGGAAACTCAACCCTCCGCTGTCTCGGCTCCGGCCATGCGGCGAGCCGCGGTCAACTCCGACGAGTTGGCCCGGTTTGACCATGGGTTGACCTCCCCCGTGCGTCACTGACGTGTGGGCCACCCCCGACAATTTAGTTAGTATTAGCTTAACACTAATTAACCTAGATTAGTTAGCTAGTTAGTTGTCGACTAGTGGGCGGCCCACAAACAGCTTTTAGTTAAAATTAACTTAGGGCTAAATAACTGGGTTAAATAATTGTGCCATCGACACGCTGGGACCCACAGGTCAGGTTTGACCTGGGGCGCCCAGTTGACCTGCTGACGTCACCCTGACGTGGTGCTGACGCCATAATCATTTTCTGGACTTAATTTAATTCAGGAAATTCCATAAAATACTCTAAACTTCTAAAAATCATATAAATTCAACCGTAACCCGGATGGAAATAATTTATATATGAAAAATGATCAGAAAAATATGAAGAATCTGTTTATGCCATGATCATGCATGTTTGAACAAGTTAACCTCACTGAATAGGATGAATCATGATTAGGGTAATTTATGAAATAGCATTTGGAGTTGGAGTTCAACCTTGTTTGAATTCCACTTCAACTAACTTGGATTATTATTGCATTAGGTGAATTCAGTACCTTAATATGACATGTCATTCATGTGAACGTGCATTGCATTGATTGTATTCTCTCTGTTTGCGGTAATTGTCCCTCCCAAGAGATGTATGTACCGATGAGTTCGATGACACCGATGAAGAACTATATTATCTTCGAAGTGCCGTGCAAGCAAAACCCCTTGTTCATTCCGATACAATCCCACTCTCTCGCTCTGCTCTATTTTACTGCATTAGGACAACAACGACTCATGTGTTACTTGCTGCGTAGCTGAACCCTTGATCCTTTGCATGACTGTCATTCCACAAGAATTAGATGAAACCCACTAGCATGAGTAGGAGTTGTTTGAGCCATGTTGTGCCTACTCATTTATGCTTGCTTGTCATGCACTGCTTTGCTTAGAGTTGAGTCGGTCGATTCATCGGGAATGAATTGGAATTGTTATAAACATGTCCTCTTGTGTGTGAGCTAAGTGTGTGAACACAATTTGGTAAAGGTAGCGGTGAGAGGCCATGTAGGAGTACATGGTGGGTTGTCTCATTGCAGCCGTCCTCGAGAACTGAGTTACGTGTTTGTGATCCATGAAACAGTTACTACCACGCATTGGGCCCAAACCAATGGACCCTCTCGGCTTCTTGACCACCCTTGTCCTCGGTCCGGGAGTTGCAAGTAGTTTCGTGTTTGTAGCATCTTTGGGGCGCATATAGCGCTGACCTTAGGGGTGGGTTGTGTTGCGGTAGGCACCGTGGCCCGGTGTGCAGAGTGCCCGTTTGGTATCTCGGGAACCCTGCACACATCGTTCGGGCTGTATGGGAAACCTCGGCGGACTCCTGCGGATGGAACCCGAATAGGCAATAAACACGGACTCGAGACTTGAGTGTTTAGGTAGGCCGTGGCCGACACCCACGTTGGGCTTCCGCTTGAAGGTTGCCGAGTACATGTCGTGTAAACGGCGGTAAGTGGTGAGAGTGTGTGAAGAAGTACACCCTGCAGGTTAAATATGATCTATTGAATAGCCGTGTCCATGAAAAGGACTTCGGGTTGCCTATATCAGTTCATAGACAAGTGAAAGTGGATACTCTAAAATGCGCAAGATAAGCGTGAGTGCTATGGATGGCGTTCTCGTGGGGAGACGGGAGCGGGTCCATAGTGGTGTATTGATATGGTGAATATGTGGACTCGTGTGCGCCACCTCAAAAGAGTTACTTGCGTGTAGTTCAGGATAGCCACCGAGTCAAAGCTGGCTTGCTGCGGTCAAACTCCACCACCCCTTTTGATAATGATGCATATGTAGTTAGTTCGATGGAAGTCTTGCTGATTACAATTGTACTCACGTTTGCTTATTTTATGTTTTGCGAGAGAGCGTCGGTCTCGCTAGTAGTTCCGCTTGGACTTGACGTTTAGCTTGTTACCTCAGCTACGATCTTGTGCCTCGGCAGATCTGGTAGATAGTCGCTTCTCACCTTTTTCATTTGTAGTTATGCGTACTGCACATGTTTAGCTTCCGCTTGTGCTTTGACTTGTATGCTCGAGTGTTGGGTCATGAGACCCATGTTTGTAATATCTCGCTCCTCGGGCCTAATGAATAATATTCGAGTCGTAGAGTTATGTTGTGATGCCATGTTGTATCTACGCATATTGAGCATAATGTGTGTATGTTTGAAATGCTTGGTATGTGTGGGATCCGACAAACTAGTTGTTTATCCTTGGCAGCCTCTCATATGGGGAAATGTAGTCTCGTGCTTCCGGCGATAGTAGTCCGCTTCTGCCGGTTCACGGAGTCCTGCTAGCCAAAGACTACTGCTTGGACACTTGATCGCGGCATGTGTTTCACCTCGTTCCTATATCCATCCTTCGGGAAATGTCACGCGGTGTTATTCGAGTCTGCCTAGCTGCTATAGCCCGGGATACCGAGTCCTGTTAGCCAGTGCTACAGCCCGAATATATACGTTGATGACCGACATGCTCGATGTGATTCATGTATGCCTGTCCCCATAGGTTAAGCGCCGCTTTGGGTTCACAACTAGCCATGTCGGCCCGGTTCTTTGTCATATGGATGCTAGCGACACTATCATATCGTGAGCCAAAAGACATAAACGGTCCGGGCCATGGTAAGGCGACACCCGTAGAATACCGTGCGTGAGGCCGCAAAGTGATATGATGTGTTACATGCTAGATCGGTGTGACCTAGGATCGGGGTCTGACAGCGTTGGTATCGAGCTTTGACTGTCAGGATTACCAAGCCAAACTGGTCAAGTTGTGTCTAGAAATGCTTTAGTTATGTAAGGAATCGATTGTGGAAGGGAACGTAAGGCTCTTTTACTCCTTATACCTCATGGCCTTCGATCCGAGTCATCCTCTTCTCTTCTCGGGTTTAAGAACTAGGCTTCTCATCTATCTATTAGGATGACGTGTTACTAATCCATAGACCTTTAAGATTGTCGGTTTTAATCCCGGTTCAGTTCCTACTATTCTGTGTGATAACCGTTGATCTCGTAATCTTGTTATGATGTTGTTGAGTGGTTATGCCACCATTCTTGCAGGATGTCTCAAATCATTTTGAGCATTTACAACCGTTATGCTGTCCGAGTCATCCTGGTCTCTAAATAGTCGATGCATTTGCAAATTCTTTCCTTCCGTTCGATGACCTTTTGGTCGAATAAGCACACCAATCGGTAAGTTGAGGTACTCTGTTGCCTCGACATATATGTTGGAACTATTATTATGACCCTAGGTGTTTAGGAGTCACCTAGCAATTTAGCAATGCTTTTGTATCCCAGTGTGATGATTACGCCATCATTTTGAAAGCATCCGTAATGCCATTTAGTAGTAGGTATTCTACTCTGGGTTCTTGAACCCGAGATTCATCCTACTTCATGTTGTTAGTATTTGCTAGTGCCTTTAGGATATTAGTAACCTTTGCGATAGTCCTCGAGGTCCGTGGTATTTCCTTCTTCCAAATACTACGAACCGCTTATGGCAGAAGTTCCTTGTTGAACCAAAACATCGCGATAAGAGTGCTCTTGAGGAGTTCTCCATTCATAACTGTGAATCTGCCAATTCTACCTTTCTGCATGGGTTATCCGGAAGAAATGTTGAACTTTGCTCGACATACTAATCGATGCATCCACAACTCAGAAAATTATAATTTCCCTTGAGTTGCTTTCTTTAGTTGCACCTCGACCATCCTCTATCAGTTGATAACCAAGGGTATGGGTGCATTCGAGGTCATCGATGCCTTTTACTCCTATGGTCCGTCAAGCCATTCTATTCCGGAATGACTAGGAGAAACAAACTCCAGTACCTCATCCATTTCTAGGATTGGGTCAAAGTAGTTGTATCCCGCAGATCAAAATGCCAATCCAGCTTTTGTTCTGTTCTACCTTGGAGTGTTACCATCTTTATGTCAAGAGTGTCATGAGGATTGCACTAACTCTCATGAATTTTTGACGTAGTGATACTTCTCACCATCGTCATTCATTCCTCGGTCCCGTGTTGTTGTAACCGGAATGCCGACAAGTGAGTTGTGATGTGTGAAATTAATACTCCGAGCAACTCGTTGCTTGGTAGTAAATGGACAATACTCTCATTCTTGGCGTGTTGGTTATTAAACCATCATCCTAAGATTGATCGTGCTACCTAGTCCTTAGTTCTGGTGCACTCTTCGATCTATGAGTTAGGATCCTGTCAAGTCCTCACTCGTTCAATCATATCGTCTTGCCCTCAAAAGCAAGATTGTTCTCGAGCTTAGTAACATACCGGTGGTTCGTGACTTTCCAAATATCTTCTTGGAAGTGTTACCGGGTTGTTTCCTGACTGTTATATTGGGCTCGTGATCAAGTTGGTTTCTTGTGAACCACCCCTTCTCCAAGAATCTGTGTTGGATACCCCTGAGCTAGTTGGTTAAGCTAAACAACAACTTGGAGAGTTGGAAGATAAAAGCTTGCCTAACTCAGTTCGATCCAAAGGGATATTCTTGTGAAGTGTGTGTTGAAGAAAGATGATATCCTCATCGATTGGTCCTCGTGATCAGTTGTAGGATCTATTGTCCTACCAATTCTTTGATTTGAGTATGGGCCATTGTCGAGTCAAATCAGAACCAACGATACTCGTAATGTTGTCTTACTCGTGGTTGATCCCTCGAGCATACACCATTACACCTTTTGGTCTGACCAGTGCTAACACTGTGTTCACATGATGGTGGAAGTCCAGTGATATGGAAATTTCGATGAGTTGCTGTTGAGCCCATCAGTAGCATTTCATCTCCCCCATGAGTCGTGTTGAACATCAACCTAGTGTTGGAAAATTGTGTAAGCATTTCTTCGTGTGAAGTTCATGAAGCTTATGCTTGGATGGTTGAAGAGACTTCCTCGAATTTATGTGTTTTAGGTGTAAGTTGCCGCCATGAATTTGAGAAAGGTTTGTTTTGCTTCCTCTAGAATCATTCCAAGTCAGTCATGCATGTGCGAAGTATTCTATGGTTTGATAGACTGATCTTCTTCATTCCGTATGTATCCCTAGCACACCAAGCCACTGATTGATTTGTTCAAGGAAAAGGAGTTCTTTCATAAGAGCTAATCATATGACTTATGTTAAACTTCAATATCCTCGATTATGGTTCCCAACCTGAACTCGGTAGTGTTTTATTATAAGACTACCATGTGGTCATGCTTGTCTAGGACAGTGTGTTCACAGGTTTGTAGCGGAACCAGCTCATATTTTGGAGCCTGCTATCGTAGTTCATATCCCGAGAATCTCGCAACGCCATCTCGTCGAATTGTGTTGCAAACTTTCTTTTCAGACATGCTGAGTCTGAAGTATCCTACTACCAATCGGATCTGAATCTCAGGCAGATATGATGGTTGGAACATTTGAACAGTTGCATTTCGTTCCCAGCTTGCACCGTCCTTGTGCTATCTCGCTATAGACTGTCTTCTTAGCAACTCTTGTCCAGGCTTATCTTCAAAAGTGGACTTACCATGGGTCCCCCCACCTTCGATGATAAACAAAATCATCCATTGCGTTGTCTTCAACAAGGTAGTCCACATCATCCACTCTAGTCCGGGTGTACCATTCCTTTGCATTCCACCAAATGATCGCTTATGATTGCCTTAGGCAGCTATAAAGAGTTCCAATGATCTATGGATCAAAAGTAATTCTTTTTGCCACTTAAGGGAATAGTTCTTGCGCCACCTTTCTCGAGGTGTCCCGTTACGGGATCATGATAAATATTTCATCGCCACCTTGACACCATCCACCATCTCTCTAAGCGTGGAATTGTTGCCACCAATCAAAACCCATCGTTTGTTCCTCCATCCCTCTCGATGTGTTTTGTGTCTCAACGCGAGATGTGTCACCGTCTCAGTCCGTGAGTCGATCATGTTTACTTGATCTTCGTGAAGATCGAATCATGTAGGGTTTCCCCTTCTTTCTGTTGTCGTGTCGGGTAAAGATCTCAAAGCAAAGACGTCAAGACCAAGATGATGGAGTAAATCAACATCTTGAGAAGGCAAATGGATCATGAAGATTGTGATAGTTTGTGACTTCCTTTTCCTCTTACCTCCGTCTTGAATCTCGGCGAGATTCTTGTTTAGTGGGGGTGAGTATCACAGCCCAGATCAGCCCTAGAGCTTGCTTGTAACAAGTGGCATTGCATCCATGCATCATGTTTAATCTCCATGAAACTTGAAATGGGGATGATCAAGCCCTAGCACCAAAAACAATTCAATTAGGTTCAACTAAAAATATTTTCAAAGAACCAAATGGACTTCAAAATGTTCCTCATATCTGGAAAAATGCTTTAAAACATAACCGGGGTGAGGCACATTTTCCATGACATTTGGACTTTTGAATTAATCCATATGGTATTTGCATTTGGGCATTTAAATACTATAAAATATTTTAAATGCTCAAATAATCTTAAACTCTTGCTGTTGGAAATATTCCAAACAGTAATATTGACCAGTTTAATGATTTTTGGAAATGCCCTGGCATTTTTGTTAAAGCCAAACATATTTACAGAAAATAGAAAACAGAAATAAAGAGAGAGAGAGAGAGAAGGCTTACCTGGCAGCCCACCTACCTGGCGCCCCAACCGGCCCAACCTCCCCCCCCTATTGGCCGGCCGGTTGGCCAGCCCAGCCCACCTACCCCCACCGCTCATCGTCTTCCTTCTGCCCGGAAAGGCGGGCGAGCGTGGCGAAGGCCGGGCGATGCCGACGGCCACCTCCTGCCTGGCTGCCTGCGTCCCCGCCGCCCGGACGCCTCCATGTGTCGCCACGCGCCTCCCCGACCCCCTGGACCCCCTCGCTCTCTCCCTCTCCCGTGTTCTCTCCTCTGCCCCCTCTCTCTCGCCCGGACCGAGCGCCGCCGTCGCCGCCCCTCGCTGCCTCGCGGCCACCGCCTCCCCCTTACCTCTCCGATACGCCCACGAGCTCCGCCTCTTCCCGCTGAACCTCTCCACCGAAGGAAGCAAGCTCGGATGGCCTGCATCGCCGCCCACGCCGTCTTCCCCATCTCCGGCCGCCCAAGATCGCCGGCGCCCTTCGCCGCCTCGGCGTCTCCCCGAGCAGCTGGGCCTCAATCGACTCCTGTAAGCCCCAGTCGTTTCCCCTCTTCCCCTCGTTCTCCCCTCTAGCCCCATTCCCACCGTGACGGAAACCCGCGCCGCCTATGACCGCCGCCCGACGTGCCTCCGGCCACCTAGTGGCCCGGTGTCGTGCTCAACCTTCTCCCAGCTGCATAGGTCCCGTGGGTGCCTCGCATGAGCCTCCCGGCCATCAGGCGTCGACCCGAAGCTCGCCCGAGCTCGGCGACCACCACGTCGGCCGGTGACGACTCCGGCCACCTTAGGCCCAGCCGCTGCCACTACTCGGCAGACGAGCGCCGCGTCACATAGGCGCCCTCCACGCCATTTGGTCGCCGGAGGAGGAAACCCGCACCCCTCCGCCGTCTCTGGCTCCGCCGGCGACGAGCCGCGGGTCAACTCCGACGAGTTGGCCCGGTTTGACCATGGGTTGACCTCCCCCGTGCGTCACTGACGTGTGGGCCACCCCCCCTGACAATTTAGTTAGTATTAGCTTAACACTAATTAACCTAGATTAGTTAGCTAGTTAGTTGCTGACTAGTGGGCCCGGCCCCACAAACAGCTTAGTTAAAATTAACTTAGGGCTAAATAACTGGGTTAAATAATTGTGCCACTGACACGCGGGACCCACAGGTCAGGTTTGACCTGGGGCGCCCAGTTGACCTGCTGACGTCACCCTGACGTGGTGCTGACGCCATAATCATTTTCTGGACTTAATTTAATTCAGGAAATTCCAGAAAATACTCTAAACTTCTAAAAATCATATAAATTCAACCGTAACCCGGATGGAAATAATTTATATATGAAAAATGATCAGAAAAATATGAAGAATCTGTTTATGCCATGATCATGCATGTTTGAACAAGTTAACCTCACTGAATAGGATGAATCATGATTAGGGTAATTTATGTAATAGCATTTGGAGTTGGAGTTCAACCTTGTTTGAATTCCACTTCAACTAACTTGATTATTATTGCATTAGGTGAATTCAGTACCTTAATATGACATGTCATTCATGTGAGCGTGCATTGCATTGATCAGTATTCTCTCCTGTTTGCGGTAATTGTCCCTCCGGTGAGCGATGTACCGACGATGAGTTCGATGACACCGATGAAGAACTATATTATCTTGAAGTGCTGAACAAGCAAAACCCCTTGTTCATTCGATACAATCCCACTCTCTCGCTCCTGCTCTATTTTACTGCATTAGGATAACAACGACTCATGTGTTACTTGCTGCGGTAGCTGAACCCCTTGATCCTTTGCATGACTGTCATTCCACGATAATTAGATGAAACCCACTAGCATGAGTAGGAGTTGTTTGAGCCATGTTGTGCCTACTCATTTATGCTTGCTTGTCATGCACCTCTTGCTTAGAGTTGAGTCGGGTCCGATTCATCGGGAATGAATTGGAATTGTTATAAACATGTCCTCGTGTGTGAGCTAAGTGTGTGAACACAATTTGGTAAAGGTAGCGGTGAGAGGCCATGTAGGAGTATATGGTGGGTTGTCTCATTGCAGCCATCCTCGAGGCCCTGAGTTACGTGTTTGTGATCCATGAAGCAGTTACTACCACGCATTGGGCCCAAACCAATGGACCCTCTCGGCTTCTTGACCACCCTTGTCCTCGGTCAGGGAGTTGCAAGTAGTTTCGGTGTTTGTAGCATCTTTGGGGCACGCAATAGCTGACCTTAGGGGTGGGTTGTGTTGCGGTAGGCACCGTGGTTGATGTACCGAGTGCCGTTTGGTATCTCGGAACCCCACACATCGTTCGGGGCTGTATGGGAAACCTTGGCGGACTCCTGCGGATGGAACCCGAATAGGCGATAAACTGGACTCGAGACTTGAGTGTTTAGGTAGGCGTGGCCGACACCCACGCTGGGCTTCGCTTGAAGGTTGCAGTACATGTCGTGTAAACGGCGGTAAGTGGTGAGCGTGTGTGAAGAAGTACACCCTGCAGGGTTAAATATGATCTATTGAATAGCCGTGTCATGAAAAGGACTTCGGGTTGCCTATATCAGTTCATAGACAAGTGAAAGTGGATACTCTAAAATCGCAAGATAAGCGTGAGTGCTATGGATGGCGTTCTCGTAGGGAGGCGGAGGCGGGTCCATAGTGGTGTATTGATATGGTGAATATGTGGACTCGTGTGCGCCACCTCAAAAGAGTTACTTGCGATCGTAGTTCAGGATAGCCACCGAGTCAAAGCTGGCTTGCTGCGGTCAAACTCCACCACCCCTTTTGATAATGATGCATATGTAGTTAGTTACGATGTAAGTCTTGCTGAGTACAATTGTACTCATGTTTGCTTATTTTATGTTTTGCGAGAGGCGTCGGTCTCGCTAGTAGTTCGCTTGGACTTGATGTTTAGCTTGTTACCTCAGCTACGATCTTGTGCCTCGGCGGATCTGGTAGATAGTCGAGGCTTCTCAGCCTTTTTCATTTGTAGTTATGCGTACCCGGACATGTTTAGCTTCGCTTGTGCTTTGACTTGTATGCTCACGAGTGTTGGGTCATGAGACCCATGTTTGTAATATCTCGCTCCTCGGGCCTAATGAATAATATTCGAGTCGTAGAGTTATGTTGTGATGCCATGTTGTATCTCGCATATCGAGCATAATGTGTGTATGTTTGAAATGCTTGGTATGTGGGATCCGACAAACTAGTTGTTTATCCTTGGCAGCCTCTCATATGGGAAATGTAGTCTCGTGCTTCGGCGATAGTAGTCCGCTACAGCCGGTTCACGAGTCCTGCTAGCCACTCTTGCTTGGACACTTGATCTGGCGGCATGTGTTTCACCTCGTTCCTATGTCCATCCCTTGAAATGTCACGCGGTGTTATTGAGTCCTGCCTAGCCTGCTACAGCCGGGATACGGAGTCTGTTAGCCAGTGCTACAGCCCGAATATATCGTTGATGACCGACATGCTCGATGTGATTCATGTATGCTGTCCCCATAGGTTAGCGCCGCTTTGGGTTCACAACTAGCCATGTCGGCCCGGTTCTTTGTCATATGGATGCTAGCGACACTATCATATCGTGAGCCAAAAGCATAAGCGGTCCGGGCCATGGTAAGGCGACACCCGTGGGAATACCGTGCGTGAGGCCGCAAAGTGATATGATGTGTTACATGCTAGATCGGTGTGACCTAGGATCGGGGTCCTGACAGTATCCCATATTTCTTTTGCATTCTCAAGACGGCTGATTTTGTGAAATTCTTCGGGGCACAATCCGTTGAACATGATATCACAAGCTTGAGCGTTGTATTGCAGCATCTTCAATTCTTCAACATTAGCTTCACGGTTCGGCTCTCTCCCATCAAATAATTCACCTTGCAAGCCAATACAAATAATTGCCCAAATGGCGGGGTTATGTCCGAGAATATGCATTTTCATCTTATGCTTCCAACTAGCAAAGTTAGTACCATCAAAGTAAGGACCTCTACGGTGATAATTTCCCTCGCTAGACGCCATACTCTCCTAGGTTGTGAAACCAAGGCTATGACCACCAAAAGCTATGTAAATCAAAGCAAATGGAAACCTGGCTCTGATACCACTTGTAGGACCTTGAAGTATGTCTAGAGGGGGGGTGATTAGACTACTTGACCAATTAAAAACTTAACCTTTTCCCAATTTTAGAGTTTGACAGATTTTAGCTATCTCAGGACAAGTCAAGCAATCATCACACAAATCAAGCAAGCATGCAAAGAGTATATGGGCAGCGGAAATTAAAGCATGCAACTTGCAAGAAAGTAAAGGGAAGGGTTTGGAGGATTCAAACGCAATTGGAGACACATATGTTTTTCGCGTGGTTCCGATAGGTGGTGCTATCGTACCTCCACATTGATGGAGACTTCAACCCACGAAGGGTAACGGTTGCGCGAGTCCACGAAGGGCTCCACCCACGAAGGGTCCACGAAGAAGCAACCTTGTCTATCCCACCATGGCCGTCTCCCACGAAGGACTTGCCTCACTAGCGGTAGATCTTCATGAAGTAGGTGATCTCCTTGCCCTTACAAACTCCTTGGTTCAACTCCACAATCTTGTCGGAGGCTCCCAAGTGACACCTAGCCAATCTAGGAGACACCACTCTCCAAGAAGTAACAAATGGTGCGTTGATGATGAACTCCTTGCTCTTGTGCTTCAAATGATAGTCTCCCCAACACTCAACTCTCTCTCATAGGATTTGGATCTGGTGGAAAGAGGGTTTGAGTGGAAAGCAACAGGGAAGGCTAGAGATCAAGATTCATATGGTAGGAATGGAATATCTTGGCCTCAACACATGAGTAGGTAGTTCTTTCTCGAAAATGGTAAGTTGGAAGTGTAGGTTCGATATGATGGCTCTCTCCATGAATGAAGAGGAGGTGGAGGGTATATATAGCCTCCACACAAAATCTAACCGTTACACACAATTTACCAAACTCGGTGGGACCGATTCAGCAGACTTCGGTCATACCGATTTAGTAAACCTAGTGACCATTAGTGATTTTGGTGGGACTGACATGCAACTTCGGTGAGACCGATTCGGTTAGGGTTAGGGCATAACGTAATCTCGGTAAGACCGATTACACAAACTCGGTGAGACCGATTTTGGTAATGAGCTTTCGGAGAGTTGGTCGAGAGTAAACTTCGGTGGGACCGATTTGCTCTTTTCGGTGAGACCGAAATGTTACAAAAGGGAAACAGAGAGTTTACATTGCAATCTCGGTGGGACCGATCGCTCACTTCGGTTAGACCGAAACATTATGAAGGGAAACAGAGAAATTACAATCCCATCTCGGTGAGACCGAGATCCCTATCGGTAGGACCGATTTGCCTAGGGTTTGTGGCAGTGGCTATGACTTTTGAAATAGGTGGCGCCGGGTAGGAAGAATCAGTGTGACCGATTTTGGCTTTAGGTTTAGGTCATTTGTGGATGTGAGAAAATAGCTGAGGGTTTTGGAGCGTATCACTAAGCACATGAAGCAAGAGGCTCATTAAGCAACACCTCATCCCTCCTTGATAGTATTGGCTTATCCTATAGACTCAGTGTGATCTTGGACCACTAAAATGTAAAATGAAGAGTCTTGAGCTTTTGAGCTTGAGCCAATCCTTTGTCCTTAGTATTTTGAGGGATCCACTTTCATCATCCATGCCATGCCATTCATTGAGCTTTCCTGAAATAATAGTCTTGGAATAGCATTAGCTCAATGAGCTATATGTTGTTATGAATTACCAAAACCACCTAGGGATAGTTGCACTTTCAGTGGCCTAATGCAAACAGTTTTCAAGAGAATGTCGTGTGTGATTGTTCATTGATCCAACACGATTTGTTCCTAGAAACTGTGTGCGTTGCCTGAGGTCATCATCCACGGTGTTTTCTCAATATCCGTTTGTAATAGAAAAACCCAATTAGCGGGCTAATTGGCCATTAGCAGGGTAATTGACCTGTTATTAATAATCCATTTATTAATCTAATTGACATTCATATTAAGCACATAATATATTTCATTTTCATATTAAGGAAGCAGGATTTCATAATTGAAATACATCAGAGTACAACATGATATAGCTTCAGCACTCAGCTACCCCATTACACAACTGCACCAGCACCAAGTTTCACATGCAACATATAGAACCTTTCAAAATTATCATCATAGACAATACATAGACAGATGCATCTCATCCGGAAAACTGCTGAAGCGGAAGGCGAATATTGAGCCTTCATTCATGTTGAAGGTCTTTGCAACTTTAGGCGGTGCACGTGGATGATTGATTGTCCATCCTTCGTCCTCTTGAGAACACTTGATTATTGAACCGTGGGTGTTGTATGAAAATCTTCCTCGCCTCCTGACCATAGAGGTGGTTTGAGAGGTAATCATCAGTGAACTGCTTTGGAAAGGCCTGAAAACAAGGATGTGTATAAATATCTTCTCTATATTGGAAATGGGGCAAAGGAATAAAAAAAGGCAAGGTATAATAGTTAGTACCATCTTGTAGTGAACTGATGTCTTCTTCATTATGCAGACAAAGATCTTGTTGTTTTTTGTCGCTAATTTCTTTATTCTAACAATCTTTCTGAGTTTCTTGACTTGATTGATATTCATGGAAAACTCATTTCCCCATATGCAAAAAGGGTCGAACAATGGGTCAAAACCTCGGACAACAGGACCTACATGTGCAAGACCAAATTGTTAAAAACCTAAATATTAGAATGGTTCCTGGAATTGCACAATAATGTGCTATTAGATAGCGGACCATGCACGTGCTAACCTCGATTGTAAACCTCAGTGCTTCCCATTGTTTCCTTGCAACACATATAAGGTAGTTAGTCATCAGGTTAAGTAAGGGTTTGCATGCTATCAGTAAAATATGTTGATGAAAAATAAGCACATTGCAGATTCATCAGATTAATTCAAGCCACATGGAGAACCCATTTATCCAAACCAAGCATGATTAAGAAGTAGGAAATATAGCACTTGTATATGTTTCTCATGTATTAAGTATTTAAGTGCAGCCAAAATCGATTTATTCCTCACATGCACAACAATACAAAATTCTACCAACGACAATTGGACATCGCATTGCATAATTGAACCAAGCAGTTAACTAAACACCACAACAAATGAACCAAACATTAACCGAGCACCATATTGCATAATATAACATACTCCTAATAGAAGATTAGACAGTTAACCAAACCAAGCATGCTTAGCCTAGTGGTGGGAAGGGGCTGATGCCTTCCCACCCACCCAGGTTCAAGGCATGGTACTTGCAATTTGGGTTTGTTGCACCAATTATACTGTAAGGGGTTCCCTTACAGTCTTTCTGTCAAAAAAAAAACAACTTGGAAATATAGCAATTTTATTTGTTTCTCATGTATTTAGTACAGCCAAATTCAATTTATTCCTCACATGGTATACAATAACAGAATGCACCCACAACAATTGAACATCACATTGCAGAATTGAACCAAACAGTTAACTAAAAACCACAACAAATGAACCAAGCGTTAATCGAGCACCACATTGCACAATATAACATACTCTAATAGAAGATCCATGATTAACCAAACCAAGCATGCTTAACAATTTGCAAATATAGCAATTTGAAAGTGAAACTATCCTTTGGTGGTTTTGGTAATTCCTAACAACATATAGCTCATTAAGCTAATGCTATTTCAAGATAAATATTTCAGGAAATCTCAATGATTGGCATGGCATGGGTTAAGAAAGTGGACCCCTCAAAATGCTAAGGACAAAAGGATTGGCTCAAGCTCAAAGCACAAGACTCTACATTTTATTTTTAGTGATCCAAGATCACATTGAGTCCATAGGAAAAGCCAATACTATTAAGAGGGGGTGAGGTGTTGCTTAATGAGTTTCTTGCTCAAAATGCTTAGTGATATGATCCAAAGCCCTCAACTACTTTCTCATATCCAAATATGTCCCAAACCAAAAGCCAAACTCGGCCCCACCGATTTGATCTATCCGGCCCCACCGGGTTTACTTGACCTAGCCACTGCCACAAACCCTAGTCTTTTCGGTCTCACCGATAGGGATCTCGGTCTCACCGAGATGGGATTGTAATCTCTCTGTTTCCCTTCATAACGTTTCAGTCCAACCGAGATGAGCGATCGGTCCCACCGAGATTGCAATACAAACTCTCTGTTTCCCCTTGGTCCAACCGAGATGAGCGAATCGGTCCCACCGAGTTTGCCTGACCAACTCTCTGGTTAGCTTATTACCAAAATCGGTCCAACCGAGTTTGTGTAATCGGTCTCACCGAGATTACTTTATGCCCTAACCCTAATGGAATCGGTCCCACCGAGTTGACATGTCGGTTCCACCGAAAATCCTAACGTTCACATTTTGAACTAAATTGGTCTGACCGAGTTCTCTGAATCGGTCCCACCGAGTTTGGTAAATTGTGTGTAACGGTTAGATTTTGTGTGGAGGCTATATATACCCCTCCACCCACTCTTCATCCGTGGAGAGAGCCATCATAACATGCCTACACTTCCAACATACAATTTCTGAGAGAGAACCACCCACACTTGTGTTGGGGTCAATATATTCCATTCCAACCACATAAATCTTGATCTCTAGCCTTCCCCAAGTTGCTTTCCACTCAAATCATCTTTCTACCAAATCCTATCCTATGAGAGAGAGTTGAGTGTTGGGGAGACTATCATTTGAAGCACGAGAGCAAGGACTTCATCATCAACACACCATTTATTACCTCTTGGAGAGTGGTGTCTCCTAGATTGGTTAGGTGTCACTTGGGAGCCTTCGTCAAGATCGTGGAGTTGAACCAAGGAGTTTGTAAGGGAAAGGAGATCGCCTACTTCATGAAGATCTACCCGAGTGAGGCAAGTCCTTCGTGGGCGACGGCCATGGTGGGATAGACAACGTTGCTTCTTCGTGGACCCTTCGTGGGTGGAGCCCTCCGTGGACTCGCGCAACCCTTACCCTTCGTGGGTTGAAGTCTCCATCAATGTGGATGTACGATAGCACCACCTATCGGAACCACGGATAAAAAATCTCCGTGTCAACATTGCGTTTGCTCCCTCAAGCCCCTCCCTTTACCTTCATATGCAATTGTTTTACATTTCGCTGCTATACTCTTAGAATTTCATGTGTAGGTTGATTGCTTGACTTGTGCTAATTTGCTAAAATCTGCCAAGAATTAAAATTGGGAAAAGGCTAGATTTTTATTTGGTCAAGTAGTCTAATCACCTCCTCTAGACATACTTTGGATCCTACAAGTGGTATCAGAGCTTTGTTCTCCATTTGCTTTGATTTCCATAGCTTTTGGTGGTCATAGCCTTGGTTTCACAACCTAGGAGAGTATGGCATCTAGCGAGGGAAATTACCACCATAGAGGTCCTTACTTTGATGGTACTAATTTTGCTAGTTGGAAGCATAAGATGAAAATGCATATTCTTGGACACAACCCCGTCGTTTGGGCTATTGTGTGTATTGGCTTGCAAGGTGAATTCTTTGATGGGAGAGAACCAAAACGTGAAACTGCCGCGGAAGAGTTGAAGATGTTGCAATACAATGCTCAAGCTTGTGATATTCTCTTCAACGGATTGTTCCCCGAAGAATTCAACAAAGTCAGACGTCTTGAGAATGCAAAGGAAATTTGGGATACTTTGACTGATATGCACGAAGGTACCGACTCCGTCAAGGAATCCAAATTGGATGTGCTTCAAAGTCAACTTGACAAGTTCAAAATGAAGGATGGTGAAGGCGTCGCTGAAATGTACTCTAGGCTTGCTCTCATCACAAATGAGATTGCCGGCTTAGGAAGTGAAGAGATGACCGATAGATTCATCATCAAGAAGATCCTAAGAGCCTTGGATGGAAAATATGATACCGTGTGCACATTGATCCAAATGATGCCCAACTACAAAGATCTCAAGCCAATGGAAGTCATTGGAAGAATTGTTGCTCATGAGATGTCACTCAAGGATAAGGAAGAGCTCCACAACAAGTAAAGTGGTGCTTACAAAGCCTCATGTGATGCTCCCACATCATCAAGTGAGAAACAAACCTTCAATGAAGAATTGAGCCTAATGGTGAAGAACTTCAACAAGTTCTACAAGAGTAGAAGCAAGGAAAGAAGTTCCAAGTCAAGGTCCTGCAATGAAAAAAGATCTTTAAGTCGTGAACGTAATTGCTACAATTGTGGAAGACCCGGACACTACTCAAATGAGTGTACGGCTCCCTACAAAAGAAGAGAAGATTCTCCCAAAAGAAGGAGTAGAAGAGAAGAATCACCGCCAAGAGAGAGAAGGAGTAGAGATGATCGTTATGAACGAAGACCCTCTCGGAGAAGCAAGGATTCAGAGAGGAAGGACAAGTCATCTAGGAGCTACACAAAACGAAGACATCAAGCTCATGTTGGTGAATGGGTATCCGGATCCGACTTCGACCATCACTCCGAAAGAAGTTATCACTCCGACTCCGAATATACTCAAGATGAAGGTGTTGCCGGTCTAGCACTTGTGTCAACCAACTCCTACGACATATTTGACTCACCAAATGAACGAATTGGGAGATGCTTCATGGCCAAAGGTCCTAAGGTAACACACCCCGAGTATGTTGATTTCAATAGTGATGAAGATGATTTGCTAGGAGATGATGATTTGCTAGGAGATGATGAACTTGGTAATGATCATGTTAATCAAGATAAAACAAATGATGATGATAATAAGAAGATTGAGCGTCTAACTAAAGAACTAAACACTCTTAAGTTAGCTCATGAAACTACCTTGGAAGATCATCGAGAACTTTTAAAGACTCGTGAGAAGCTACACTTTGAAAAGCTCAACCTTGAGCAAGAGCATGAGTTCTTAAAAGCAATCAATGATGATCTTCTCAAGAAAAGTTCTTCTTACATTTCCAAGCGTTTACTCTTGTCTACTTACATGCCACAAGTTAAATCTAGCAACAAAAGTAAGAAATATTCTTCTTCTAGTAGTAATAACAATCATGCTAAATCCAATGATGTTGCTTCTAGTAGTTCTCTTGATTCCACTAATGATTCTCTTAGCCAAGTTACACTTGAGCAAGAAAAATAGCTTATTGACGGGAATTATAGAGAAAGGTGTTCACAAGAGTCTTGCCGGAAGTAAGAAATTTGAGGAAATTGTACCAAGCAAGGAATACACTGGAAGAATCAAGGTGTTGGTTTTGAATGAAAGTTCAATGCCAATGGAGTTGAGTGGGAAGAAGATCAATACCCCAAGATGAAGTTTGTTCCTCAACAAGAGAAGTATGATCCTACTTCTTTCCAAGGAACACAAGCTCAAGATGATCTTCCACCACAAGACCACAAGCAGAAAGGCAAGGACAAGCTTCAAGAGGAGATTGATGCATTTGAAGAAGCTCCTAAGGCCTTGGTCAAGTGGGTTCCCAAGACTACATCAAGTTCTACTTCATCAAGTACGACTACAACTCCAAGGATTCCCATCAAGATGGTGTGGATCCCGAAGAAGAAGAACTAGAGAGTTCTT
Organism: Aegilops longissima; assembly: GCA_021605205.1. Lineage (NCBI taxonomy): Eukaryota > Viridiplantae > Streptophyta > Magnoliopsida > Poales > Poaceae > Aegilops > Aegilops longissima. The sequence goes on from CM038678.1 coordinate 542,471,282, forward strand.
GAGGGTGACTCCGCCAACATACTTCACTGTTATCATTTTGGCAATGACAAGTGCAAACAACTTCCATATCTTGCACTAGTTCAAGGAGTCACAAACCCTCTTGTTGGTAAGACAAGGGACAAGGTAACCTAATGTTGGGGAACGTAGCAGAAATTCAAAATTTTCCTACGTGTCACCAAGATCTATCTATGGAGAAACCAGCAACGAGGGGAAGGAGAGTGCATCTACATACCCTTGTAGATCGCTAAGCGGAAGCGTTCAAGAGAACGGGGTTGAGGGAGTCGTACTCGTCGTGATCCAAATCACCGGAGATCCTAGTGCGAGCAGACGGCACCTCGCGTTCAACACACGTACAGCCGGTGGCGTCTCCCACGCCTTGATCCAGCGGAGGGAGAGGTTGAGAAGACTCCATCCAGCTGCAGCTGGCAGGCGTGGTGGTGGTGGAGGCGTGGCAATCCAGCGAGGCCGCCAAGCACCATGGGAGAGGAGGAGGAGGAGGGAGGCTGCACCAAGAGGAGAGGTTCTCGTGTGTGTTGGGCAGCCCCAAACCTCAAGTATATATAGGGAGGGAGGCTGCGCCCCATCTAGGGTTTCCACCCCAAGGGGTGCGGCCAGCCCTAGATGGGGCTTGGGGAGGCGGCCAGAGGGAGGGAGGGGGCGCCCACTAGATGGGCCTTAGGGCCCATCGCCCTAGGGTTTGCCCTCCCACTCTCCCTTGCGCCTTGGGCCCCTTGTGGGGCGCACCAGCCCACACAGGGCTGGTTCCCTCCCACACTTGGCCCATGCAGCCCTCCGGGTTAGTGGCCCCACTTGGTGGACCCGGGACCCTCCAGGTGGTCGTGCGATTCTGGGAAAAACCGAAACTTTCCGGTGACCAAAACAGGACTTCCATATATAAATCTTTACCTCCGGACCATTCCTAACTCCTCGTGACGTCCGGGATCTCATCAGGACTCGAACAACATTCGGTAACCACATACAAACTTCCTTTATAACCCTAGCGTCATCGAACCTTAAGTGTGTAGACCCTACGGGTTCGGGAACCATCTGAACATGACCGAGGCGTTCTCCGGTCAATAACCAACAGCGGGATCTGGATACCCATGTTGGCTCCCACATGTTCCACGATGATCTCATCGGATGAACCACGATGTCAAGGACTCAATCGATCCGTATACAATTCCCTTTGTCTAGTGGTATTGTACTTGCGAGATTCGATCGTCGGTATCCGATACCTTGTTCAATCTCGTTCTTGGCAAGTCTCTTTACTCGTTCAGTAACACATCATCCGTGATCAACCCCTTGGTCACATTGTGCACATTATGATGATGTCCTACCGAGTGGGCGGAGATACCTCTCCGTCTGCGGAGTGACAAATCCAGTCTCGATTCGTGCCAACCCAGACACTTTCGGAGATACATAATGCACCTTTATAGCCACCCGATTACGTTATGGCGTTTGGTACACCCAAAGCATTCCTCGGTATCAAGGAGTTGCACAATCTCATGGTCTAAGGAAAAGATACTTGACATTTAGAAAAGCTTTAGCATATGAACTATGATCTTTGTGCTAGGCTTAGGATTGGGTCTTGTCCATCACATCATTCTCCTAATGATGTGATCCCGTTATCAATGACATCCAATGTCCATGGTCAGGAAACCGTAACCATCTATTGATCAACGAGCTAGTCAACTAGAGGCTTCCTAGGGACATGGTGTTGTCTATGTATCCACACATGTATCTGAGTTTCCTATCAATACAATTATAGCATGGATAATAAACGATTATCATGAACAAGGAAATATAATAATAACTAATTTATCATTGCCTCTAGGGCATATTTCCAAGACCTAATGCTTTCATGGTCATCATCTTGTGTGAACATCACTCTATGTCTATGGATATCCTTGCTTGTTCCTTGTGGGACTAATCCGTGTAGGTATTGAAAGTGCAACTCACTCCAAAGGATTGCTCCAAATGATCTACATCAACATTGAGCACCCACATCTTCAACACGTACATGAAGTCATCATCGACAAAACCTAAGGTTAGTTTATCCCTCTTAGGGGGAATATCACATCTAGGGGAGCTTTACTCTAATCAGTTGAGCTAAAGCAACTATAATTGTGTGAGCACAACAATGCTTTATGTAAAAGTGGTAACCCCACTTGTGCTTAAACGATGAGTATGACCTATGATCAAATGTTCTCATTTGAGTCGCCATCAATTAACTTGATAGATGCTAGAGTGTTTGTGCATGCTTTGTCACATATTTCATTTGTCATTTTATTGTGTGAGCATGTTGGATGCATATTTTACTCATTCAAGGACATCCATTTGTTGCTTTGATTGTTTGCCTTTTTCTCTTTTGCCAAATGGATGAACAAGAATTCCTAAGAAATCCCTCTAGCTATCTATGCTTTCCTCGTCTCAAACTCTTTTCATGCTACATCACAAAGTTTGATCAAGTCAGATTTGAACCACTCTGTGTGAGGAGCACTCGGAGTCCCCGATTCGTCATAGACTTAAACTTCCAAAACCTCTTTGTGCATTTTGGTCTGACCGATTCACCCTTTTCGGTCACACCGACATCACTAAGTTGATCTAGGTTTTCAATCTCGGTGGAACCGATTAGAACTTTGGTCACACGAGTTGCGATAGCTTGCTCCACGGTTTTGCATCTCGGTGCCACCGAGTTGTTCCACTTTCGGTCACACCGGCGAGTCGAGTTATATATCTTGTGGGTCAAATTTTGGAAATTTTTCCAAAACCTTTCACCCGCGCGTGACCTGCTCTGCCTCCTCGGGTCTCTGGATCGTCCTCTCACCGCCAGCAACCTCCCGCCGCTGGTCTCCGCCGCCGTCAACGGCAATCTGCCCCGCCGTTGCCGCTGTAGCAAGTTCACCGCCGAAGTAGGGTATGAACTTGATCTTTGTGCTATTCCTTAACTCCGATTGGTAGCACATTGCTTTGCCATGATTCTTGCCACATATGATATCATCCTGTCCAGTGAAAGCATCCCGTAGATTAGATTAGATTTGAAAATTTAGGGTTAGGTCTCCGCCGAATTCATCTCGGACCAACCGAGTTGTAGAAATCGGTCTCACCGATTTGGCTTAGGCCATTGCACATGCGTTTTCGGTCTGACCGAAAATTGCAAATCGGTGCGACCGAGTTTGATTCTCTGTGAAACCCTAGCAGTCTTGGTGCCACCGAACTGTGACTCGGTCTAACTGAGTTCACTAGTTTAGGTTCCAAAAGCTGCTTCCGTATCACCTTGTTTACAAATCGGTAGATCCGAAATGCTTTCCGTGAAGAACTAAAACTAAGTTTTTAAGTCATCTGTTTTGCAAAAACTCTGCACTTTGTGATGTTCATCTACTCTACCTCATCTACAACCTATTCACAGGGTCTACTGACAGTTTGCCTGCAAGATGTCTGATCAAAGTGACAGCCAGAACAGGTTAGAGGATCAGGAGCACTCCAAGCAACTTGCAAAGGAAGCAACCAGATCCAGGAAGAAGAGAACCTCAGAATCTAAGGATGAGGATTATGTGGCTATTGAGGATGAGGCCACTTCAAGGAAAAAGGTGCAGAAAAAGGAGTGTGGCACAACTGTTGCAAGTAAGCCAGGACTGAACAAAAAGGCACCTGCAAGGAGGATGCCAATGTCAAAGCCAAGGAAAGTTGCCACTGGAGAAACTATGAAGTTCACCATTGAATCTGAAGAAGAAGCGGTGGTGAGGACAAGAAGAAGAAGAGGGCAAGAACCACTCTGCCATAGTTCTTGGCAAGCCCTCAATGAAGAGATTACGAAGGAAAGAGGAAGAGGAAGAGGATCTTTTTGACACCCAAAGCTTAGAAGCTTATAGGAGAAGCAATCAAGTCAGGGGCTGCTCCATCAAGGCCCAAGTCTGCTCCCAAAGCTTAAACTCAGAAGCCCCCAAAGCCCAAGAGAAACACCAGAAGTATACCTGCTGAGGAAAAGTAAAAGGCCCCAGTGCCTGAGGCTGCTGATGATAAGGAAGATGATTCACTTGTTTTGAGAAAGTTGAAGCCCAAGATTCCAGACCACAATGATGCTCATCCAGTGGCTGAAGACATGCGTCGGAAAAGATCTTTGGTGAGACTACGAAGACAGTCGATCTTTATCTTTGTGAGGAGGAGGACAACGATTGATTACAAGTTCCACACAAAGGAACATCAAGATTTCTATGAGACTATCACCTTGACGAGAAGCACATTGTCTATGACATTAGATGGGTTGGTAGGAATACATCAAAGAAAATGAAGATCACTTTCCGGGAGTTTATGACGACTTCAAATCATGTGGAGTTGATAAATTTGTGGCTAAGAAGCTCACAAAATGGAATGATGAGCTGATCATGCAGTTTTACTCCTTGCTCACTTTTACCGGATGGGAAGATAGTTTGGATGTCGGAGGGTACTAGGTACCAATCCACAGTTGAAGAATGGGCCAAGCTGATCAATGCCCCTGAAGAACATGAAGATGACTTGGATGTATGCCACCAGAAGAAACACCACAACACTCGGCACACATGTACAAAGAGATCCCAGATAAAGCTTTGGAGACTCACAAGCTTGGATCTGTACACTTCTTGTTATGCAGTGCGCCTACCATCAGTTTGGATCCTTAGGCACATGGCTACCCAAATCTGGAGATCACAAGATGATCAGAGGACATGCTATCAATTTGCTACACTTGTTTGATGTGCCTCGGAAGTTCAAGGTTATGAGTTTGATTGCAGAAACAATCAAGAGGACATCTGCTGATCAGAAGAGAAGCTGTGGGTATCACTAAAAAAAAGACACATCTGTGACATTTTGGGCGAGCAATTTTTTCCTGTCATACATATGACACTTCTATGCGATAATTGTGACAAAACCGGTATCATCATAGATGTGGTGGGCTCCTACTTCTATGACAAAAATCATGACGAGAAAATGGGCTTTTCGTCACAGGCAGGCGGAGGCCTTACGCATGACATTCTTTGGGCGTCCATGGCGGAAAAACCCGTGGTAGAAGCGAGGGAGAAAATTTCGGGGAGTTCCCGATTCACGGTGGGAGGTCGGGGCGGCGATCGCGTTTCTCGTACGTCTGCGGCGTGTGTCGCGGCGTTAGCTCTAACGAACCCGGCGGCGTTGGGCTCTAGCGAACCGGCGATTACCGCTGCGAGCTCTGGCGTTCTTGAACCCGGCGATCGGGCGATGGCGATTAGCCCGAACCCGATCGAGCAATTCGCCGCTCTGCGCTAGCGAAGCCGTCGATGTTGCCTTTGGATGAGCAGTGAGCGTGGCGTTGCCTCTGGATGAAACAGGACCCGTGGTGTGGTGGAGGCTGGATGAGCGATGAGCGGTGGAGGGTGCCGTGGAGGGTGGTTGAGCAGGACCCGTGGTGTGGAGGTTAGATGAGCGATGAGCGGTAGAGGGTGGTTGAATAGTAGCGGTGGAGTAAGCGGTGGAGGCTGGATGAGCGGGAGCCGTGGAGGTGGAGGAGGTCGGCGGTAGCCCGTGGAGGTGGAGGAGGTCGATGGTGGAGATGAGCGGTATCCGTGGAGTCCGTTTTGCGATGCGCCACCCCTCCCGATGAACGGGACCCCGTTTGATCGTGGCGCTCCAACACAAGTTCGTTTCATCCGTCTGGCGATGCGCCACACCTCCCGATCAGCAGGACCCCGTTTGATCGTAGGAGGTCCGTTTAAATCCGTTTTGCGATGCGCCCACACCCTCCCGATCAATAGGACCCTCGTTTACGACCATAGGAGGTCCGTTTCCTCCGTTTCTTGATGCGCCACACCCTCCCAATCAACGGGACCCGTTCGAGCGTGGAGTCCGTTTCCTCCGTTGTCTTGATGCGCGGAGCCTCGTTCCATCGCTGTTCCGTCCAAGCCCTCCCGATGAACACGGCGGCGCATTCCGTTCCGACCAAGCGGTTGGCTCCCACGAGTTCCGTTGCCTCCCGATGAACACGGCGCATTCCGTTGCCCCGTGAACATGGCGGCGATCTTTGTTTCTGTTCGACCCAGCCATGTACGAGCCCTCGCCGTACTTATGCGTGGTAGGCGTTGAGACCCGCCCGTATGTACACATCGTGGCGTATTTTCTTTCTTGCACCTGGCGGCTATGCGTGCGTGTACATACTACGAGGGCAGCGCATCTCTAGCGACGCGTGCGGCGCCTCTACTATGACATGTGCGGCGCCTCTACATCGACCGGTATATGCGTCTACGTTCGCGACCCGAATGACAGCGCTATATGCGCCGACCAGGTGGGTCCGGTATCGAGCACTTCCTTGCGTGCGAAAATGTAGCGAGTGGATCGGCGGTCGGAGGCGAATCGTTTTTGCGGGACGCACTTCGCTGCGTGCGAAGATGTAGTGGTGGGTCCCGGTCGAAGCGAATCATTTTTGCGGGCTCACTTCCTTGCGTGCGAAGATGTAGCTGGTGGGTCCCAGCAGTCAGGGGGGTGAATCGTTTTTTTTCCCGGACGCACTTCCTTGCGTGTGAAGATGTAGCTCGTGGGTCCCATCAGTCAGGGGGGCGAATCGTTTTGTTTTTTGCCGCGCACTTCCTTGCGTGCGAAGGTGTAGCTGGTGGGTCCCGGCGATCGAAAAGCGTTTTTTTTGAAATCGGTGGCCCGTCCGGTGGGTCCCGCTGTCGGTGGAGGAATAATTTTTTCGCGGCGTAATAAGGAGGCACTTCCTTGCTGCGGCCGTGGACCAGCTGTCGGCTTCTCCACGTCTGATCCACGTCCGATGGAAGCCATTCCTTGACCATATTGACCACGCGCCCAAAGCACCGAGGCGGAGGGCGGCGGCGAGGCCTAGGAAGGGGCGACGGGCCCGGGGAAGGCGGCGATGGATGCCGCGTGAAATCGAGGTTCACCGGTTATTTGCGGTGTGAGGCTGCCGTCGCCCTTGAGAATAACGAGGGTGTGGGTGAGTAGATGGATGGCTTTGGCCAGCGCATTTGGGAGTAGTAGAGGCGGTGAGGCCTCACGCATCATATGTTGGCCACAGGAGGCGAGGAGCACGAGCCACGACCAAGCGCTGGTTTGGGCGGTTGGAGCAAGAAGACCAGAGGTTGAAGAAGCACTCTGACCGTTGGATGGACATCGTCACGTCCTTTGGAGCTAGAATCGTGCATATTGAGTAAGTTGACAAAGCCCTCCGTCCCGTCAACTTAGTAGGCCCTAAGTCAACTGCCACTATCTGGGTCCCAACTAACGAGGGTAGTATTCATTTTTTTGTGCGTAATAAGGAGGCACTTCCTTGCATGTGAAGATATAGCTGGTGGGTCCAGTATGTCGAGCCCGGCCTTTGAGGGAGGAGAAGCGAGCAGTCCATGGCGCTTGTTTGGCCATTGGGAGCGGGGAAGCGAGAGATTGAAGAAGCACGATGGCGTTGGATGGCCATCCAACGATCCTTGCTTGTCGTCAACCTTTTTAGGAAAGCCTCAAATCTGTGGAAAATAGCATACATCCCATCGCCATTATTTCTAATAATTTACAGCCCATTGCTAATTCTTAAGGTTTTTGGAGCCCGTATTCTTTTGTTAGCATTACAGCCCATATTGTACGATAAAAAATTATCTGAAATTTTGCATATTTGGTGCGGTCCGAACTGTTTTTAATCCGAAATTTTGACTCAATTCAAACTAATTTTAAAAATAAATGTATATCAATATAAAATCAACAAATTCTCCGCTTAAAATTAATGTAATTTAAAATCTTGAAATGAAAAAAAGATATTTGAAACTAATTGCGGTTTGATGTGTTTTAAAAATGTACACCATTTCTCATTACCGATGGGCCATTTTCTTGGCCAGCCGAATGAAAGTTCTCCTCGTCTTGAATGATTTGCAGCCCAACAAGCGACAAGCGACTTACTTGGCAAATCACAAAAAAACTGGGCTGTGGCGTGGACCCACTATCGGCCTCTCCGCGTCTGATACTCTTCCGATGGAATGTCGTTGACCACATTGACCATGCAGCGCCGAGAGCACCAAAGGCGGTGGGCGGTGACGAGGCCTAGGAAGAAGGGCGACGGGCCAGGGAAAACAGCGCGGTGGATGCCCAGCGGAGAAATCTGAGGTTCATTAGTTCGAGCTGCGGTGTGAGGCTGCCGTCGCCCATGAGCCTGGCTAGAGTGTGGGTGTAGTAGGGGCAATGAGGCCTCAGCAGCCTGACCGACCCTTTGGAGCGAGGCGGCGGTCTCCACAGGCGCTGGTTTGGGCGGTGGTGCAAGAAAGCAGCGATTGAAGAAGCGGCGGGACCTTCGATTCAAATCAAGCACTCTGCTACTAGAATCGTTTGTTGACTAAGTTGACAAGCCTGCGTGCAGCGTCAATGTAGTAGGCCTGGTCAACCTCCCAACCGTGTGCCCCGGATGTCGATGGGAGGAATCATTTTTTCGCGTAATAAGGAGGCGATTGATTGCGTGCGGCCGAGCCCAGTGGAGGGAGTAGGGTGGGCAGGGAAGCTGCAGCGGCATCACAATGAGCCACAAGAGGAGGAGCAGGCAGTCCACCGGCGTTAGTTTAGGCGGTGGGCGGGAAGATCGAGAGATTAAAAAACACGTCGGCCCTTGGATGGACCTCCAACGATCCTTCTGCTGCTAGAATCGTGTGTTCCTGACAAAGCCTTGCGTAAACAAGTCAGCCTCGAAATCATGGGCGTGTACAGCCCATTTGCTATTATTTTATTATTTTTACTCATTTTCTAATTCATATGGAATTTATTGCAGCCGTTTTCCATTTTAGAATTGCTGGCCATTTTACAGTCGATTACGAGTCAAAAATTAACTAAATATGTGGGAAATTTTGAGAATTCGCAAATTTTTCTTTGAGAGCGAAATATTCTTAATCCAAAATTAATAGCCATACTAAAAAAATTTAAAATAAATTAGTACTATGTCATATTAAATCAATGAAATCGTATAAGATAACGATGAAGAACAAAACAAAAAAACTAATATTCCATTTGCTATAATTTTTGAAATTTTCAACCTTTTGATATTACTTTTAACGGACATTGACCATACACTTTGGCGGAGCGGAATGCATCCTCCTCGTCTTGAAAGATTTGCAGCCCATTAATTGGAGAAAGCGAATAGGCCTAGCTTGGGTATTCTTCAAAAAGAAATACTGGGCTACCTATTTTCCCAAAGAACTGGTGCATGAGCATTTAGCTTTATTTATTAATTTACTTATTTATGTTTTAGGGGACCATGAGCATGTACCTGGGCCAGATTCATGTGAGAGCCTCCTTTCCAGTTAATTATGGGCTTCTCTATTGGGCCTTCATCAGTGGGCTGCATGTTATCAACAAGTGGAAAATGTGTTCCGTACAAAAAATAGTATGAGCTACGTACGGTACGGGGCACTAAAGGATCGAACCATGCAACGACTTCCAAAACATTGTGTTTGTCGTTCTAAGAACACATTTATTCAACCAACAGACGAAATATACTACTGATTGTACATTGAAAACAACAGCAACAACAACCAGGGCTGGGGGTGCAACAGAAGCAGTAAACAGGCCAGAAGAGTGAAGATGCAGCTCTCTCTTCCAAACCAAACATCAGCCATCATTACAAAAGGGCTACCAAAAAAGAACAATTTTATGCATCAAACTAAATAAAGATCCTACTACACAAGTATGCGCATCTAACTAAGCGGCTCGGTTAGGCGTTACTATTTATTAAGTTGTGGAGATTGGTGGCGGCTTGAACGGATGGGTGCTGAAGGAAACTCGGCCCGGTAATTGATGCGATACTTGCGACCCTCTCTCCTACTTTGGGATGCGAGGCGTGGCGGCACATATCAGGGTATGGTGCATGCGAGAGGCGCATAATGCAGCTGTGTACACAGTTTTGCACGATGAACGAAACGCGCTGCGATCGCAGTCCTTGCCATCGGTTATCTCACAGTTAATCGGATAATTCAGTCCGACAAACAAAAGCGTGTACCAAGGCTACTTACCAGCCTCGGTCAAAAATTCACGAAGGCCCGAGAGAGGTGGGATCCTGCTCAAAGACCTTGCGTGGCTGTGATTGTATTCCGCGAAACAACACGTCCGATGCGTGCGAATGATCATCAATCTTTCACCGTCGTCGATCGAGCCAGAACCACAACCCGCCATGCCACTTTTCTTTGAAAGGTTACGGGATTAGGAAGGGTAGGGACACCGGTGACCTACAACATCATATCAAGTTGGAGTCAAATAAAAAGGGCTCTTGATTTAGTCAATCTTAAGAGCGGCATGTTATGAGCATGAATATTTTTTCATAAATGTTGTGATAATATAAGCAAGCCATCATGATATCATAGGAAAGTAACATCTTTCTGTAACAGCCGTTTGTAGCGATATTGGAGTAGGCCAGCAATCGTCCAGCCATAGAAGAATCGACGGCATAAATGAAGCCCTTGTGTTCAATGGCATCGAGAGAACCATGGAGGATGTATGATCCTGCGATGGACATGCAGATTATCCACTTACGCGGTGACTGTCGAGATAGGTGAGACCGCGGTTGAAGAATGCAATTAGCTTTGAAGTCTTTATAATTCGCGGATCTTGTGGGCACTTGGCAGATTACAACCTTGAGCAAATCAAACTTGGTATCATGTTAGCTCTTGTAAGATTCCGAGTATTACGGGCGCGGTGCCAAAGCGATCTTGTGTTAATCGAAGGAAGGGGATCAATCGCCGGTGCGGACCTCGGCGAGCATCCAGTTTGTCGCGACCGTCGACGAGCACCATCAAGGCGTGTTCATGCCGACCAGTACATACCGTTAATGTAGCTTAGGCTGACGGGGATCGGATCACAGTGAAGGGGGTTGATGCTCGCCACCCTATGACCGCTATGCTGTGTGACACACCGTTTCTGAAGATCATGCGGCATCGGCAAGCAAGGAGCTGGCTTAAAAGCTCGGCATGAGGGCTTTGAGTAAGCGGTACAGCCACAGCGAGCCTTGGCGGCGGCATGGTGCTGAGGTTGTCCACCGCGAAATAATGAGCTTGATTACCTCGTGGTGGCGAATTCCAGCCACTCTTTGGTGGACGCTGCTTGGTTACGCCATTGTTGGTGCTTGGATTTCGGACGAGGGGGCGCCTTAGCGGGGATGGAAGCTTGGGCGAGATTTTGTGCGGACAAAGATGGAGAAGCGAATATGTGATGCGGGAAGTGGACGGGTGATGATGACTACTGACCTGCTGCTTGACTTCTGAGACACATACCAGCAATGTAGGGTCATATCGATGCGGACAACTTGCTTGAGTAATCACGATCTTGGTACTCCCTCGGTACCTACTACGATACTATGCCTAACTTGCTTGAGTAGAGTAGTAAGTAGGACTCTGCTCTACTACTAACCGGAGGAGTAGTATATTCTAATCTAAAATAGTTACAAACTTCAATGCAGAGATAGCAAGATGCCCGTGCATTGCACGTACCATCATCATCCAACTTGATTTTCTCTACTCCTACTCCTATAAAAGACTCGATTGGTGATGATGGAAGCGAAGGCGTGTTCAGCTGGGCGTGCGGTGGGCGGCGCAACACTATTCGATTTGTTATAAAAAACAAAGAAGAGTAGTAGAGATAGAGATATAGGGAGGAGCACGAGGTTGTGGGAGATAAGGATGAGCGAGGCAAGGCCTTATCGTAAATGTGGAGAGAGGTGCGGGTATCTTTTGTAAAATTGTCATAGTTGGCTTTCTATCAAATCGAGATATAGATTGGACGGTCTATATTACAAGATGGCGGGCATACCATCATCACCAACTCGGTTTTCTATAAGAGTAGATATATATATAGATATAGATAGATAGAGACTAGGGAGTACTAGTAAGGACACCATCTCTTGCCGTGTGCTACTCCTGCGCTCCATTCGGTGACGCAATGTCCCCTACATCCACTCCCTCCTGCGCTCCATTCGTGGTATTTGTTGAAATCTAGGGGCGCACTCTCGCGACAAGCGGCATCCGACTTCATCGACTGACGACTTCTTCCCGACCTTGGCAACCTCTTCCTCAACGACATGGGCGACAACCTCAGCATAGCAGTGCTGCTCCGTTACACCGTATGTGTTCTGTCCTTCTGTTGAAATCGTGGTAGAATTCATGTTTCTACTCTGTATCCTACTACTATGCTTGTCCACATGATTAGTTTCATCTCTGTTATAGCCGTCATGATTTATTTTGTGCTTATTGGATTAAATCTCGTAGTAACTTGCTCATATATTCAATGGCGCAATGTCCCTACAGCCACTCCCATTTCATGGGCGGCCTGGTCAATGCCTCCAAGGAGCCCTTCATCCTTGATATGAGTGCCGATGCCGTTTGTGGCTCGCCCGGCGGACATGGTGCATCACCTCACGGATCGTGCAGCGGTCACTGCTGGCCCTTAGTAGAGAACATCAAGTCACGAGGCGTGCTACGGTTCACCATGCGGAGTCGGCTGGAGCCTTTGCTAGTCTCGGAGGAGGGCGGCGTCTTCCATTTGATCGTGGGCACCGGCAAAGGCCAGCGAGACGCCGCCTGTCTCTGTAATGTGCGTCGAGGCGGCCTTGCCGCTGCTTGACAACGACCGCGAGGCGGATGTGCGGGTGCGTGGTCGGTGTTACTACCCTCCGAATCGGCGTGGGCGACACGGCCTCATCGAAAGGACTTGGACTGCGGGGGCTGGGACTATCCGCCAATGTGGACTTGGAAAACCCATGGCATCCTTTACCCGCCCGGCCAGCGGTGCAGGGACTCAAGGAGGTTCACTGGACATATGCATTATCAAGTGCACTTAGAAAACATGTAGTGTGTGTTTGGTAGCTTATGGCCGTGTCTTTGCGCTTTTGATTCCGTAAGCTTGTCGTTAAACTTGAGTGGCTTTCACATGATCCTTCCTTTGAACTGCTCCTCTCGGTGGTGATGTAATACACTTTGGGTTTCATTTGATAATGGATCCGGGGAGGAGCCTCCCTGTTCTTCTAAAAAAATATGCATTATCAAGTTAAATGTTGATCATTAGTCTTCGCTCAATGTAATCCGCTGTCTAAGCATGTGGAGACTTCCATGCAGGATCTTGCTCTATTGGAGTATCGCGCATGAATAAAAGTGTATCCGTTTATGGTTTAGTCTAGAATCTTCCATGTATGAATTTTTACTACGATCTTGGTGAAAGACTTACGATGAACCATTTCTTACATCTCCTTTGCCCCTTAGAAGTCATCTGATTTAATCCCTCCGTCTAGGTGTATAAGGGCATAGTTAATATTACTTAATAGTATAGCCAACTGTTGACTATAAGAAAGTGCCATGTCATCTGTAGCCAACATGTATAACAATCGATACTCAAAAATAATTCTTAAAGATCATTTCTTGCAAAGCACAATAAGTGTTATTTCTTCACAAGTTTTGGATGCAGGTTGAGCAGTTGAGCGCTTTTGTTTGCAAAAGATACCTTTTATCTATTTCACCGGATGTTTGTGAGCTCTAGAGATGAGATAATATCTGAAAAGACCTATCGATACCCGTTACACATGAGATGACCCCCACATCCTTTGTCAAAATAAACAACTCCCGATCAATGCATTTCACTCTTGGTATAGCATACGGGCACCTTACTACTATAGATTAGTATGACCAAAATTGAACTAACATTATATATAGTACGATAAATCTGATGCATGTCACCTAAAATTATATCATTCAAAACTATGTTCAAATCTGAATCCAACGATATAGTTTTGTTGACATGCACTAACATTTTGTCGATTAAATCTCGATCAAATTCAATGGGGACTAATAAACCATGACCGATGTAGTACAAGTGTAGAGGCGGCGCTGCAGGGAGTCTCACCTCTCACCCCACTCGTGGCGCGGCGATAAAGCCGTCATATCACAAAACCAACCACTCCCGGTAATAAGTGGCATGGTAAAATAAGCGGACAAGCAACCATCACATCCCTCTGTCTTTTTAGCATTTCATCTCTCTGCATTTACTTTCTCCGGTTCATCTACTTTTCGATCCCTAGCTACTACTCCTAGGGCCGGTTCTTTTGGCGGCTTCCCGACTTCTCCCACAAGACTAGTCACGGTGGAGAGTAACAATAAAGCGCCTCACTCATTTATTTGGGCTTCTAAACTACTACTCAAGTCTGGTTTATTCCCCACCATTGTAATTTGTGCTAAATTTTGACCAAAGATTTAACTGATAAAATGTTACTCCCTCCGTCTAGGTGTGTAAGTCATCTTACGAAAACCAAATAATCCCAAAACACTTAGGCGCGGTGCATTAACTTCTACCTTGTTTCTTGTTTCTTGACATATCAACCAATAAGAGATAAAGAGTGTGCATGCTTTTAATGACTTGAGATATCAAACACGACATGCAGTGGTTAGTTCATTGCATGCAATACTATTAATTAGAAAATAAACATTAACGTTTCTCGTTTTCTCCTCCTCCTTGGTCATGGTGCACTGCCTAAGATGACTTACTCACTTAGACGGATGGAGTAGTGCATGTGACATGCACTAACATTTCATTGGTTAAATTTATGATCAAAATTTGACACAGATTACAATGGGGACCAATAAACCAGGACAGAGGTAGTAGTTATGGGATTACTAATCTAGAAGCCTAAAACAAGCTGGTCCCTGGTACTCCTACTAGTAGTAGTACTCAAGTTGGAATTCAATTGCACGACACAGACATTAGGCAAAAAATTCGATCTGAGGGTGTAGGAAGCGGTTTGGTATTTTGCATGCCTTTCCAACTAGTGAGATACTCCATTACAAAGTCTGACGGAGAAATAACCACAGAGAAGGAAGCTAAAAGTAAACAATCAAGCGAGCATTTTGCATTTGTTTTGCATTGAATCGTTTCTCAAGCTTGACTAGTGTTGTTTTTCTACTTTTACAAAAACCGGATCGTAATGTTAAAACATGCATTTGCACGTACATAAGTAATAATAGTACTCCCTCCGTCTAGGTGTATAAGTCTTCCCTCCTTCTTGGTCACGGTGCACAACCAAATATGACTTATTGACCTGTACGGAGGGAGTAGCACAGTCTGCAAGCATATATCGAGAGAGACGTGTAGTGCGATAGTATATAGTAAAGTTTATGCTATATGCACGTACTTGAAAAATGCGTCTGAATACACAAGGTTTCCAAACTTTCCATTTACATACTTAATTAAGGCGCTAAAATTCCTGAACATTCGGGATTTATCATTTCGTCCCAAAACTAATGAGATCGCCTTACGAAACAAAAATTATACTCCTCCTAAAGCCATGGCGCTCGCTTGAGGCGCTTGCGGCCACGCCACGAAGTGCCCTAGTCTTGTGACCGTTTCCCAGCGACACAAGCGCATCTTCCTCAGCCTACGCAACTCGCTAGGTGCTGATTGGCGGCTTCTTTGCCGAAGCGTAGCGATCTCACGGTGTGGTGATCCGGCGCCAGCAATTACTCCGCCTCATGGAAGCATGCACCCGGTCCACGTGCATAGCGTAGATGGGCGCTTGGGCCGCACTCGAGGCGTCGGCAGGGCGTCCTCCGCCACCCTCACGACCCTCGCATGGCATTACGCCAAAAGCCAATTGCACGACTCTCTCGGGCGCGACATAGGCCTCCCGGGCAGCTTGTTCATGGTGCGCTTCTCTTTCTCGGCCTTCTTCTCCGCCTCTATTTTGGCGCTCTGCTGGAGGCAAAGCCTCGCTGGCGACATCCATTTCTTTCAAATCTCCTCAAAATTTGGGGGCTCGGCGGGCGGCGCGGCATTCTCCTCGTGAGAATAGCGAGTCCTCGGCCTTGCGTCTTTGGCGAGATTGGAAACACCGGCAGCGTCCACCTCGGCGTCGTCGCGGCGAGCGGAACAACAGCGTCCTCCTCGATTAGTGGCAGCGAGGAATGGAGCAGCGACGCATCGCGTCGTGGCGAGGCGGGCGCCCGGCGCTTCCTCCTCGACTAGTGGCGGCGAGGCGGAACACCGGCGTGTCCTCCTCGAATGGTGGCGGCAAGGGCAGGCGGAGCGTGACCATCCGCGCGGTGCAGCGAGGGCTCCTAGGGCTTGGGAGGGGCGATGCCATGGTGGTTGACGTGAGAGGGAGGGGAGATAGCGATGAGCGTGAGCGTGTGATGACCCACAAGTATGGGGGTTCTATCGTAGTCCTTCCGATAAGTAAGAGTGTCAAACCCAGCGAAGCGAAGGAAATGATAAGCGGTTTCGACAAGGTATTCTCTGCAAAATCTTGAAATAAGTGGTAACATATAGTTTTGTGATAGGATAATTTGTAACGAGCAACAAGTAACAAAATTAAATAAAAGTGCAGCAAGGTGGCCCAATCCTTTTTAGCAAAGGAAGCCTGGACAAACTCTTATAATAGGAAAAGCGCTCCAGGACACATGGGAATATCGTCAAGCTAGTTTTCATCAAGTTCATATGATTAGCGTTCGGTGCTTTGATAATTTGATATGTGGGTGGACGGTGCTTGGGTGTTGTTCTTACTTGAACAAGCATCCCACTTATGATTAACCTCTATTGCAAGCATCATAACTACAACAAAAGTATTAAGGTAAACCTAACCATAGCATGAAACATATGGATCCAAATCAGCCCTTACGAAACAGCGCATAAACTAGGGTTTAAGCTTCGCCACTCTAGCAACCCATCATATACTTATTACTTCCCAATGCCTTCCTCTAGGCCCAAATAATGGTGAAGTGTTATGTAGTCGGCGTTCACATAACACCATTAGAACTGAACAACATACATCTCATCAAAATATCGAGCGAATACCAAATTCACATGACTACTAATAGCAAGACTTCTCCCATGTCCTCGGAACAAGCGTAACTACTCACAAAGCATATTCATGTTCATAATCAGAGGGTATAAATATGCATATAGGATCTGAACATATGATCTTCCACCAAATAAACCAACTAGCATCAACTATAAGGAGTAATCAACACTAGTAGCAACCTACTAGTACCAATCCGGACTTGGAGACAGAATTGGATACAAGAGATGAACTAGGGTTTTGAGAGGAGATGGTCTTTGGTGAAGATGTTGATGGAATTGCCCTCTCCCAATGAGAGGGCGTTGGTGATGATGATGGCGATGATTTCCCCTCCGGGAGGTGTCCCAATGAGCAGCTCTGCGGGCCCTAGATTGGTTCCGCCAGGTTAGCCTAAATGGCGGGAGTTTAAATCGAAAGGTTGCTTCTGATTTTTCCCGACGAAAGACCTCATATAGCGAGAAGATGGGCATCGGAGGGCCACTAGGGGCCCACGAGGTGAGGCACGCCCTCTGACAGCCCCCACCCTCGTGGATAGGGTGTGGGCCCCTGGTCTTTATCTTTGGCAAGGATTTTCATTATTTTTATAAGATGTTCCGTGGAGTTTGAGGACTTTTGGAGTTATGCGAACATGTCTCTAATATTTGCTCCTTTTCCAGCCCGAATTCCGGTACGGCATTCTCCTCCTTATGTAAACCTTGTAAAATAAGAGAAATAGGCATAAGTATTGTGACATAACGTGTAATAACATCCCATAATGCAATAAATATCGATATAAAAGCATGATGCAAAATGGGCGTATCAGCGTGAGGGAGGAGATAAGCGTTATGCGTGGGAGGCCTGCGATATTTATAGCGACAATGGCACACTGCGTAAGATATGGTGAGCTGCCTTGACTTAACTGCAGGTCGATTCGTCATTAACATGTGGGCGAACCTGTTGGGCCCATATATCGATGACAATGCACCTGCGGTTAAGTAACAACTACGTGGGCATATTTGTTGGAGTAAATTACGGGGGCGAAGGGTGGAAATATTGCTGGTCACAATGGATTGGACAAGCGTGGGGAGAGAGTCATGCATGCAGATTTTTCACACGGGGTGGAGTGGTGGGACATGGGAGGAGGGAGAGTTTGGCGGGCATATTGTTTCCACACATGGAGAGGAAAAGATTTGGACACGAGCAGGGCTTCCTGCGGTATGGGGAGCGGTGCATAATAAGTCATCTTGCATGCCGGGCTAGGTATAGTCTCAAGTCATTAAAACATACACACCCACACATGTTCATATTTCAAGGTGCACTAAATTATTGCATGCGATGATTAAGGCTGGCCATAATGGTGGTATCTTAGCTGGTATCATGCTGCAGGAATACTAGCAAACATGTTGATGTGGAAAAGAATTAAAGAAGAGAGGGGGTTAGAGTAACTACTGTTCATGCATGCATTGGTAAACACATTTTTGTGAAAACGACAACACTAGTTGAGTACTTTTGCGAGACTTCAAAAACTATTCCACGCCTCTACTATCTTGCTAAGAGTAGGTGAAATTTTGAATTGAGCCCTTTAAACTAGAAGGGAGGTAGTGGTACTCTAATAGCTAACCTTGTTGTGATGACAAGATAGGACATAGCACGCTTTTGGACGGAGGAACTAGTGCGCATTGTGCATTTAAGTTTTATGCGAAAGTCAATGTACCTCTACTTTCACGGACTTATAGAAAAATGTATCAACATTCACAATGTCAAATCAATATTTTTACACTCATTATAAAGCGTAGTTCTTATACTCATTATAATCAGTATTGTAGATATTGATATTTTTAGTATAAATTTGGTCGTGGTATTTCATTGATGCCTGTCAAAGCGTGGAGGAAGCAGAGCTTAGGGCTTGCATTGCCGGTCTCTACATAGGTATTTCTCTTCATAATCCTGTAATTTTAGAGACTGATTGCGCTTTTGTGGTAGCGTCTCTTGCATCGGGGGACTATGACATGTCTGCTATGCGTGACCTGAAGATGAAAGTGTTGAGCATCTTGAAGTTGATCAACAATCTTCAATTGTCAAAGATTAGCCGTTCGGCCAATAAGGTGGCACACTTAATCACTAAGTATAGTTTTGACAATAGATTAGATGGTATTCTTGTAAATAACGTACATACATGTGGTGAATATTATGTCGAATGAGTGTCTTGGTGTGGCTGGTTAATTAATATAAGGTGATGTTAAAAAAAGTATAAATTTGGTCAAACACTTTGCAAGCGGTTGATGGGAGTAAAAAGGACCGGAGGGAGTATCATGCATCGGAGTAGGCAAATTTTTTCTCATTTATAGCGGTCGAAGTCTCAAAGGCGCGACCCGCGAGAAAGCGAAAGGTCGTGGGAGGCGTGGTTGATGGAATTAAGTGAAGTTACATCCACAGCGCCATGGCATAACGTCTTGACGAGGCGAAAGCTATCTGCGTCGGGCCTACGATATGGGTCTAGTAGACATGACATCTAGTGGGCCCCGCATAGTTCTCGAGAACTCTTTGGGGCTTGCAGCCGTTTATCCACCGAGCAAGCCGGCAACCCACGCCGTTCGCCGCCCTACTCGTCCCGTCTTCTACCTTACAACAGATTCGCTCCCGTTGTCCCGTCCTTTCACATTAGTTCGCTCCCAGTTTTGCGAGGTACAGCAGTTCAACTTCTCTAACCCTCCTCCAAAATCCATGGCCTCCCAAATCTCCATGGTGGCAGCTGAGTACCAGGTTAGAGCCATCACCGGCGATCAGTTCATCATCATCTACACCGTGGATCATGACGGTGAAAGCATGGCTTGCTCGCTTCCTCGCATGTTCAGCAGTTCAGCGGATGAGTGGGTGGCTGGGCTGAGATGTTGAGTACACCACAGTCTGGGGCGAGAGAAGGATCTAAGGGCGAAGAGAGGAAGAAGCCGCCATGATCCGGGTTTGTGTACATAATGTTTGCTTGGTCTACCACATGTGCCATGCCGATGTTGAGTGCGAGTTTTAGAACTTCCTCAAGGACAAAAGAGTGAAATTCGTTCTTGTAGGCTTTAAGAGCAGCGAGGATGTCCTGCATCGGATATGTCTCGTTGTAGGCCAGCCCTTGATCTCGAGAAAGCAAGCACGGTGTCCTCCTCTCAACCTTCAATGTTGACCTGGCAGCAGCCATGATTGATCCTTAAATGCGCTAAAGCTGAAGAAACCTCATCACGAGTTTCATCGTGCATGGGAGTCGAAGACATTAGATGAAGATCACATCTGTGCGCAGCAATGGCTGCCTACCTTTGTTTAAATATGTACAAGGGTTGGATGAAGAAGCGAGCCCGGTGTCGGTCAAGCAAAAAGCGTCGGCGAAGAGGAAGAGGAAGAGGACAGGGCGAAGTCGGGGCGTGGACTCGGACTCGAGTAGGTGGCGATGCGTCGCTCATGCTGGATTACTTTCTGCGATGTCAAGCGGACTAGTTGCTTGATTTATTTTCAAGGGTGTGTTGTCTTTGAGGCCCAGCAGAACTATGTTTAGAGCCCTCCACTATGTACTCGGTTCCACATTTCTTAAAAAGCCAGCCCGTATATGCAGGATGGCAGTTGAACTTTTATGGCACGGTCACACAATGTGAAAGATTTCGCATCCACTCCAGCATGGGCCCGCATGCATATAAATTAGTAATATATTTGCCCAACTTACCCAAGGACCAGTGTCACGGGGTGTTGCTTAGCGTGAAAAGGACCAAGGCAGCGCTTAGTTTATTGGCTCACGAATTTGGCACGGAGCAAGTAGAAGCATCGATGCCTAGAATTTTTTACTTGGCACCGGGCTGGACAATGTAGGGCATCGATGCTAAATGTCAAAAAGCAAATTTGGCACCGATTATGGCCTACATAGTGGAAGGCCTTAGTATGTTCTTTCTTGTTTTTTGAACTCTTTAGTACGTACAGTAGTACTAGTACTATGTCTTACTACTGTTCTTCTTGTAGTTGGTACTCTGCTCGTATCTTCGTGTTCCTACTGTACTTAATCGTTAGTACTAGTAGTATAATTTGGGTCGGTCGATTTGTGAAAGAAGTTCGGCGGGCGAAGGAAGAAAGAGCAGCGAAGAGGTGGAAGAAGCCCTTCTAGCCATCCATGTTGCATCAAGCGGCTCACATAAGTCGGTGACCCAAATTGCTCCTTGATTGCAGGATCCACATGGCATTCAAGGCCTCGAAGGTAGATTCAGCGTCACTTTTAGATTTGCGGGCTTAGGCCTGTGACAGCTTCGCCGCGGCAGCCACCATCGCGCCTCCTCCGCGGTAGTCGACAATTACACACTAGTTCCTCCTCGCTTGGCGTCTTTGGAGCACACGCTCGTCCTCCTCTTTGTATCTTTGTGTGCATAGACACGGCTCCACCAGCTGCCCGTGTGCTTGCAGCGTGGCGGTGTGAGGAGGGGCTGCGGCACGGCGTGGGGCAAGCCTTGACTTCATGGCACGAGGATGGCGGCGACACGGCGGTGATGGGCGAAATTGTTGGCGGAGCGGGCGAGGCGCCGGCATCTTGCGGCGGCGGCATATTGATGAGTCTTGCGTGAGGAGCTTACTTTAGTTTTATTCAAGGTTGGTCAAACTTAAAAAGAAAACCGTACTAGTACCGTAAACATTAGACTTAGGCAGCGCTTTTATTAGTTAGTACCACAGCCACGATCGGAATCCTGTGCAAGCGCATGAACCGTGGCAGCGATCGATCGAGCAGTGCATCACTTTATCGCTCGAAGGACATCCACCAAACCTTTTGTGTGTGTGAAAACAATCCTCGAATATTACTCAACTTTTTTCACAGGAAAGTTCTTGGCTGCAATATTTCCATATATTTGAATTTAGCTCCAGTTCATGTTTATTTGGATTTGGGCGTTTTGGTGCACCCTAGTTTTTTTAATACTGATTTTGTGTGTGTGGTGAGAGAGAGCGTGTGTATGTGTCCATATATGTGTTGTGGCGGAAGGGCAATGTGGAGGCGGTGTGCGTGTGATCTGAGACATAGAGAGGTGTGAATGTGCAAATGATCATGCATGAGTGAGACATAGATAGATGCCGATCGTTGTGTATACATGAGAGAGCGGTCTTCTAGTTTACTTGTGTGTGTGTGTGTGAGAGAGAGGCGAGAGAGAGAGAGAGAGGGAGAGAGAGAGAGAGAGAGGAGTATCAAGTAACACAACAACCATCTCTCTCGATTAAATCCAGTCCCTCGCATGCGATCGCATGCAACACATGCATCAGCAGCACATTTGACACCCTCACCCCCCTGCCCACCTCAAGGCCGCACAATCTCTTTGTGAATACCCATTTCTCTCCTTAGGTTTGTTTTCTCTCAATACCACACAGACAGGACACCGCACACACACACACACACACACACACACACACACACACACACACACTCCCCAGGCACACAATTCATCCCCATCCAAGGTTATCTGGCGACCACTCTAAGCATGTGCTTCTTTGCACCTCAACATGCACAACACCTCAATCTTCAAAGGGGCATCGAGCAGATCAAAGATGGCGACCACACCGCGCTAGAGAATGCGGGGTCATTTGGAAGCGAGGTGATGTGGCGGACGGTGTGACTCCTCCCCACCCTCTCTCTCTCTTGCACAAAATTACCAATCCCTCTCTCCCCGCACAAAATTGTCAATCCCTCAACCCACGAGATCCTTCCCCTCTCGTCCATGTTTTTCCAGCTCTCTCATCAAACATGTTGTTTCTTCTCCTTCCACGTATACAGAATCCGGATGCATACGCATATCACGTATATTACATGTCTCCATCTTTCTCACAGACCTAACTTCTTCCTCTCTCTTTCTCTCTCTATCTCTCTCTCTCTCTCTCTCTCTCTCTCTCTCTGTCTCGTTAGGTTTATCTCCTACTCTCTCGTCCACATACATACAATCTTTCCCGCCCTATCTGCTCCATCTTCAAAAGCTCTCTCTGCACGTTTCATTCACATTGGGATATGTCAAAATGTTGCTTCTATAATGGCTGATGTAGAGTTATGGTTGTTTTGTTGCATCCTACAAAGTAATAACTATGAAATGCATTTAGATTCTCATTTATTGGGATTATGTGAGTTTGAGCATGTTGTGAAGTACTATAGACCTTGTATCCATCTTGGGATTCGACAATGTGTAACTATTGAATTGTATAGACCATTACATTCGAAGTCAATAGCCTAATATATTTATTTCACAATTTCAACAAATGATTAGTTCACTACAAACTAAGAAAACAAATGTGTACTCCCTCCGTTTTTATTTAAGTCCGCGTATCGCATTGGTCAAAGTCAAGTTTTGTAAACTCTCGAAAGCTTATAACAAAAATATTAACATATACAATAACAAATAAATACCATTAGATTCATTATTGAATGTACTTTCACATCATGCATATTTGTTATGGTAAATGTTTATATTTTTCTATAAACTTGGTCAAACTTTAGGAAGTTTGACTTTGGTCAAACCTAATATGCAGAGTTTACTACAACTACTGCTAGTTGCTTGGCGAATCACTCAACACGCCACGAAGTCGGTGTCACAAAATTTTGAGGTTGGCGGGAAAATCTCCCGCGACCCTGATTCGAGCAGTGGGAAGTTACCATCATAGCCCTCGGAACAGGCCTATGGATGACGCTTGGGAGTAGTACACCTGAATACTCCCCATTTTCTATCCCCACCGCAAAATAGACTTCTCCACGGCACTGCAGCCTTCATGCTCCTCCCCTTTACATCAGCGCACTCGTCCACCGCAGCGCATCTGCCTCATGGACGACCTCGTACTCCGCACTGGATCCGGTCCACCGTCGTCGTCGTACATGGAGCCTCTTCCCCGACATCGTCTTCCGTCTCGGATCTGCTTCGGAAGCCGGCGCCAAGTCTTGAAAATACCACCGTCGTGGACAATGGCCCGACTCCGTTGCCGACCATGACTCCACAGAGGCCGCCTCGACCATCGTTCTCCTCCTCGATTGGTAATGTGTGTATTGAATCACTTAGCGGTACATGTGCGGTTCAATTTTGTTCATACCTACCCTTCAAATTTCCTGGGTGCTATTGTTCCGTAAAAGTAATAGGTTATAGCCTACATTGTCCAGCAGAATATCAGCTTGTAATTGTGCATCGCTCTGTATCGTCTTGTTCTTGGTAGGTTTTCATCGAAACTAGTAGTGTGGCAAATGATGGAAATGTTTTAGAACTAGCAAGATGCCCATCGTTACGCATCAAGATGCATTGTATGAGTAGTTTATCTTGTGGGAGAAAAGGATGAGCGAGGGAAGGCCTTATTTACAAATCTGGAGAGGGTATGGGTATCTTTTGCAAAATTCCCATTTGTTTCCTTCCTATCATCGAGGATATAAATTGGACGACCTATATTGCAAGAAAAAAAAGTATAGAGAAGAAAAAAGTAGATAGTAAAGGAAGTAGAGATAAATATTAAATATTAAATATAAAATAAATATAACGATGAAAGAGTAGTAGAGATAGCGAGGCGTCGGGAAAGGATCGCAAGCTGAAGAAAAAACAAGCAGGCGTCGCTAGTTTTGTCGCTCAAGTCCAGCGGCAGCTTTATAAAATCAATGCCCTCCACGCTCTATGCCTTGCCGCTCTCTCCCGCTCATTTTAGCCTCGCCGCGCCCTTCTCCATGCGCCGCTGAGAAAGCAGGGATACCGCGTCGTCGCCGCCCCTCCGGCGGCTTCTCCGCGAGATCCGATTCGCGGGATGCGCCTCGGCCTCGGCAATTTCGACACCGCCAGCGAGGCCGCCCAGCGTATGGCAGCGGCAGCGTGGCGCCTCCGGTGGCCTCATAGAACATTGAACTTCCCCAGCGTGCGGCGTGGGAGGCGCGAGGCTTCGGCGCCTCTGCGCGGCTTAGCGAGCGAGATCGTTCGCGACAACCGGAGGTGGGAGCACCGTCTCGGCATCGCCGAGATGGACAAGGAATCCATGGGCTGTGGCGCCAACACTTCCCGCGAGGACATCATCAGCGGCCTTGAGTTCGAGCGCGCAAGGAGGCGGAGAGGGATAAGAGGAGGCGGGCGAGCCGCCTATCGCGAGGACAAGCGTGGGTGGCGTCGCTCAATTCAACATGAGGCTAGGAGCAGCGTGCGCAGGGAATCCGGCGACGATCGGTATCTTCATGCCTACTGATCGGGGCGTCGGAGGAGGACATCACCGAGGAGGAGTCAGACGACGAGGAGTAGTTGAATTTTTTTATCTATCTATGCTGAGAACTATCCTCTACTCTATCCACTTCTTGATCTCAGCACTGTAAAAGTTTTTTTAAAGCGCCGCGCGTTGCGATCTGTTGGAGATGCTCTAACATGGCAGACGAGTGCTTTAATGTTGCCCACAAGATGCACGAGTATTACTAGTAGTATATTTTTCTTGACATGTTGAGATTTTAAAACCACAAGTGCGAACATGCAGAGGAGCAATGAAGACCAAAAACGGGATATTCGGGACATCTTCAAGGAGCGTGGCAAGTTAAAGAGGAGCTGCACCGAACCTGTAAAACGAGCTTTGGTAAGTAACACCCTTTCAATTACTTTCGTGTAGCCTCGTGTTCTTTGATGTGTATATGTTATAGTTTCTGTTTCTCTTAAGCGTGGTGTTCTTCATGTGTAATAAGAAGAGTCTTAATCGTTCTAATGCTTTCGTTTTTAGCTTGATGTTGGAAGTGGGTGTTCTCACCTTGTAGTCTGTTTTTATATTTTTTTCCTTTTGAATTCACTTCTCCGAGTTCTTTTTATCTGGCTTCTACTAAATGGATCTAGGTTGCTCTGTGTATTGACCTAAAAAAAGAAGTAACTTCATGTCAGGATGTAGTTCCTGGAAGGAGGGAAGTATGGTCAACCTCGAGATCATGTTTCCAAAATGAGGCTGGATTACACACAGGTTCGGTTCCTAATGATCTTGGATTAGACACAAGGTGCAAATTCCCGGATGATCTTGTATTACACACAAGCCAGGTGGAGTCGTCAGCTGTTTGTGTTCTCGTGGCATTAGTAAAGGCTGAAAGAAAGCGTGCAACAGCCCTTGAGAATGTAGCTGAGTTCCTGAAGGAGTGAAAAGTGCAATCAGATGCTCTCTTCACCCAAGCCAAAGAAGAGATGGAAGAAGCGAGAAATAAGCTAGCGAGGCGAGAAGCGGGCTAGGCGTCTCCTGCTATCTAAAACTGTTGTCAATACAAAATTTCCTTCATAATAGCTAGGTTCAAATGTTTATCCGATCGGCATGCATGTTGTGATGTCCGTTCATCTCTTGATGTGGCACAAAATGTTTTCTCGGGTCATGTAATAACATCAATTACTTTCCAAACAATAACGAGGACGAAGCATTGGACATGGTATAGTTCACGCATAAGCCCGACATTCCAAGTTCAACTTCCACATCAAACTCATGTTCACGGATATACGCACATTTCATACATAATGTCCACAACCATGATTCATTTCAAAGCCAAAAAAATGTGAGGAGAGTTATAAATAAAGAAAAACCTCTACTAGTTCCTGCTACGGTCTTGAGGAAAACAAGTCAAGACCATGCATAAATTAATTATATTTTAGTCATTTTTGTGTTCTAAAATGCTGCCGGCTCATGGGAAGGACATGTTGCTTGCTTGGCTGCAGCGGATTCAATGAAGTCGGTAGGGAACAGTCTTAAGCTGGTTGCATGTGGCGAGGCGTGCTCAGCCGAACTGCGGTAGTGCGGTCCTCTTGGCGGCCAGCGCCGGTTCAATGCTGCGCTATGAAAGTCAGCGTCCGTGTCGAGCAATCACTCCCTCCAGTCCTTTTTGTTTGGGTATAACAAAATCTCGTTTTCCATTCACATTTTACAAGTAAAATTCATGGACAAACTTTGACCCAAAATACGATGGGGACTAGTAAACGGAATGGAGGTAGTAGTTTTTAATCAAAGAAGGGTTTCCCCTTCCGATTTTCATTCTTGAAAACCAGCATCTAAATCTAAACCATAGTATTTGCCCTAGAACTACCATGTTCAACATCTGTAACATAAACCCATACAACCTCCATCACAAAAAAAAAAAAACCATACAACCATATGCCAAGGAGGTGCGTAGTACTATGAATTCCATTTTAAGCTCCATACAATCGTTCTAAAACTACTTACTAGTACTTATAACAGCCCATTGAAAATCGAATTCTTAACCCTGCTAAAAAGCGATATTTTAAGCGTGGCTACTCGATGCGTGGCATTTGGCGAGCCACCACGCTCAAGTCGTTCACTGTGGTCCCGACCATCAACTCCTCACGGATCAAATTATCACATGGTGACTATTCCTACAAAGGTGCTCCACCGTGCGGTACCATGAATGCAGCAATCGTGCACCTAGGGTTTTAGGGTTTATTTGTTAACGTCGCCTTTACGTAACACTCATGTGTGTGAGACAGCGAGAGGCCGACTGCGTGCGTGCGCCTCTTCTCTTCGTATATGTACTCCACCGTTTGTCTGGTGTCCAAAAAATTATAATAACTACTAGCAATGTGTCAATGCGTTGCCACACGATCAAAGTAGATTATTACATATTCACCGATTTGATAGAAAAAAAGTCTAGTTTTGAAATATGTATATCACTAAAAATATGTTATGCTTCACTCAAAATATATTCCTTTGGCATTTTTGATGAGATAAGGGAGGAATGTTGTTGGTTTCAAGATTCGAGAAGTGGTATATGTCTAATTTCTACTCTTACTAGCAAAATGCCCGTGCGTTCCACGGAACATCAAGATCTTGTGGGAGAAATGGATGAACGAGAGAAGGCCTTATCTGCAAATGTGGTGAAGAGTGCGGGTAAGTGCCATATTTTCCTTCCTATCAAATCGGATATAAATCGGATGACCTACATTGCAGGATGGCAGGCCCACCATCATCACCAACTCTATTTTTATCCCTACTCTTATAAAAAGCATTGTCGGTGATGATGGTGTGCTGCCATCCTGCAATATAAACCGTCCGATCTATATCTGTCGGATAGGAAGGAAACTATAACAATTTGCAAAAATACCCACACCCTCTCCACATTTGCAAATAAGGCCTTCCTCGTTCATCCTTTTCCCCACAAGATAAACTACTCATACAAATGCATCTTGATGTTCAAATTGCAACACATGGGCATCTTGCTAGTTGTTGCAAAAAGCCCATGTGTGTGTGAGAGAGAGGAGAGTGGAGGAGGGGCCAGTGCATGTGACAAAGACAAAAGGAGTGTGTGTGCGATAGGTATCGGCTTAAAATGAGGCGATAGTGCATGTGTGCACGACGATCGAGGCGTGTCTCAAGAAGGAAGAAAAATCTACATAGATACAAGGAGCAGAGAGAGAGACATGTATGCGATGGTGGAAGCACGAGTGTGTGGGTGTATAAACCTATCTAGAGGCTAGCTAGTCGATAAATGTTTGTGAGAGAAGTATGAGTCGAGTGTGAAAGCAAGAGTTTTGTGTGTGAGAGAGAGGCGGTGGTTGGGAAGGGAGTGGAAGCAGGAGTTGTGTGTGTGTGTTTGTGAGAGAGAGAGAGAGAGAGGAGGCGGTGGTCGGGGTTGTCGATTGGTAAACAAATGAATAATGTCGATGCAGGATGGAGCGAAAAGGAGACCGCAACAAATGTTGTGTCTCTGAGGAGAGAGAGAGAGAGTAATTTTAGTGGTATGAGTCATATTATAGACATATAGGGTGTGTGAGAGAATCCCATAGAGAAAGACAAAGTGAAAGATGAGTGGAGGCGTGTGTGTGGCGGTGAAAAAGAAAGGTTAGAGTACAGTGCAGGAGAAGCAGTGAGAGCGTGAGAGATAATGAAAACCGTGTAATGTATAATGATAGGGAGAGTGTGACACTTCTCAAGGGAGGCGTCGAGAGACCATGTTTGCGAGGATAGGAGAAACATGAAGTGAGCGTCTGGTGAGCTGGAGAAAGAGAGTGATAGCTACTGAAGGAGCATGCATGCGAGAGAGATGGGCGTGAAAGGAGTGAACAAAAAGGGATTCAAATATTTGAATTGAGATGATGATACATGTAATCAATACTCGAACCAAAATTGATCTATCAAACATGCATACTCATATGAATTCACGCACATCTATGTTATTTAATGTGTAGATATTCTTGATCCATACATTTTAGTATAACATAATTTGGTTAAATTTTTGAATTTAACCTTAAGATTCGAGATCGTTGTATTTGTAAATCATATTATACATATAAAGGAGCATAATTCTTTGTTGTGCTTTTGAAAGTATATATAAAAATGATGTATATAGAATGTAATTCCAATTGAAAATGGATCCTTGAAAAAAAATAGAATACAAGCGGGATTTGAATTGAGTTGTACGGTAAACATGCACTCTGCAAAATTTGAGCGAAGCGGGGAAAGTCGCGATGTAACATGAAACCAAAATCAGCGAGATGGAAATTACTCGCCTATCCACTGCCACAAAAGCCTATCTATGGATTTCCATAGGTTTGATAGGGTAGGTTTGTAATTTCACCCAAAGCGTGGCGTAACCGCCTCTCACCGGATTCATACATGGTGGGCGCCAAAACATAGTGTGTCCTCGGCGAAATTGACTCCTCCCGATTCATATTCATACACGGTGGGCGCCAAAAACAAACTCTCGTTGGCAAATATTAGGTGTCTTGAGATTACCGTCCTATCACCAACCGACTAATGTTCTTTGTGATGTAGTAGAAATTTGAAGCAGGGGCTAAGTTTGTAAATTTCCTCGCATTTGAGACAAGCGGCGCCTGAATACATGGTTCCCCTTCCTCTCTACCTCCCTTTTCCCCATTAGGTACTCTAGTGGGCGCCAAAACACCCTCTCCACCCCACCCTCCTCCGTCACTTGTCCGTCCGCCACCCCATCCACGCCGTCCTCCTCCACCATGCGGGGCCGATACCCAGCGCCGTCCCATTACAAGAGATCGACCTCTATAATACACGCCTTCGGACAGGGATCCTTGCATCCCGTCCTCTCGCTTCTGTAACACCCGGATGATTAAGCAACAGTAATCACCTCGGTTACTGTGACTAACCTCACGTTGATTCGAACTCGGTCTAAAACAAATTCAACACAAAAGCAAACGAGAAAAGTTTTCAAAAACTAAAATTAAAATGTTCGGGGGTTGTTAAAAATAACAAACCTAATTATGGTGGGGTGCACAAATTTTTGTAAAGTGTTTTGGTATTTTAAATAAACTAAAAGCAGAAAGAAGAAAATAAGAAAAGAAAAGATAAAACAACGATTAGTGGGGGGGACCCACAGCCCAGCCAAGCCCCCCCACTTGGCCCATCGGCCACAGGTGGGCCACCCAGCCCCCATTAACCCCCCCTCGGCGGTGGGAACCCTAGCCCCATTAGCCCTCACGATCCCTTCCTCTCTCCCCGCCTGATCAGGATCGGGGTCGAACCTACGCCCGCCCACTCATCATGGCCCCCCACCTTGTGACGCCCCCCCCTCCTGGCCCCTCGCCGCATGCTGGATTCCCCCTCCCGTCGCCCCCAGCCTGCCAGCCTTCCCAGCAGGTGGTCCCCGAACCCCCGCCTCCTTGGGTCCTCCCAGGCACCGCGGCCGCCTCCCGACCCCCTCCTGCAGGTGCGCCGAGGCTCCCAGGCGCTAGTCATGAACCCCGACCCCTGTGAGCTTCGCCCTCACCCCTCGCTCCTCTCTCCCTCCCGAGCAGCCTTGTCGCCCGGACCTCCCGTCGCCGGCTCACGGCCCTCTCATGATCACCCGCCCACGCCGCCCATGTCCTGCCGTTCCCCACCTCCTCTCCCTCCTCCTCGCCCGGCGGCCCTCTCCCCTCCGCTTGCACCAGAATGCCCCTCCGCTGTGGATCCGTCGCCTGGCCTCCCGTGACCAAGCAGTCCGGGTAGGCGAGCCGTGTGTTTCGGCCGCCTTGCCTAAACCCCTCCCGGCCCGTGCACCCCGAGCAGGCGAACCTCCCTCGCCGCCTCCGCCATGCTCGTCATGGCACTGTTCCGCCAAGTCCGGCCGACCCCTTGCCCCCAGGCGCGCCGCCCTTTCCTCTTCAAGGCAGCCCACCCCGTTGGACCCGGCAGGCAATCCGGCGATGCTCGGCGCCCCCTCCGCCGCGAGTAGCCAGGGCCAACCACAGCCCCCGCTAGCACGTGGCCACACAGGGTCCCTTTGAGCCACTAGCGATGGGCCCAGGGCCCCCCGCTCTGTTGACTCGGTCGTGGTGGCAGTCAACCCCCTCGACTATGACATGGGGCCCCACCCTGAGCGGTTTTAAAATAAAAAGGAAAAGGAAAATGAAAACTAAATAAAATAAATAAAATGAATAAAACTAATTAATTAATTAATTAATTAATTTAATTAATCTGATTAAATAACCTAATGACTAATTAACCTAATTAACTCATTAATTAAACTTAATTAGGTTAATTAGTTAACGAGAGGATGATGACAGGACCCACATGTCGAGGTTGACTTAGTCAACCACATTGATTCTTGACGTCGGCATGACATCATCTTGACGTCATAAATCATTTTCCGAATTATTTAATTAATTAATTAAATTCTAGAAATTATTAAAATCTTTTAAAATCATATCTTTTAATCCGTAACTTCGGTTAAAATATTTTCAACATGAAAGTTGCTCGAGCAGCGAGGCGAATCCGGATCACGCGATCCGTTAGTCCACCACACACCTAACCTATTGAACCTGCAACTTTCCCCTCAACTCCTCTTGAAAACCCAAAAACAAGGAATACTTTCGGGATGTTTTATAACCGGTACCCCCATACCCACGTTAGAGCACGCCTAGCATCGCTTGTTGACATGTCATGCATCGATATGCATCTGTTTACTTAGTATTCATTGTTTCTTCCCCTCTTCTCTCCGGTAGACTACGAGACCGGCTGCTGCTTTTGGCGATTCGACTACGGTGTTGGCGACCCTCTCTCTTGCGAGCAACCAGAGCAGCGCCCCCCCTTGATCACGGATATAGCCTACTCTTCTCTATCTGCTTGCATTAGAGTAGTATAGCATATTCTGTTTTGAGATACTCCTATCTTGCTGCATAGCTTTGTCCTTGTAACCTGTTGTTACCTTACGCAATCCTATATGCTTAGTATAGGATGCTAGTACATTCATCTGTGGCCCTTCATACTTGTCAGTTTGCGTGCTATACTATCGGGCCGTGATCACTCGGGAATTGATCACGGGTATATACTATATCTTATACATGATACATGTGGAGACTAAAAGTCGAATTGGTGATGGAGCACCCATGAGTGGATCTTTGTGGCGGAGCGGCGGGGCAGGTTGAGACCGCCTAGGAGAGAGGTGGGCTGGCCTGTTCGGCGTTCGCGGATACTTAACTGCAACGAGGTCTTGGTTTTGATCTGGGTTGGCTCACGAGCTTATCGCACTAACCATCTCTGGGGAGTAGTTATGGGTATCCGGCGTCGTGGTATCGTAGAAGTACTTGAGCGTCGGCCGGAGAATGGCCAGCGCCGGATTGGTGGAGCGCTGTTAGGCTAGAGTGCGCTTCGGCCGCCCTCATAGCGTCTTGCAGTGTGCTCGGGCGATGGGCCCGAACCCTGCGGCGCTTAGGTTTGAACCGGCGTCTTGGCCTCTCTGTTGTGCCTAGGTGGGGCTGTGGCGTGTTGATCTTCCGGCGGGCATGACCGAGAAAGTGTGTCGGCCAAATGGGATCAAGCGTCTTTGGGTAAGATGGTGCACCCTGCAGTGAGTTAATCTATTCGGATAGCCGTGATCTTGATAACAGGGCGACTTGGAGTTGTACCTTGAGCTTATGACAACTAGAGCCGGATACTTGATAAAACACACCCTTCCAAGTGCGGATACAACGGTGGTCGCTCTCGCTCGGGGATATGAAGCGGGGATGCCGGGTAGGATTATTGCTATGTGATGTTACTTGGAGGACTTCAAATTTTCCTCCTACATTTGCAAGGCGGGTGTCGAGCGTAGTCTTCGTTAAGACTAACTATCCCCTCTTATTACGGCATTCTGCGATTCGGTCCATGATATGGCCTTTACACATATATCCATGCATATGTAGTGTAGCTCCTTGCTTGCAGTACTTTGGATGAGTACTCACGGTTGCCTTGTTCCCCTTTTCCCCTATCTCTACTCGATTGCTGCAACAGGCGATGGAGCCGGGGCAGGCGCCACCGCCTATGGCGACTACTACTGGAGGTGCCTACTACTACGTGCGGCCCGGCGGCGACCGGGGAGTAGCTTAGGAGGATCGAGGCGGAGGCTGCTCCTCTTCGTCTGTATCGGTTTGTGCTAGCCTTCTTAAAGGCAAACTTGTTTAACTTATGTGCGTACTCAGATTTTGTTGCTTCGGACTTCGTCTATGATCGAGCACTTGTATTCGAGCCCTCGAGGCCCACAGCTTGTATTATGATGCTTGTATGACTTATTTTATTTGTAGAGTTGTGTTGTGATATCTTCCGTGAGTCCTTGATCTTGATCGTATACATTTGCGTGCATGATTAGTGTCTGATTGAATCGAAGCGTCACAAGATTGATATCGAGCCATTGCCTATAGAATCCCCTTCCACACTCCTTGGCGAAGTCGAGTCTAGACATTGCAAAACTTTTACTAACTTGGCTGTGTGCCTTACGGGCCCACGTCGCCATCGGGTTGGTACTAGGATCTTTTACTCCTCGACCTTTACTCGGGACTCTGAACTCTCTTCTACTCGGGTTAAGCGATTTTACTAACTAACACTAGGATCCGTGACCACATTCACCCCAAAGTTGGATATAGCCCTAGTTGTTCTTGGAATTGTATTTGAGCAATTTCCACCTTGTCATTTGACTCCTTTGAAGCGTCTTTGTTTTGAGATGGAACCCACGAGGCGGTCGTGCGCCACCACGACGGCCATTGGTGCCTCGGGATCACTGCGGTGCTAGCGAGATGATGACCTATCTGGGTTATCGGCACCACCCTGAGTACACCGTCTATGAGGAGTACCGGGACTATAACCGGGAGCGATGCAGCGCCATCCGTCCACCTCTACTCTCGAGAATGCAGAGTCCACTCTTGTCTGCACACCACACATGGTGTTGGAGTGACTATCGATATGGCAGTCCACGATCTTGCTTATCTGCTCGACACGTCTTCGTCTTTGAGTATCGAGTTGGACACCTCCCCTTGAGGCACATTGCTATCGCGTCGATGTTGGTGAGGAGGTTACTACTGCTGTTGCCTACTCCACTTGTCACGGAGAGCCCTTCCACCATCGAACTTTGTTACGCATGCTGATGGGCTGGATCGAGCTAACCGAGCTCTTACGCCACAAGTTGTACATCACCCGTCGGCACCTCTCTCGAGCTCGGCTGATGCACCCTTTGTTCGATCGGAGAGCTGCCGTTCTGCGATCTACCCAGCCGGACCGTGATGCCCGAGGGTGTCGGTTGGCGGGCGTGGAGGCTACTCTCGCGCTTGGCCTTTTCTCCCACCGGGCGTCGGATTCAACACCGGAGTATCCATGGCCCCAGTCAGCGACGGGAGGACTATCCGCTGCCGCTATCTCCACTTCGAGCTTCTGCTACCTCTGCGATACCGCGTGGGACTGATGTAGGCTTGTCTGTTAGTGTTAGATGCATTCACCGCGAGCTGTGTGCCGCCTATGATGTTGTAGTCTATGTCTGGACTCTATGTATCGAACTCTATGCATGATTCCTTTTGTAAGATATGCCAACTACTATGTAGTTTCTATCGTCTTGTTTTCGTTATGCATGTTTCATCATGAATGATTCCTATCAGTTGCATAACTTCTCAAATGCTGAACTACCTGTTATATAATAGCGGGATGGTTAAACCAGCTGGTGGTGATCGTGGTGCCAACTTCCCACCACCACACAGTACATGGCTGGTATGGTCCAACAGCTCGAGATGAATCGCCAGTTCATGGAGAACATGATGGCTCAGTTTCCTCGCCCCAATATGAACCCGGCACCCAAGCGGAACAACTCTGCGAGGATTTCATCGCTTTGAACCCCAGCGTGTCTGCAGCTCAACCCAGCCATTGAATCTTGATGGTAGCTCAGTGACATCACCTATGAGATGGAGTCTGGCTGATGTAGCCCCCCAGCTATGTCACTTTGCTTCCTTCTTCTGAAGGGACCCGCAGCTCAATGGTGGGACAGCCACGGCGTACTCTGCCGGTTGGAACACTCATCACTGGCGAGACTTCAGGGCTGCCTTAGTGCCGCTTCATCCCTCAAGGGTCATGGACCAGGAAGAAGCGTGAGTTCATAACCTCACCCAAGGCAACAAGGCTGTTGAAGCTTATCGTGAGAGTTCTTGGACTTGTCTCGCTATCTTGAAGAGGACATTACAAGCGATGCCTTGAGCGGAGAAGTTCTGGCGGCCTTCAAGTGACATCAAGCTCGCACTTCTAGTGCGACTTTGCTGATTTCGCCACCTGGTGAACAAGGCTATCAATGTCGAAACTGGTCTCAGAGAATACGAGCTCTAACAGCGCATGGCCGTGACACGGCTCATCTTGAGCCCGTCCTCATGAAAGCGCAAGATATGGATTCCCCAACGGTATGTACCAGCCAATACTTTTGCTCCAAGGCGAACTATCTGCACCTCGTGCGCCTACAACTAAGCAGCGAAGCTTCCAGCTCCACCCCCCAAGCTCCTGTTCCCACTCCCAATAATGGCTTGTGCTTGGTCACGGACAACGAGGCACCGTGCTAGAAATGCAACAGAACGAATCAGTGGCCCTTCCGGTGGTGGCCGTGGAAACACCAGGACCGCAACAACAACGCCAAGTCTTATGGTCAAGCTCAGGCCAACCACGTTGATCTGAGCGAAGCTCAAGACCAGCACTGCTCTTGTGATGGGTACACTTCTCGTAAATTCAGTACCGCATGTGTTTTATTTGATCTGAGGGCATCGCATTCATTCATGTCTGAAGATTTTGCATTCATGCATGGCATTAAAAGTGAAGACATGAATGCTTCACTATTAGTACACACCCTGCGACCAATGTCGAACCTCCATGATTTGTAACGCGTCCCGTTGAAATCGAAGGTGGAATTCCTTGTCTCTCCCATCGTCTTTGAAGTCTTGTAGCATTGACCTCATTACGGGAATGAATTGGTTAAAGTATCTTTGCTTCCATAGTTTAGCGCCACGAAGACCGTCCATCTGCTACACCCTTCGGATGAAATAGTCCTTACCAAGCTCATCTGGTGCAAAATGCGAGGCAAGGCTCTATGCATTGAATGCATTGAGCGCCGCACCACTCGAGGTATTGAAAACATTCACGTAGTCTGCGATTTCCAAGGCGTCTTTCTGAAGAACTTCGAGGATTCCCCTGCTAGAGCTGTCGAATTAGTCATCGACTTGAAACCGAGCACCACTCCTATAGCCAAGCGACCTACAAGATGCGCGCATGCAAACTCCTTGAGCTAAAGGAGAAATCGACAAATCTCTTCAAAGCGGCTTCATTCGCCCAAGTTGCTCTCCTTGGGGAGCCCTTCTCTCTTTGTTAAGAAGAAGGATGGGACAAACCGATTGGTCCAAGACTACCGTCCCATAAATCAAGCTACCATTCAGAATAAGTATCCTCTTCCTCGGATCAATGATCTTTATGATCAAGCTGGCTGGTTCGTCGGTGTTCTCGAAACTTCGACTTGAGGTTGGGTTACCACCAGATCCGTGTTAGTGAGGAGGATATCCCCAAGACCGCATTACGTGACTCGTTATGGTTCATATGAGTACACCGTCATGTCTTCGGCAACAATGCTCCAGCCACCTTATCTACTTTGATGAACTATATATTCATGGATTACCTCGACAAGTTAGTAAGTGGTTTATCTGGATGATATCCTGATCTTTTCCAAGAATGAAGAAGAGCATCTTGAACATCTTAGTCTTGTCTTTGGAAAAGCTACGAGAGCATCAACTCTATGCCAAGTTCTCCAAATGTGAATTCGGCTTCCGAAGTAACCTATCTTGGGCATGTCATTTCTAAGGATGGTATTGCGTCAACCACGAAAGAGTTCAGGCTATTCTCGATTGGACTCCTCAGAAGAGCGTTAAGCAAGTCGAAGTTTTCTCGGTCTACTTGACTATTGCCGTCGATTAAATGAGAACTTCTCCAAGATTGCCGACCTCGACTAACTTTGTTGCATAAGAGCGTCAAATTCCAATGGACGAGATAAGTGTCGGGAAAGTTTCCGAGCACTCAAAGACAAGTTGACTTCTGCCCGATGCTAGCTCCTCCACGATACTAAGAAGGACTTACGTCATTTCTTTGCGGCCTTCTCGTCAAGGTTTAAGGCGGTGTCCTAATGCAAGAAGCGCAAAGTGGTTGCTTATGCCTCTCGGCGATTCGCCCCTCACGAAGAACTACCCAGTTCACGACCTCGAACTTCTTCTGTCATTCATGCCTTTGAAGCGGTGGCGACATTACCTTCTCGTGTCGTTGCGAGATCTTCACCGACCACCAAAGTCTGAAGTATCATTTTACTCAGCCAGACCTGAACCTCCGTCGTGAGAGATGGATGGAGACATTTGCAGACTTTGATTTGGAAATATTCCTATCGCGAGTAAGGCTAATGTAATGGCTGATGCCTTGAGCCGCAAGTCTTCTGCAACCACCTTGAGTTCACAAAGTTCAGCCCCCACTTGTCGAAGAATTCAGAAAGCTGAACCTCCATATTGTTCCTCGGTGCCTCGCTCCCCCTCCTCCGGGAGTTCCATAAGATGAATCTCCGTGTTGTTCCCCGAGGTTCCCTCTATACCACGGCTGTTGAACCCGATCTCGTGGGCACCATAAAGACAATGCAGGGATTTGACTCTGAAGTCTACAAGATTAAGCAAGACATCAAAAAGAAATCCCTCATCCTTCACTATTCTTGATGATGGCGCCTTGTACTTCAAAGGCCGCCTAGTGGTGCCGTGTAAGAAGGAAAATCTGAATATGACTTCGAGAAGGTTATGAAAGAAGCTCATGATCGCCTCTATGTATCCATCCTGGTAGTACAAAGATGTATCAAGACATTAATCGAGATTACAGTGGTCTAATATGAAGCAAGACATTGCTCGCTATGTTCTTTGAGTGTGGCGTTTGCCGTCATATCAAAGCAGAACATCAAAGGCCTGCGCTGAACTCCGCAACCTATCTCTATTCCTGAATGGAAATGGGACCATGTTGAAATGGACTTAAATCCTGGATTTCCCAAATCGCGAAAGGTAATGATGCTATTCTTGTCGTCATTGACCGGCTTTCTAAAGTTGCTCATTTTACGGCGGTCGAAAAAGCGATCACTTGCTAGTCCGCTTGCAACTCTCTACATGTCGAGAATTGTTTCACTTCACGGTATTCCACTGGTTATCGATTCGGACCGTGGCAGCTTATTCACTTCAAGGTTACGGGCAAGTTTTCAAGAAGCTATGGGAACTCATTTATCCTTGATTATCGCGTTTCATCCATGATCTCAAGGGCAAGTTGAGCGTGTTAACCAAATTCTCGAAGACATGCTTGAGCTTGTGTCGTTCCTTGACAAGAAATGGGAGGAATCTCTCCGTATCTTTGAGTTCTCTTATAATAATAGCTATCAAGCTAGTGCGAAGATGGCCCCCTTGAAGTGTTATATGGACGAAAGTGCGAACCCTACGAACTGGTCGAAGCGGGGAGCGTCCACTCTTGGTCGGATATTATCAACATGCGAAGAACAAGTTCGCATTATTCGCGAAATCTCAAGACCTCGATCCGTCAAAAGAGTAATTATGACCGTCATCACAAAGACATGGTCTATCAACTTTGGCGAAAAGGCCTATCTTCGCGTTACACCAATGAAGGGTGCTCACCGCTTGGGATCAAGGGCAAGCTAGCTCCTCGCTATATTGGCCCATTCACTATACGGAAAGGCGTGGAAAAGTGGCTTATCAAGCTGGAGCTTCCGTCGAACCTTTCTCGGGTTCACGATGTGTTCCACGTGTCACAACTCCGGCGCTGCTTCAAGGACCCAATCCGGCGATGGACCATGAAGTGCTCGGTGCAACAGGACCTCTCCTATAAAGAGCTTCCGGTCCGCATTCTCGACCAAGCTGAGCGCCGCTGCGTCGGAAGGCGATCAAGTTCCTCAAAGTCCGATGGTGAATCACTCACGAAGGCGAAGCCACACAGGAGCGAGGATCGTCTTGAGATGAATACCCGCACTCTTTCCTTCTACCTCCTAAATCTGGGGCGAGATTTCTTGTAATGGAGAAGATTTGTAACACCGGATGATTAAGCAACAGTAATCACCTCGGTTACTGTGACTAACCTAACGTTGATTCGAACTCGGTCTAAAACAAATTCAAAACAAAAGCAAACGAGAAAAGTTTTCAAAAACTAAAACTAAAATGTTAAATTGGTTATTAAAATAACAAACCTAATTATGGTGGGGTGCACAAATTTTGTAAAGTGTTTTGATATTTTAAATAAACTAAAACAGAAAAGAAGAAAATAAGAAAAGAAAAGATAAAACAACGATTATTAAGGGGGACCCCATTGGCCAAGCCAAGCCCCCCACTTGGCCCGATTGGCCCTGCAGTGGGCAGCCCAACCTGCCCCCCCACTTAACCCCCCCCCTCCCGGCTGGGAACCCTAGCCCCATTCGCCCCTCCCCGATCCCTTCCTCTCTCCCTTGATCCAGATCGGGGCAGAGCCACCTCGCCCCCCATCGCCGTCATGGCCCGGCCCCTTGAGCCGCCCGCCCCCTGCCCCTCGCCCGCCTGGATTCCCCTCCCCGTGCCCCCTTGGCCTTCAGCCGTGAGGTCGTCCCCAACCCCGCCTCACGGGTCCTCCCAAGCCTTGGCCAGCCTCCTGACCCCTCCTGCGGTCGCCACCGAGCTCCCAGCGCTCGTCATGAACCCCACGACCCTGTGAGCCGCCCTCACCCCTCGCTCCTCTCCTCCCGAGCAGCGCCGCGTCGCCCGGACCTCCCGTCGCCGGCTCTCGCCCCCCCTCGCGGTCACCGCCAGCCACGCCCGTCCCCACCTCCTCTCTCCTCCTCTCGCCCGTGGCGCTCCTCTCCCCCTCCATGCCCTTGCCAGATGCCCCTCCCACCGTGGATCCGTCGCATGGCGCCCAGTGACCAAGCGATCCTGAGGCCGAGCCCGTGTGGCTCGGCCGCGCCAGCTAAACCTCCCTGCCGTGCACCCACGACGGAGGCCGAACCTCCTCGCCCCTCCTGGCTTCATGGCGCCGTTAAAGTCAAGTCGTGACCCCCTCCCCTGGACTTGCCGCCCTTTCCTCTTCGAGCGGCCCGGCGCCCGTTAGGCCACGGGAAGCAAAGTCCGTGATGCTCGGCCTCCGCCCTTGGTAGCCACGGCCAACCCAGCCCCCTGTGTACACAGGGTCCCTTTGAGGCCAGCAGTGATGGGCCAGGGCCCCCCCTCGCTCTGTTGACTCGGTCGTGGTGACCCGATCAACCCCCTCGGCTATGACATGGGGCCCCACCCCTTGAGCGGTTTTAAAAATAAAAAGGAAAAGGGAAAATGAAAACTAAATAAAAATAAATAAAATGAATAAAACTAATTAATTAATTAATTAATTAATTTAATTAATCTGATTAATTAACCTAATGACTAATTAACCTAATTAACTCTTTATTAATTAAACTTAATTAGGTTAATTAGTTAACGAGAGGATGACGAGCAGGACCCACATGTCGAGGGTTGACTTAGTCAACCTGTTATTCTTGACGTCGAGCATGACATCATCTTGATATCATAAATACATTTTGAATTAATTAATTAATTAATTAAATTCTAGAAATTATTAAAATCTTTTAAAATCATATCTTTTAATCCGTAACTCGGATTAAAATATTTTCAACATGAAAGTTGCTCGAGCAGCGAGGCGATTAGGATCGCAATCCGTTCGTCCACCACACCTAACCTATCGAACCTGCAACTTTCCCCTCCGGCTCCTCTGCTTGAAAACCCAAAACAGGGAATACTTTCCGGATGTTTCCCCGTTAACAGTACCCCCATACCCACGTTAGAACACGCCTAGCATCGCTTCTTGACATGTCATGCATCGATATGCATCTGTTTACTTGGTATTCATTGTTTCTTCCCCTCTTCTCTCGGTAGACTACGAGACCGGCCTGCTGCTGGCCAGTTCGACTACGGTGTTGACCCTCTCTCTTGCCGAGCAACCGAGCAAGCCCCCCTTGATCACGGATATCGCCTACTCTTCTCTATCTTGCTTGCATTAGAGTAGTATAGCATATTCTTTTTTCGGATACTCCTATCTTTTGCATAGCTTTGTCCTTGTAACCATTTGTTACCTTACGCAATCCTATATGCTTAGTATAGGATGCTAGTACATTCATCTGTGGCCCTTCATACTTGTCAAATCTCTGCGTGCTATACTATCGGGCCGTGATCACTCGGGAGTTGATCACGGTATATACTATATCTTATACATGATACATGTGGAGACTAAAGTCGGGTTGGTGATGGAGCACCCGAGTGGATCTTTGTGGCGGAGGCGGCAGAGGCAGGTTGAGACCGCCTAGGAGAGAGGTGGGCCTGCCTGTTGGCGTTCGCGGATATAACTGCAACCTTAACGAGGTCTTGGTATTTGATCTGGGTTGGCTCTGAGCTTATCGCACTAACCATCTCTGCGGGAGTAGTTATGGGTATCCGCGTCGTGGTATCGGCGAAGTACTTCATCGTCGTGACGACGGGCGCCGGATTAATTTGGAGCGCTGTTAGGCTAGGTGCGCTTCGCCGCCCTGCATAACGTCTTGGTGTGCTTTCGGCGATGGGCCCAGACCCTGGGCGCTTTGGTTTAGACCGGCGTCTTGGCCTCTCTGTTGTGCCTAGGTGGGGCTGCGGCGTGTTGATCTTCAGCGGCGGGCATGACCGGAAAAGTGTGTCGGCCAAATGGGATCAAGCGTCTTTGGGTAAGATGGTGCACCCTGCGGTGATTAATCTATTGGATAGCCGTGATCTTGATGTGAGGGCGACTTGGGTTGTACCTTGAGCTTATGACAACTAGAACCGGATACTTGATAAAACACACCCTTCCAAGTGCGGATACAACGGTGGTCGCTCTCGCTCGAGGGATATGAGCGGGGGATGCGGGTAGGATGTGCTATGTGATGTTACTTGGAGGACTTGATTTTCCTCCTACCATTTGCAAGGCAGGTGTCGAGCGTAGTCTTCGTTAAGACTAGCTATCCCCCTCTTATTACGGCATTCTGCGATTCAGTCCAGCGATATGGCCTTTACATATATCCATGCATATGTAGTGTAGCTCCTTGCTTGAGTACTTTGGATGAGTACTCACGGTTTCCTTGTTCCCCTTTTCCCCTATCTCTACTCGATTG
This sequence comes from Aegilops longissima, assembly GCA_021605205.1. Lineage (NCBI taxonomy): Eukaryota > Viridiplantae > Streptophyta > Magnoliopsida > Poales > Poaceae > Aegilops > Aegilops longissima. Next base: position 542,513,488 of record CM038678.1, read on the forward strand.
CTGCAACAGACGATGGAGCCGGGGGCAGGCGCCACCGCCTATGGCGACTACTACTGGAGGTGCCTACTACTACGTGCAGCCCGCGGCGACGACGAGGAGTAGCTAGGAGGATCGAGGCGAGGCCTGCTCCTCTTCGATCTGTATCCCAGTTTGTGCTAGCCTTCTTAAGGCAAACTTGTTTAACTTATATACGTACTCAGATTTTGTTGCTTCCGTGACTTCGTCTATGATCGAGCACTTGTATTCGAGCCCTCGAGGGCCTGGCTTGTATTATGATGCTTGTATGACTTATTTTATTTGTAGAGTTGTGTTGTGATATCTTCCGTGAGTCCTTGATCTTGATCGTATACATTTGCGTGCATGATTAGTGTGCGATTGAATCGAGGGCGTCCACACTTCATCCTGCCGTCGTCCACCTTGCCGAAGCGCCGCTCTCTCGACCGTCTCATCCACACGGTGCCCCTTGCATACCGTCTACCCTCCTAGATCGCTTCCACGCTGAGACAGCCATCGCTTCCTAACACCGTCAAATTCTCAGCAGATCGTTACATACGCGCGCCGCACAGAGGCGGTACTCTTTAAATATCTGCTCAACTTATTTATCCTGACAAGAAAATACGCCGCCTTTGCTTTACTATGATTTCTTGTCTTGGTTGCGAAGTTGCCTTTGTCCGGTTTGAACCTTCAGATCCGCCGTGGCACGCTCAACACTATACTCCCAATGCTTATGGTTTTCCCTTTTTATATTCCACACTAGTTAAATCATGAATGTGCTAGTTATCGACTAGAGGGGGGTGAATAGGCGATTTTTACGAAAGTCTTCAAAACATGAAAGTTTTGAAGACAAACATGAAAACTGGACCTATAAACATGCAGCGGAAGATGAACTACACTAGACAAGCCATAGTCAAACAAGTATGAAGCTAAAGCATGATGATGATAGCAGCTATGTAGTAGGATCAGGATGGAAGATAGTATGAAGCCAATATATGATATTCTTTGCTTGAGTCATTGCTTGAATCTCTTCATAACCTTGAGAGAAGGTGTGGTGAGGGAACACCATTTCCACAACATACGAGAGATCGTTGTCAATTGCTGGATGCATTCATCTTGTTCTTCGATAGGGTAGTCCGTCCATCAAAGGGGACACCCTCTAGGAACAACAATCATACTGCGGTTGACATAACTAAAACTCAATTGGTTAAACCAAAATCACACGAACAAGGGTTTGCTGCGATACCAATTGAAAGTGCGTTATATCGACTAGAGGGGTGAATAGGCGATTTTATGAATTCTTCACTGAGGAATTTGCGGTGAGAAATCTAACGAAGAACTATTACTGGCGGAATAAGTACTCGAGTAAGCATAACGAATACATATGGTCACATGATGAAATGAAGACTAGCAAAGAGTCTGACGTAATCACAGGATAACACAATGAAGACAAATGAAGAAATTAGGCGAAATTGAAAGTCTTGGTCAAAGTCTTTAAACACAGATATGAACAAACACTCAACACGATGTGAGGAAATGAAAGGGTTGAGGAAATAGAACCCAGTTAGGTTGGTGAAGACAATGATTTGGTAGACCAGTTCAGCTGCTTTGTCTGGTTATGCGTCACAGTTGGGTGGTGAGTATTTAAACTTCGAGGACACAGGTCCGGACACCAGTCCGGACACCAGTCGCGAAACCGCTTTCGGGACACCAAGTCACCATTATCTCCTTGAACTAAGGTCACACAGACCTCGTCCAATCACTTGTGGTAAGTCTTGTGACTTCCAAACCTTCAGACTTGGTCACTCGGCGATCCACAATTCCTCTTGGATGCTCTAGACCATGGCCTTCTAAATCTGGAAGCACAGTCTTCAAAGGTAACAAGCGGGATCACATTGGGATCAATCTCTTGATGATGCTCAATCACTTTGGGTTTATGGGGGTTTGGTTTTGGGTTTTCCTCCTTTCGATGATTTTCGCTCAAAGTCCTTAGGATAGGTTGCTCTCAAATGACAAGTGTCAAGTTTCTCTCGGGCAGCCAACCAGCTAGTAGGTTGTAGAGGCGGCTATTTATAGCCTAGGGAGCAGCCCGACATGATAAGACATAAATGCCCTTCAATGATATGACCGTTAGGTGGATGAGATATTTTGGGACAGGTGGCGCGCGGCTTTAACATGATCGGAAATTTGAATCTCAAATTCCTCAGGCTATCATGTTCCTCTTTGTGTAGGCAATCCTTTGGCGAATTCCTAACTCCTCGGTCGAGAACAAATTCCTCGTGACTAGAAGAACTTAGTCTACATCCTTTGAAGAAATTGGTAGTACGTATAGAATTCAAAGGCTTCACTCGAAGGGATTGGTAGGTGTAGGATTTTGAGTTGGGCATCACATGGAAATTTTCCTAGTATTTCCTCGACCCTTTAACGGTATGTGTTTCCTATGACTCAAGAAAGAAAATGAAACTCGAAAACAAGTCTTCCTTCATGTTCCTCAAATGAATACTAAGTCTTCAAGGTCACACCAATTTCTTCACTTTCAAAGTCTTGAAGAATCTTGAGAATATCAAAGTCTTGATCGAAGAACTTTATTTTTAAGAATTCGACTTTCTGTAAATATCAAACTCCTCATAGACTTATAGACTGTACACTCACAAAGCATTAGTTCCTTAACCTATAAGTCTTCAATACAAAAATCACTAAGGGCACTAGATGCACTTACGACTTGAGACCACGAGGCCAATCACGAGAAGGATTGTCTTTAGGAAACGCCAGCGTGCTGCAACTTGACAATTGGAACCCTCTCTGTGATGGTGGTCATGGAGCGGATGGCCTCAAGCCTTTGAAGCCGTTGGATCTGGGCGTGGGGGCGATCAGCCCACGGTGCATCTTAATGAGATTGGCGTCGAAAAGGATGACCAATCTTGATAAGCTCAACATTGGTTTGAGCGAGCGGTAATCTTGGATTAGGCGCTCGATCTTGGAAGAACTATCATCTTGTACAATGTCTTGATCGCGATGGGAATTGACGATTGGAACTTCTTGAAGCCGGGGAGCCTCGTGAGCGGGCTCATGAACAATCATCAAGCGTTCTTGGTTTGAGGATGGAGGGAACAAAAGCAAGGGGTTCAACAAAAAGGGGCTCTATAGAACAGCCCGATCTCTCTTCTTGGTTTTCTCTTCTTGGGGTGGTGCTTCATCGGTGGATGCGCTTGGTTTCCTCTTCACAGCCGTCTTGGGTGCCTTGGTTTCTTCGTTGGAAGCCCTTGAAGGAGCCTTGGGCTTGAGAGCGCATGCTAGAGGAAAGACAATGTGTGGTTCTTCTTGCCATGGTGCTTGAGTGTTGGCTTGGATGACTTCTTTTCTTAGCAGCCATTGAGGGTTCAATGCGGCGGCCAAGTGTCCTTGCACTTTTCAGCTTCATTGTAGGCGAGCGCATTTGTGCGAGTGCTTTCATCGCTCTCTCTTGAGCCTTTGGCTTCCTCGCGTTTAAATCCAGCGACTCCTTGAGTCATTAAGCATCACCTTGAACTTTTGCACATCACCACATTCAGCTTGGCTACATGCTTCTTGACATTCCTTCTCGAAGTCTATCTTTCGCCCGGTTCAACTATCGCTGAGCGAGCAAGCTCGGGAATAATGGGCGCAGAAGCTTAGCGGCGCCTAATGGGCTGAAGGTCATCAAAATGAGATCTTGATTGTCGAACCACTCATCAATGAAGTTCTTGAATGTTTACATAAAGGGACAGATCATTGAAGATCTCCACCTCTTGCTTGCTCTTGATCAGCTGCTCGAGGCGTCTTCACCAAATTCTTCATCGAAGACAAGTCAATGGCTTGATTCATTCAGAATGGCAGCGGTGTCGATTGCATGAGTGGAGTTCTTTGAGCGGTGTCTTCTGTGTCTTGTCACACCTCATGGAGATGTGAGAAGCTTGAGTTATTCTTTGGAAGCGAGAAGGGCGGTTGCCAATGGCTTCATCTTGAAGCTTTGGAGCAGAGATGATTTTGAAGCTTTAGTCTTCTTACGCTTCTGCGGCTTTGGGCGAGGAGCTGGAGCTTCATCGGTGTCGACATCATCATCAGAATGATCCACTTTGGCACCTTGAGCAGTGATGCAAATGGTGAGGCCGACAAGGTTGTAGAAGGGGCGATCCTGTTCTCATTGGCTTCACGGGTGCCATTGTCCCGAGGTGAGCAGGACGGGGTTGAAGTCAAGCCCTAAATCCTTCTTGTTCTTTGCGGCTGAGTCTTTGGCGAACTGGTAGTTCGCTTGACAGATTGTCTTCACGACACGAGCAGTGAAGAAGAATTGACATTTGCGAGCTGGGTCGCGCACCATGCAAGGATAGAAGCCTTGCTCAATAACTTCGACTGAGTCTGGGTGGAAAGATTTTGTACAAGAATATCACCCAGGGGTGCCTTGATGGCATTCTTCTCGGCATATTCTTGAGTGATGAAGATATTTAAACCATTCTTACGCCCAATATCTTGAATCCATTGGATTCGATTCTTGCGTTGACATAGGTTTCTTGGATCAGTTTGTACATCGTTACAAATCTGGAGGTAGAATCCTTGGAGGTGTTACCACGGCCTGTCACGCCTCCCTTTCTGCTGACTTTTGATTGCCATGAAGTATGGCCCGAAGGGCTTGATGCGTCATGATGGCTTCAAGCGGTGGTGACGGGAACTTCGCTTTGAGTTGATGTGACTCTACAAAATTAAGCAGCAAGGACTATGAGAACCAAGGAGTTCTCCCATGGACATGTACTGTGACAGCATTAAAGGTGCGAGGAAGGGGAAGGTCATATGCATTCTCGAGAAGATTTTGAAGATAAATCAGTTTGAAGACATTGACCTCATAACGCGAAGACATTCACTTATATGATGAGAGTTGGTTCGAGTTGTACAAATCAAGAATAAGTACAAGTGAGGAATCTAACTTGTGAAGAAGCATAAGTGAATATACTGGCATAATATGAGATGCGAGAAAGATATAGATTCATGTTTGGAGATCTAGAAACCACTTTTGGTAGGAAAGGATGAATCTATCGGATCAAAAAAACGGTAAAAAGTAAACTTTTATTACCACACGAAGGCGCTAGGCAAGCGAAGATGGATGCAAAGCAGTTGATCTCCATGCCCCTAACTTGGCGGACGGAGACACCTATAAGCGGCAGGAGAAAGAGCAGAGATCCCTGACGTGGGTGAAGACGGCGTCGAGAAATCGCGGTAGCTAAAGCGCTCCGTCGTCAGGCGATAAATCGTAGCTAGCCGGAGGCGCTTTAGGATTTCTGAAAGATGGCGAAGGAGGAAGAAGGATTTTTGACCGGCGAGATGGGTATTTATAAGACGAGGAGACGACAGACCAGCTAATTATGCAGTGCCTCGGCGAGTTCACATCTGAAGGACACGTGGCTAACATGCAACTCATTGAGAGTTGTTCCACGTTCCCAGCAACTGGATTGTCAGGGGTGGTCGCTCCGAATTCTCGGAGTTTCAGGCAAAGGATATGTCATTATTAAGCAGAGATATAAATGTTTGTCTCGTATCTTCTGGCGACAAGGAATAGAGAGAAGACATTCAACAGTTTTCAACGGAATGCATATGGTTTGGATAGATAGAGCTTGAGGTAGAAAGCATAGAGAGGTTGGGAGTTCGATCACATTCACTTGAGTTCAAAAGATTCAAACAGAAAGACATAGCCATAAGTGAATGTTTGTAGAGGGCAATGAATCTGATATATATATATATATATATATATATATATATATATATATATATATATATATATATATATATATATATATATATATACAGTAAGCCAAATCAATAATCATGAAGTCAAATTAATGTTGAAGTTAAATGGATTGAAGACTTTGCAAATATAGGCGCCATGAGGAAACACTTCATAAGAGTTTGGTGGTGGCGTTACCCACCGTATAGGAAGTATTGACCGGACAAGGCGCACAATTGTTGTGGCGCTCTGAAATCAATTTCCACATTAATGTATTCTGCTTTGAGTGTATGTCTTCATTGATTGAAGATACATTACTTTGTGTTGCACATCTAAGTCATCAAAATGCATAAGTGTTAGGATGTGTGCCTAATCACGGGACATTAAGGATTCCAAGATATTTAGCTCACACATAACTTGCAAAACCTTTTCATCCAAGGGCTTAGTGAAGATATCAATAGCTTGCTCTTACGCCTTGACATGAATGATATCAATATCTTCTTTCATAACATGATCTACGAGGAAGTGATGGCCAATTTCAATGTCTTTGTCTTGAGTGCTTGAAATGGGTTATTAGCATCTTGATTAGCGCTTTTTCATTATCATGATAGAGTGGCACATACTTTAGATGGATGCCATAGTCCTTGAGTTTGCTTCATCCACAGTGGCCTGACAGATCCGGCTCGACAATGTATTCAGATTCGATTGAGAGTGATACGATTCGCTTCTTTGAAGACCAACAGACAAAGAGGCGACCGAGAAAATGACATGTGCACGATGTAGACTTGCGATCCACCTTGTCACCACATAATAAGCATCAGAAATTCCAACGAGATCAAACTACGAGCCCTTTGGATACCATAATCCTAGTGTTGGGGTGTAAGCCAAATATCGAAAATTACGCTTCACAGCTAAGTGATGCGACTCCTTGATGCCGCTGAAATGGGCACACATGCAAACACTAAGCATAATACGGCCTAGATGTACATAAGTAAAGTAAAGAGCCAAACATGGAAGCGGTATACCTTTTGATCGAAATCTTTACCATTGGCGTCGGGGCTTAGATGACTTTTGGTTGGCATTGGCATCGTGTATCCTTTGCAGTCTTGCATTCAAACTTCTTGAGCAATCTTTGAGATATTTTCTTGAGATATGAAGATGTCGTTGCGTTCTGGCCGGTTGAGAAGACGAAGAAGAATTTCATCTCTCCCATCATGGACATTTGGTATTGTTCTTGCATCATGTGACCAAATTCATCACTGTATTTCTTGTTGGTGCAACTAGAAGATAATGTCATCCATAGATTTGGCACACAAGCAGTTCACCATCATATGTCTTCGTGAAGAGTGGGATCTAGAGACCAGGTTTGAAGCCTTTGCTCTTGAAGTCTTTGAGTGTGTCATACCAAGCACGAGGGGCTTGTTTGAGGCCATCTGATTGCCTTATTGAGCTTGTATACCATATCAGGATGTTTGGGTCTTCAAAGCGAGGCGGTTGTGCTACATACTTCTTCTTCAATCTTTCCATTGAAAGGGACTCTTCACATCCATTTGATCTGAAGGATGTTATGATGATTTGAGTAAGCTAGCGATGTCTGAATGGCTTCAAGCCTAGCCCTTTGGAGCAAATGTTTCATCAAAGTCAATTCCTTCAACTTGTGTGTATCCTTGAGCAGCGAGCAGTGCCTTGTTTACGACAACTTGACCATGCTTTCGTCTTGTTTGTTGCGATATCTCCATTTTGTGCCTATTATATTTGTGCTTCTGAGGATCAAGGCGGCTTGACTAGTTCCCACATTGTTCAGCTCAACTTGTTGAAGCTAAATCTTGCATAGATTGAATCCATTCAGGTTCCATGAAAGGCTTGACAACTTTCTTGGGTTTAGAGATTGAGACAAATGCAAAGTGCCCACGAGAAATTTGCTAGATGTGTTGCTCTTGAGCAGTGAGTGGACGAGGTGCATTGATGCTATCAATTATCTTCTCAATTTGTACTTCATTTGCAACACGAGGATGAGCTGGGACGAAGATTTTGCTCCCTGCTGATCATTATCATCATTTGGAGGATTGTCTTGAGCTGAGCAATGTCTTGAGTTGATCGGGTGCGATGATAAATTCCTCTTGAAATGGGCCTCACGATGGTATGATCTCTCCTGTTCCCATTAGCTTGATTGATTCATTGGCGGTACTCCATCTAGCACATTTGGCGGGTGCTCTCTTTGCGAGCCGTTAGTTTCATCGAACCGCACATCCATAGTTTCAACCACTTTATAGTGAAAGAGTTGAAGACTACGTAAGTGTGCGAGTCCTTTCCATAACCAAGCATAAAACCCTCATGTGCTTTGGGTGCAAATTTTGAAGTTTGATGTGGATCCTTGATCCGGCACCTAGCACCAAATACTACGAAGTAACTTCGTTTGGCTTCTTACCAGTTAGAAGCTCATAGGATATTTTCTTCGAAAGCTTGTGAAGATAAACTACGATTGATGACATGGCATGAGTCGCATTGTCAATGGCCCGGTAAATTTCTTGAAGTCTTGTATTACGTCAAGCATCGTAAAACCATCTCAATAAAGGTTCTGTTCTTGCTTGTCATGATGCCCGATACAACTTGAGGTGTGTAGGGAGAGAAAACTCATGAGTGATGCCTAGGTATCAAGATAAAGGTCGAGGCACATGTTCTTGAATTCAGTGCGTTGTCCTCCTAATGTTCTTGATCTTGGCACCATAGTTGTTCTACCATTTGGTTGCAAGCGTCGAACATCTGCACTTGAGTCTTGAAGAGATATATGCACCCGTATATCTTGAATAATCATCAACAATAACGAAACCATAGAGACAAGCAGTTGCGTTGAGAGTAGAGTAGTGAGTGGGACCAAACAAATCCATGTGGAGCAACTCAAAAGGTCGAGATGTACTCATGATTGTCTTGAGGATGCTTGGCCCTTGTCATCTTCCCTTCACAAGCTCCACAAGATGATCTTTCTTGAACTTGGCGCCTTGATGCCTATGGCGTGCTTCTTCTTGGCGAGTGTGTAGGTTCCTCATGCCAGCATGCCCTAGCCTCGATGCGAGCCCGCACTCACAGAACTTTGCTAGAAGACATCTGACCATCTGTGGTCCTGCTGAGAAGTCTACCGTATGAGATCATCTTTCTTGTACCCTTGAAGACTAGAGACTTGTCGATTCCATTAGTACAAAACAGCGATATTTTCCAAACAACACAATCATGTTTAAGTCACAAAGCATTGAGAGGACATTAAGTTGAAACCAAGGGATTCAACAAGCATCACTTTGTCCATGTCTGATCCTTGGGATTACAACTCTACCTAGGCCCAATACCTTGCTTTTACTAGTGTTGAATGTGATGTGACTTTTATCACATGGACGAGGTTGAGTCCATGAGAAGACTTGATCACCAGTCATGTGGTTAGTGCATCCATCCATAATCCATTACGAAGCGCGAGGTGTACGTACCCTCAGGTGCAGATTAGGAGGATAGGCTTCACGAAGTATTGTGAAGCATAAACATTTAGCGCACAAGAGGATTATTATCGGTGTCAAAACCGGCGGATCTCGGGTAAGGGGTCCCAGACGTGCGTCTAGGCGGATGGTAACGAGGAGACAAGGGATACGATGTTTTTACCCAGGTTGGGCCCTCTCGATGGAATACCCTACTCTGCTTGATTAGTATTGATGATATGGGTAGTACAAGAGTAGATCTACGAGATCGAGAGGCTAAACCCTGAAGCTATCCTATAGTATGATTGTTGTTCATCCTCGGACTAAAACCCTCCGGTTTATATAGACACGGATAGGGTTAGGGTTACCAGAGTCGGTTACAATGGTAGGAGATCTACATATCCGTGTTGCCAAGCTTGCCTTCCACACCAAGGAAAGTCCCATCCGGACAGCAGGCGAAGTCTTCAATCTTGTATCTTCATAGTCTGAGTCAGGCCAAGATGATAGTTAATTTATCAGGACACCCCTAGTCCAAGACTCCTCGTAGCCCTGAACCAGGCTTGAATGACAAAAGTCCGTGGCATATTGTCTTCGGCATTGCAAGCGGGTTCCTCATCGAATACTTCATAGAAGGTTTTGAACACAAGGATAGTGTCAAACTCACCAAAACAAGTTCCACATACCATAGTAGAGAATAACTTTTGCACAGATCTCTTTGGCGTATTCAGCGGCGTGACATCACGCCACGGCGAACCGCTATCACTGAATCGTTTTTTGTGTCCCACCTCGGTATGTTCAGCGGCGGTTTCCTAACACGTCTTATCAAAGCGTAGATCGTGCCCTTATTCCCAGGATTCTCATCAATACGGTTGTGGGCAACCAACGCGCCATTGATTGTGGCGCTTGGGAGATAGCGAGTTTTATCGAGCTTTGGTGGGGGCGCATAACCCGATAGTCCATATAAGGGATAAGATCACCCCCTTTTCACCTCGCCTTCCTCCTCCCTGTTTCATCCATTTCCTTTTCTGAGCTCGAGCGCCTAAGTCCGCACATCCTTCCTCAACCATCTCCAGCCATGTCGGGCGGGAGGCAGGTGGATGGTCTCCTCCGTCACGGAGGGCCAAGTAAAAAAGCTGCGGAAGGCGGATACTTGTCAACGGCGTCACACATGGCTGCCCGACAAAGAACGCTCATCCCCACCCCAAGCCCCTTGAGAGGTGGTGTTCCTCCCCACTTCCTCAGCGGACTGGGTTTCCACTTCACCCATTTGTCCAGGGCTCATGTTCTACTTCCTGAGTTTCCATGATGGCCCAATTTCATCCTCAACATCTGGCGTTTATCGTGGGTATGAAACCTTCCCTGCATCGGCCGCGCGGCTTATGGCTGAACCTTCAATGTCGGGCGAAGGTGTGGGCGGCCGCCAAGCCAGTCGGGAGGCATAGTTGGCAAGATGGCCAAAGTCCTATGGCTCGAGGGCTCCTTTGTGGAACCATAAAGGGGTAACAATCGAGGGTGGTTCATCCTTAAACCGCATGACTCTCAATGGTGGCGGCCCCGAATTCGATCTGGCTTCCCCACGGCTCACGTCATGGAAAGAGAGCGGGCTAGGCGTGGGGGATTCAGATGAGCTATCCGGACTTCAAACCTGCGTTCGAGCACGGTGGGCAGAATCTCGAGCTTGTCAGCGTAATCCGGTGATGCTCATCCTTGAATTCTCCCATGCCAACAGGCCTTCAAATTGTGGGAGTTCGATCGGCACACACCCAACTCTGAAAAGGCTCTTGACACTAAAGCGAAGTCAACTTTGGTGGTGGCGTGACTCCATCAGATAAGAATGATGATTTCAGACACGCGCATAATTGTCGAGGGTTCTGAGAATCAAATTCTTCATTAATTTCTTCACACTTAGAGTGTTATTCTTCATTGATTGAAGAAAACGCTTCTTCATGTGTTGCACATCTAAGTCATCAATTTTGCATAAGTGTTAGGATGTGTGTCTTTTCAAAGAACATTCAAGATTCTAAGATATTTAGCTCACACCGCAACTTGCTAAATCTCTTCTCATCCAAGGGCTTAGTGAAGATATCAGCTAGCTGTTCTTCGCCTTCACGTGCTCGATGGAGATGTCGCCTTCAACACATGATCATGAAGAAAATGATGACGAATCTGAATGTGCTTTGTCTTCGAAAAGCTGAACTGGGTTGTGAGCAATCTTGATGGCACTCTCATTGTCACAGAGAGAGGCACATTCTTCACGTTGATCCATAGTCCTTGAGAGTTTGCTTCATCCAAAGCAATTGAGCACAACAAGAGCCAGAAGAATGTATTCAGCTTCCGCAGAGATAAAGGATACGCAGTTCGCTTTCTTCGAGGACCAACAGACCAAAGATCGTCCGAGGAAATGACAAGTGCCGATGTTGACTTATGGTCCACACGATCACCAAGATAGTCGAGTCGAATATCCAATGAGATCAAAAGTAGAGCCCTTGGGGTACCATAATCCTAGTGTTGGTGTGTGAGCTAGATATCAAGAATATGCTTCACAGCCTTATGGTGTGATTCCTTCGTGTAGCTTGAAATCGGGCACACATGCAAACACTAAGCATTATATCTGGCCTAGATGCACATAAGTACAATAAAGAACCAATCATGGAGCGTATACCTTGTGATCAAGTCAATACCATTTTCATCAAGGCATAGATGGCCATTTGTGGGCATAGGAATTTTGACGCCTTTGCAATCTTGCATGCTGAATTTCTTCGTAACATCTTTGAGGTATTTCTCCGAGATATGAATATGCCATTGCGTTGTTGACAAATTTGAAGACCTAAGAAGAATTTCAACTCTCCCATCATAGACATTTGATATTCTTCACTCATCATATAGGCAAATTCATCACTATAACGTTGGTCAGTACAGCCAAAGATAATATCATCAACATATATTTGGCACACAAACAGTTCACCATCATAAGATTTAGTAAAGAGAGTAGGGTTGAGTGAACCGGGTGTGAAGCCATTCTTCACGAAGAATTCCTTCAATGTATCATACCATGCCCGTGGGGCTTGTTTGAGACCATAGAGGGCCTTATTAAGTCTCAAGACTTTGTCGATTCTTTGGATCTTCAAAACCTGGGGTTGAGCAACATATACTTCTTCCTCAAGCTTACCATTGAGGAATGCACTTTTCACATCCATTTGATATAAGATAATATCATGATGATTAGCATAAGCAAGTAATATGTAATAGCCTCAAGTCTAGCAACAGTGCAAAAGTTTCATCGAAATCAATTCCTTCAACCTGTGTAGCCTTGAGCTACTAGTCGTGCCTTATTCCTCACCACAAGACCATTTTCATCTTGCTTGTTTCGTAGATCCACTTTGTGCCAATGATATTATGCTTGCGAGGATCTCGGACGCTTGACCAGTTCCTGCACATTGTTGAGCTCGAATCGATGTAATTCTTCTTGCATAGCCTGAATCCACTCCGTTCCGTAAATGCTTCATCTACCTTAGTGGGCTCTGTGATAGAGACAAAAGCATAGTGCCCACAAAAGTTAGATAAATGTGAAGCTTTTGAGCGTGTGAGAGGACCCGCGCTTCAATGTCATCGATGATCTTTCCACTTGCACTTCTTTTGCAACGCGAGGATGAGCTGGTTGTCGCCGAGGAATTTGATCATTTTCCTCAAAGACCATTGTCTTCAAATTATCTTCAGTGCATCACCGACGTTCTTCACAGACAGAATGAATTCTTCAGCAGATTCTTCAAGAGGAATGACATCCTCGCTTGCCTTGAACTTGATAGAATCCTCAGTGCTGGTTCATCTAACACAGAAGGTAGGTGCTCTCTTTGCAGCCATTAGTTTCATCAAACCGCACATCTACAAGGTCAACAATCTTGTGAAGAGCGATGTTGAAGACTCAGAGGTGTGCGAGTCCTTTCCGAACCAAGCATAAACCTTCATGTGCTTTCGGTGCAAATTTAGAATTGTGATGAGGATCTCTAATCCAGCATTTAGCAATCAAGACTTTGAAATAACTTACATTGGGTTTCTTGTCGGTGAGGAGTTCATAGGCGTCTTCTTGAAGAATTTGTGAAGATATACTGTTGATGATGTGGCACGCAGATCAATTGCATCAATCCAAAACGACTAGGCGCTTTGTATTCATCAAGCATAGTGCGAGCCATCTCAACAAGAGTTCTGTTCTTGCGCCCACGACGCCATTTTGCCGAGGAGTATAGGAGCAGATAACTCATGAGTAATACCAAGTTCATCAAGATAGGTATCAAGACCGAATTCTTGAACTCAGTTCCATTGTCACTCCCGATGTCTTTGATCTTCACACCAAAGTTAGTTGAAGCCCTCGAGGAAAATCGCTTGAAGACTTCCCGCACTTGATTTTTGTAAGTAACAATGTGTACCCATGTGTAACGAGAGTAATCATCAACAATAACAAAGCCATATAGAGATGCATCATTAACGACATACTGAGTAATGATTGGGACCAAAGAGGTCCATGTGAAGCAATTTGAAGGACGAGTAGTGGTCATGATAGTCTTCACTGGATGCTTGGCCTTGGTCATTTTTCCAGCTTCACAGTTCGCACAAGTGATCCTTGAGGAATTTGACATTTCAATGCCAATGACATGCTTCTTCTTTGCAAGCATGTGCAAATTCCTCATGCCTCAAGTGATCAAGTCGCCGATGCCATAGCCAGCCTTCTCAAGCTTTTGCAAGTAGACACACGGCTGGTTGTGGTCCCAGAGAGAAATCAACAATATACAAGTCTCCTCTCCTAAAGCCTTCAAGACTTTGGAATTGTCAGCTTCCATAATCACAACACAACGATATTTGCCAAAGATAACAACCATATCAAGATCACAAAGCATTGAGATCGACATGAGGTTGTATCCTAAGGACTCAACAAGCATGACTTTGTCCATGTGTATGTCCTTAGAGATCGCAACCTTACCAAGACCCAATACCTGACTTTTGCCTTTGTCAAGAAGATGATATGCTTCAGATGTGACGGTGATAAGGAGCATCCATCAATAGATTCTTGTCACCAATATGTGATTTGTACATCCACTATCGAGAACCCACTCAAGGGTTTTGGGTTGATCATCCCGCAGATGAATTAGTATAACTTACAATCTCATATACTTCATCGCTGAAGAATATGATATCAAGTTCATCGATGAATTTCATCACCAAGATAATGATAAGAAGTATGAGGACGGTGAAATGAAAGTTCATTTCATCATGATTAGCTCAAGCCCTTTCAGCATTTTGTCGTCCCCAAAGAAATTCTTCAGACGTTAAGGCACGCCCGAGACCTGACCCTGCAGAAGAGATTAGTTCTTTTCTTCACCACCCACATCTCAAGGGGTGGAAAGAGTTCATCACTCATGAAAGCACCATATGAGAATGGTGGCATAGAAGCCAAACCATTTCGCTTCACATAAGAGGGGTTAGGGTAAGTAGAGAAATTCTTCGAGGACTTATGAACATATTGGTTTGAAGAATAATGCACATATTCATAGCCCTTAGCTCTACCTCGCAAACAGAGTTGTTAGCACGATGATAATCATATGAGGACTTTGATCCTTTGAGGAATTTGATCCATTTGAGGAATTTGGTCCGTAGGAGGACTTGGATCCATATGAAGAATTTGATCTGGGGTTCCTATTCTTCACTGTGTGGTGTCATGAGGACATTCACCAAGACTTTCAAGGCACTTCTTGGGAACCCAGATTTTCTTCATAGGGGAACTGCTCTCGCAGCTTAGTGCCAACATATCTAGCAAATACTTCACCATTCTGATTTTTGAACAGTTTATAGTTGAGTCAAATGACTCATCGTAAGAATGAGGAGATTCGCATGTAAAGCCAGATAAGTTAGATGGATCAACTGGAGGTCCCTTTGCAGAACCCATGAGGTTTTGGGATACCGCTCAAAGCTTCCAATATGTTCCATCAAGATTGAGTTTCCTCTCAAAGGCAATACCTCTTCCTAGGGTTCCTGTTGAGGATCTGCTTTTAAGCACATCACAAAGAGTCTGATGCCTTTTGAGGCTTTTGTACATGCCTGTCATGTACAATTCCTTCAACCCTACATCGTCAAGGATACTAGCAATGTCCTCGATGAGGAATTAGTGATAGCAGAGGCAGTGAAGAATTTGTAATAGCTTGAAGCATTTGAACATTCAGGTGAAGAATTAGCAGATTCACGCTCAATGCACTTTAAGCATGGAGGAACAAATTCTTCCCGAGAAGCGCTGATTTGTTGAGCAAGTAATGAATCACGCCCTTCAAGATCTTCATAATTCACTCTTAGCTTCTCAAGATCTTGCTTTTGAAGAAATTCATAAGAAAGTTTCTCATGATCGGATAAGAGAGTGTTATGATGACCTTGAAGGTTGTCAAACCTAGATCAAGTCTCAAGATTTTCAATGTATTTTAGTGCGATCCATTTCTTCACCTAACATATCATCACTCTTATCTAGCATGTTTTGAACCTTTTCAAAGCCCTTTGTTGTTTTACAGCAATCTTAGCAAGTTTTGAGTAATCGGGCTTTAGATCTTCATCGATTCATTTTCACTAGATTCGAGGAGGTATATTTGAGTACCTTGGCACCCTTTGCCATGAAGCAATAGGTGGAGCGTAGTCATCACTATCTTCATCGCTTTGTTGGTGAGGTCATTTTCTTCAGAGTTGAAGATGGACTTGCCGACGAAAGCGAGAGCGAGAGCTAGACTCGCCACACTGCACTCAGATTCTTCCGATGCCTCCTCTTCCTCATGTTCCTCGATTCAGCTTCAGAGTCCATTTCCTTGCCAATGAATGCCCGAGCCTTTTTGGAGCTGCTCTTCTTGTGAGAAGAAGGCTTTGAGGATTTTGATGATGAAGATTTCGATGATTTCTTCTTCTTCTTCGCGCCATCGTAACTGTAATCCTTGTGTTTTTTCTTCTTTAATTCCTTTTCCCATCGAGGACAATCTTGGATGTAGTGACCAGGTTTCTTGCATTTGTGACAAAGTCTTCTATTATAGTCACCGGATGAGGAATCACTGCTTCTTGAGGATTTTCCAAAGCTACCACGCCTTGAGAACTTCTGAATTTCTTCACGAGCAAAGCAAGCTAGCTCCTGCCTAATTCTTCAGATCTCCAAGGCTACTACCGTAGTCTTCACACTCGATTCGCATACAACCTTGGCCTTCGTGGCACGTGTTTTTCCATAGCTAGAACCATAGAGATCTCTTTTCAAAGAAGCTCGAACTCGTGAGTATTTAGCCTTCGAGGATATCGGCGGGATCAAGAAACTTGTAGTCAGCCCGCTCTGTATCATCGCACCCAGAGTATCAAATGAGGAATCGTTTATCTCAACAATTTCTTCACCACCTCATGGTCGGTGATGTCATGGCACCAGGGCTTGAAGCTCATTTGAGATGTCATGAGGCGATCAAAGGTTTGTTGAACATTTTCATTGTCGAGTCTTTTGAAGCGTTGAAGAGATTCAAGAACATCAACTCGAGAGTCACGCTGAGTTGAGACTCCTTCATTCACTTTGGACAGCCTATCCTGATGAGCTTGGCAGTTTCCAAAGCACTCACTCTTCCATATTGACCTTTGCTCAGATGGCCACATATGATATTCTTTGCTTGAGAATCAAGTTGCTTGAATCTCTTCACATCAAGAGATTCGTGAGAAGGTGTGACCGAGGGAACACCATTTTCCACAACATACCGTAGATCGTTGTCAATTGCTTCAAGATGCATTCACATCTTGTTCTTCCAAAGAGGGTAGTCCGTCCCATCAAAGGTAGGACACCCTACCGAGACCTTGATCATACCTGCGGTCAACATAACTAAAACTCAGGTGGTTAAACTAAAATCACACGTAACAAGGGAGTACCTTGCTCGATACCAATTGAAAGTGCGTATATCGACTAGAGGGGGGTGAATAGGCGATTTTATGAATTCTTCACCGAGGAATTTGCCATGAGGAAATTCCTTAACGAAGAACTATTAGCAGCGGAATAAGTACTCGAAGTAAGCATAACAGAATACACGCATGGTCATCATGATGAAATGAAGACTAGCACAGAGTATGTAAAGCGTAATCACAGGATAACACAAGATGAAGACAAACAGATCAAGAAATTGAACTGAGGAAATTGAGAAAGTCTTCACAAAGTCTTCAAACACAGATATGAACAAACACTCAACACAAGAATGAGGAAATGAAAGGGTTGAGGAAATAGAACCAGTTAGGTTGGTGAAGACAATGATTTGGTAGACCAGTTCCAACTGCTGCCTCGCTTGTACGTCTGTTTGAGTGGCTGAGTATTTAAACTCGAGGACACACAGCCGACACCTGTCCCTGACACCCAGCCGCTGAGCACGCAGCTCAGACACCAAGTCCTCACCAGATTCTCCTTGAACTAAGGTCACATGACTCGCCCAATCACTTGTGGTAAGTCTTCACGACTTCCAAACCTTCACGCACTTGGTCACTCGGCGATCCACAATTCCTCTTGATGTTCTAGACCATGACGCCTAACCGTCTGGAAGAAGCACAGTCTTCAAAGGTAACAAGCTCGGATCCACGCAGATCAATCTCTTCAAGGATGCTCAATCACTTTGGGTTTGTAGGGTTTGGTTTTGGGTTTTCCTCACTCGATGATTTTCGCCAAAGTCCTTAGAGGATGGGTTGCTCTCAAATGACAAGTGTCAAGTTTCTCTGAGCAGCCAACCAGCTAGTGGTTGTAGGGGCGGCTATTTATAGCCTAGGGAGCAGCCCGACATGATAAGACATAAATGCCCTTCAATGATATGACCGTTAGGTGGATAAGATATTTTGGGACAGCTGGCAAGAAGACAACAACGGTCGGAAATTTGAATCTCAAATTCCTCGTATATCATGTTCTCATCGTAGGCAATCCAAGACTGGCGAATTCCTAACTCCTCGGCCGAATAAATTCTCAAATGACTAGAAGAACTTCGCTCTCACATCAAGAAATTGACTCGAGCTGTATGAGATTTCCAAAGGCTTCACTCAAGGGATTGGTAGGTGTAGGATTTTGAGTTGAGCATCACATGGAAATTTTTCCTTAGTATTTCTCTCGACCTTTAACAAAGATGGTGTTTCCTATGACTCAAGAAAGAGAAAATGAAACTACGAAAACAAAAGTCTTCACGCTTCATGTTCCTCAAATGAATACCAAGTCTTCAAGGTCACACCAATTTCTTCACTTTCAAAGTCTTCGAAAGTCTTCGTAATATCAAAGTCTTCAATAAGAACTTCATTTTAGGGTCGACTTTCTCTCAGAATATCAAACTCCTCATAGACTTATAGACCTATGTACACTCACAAACGCATTAGTTCCTTAACCTATAAGTCTTCAATACACCAAAATCACTAAGGGGCACTAGATGCACTTACAGCTTCAGACACAGGGACCGTCACAGAAGGATTGTCTTTAGGAAACACTTGACGTGCCACTGAACTTGACAAGTTGGAACCCTCCTCTGTGATGGTGGTCATGGAGACGGATGGCCTCAAGCCTTTGCGAAGCCGTTGGAATACGGGCGGCGCCTATGGTGATGGTGATGTCTCCATGTAGTTGTCATCATTGGACATGGGGCTGATGACGGGCACAAATGACGGTTGGGGTGTACTTGGTGAGTCTTGATGGGGGTAGCTTGTCAGCGATCAGCCCATGATGCATCTTGTGAGATTGGCGCCAAAGGATGACCAATACCGATAAGCTCACTGCTCGCTTGAACAGCGATGATACCGCTACGCCGATCTTAGGAAGAACTACATCATCTTGTACAATGTCTTCAGTCGCGATGGGGTCGACGATTGGAACTTCTTGAGCTTCAGGAGCCTCTGTGGAAGCAGGCTCATGAACAATCATCCGACGTTCTTGGTTTGCAGATGGAGGGGGAACAAAAGCAAGGGGTTCAACAAAAAGGGGCTCTATGGGAGCAGCCCGATCTCTCTTCTTGGTTTTTCTCTTCTTGGGGGGTGGTGCTTCATCAGTGGTGCGCTTGGTTTTCCTCTTCCTGGCTTCGTCTTCAGCTGCCTTGGTTTTCTTCTGTTCAGAAGCCACTGAAGGAGCCTTGGGCTTCGAGCCGCGCATGCTAGCAGGAAAGACAATGTGTGGTTCTTCTTGCCATGGTGCTTCAGTGTTGGCTTCAGATGACTTCTTTTTCTTAGCAGCCATTGAGGGGTCAATGCCAGGGCGGCCAAGTGTCTTGCACTTTTCAGCTTCATTGTAGGCTTGAACGCATTTGTCTGCGAGTGCTTTCATGCGCCTCTTGAGCCTTTGGCTTCCTCGCTTCGTCCAAACGACTCCTTGAGGTCATTACATCACCTTGAACTTTTGCACATCAGCCACATTCAGCTTGGCTACATGCTTCTTGAACTGCTCCTTCTCGAAGTCTATCTTTCGCTTCAGCTCAACTATATACTGAGCCGAGCAAGCTCAGAGTAATGGCGCCTTGGAAAGCAACGCTGACGCCAATGGAAGCTGAAGGTCATCGAAGCTGAGATCTTGATTGTCGAACCACTCATCAATGAAGTTCTTCAGAATGTTTACATAAAAGAGGGACAGATCATTGAAGATCTCCACCTCTTGCTTGCTCTTGATCAGCTGCTCCAGAGCGTCTTCACCAAATTCTTCATCTGAAGACAAGTCAATGGCTTCAGATTCATTCCTCAGAATGGCAGCAGGTGTCAGTGCATGAGTCAGTTGCTGAACAGGTGTCTTCTGTGTCTTGTCACACCTCATGGAGATGTGAGAGAGATCTTCAGAGTTATTACTGGGAGCAGAAGGGGCAGTTGCCAATGGCTTCAGTCTTGAAGCTTTTGGAGCAGCAGATGATTTTGAAGCTTTAGTCTTCTTCTGCTTCTGCGGCTTTGGAGCAGGAGCTGGAGCTTCATCGGTGTCAGCATCATCATCAGAATGATCCACTTTGGCACCTTGAACAGTGATGCAAATGGTGAGGCCAGCAAGGTTGTAGAAGGGGCCGATCCTGTTCTCATTGGCTTCACGGGTGCCATTGTCCCGAGGTGAGCAAGGACCAGGGTTGAAGTCAAGCCCTAAATCCTTCTTGTTCTTTGCAGCTGAGTCTTTGGCGAACTGGTAGTTGCGCTTGAACAGATTGTCTTCACGACACCGTGAGCAGTGAAGAAGGGTCAGATTTGCGTGCTGTGGTCCGCGCGACCATGCAAGGATAGAAGCCTTGCTCAATAGCTTCACCGAGTCCCGGTGGAAGATTTTGTACGTAATATCACCTGTGGTGCCTTGATGGCATTCTTCTCAAGATATTCTTGAGTGATGAAGCGATATTGAAACCATTCTTCTGCTTAATATCTTCAATCCATTGGATTCGATTCTTATGCTCAAAGATAGGTTTCTTCCGGATCAGTTTTGTACATCTCGTGCAAATCTGGAGGTAAGTCCTTGAAGTGTTACCACGACGCTGTCCGCCTCCCTTTCTTGCTGACTTTTCATTGCCATGAAGTGTAAACTCAAGGGCTTCAAGACGCGCAATGGCTTCAAACGGCTGGACCGACAGAACTCGCTTGTGAGTTGATGTGACTCTACAAGAATTCTCGCAAACGAATGCAGACTATGAGAACCAAGGGATTCTCCCATGGACATGTACCGTGATGCATTAAAGGTGCGAGGGAAGGGAAGAGGTCATATGCATTCTCAGAAGATTTTGAAGATAAATCAGTTTGAAGACATTGACCTCATAACACGAAAGACATTCACTTATATGATGAGAGTTGGTTCCAGAGTTGTACAAATCCAAGAATAAGTACAAGTGAGGAATCTAACTTGTGAAGAAGCATAAGTGAATATACTAGGCAGAGTATGAGATGCAGAAAGAGATAGATTCATGTTTGGAGATCTAGAAACCACTTTTAGTAGGAAAGGATGAATCTATCAGATCAAAAAGACGGTAAAAAGTAAACTTTTATTACCACACGATGAACTGCTAGACGAAGCGAAGATGGATGCCGAGCAGTTCGATCTCCCGTGCCTTAACTTGGCGACGGAATACACCTACGGCGACGGCGGAGAAGACGAGGTCCGCGGCCGGCGTGAGGACGGCGTCGAGGAAGTCGCGACAGCTAAGCGCCTCGTCAGGCAAGGCCGCCGAGAGCTAGTGGAGACGCTTAGGTTTTGCGTAAAGATGGCGAACGAGGAAGAAGGATTTTGACCGAGGCGAGACAGTATTTATAAGGACAGAGACAGCACTGCGCAATTACGCAGTGCCTCGGCGGTTCACATCTGAAGGACACGTGGCTAACATGCAAATCATTGAGAGTTGTTCCACGCTCCCACGCTACCGGATTGTCGGGGTGGTCGCCCAATTCTCCGGTTTCGTGCAAAAGGATATGTCATTAAAACTAGATATAAATGTTTTTCTCTCAGATCTTCACCGACAAGGACGCAGAGAAGACATTCGACAGCTTCAATAGAATGCATATGATTTGGATAGATAGAGCTTGAGGTAGAAAGCACCGAGAGGTTAGGGTCCCATCACATTCACTTAGTTCAAAAGATTCAAACAAGAAGACATAGCCATAAGTGAATGTCAGAGAGGATGAAATCATATATATATATATATATATATATATATATATATATATATATATATATATATATATATATATATATATATATATATATATAAATCAATAATCACGGAGTCAAATTAACGTTGAAGATAGATCAATTGTGAAGACTTTGCAAATATGGCACCATGAGGAAACACTTCATAAGAGTTTGGTGGTATGCTACCCACCGATAGGAAGTATTAGACCTGCATACGGCGCACAATT
This sequence comes from Aegilops longissima, assembly GCA_021605205.1. Lineage (NCBI taxonomy): Eukaryota > Viridiplantae > Streptophyta > Magnoliopsida > Poales > Poaceae > Aegilops > Aegilops longissima. The sequence continues at coordinate 542,535,544 of CM038678.1, forward strand.
ATCGTGGCGCTCTAAAGTCAATTTCCGCATTAATGTATTCACACTTAGAGTGTATGTCTTCATTGATTGAAGATATACATTACTTTGTGTGTTGCACATCTAAGTCATCAAAATGCATAAGTGTTAGGATGTGTGCCTAATCACAGGACATTCGAGGATTCCAAGATATTTAGCTCACACCGCAACTTGCAAAACCTTTTATCATCCAAGGGCTTAGTGAAGATATTAGCCAACTACTCTTCTGTCTTGACATGAATGATATCAATATCTTCTTTCATAACATGATCTCTGAGGAAGTGATGACGAATTTCAATGTTCTTTGTCTTCGAGTGCTAAACTGGGCTATTAGCAATCTTGATAGCGCTTTCATTATCGCCGTAGAGTGGCACATGCTTCAGATGGATGCCATAGTCCTTAAGAGTTTGCTTCATCCACGTAAGTCGAGCGCAGAAGATCCAAAGAAGAATGTATTCAGATTCAGCAGCTTGAGAGTGATACGCTCTACTTCTTTGAAGACCAACAGACAAGAGATCGCCCATAAAGTGACATGTGCCCGATGTAGACTTGCGATCCACCTTGTCACCAGATAATCAGCATCCAAAAATCCAACCAGATCAAACTCTAAGCCCTTTGGATACCATAATCCTAGTGTTGGGGTGTAAGCCAAATATCAAAGAATTCGCTTCACGCCTAAGTGATGCGACTCTTTGGTGCCGCTTGAAATCGGGCACACATGCAAACACTAAGCATGATATCCGCCTAGATGCACATAAGTAAAGTAAAGAGCCAATCATGGAGCGTATACCTTTTGATCGAAATCTTTACCATTGGCGCCGGGATTAGATGACTTTTGGTTGGCATTACGCCGTGAATCCTTTGCGCCTTGCATTCCAAACTTCTTCAGGCAATCTTTGAGATATTTTTCTTGAGATATGAAGATGTCGTTGCGTTGCTGACGGGTTTGAAGATCGAGAAAGAAATTCAGCTCTCCCATGATGGACATTTGATATTGTTCTTGCATCATGTGACCAAATTCATCACTGTATTTCTTGTTTGTGCAACCGAAGATAATGTCATCCACATAGATTTGGCACACAAACAGTTCACCATCGTATGTCTTCGTGAAGAGAGTGGGATCTAGAGAACCAGGTTTGAAGCCTTTGCTCTTCAGGAAGTCTTTGAGTGTGTCATACCAAGCACGAGGGGCTTGTTTGAGGCCATACAGTGCCTTGTTGAGCTTGTATACCATATTAGGATGTTTTGGGTCTTCAAAGCCAGGAGGTTGTGCAACATACACTTCTTCGTCAATCTTTCCATTGAGAAAGGCACTCTTCACATCCATTTGATACAGAAGGATGTTATGATGATTTGCATAAGCTAGCAGTATGTGAATGGCTTCAAGCCTAGCCACTGGAGCAAATGTTTCATCAAGTCAATTCCTTCAACTTGTGTGTATCCTTGAGCAACGAGCCGTGCTTTGTTTCTCGACTAACTTGACCATGCTCGCCTTGTTTGTTGCGATATATCCATTTTGTGCCTATTATGTTGTGCTTATGAGGATCGTGACGCTTGACTAGTTCCTACACATTGTTCAGCTCAAACTGTTGAAGCTCGTCTTGCATAGCTTGAATCCATTCAGGTTCCATGAAGGCTTCAGCAACTTTCTTGGGCTCAGAGATTGAGACAAATGCAAAGTGCCCACAGAAATTTGCTAGCTGTGTTGCTCTTGAACGAGTGAGTGGTCCAGGTGCATTGATGCTATCAATTATCTTCTCAATTTGTACTTCATTTGCAACACGAGGATGAACTGGACGAAGATTTTGCTCCTGCTGATTATTGTCATCATTTGGAGGATTGTCTTCAGGCTGAGCAATGTCTTCAGATTGATCAGGTGCAGAAATGATAAGTTCTTCTTCAGGCTGGGCCTCTGATGGTATGATCTCTCCTATTCCCATTAGCTTGATTGATTCACTGGCAGGTACTCCATCTAGCACATTTGGCGTGCTCTCTTTGCAGCCATTAGTTTCATCGAATCAAGACATCCACGCTTCAACCACTTTATAGTGAAAGAGGTTGAAAACTCAGAGGAGTGCGAGTCCTTTCCATAACCAAGCATAGAACCCTCATGTGCTTTCGGTGCAAATTTTGAAGTGTGATGTGGATCCTTGATCCAGCACTAGCACCAAATACTCAAGTAGCTTACGCTTGGCTTCTTACCGCTAGAAGCTCATAGGATGTTTTCTTCAAGCTTGTGAAGATAAACATGGTTGATGACATGGCATGAGTATCAATGGCTTTAGGCCAGAATTTTCTTGGAGTCTTGTATTCGTCAAGCATCGTCCGAGCCATCTCAATAAGGGTTCTGTTCTTGCGCTCCATGATGCCATTCTGCTGTGGTGTGTAAGGAGCAGAAAACTCATGAGTGATGCCTAAGGTATCAAGATAAAGGTCGAGGCCTGTGTTCTTGAATTCAGTGCCGTTGTCACTCCTAATGTTCTTGATTTTGACGCCATAGTTGTTCATGGCGCGGTTGGCGGTTGCTGAAGACATCCCGCACTTCAGCCTTGAAGAGAATTATGTGCACCCACGATATCTTGAATAATCATCAACAATAACGAAACCATAGAGACAAGCAGTTGCAAGTGAGAGTAGAGTAGTGAGGGGACCAAACAAATCCATGTGGAGCAACTCAAAAGGTCGAGATGTACTCATGATTGTCTTCGAGGGATGCTTGGCCCTTGTCATCTTCCCAGCTTCACAAGCTCCACAAGATGATCTTTCTTGAACTTGACGCCTCGATGCCTATGACGTGCTTCTTCTTGGCGAGAGTGTGTAGGTTCCTCATGCCAGATGCCCTAGCCTCCGATGCCGAGCCAAAGACTCAAGACTTTGCTAGAAGACATACGGCCATCTGTGGTCCCGCTGAGAAGTCTACCATGTATGATCATCTTTCTTGTACCTTCAAGACTAGAGACTTGTCGATTCCATTAGTACAAGGCAACGATATTTTCCAAACAACACAATCATGTTTAAGTCACAAAGCATTGAGATGTATATTGTTGAAACCAAGGGATTCAACAAGCATCACTTTGTCCATGTGCTGATCCCTTGGGATTGCAACTCTACCTAGGCCCAATACCTTGCTTTTACTAGTGTCAATAATGTGATGTGACTTTTATCACATGGACGTAAGGTTGAGTCCATGAGAAGACTTCATCACCAATCATGTGGTTAGTGCATCCGCTGTCCATAATCCATTCTCAAGCACGAGGTGTCGTACCCTACAGTGCAGTTAGGAGGATAGGCTTCACAGAGAGTATTGTGAAGCATAAACATTTGACGCACAAGAGGATTATTGTCGGTGTCAAAACCGGCGGATCTCGGGTAGGGGGTCCCGAACTGTGCGTCTAGGCGGATGGTAACAGGAGACAAGGGATACGATGTTTTTACCCAGGTTCGGGCCCTCTCGATGGAGGTAATACCCTACTCCTGCTTGATTAGTATTGATGATATGGGTAGTACAAGAGTAGATCTACCACGAGATCAGAGAGGCTAAACCCTAGAAGCTATCCTATAGTATGATTGTTGTTCATCCTACGGACTAAAACCCTCCGGTTTATATAGACACCGGATAGGGTTAGGGTTACACAGAGTCGGTTACAATGGTAGGAGATCTACATATCCGTATTGCCAAGCTTGCCTTCCACACCAAGGAAAGTCCCATCCGGACACGGGACGAAGTCTTCAATCTTGTATCTTCATAGTCTAGGAGTCCGACCAAAGATGATAGTTCGGCTATCCGGACACCCCCTAGTCCAAGACTCCCTCAGTAGCCCCTGAACCAGGCTTGAATGACAAGGAGTCCGGCGCGCATATTGTCTTCGGCATTGCAAGGCGGGTTCCTCATCCGAATACTTCATAGAAGGTTTTGAACACAAGGATAGTGTCCGGCTCTGCAAAACAAGTTCCACATACCACCGTGAGAGAGAATAACTTTTGCACAGATCTCGCCGACGATTCCGCGGGCGTGACATCACGCCACGGCCAGCCTTTATACTAATCGCTTTTTGCTGTCCCACCTCAAGATGTTCAGCGAGGCGGTTTCCTTGGCACGCCTTATCAAAGCGTAGATCGTGCCCCTTATTCCGGATTCTCATCAATACGGACGTGGAACCCAACCGCGCCATTGATTGTGGCGCTTGGGAGATAAGCGAAGTTTTATCAGTTGGTGGGGACGATAGCTTCGGCTCATCCATATAAGGGGATAAGGATCCACCCTTTTCACCCACGCCTTCCTCCTCCCTGGTTCATCCATTTCACAAGACTCGAGCTCCAAAGCCTTAAGTCCGCACATCCTTCCTCAACCATCTCCAGCCATGTCCGGAGCGGGAGGCAGGTGGATGGTCTCCTCCGTCACGGAGGGCCAAGTAAAAAAGCTGCGGAAGGCCGGATACTTGTCCGACGACGTCACACATCGGCTGCCCGACAAAGGGCAACTCATCCCCACCCCAAGCCCCTTGAGAGGGTGGTGTTCCTCCCCCACTTCCTCCGCGGACTAGGGTTTCCACTTCACCCATTTGTCCAGGGGCTCATGTTCTACTACGCCTAGATTTCCATGATCCGCCCCAATTTCATCCTCAACATCTCGGCGTTTATCGTCGTGTGCGAGGCCTTCCTTCAGATCCAGCCGCACTTCGCTTATGGCTGAAGACCTTCAATGTCGGCCGAAGGTAGTGGGCGGCCGCTGCGGAGTGCGGAGGCGCCATGGTTGGCAAGATGGCCAAAGTCCTATGGCTCGAGGGCTCTTTGTGGAGACCATAAAGGTGGCAATCGGGTGGTTCTACATCACCGAGCCGCATGACTCTCAATGGGCGGCGGCCCCGAATTCGATCCGCTTCCCCACACGGCTCACGCCATGGAAAGAGACAAAGCTAGACGTGGGGGATTCAGATGAGCTATCCGGACTTCAAACTCATGCTCAAGCCCGGTGGGCAAGAATCTCAGCTTGTCAACGTAATCCGGTGATGCTCATCCGCCAATTCTCCCATGCCAACAACGGGCCTTCAAATTGTGGGAGTTCGATCCGCACAACACCCAACTCTGAAAAGGCTCTTCGACACTACGCACGAAGATGCCCGGAAGGTGCTGCTCAAGGGCGCCGAGGTTCTACATCCGCCATCAAGATCGCGGATTCAGCTCGAAGCGCCAAGCCAGCGAGGTAAGTTATTTTACCCTTTATGGGACTCTTTTTCATAGTTTGACTCTATGCGGGATCTAAAACTGCCTAACCTTTGACCGGACTGGCTGAAGAAGTTCGGACAAATTAGCTGTCCGACCCCTTTGCCAGAAGACCCAATGGACGCCCAATTGGCGGGGCTGCTGGTTCCGGCACCTCACGTGGTGCCAGAGAAGAAGGCCAAGAAGGAGGCCACGAGAACTCGAAGGATCTCCCGGCGCCAGGGGCTGTCGGACTCATTGCCCGACAACCCTGAGACGGAATCCTCCTCTGAGGAAGAGGAGGAGGAAAAAGCCTCTCTAGCGGGGAGAGAAGAAAAGGAAGGCCGCCTAACCGGGAGGTCGGAGGGTCCAAGAAGGGAAGGACCCTTCCTCCGGACTTCTCCACCAACGCCGACAGCGACGAGGAGGAGTGGCCAACAAGGGCCAAGCCCCTGGCGAGATCGTAAGTGTCCGGATTCCAGAATAGTTCATGAATTTTTATTTGTCGCATAGTTTCCTCTAATGCTGAACAATCATGCAGCCCGCCCAAGGACGAGCTTGCTGCTTCGACGAGCGGGTCCCTGAATTCGTCGAAAGTGGAGAGTACTTCACTTCCGGCCGCCTCCTCACCTCACGCTGCTGACGACGCCGAGGTGGGGCCCAAAGGGGGGCCTGGCCAAGAGGAGGTGGCATAGGAGGCGCCGCAAGGCAGCCTCCCGGACTCCAGGCGCGAGGGGAGCGAGATCCCCAGGGGCTCTAAGCCCGACCCTTGTCCGGACTCCATACCGAACCTTCAGCCGTTCCAAGTCCGCAAGCGGCCCTTCAGAGGAAGGGGAAGACGCCGTGTCCTCCGCCCAACCGAGGCACCGGATAGCATCGAGGCGCTTAACAGCGCCCCATCGAGGAGGAGCACCACACGCTTATGAGTGGGTGATCCAGAAGTTCAGTCCGCCAAGAGCGGGCTGACTGAAGCTCGCACTCAGCCTTCTAACAGCTTTGAGGTTAGTTTAGAATATGTAAAAATATTACTGCATAGACAGTAGTTCTCGATGCTTAGTTCGTGTTCGGAAAGAAAAGCCGGACTAAGCATCTAAAAAGATATACGCAGGAGTCTAACATAAGTATGTCAATATGGGAATGCAGCTGCGCTGCTGACCTCTGCCAAGACCGATCATGGAGGTCAATGCATTGAAGCAGAGCCTCGAGCGGTCCGAGAACGAGCTCGGCCTTGCCAAGAAGCAGCTCGAGGACAAAGAAGGTAAGTAATACCTTATTAAAGAAATACCTTATAGAAAGGATTCGGTTGCAAAAAAAGACAGGAATAACGTGGGTATTGTAGGGGCCACGAACGAGGTGGCGACCCTCAAGGAAGCGTGTCTCGCGGCCGAAAGCAAAGCGACGCGAGGCCGCACCGAGCGAGAGAAGCAGGAGGATCGGGTGGCGGAGGTGCGGCAAGAGCTCCAGGCTCTCGTGGAAAAACACGAGAGTTTGGAGCGTGACTCGAAGACTCGAGAGTCCGAGCTCGCCTCTGCTCTTGAGAGTGCCAAAGCCGCTAAGGCCGAAGCCCAAAAAGCCCTCCAAGAAATTGATTCATTAAAGAAGATAGCGGTGGGTAAGGCATTCTTTATGCAAAGCAAGCATGTGAAAGTGAATTACCTATTACTTACCCGGATTTGGAGCTCTCCAGGAGCATTCGCAGATCTGCCCCGTAGTGTGTCTGATGCTGCCGCGTTCTACCGCGCCAAGGAGGGGAGCTTGACGGAGGAGGTGTTCTGGTCTCAGTATGCCGAGGCCGGACATCCGGTGCCCCTAAGCGACCAGCTGAAGCAGCTGGTCGAGCTCCACAAGGTCGCCGAACAGGCCATGAAGGGCCTTATAGTTCGGCTGTGGCCATTGGAAGCCATGCTTGGGAGCTACTTTGGGCTAGTGCGGCGGCTGGAGGACGCCTGTCCATGGATTGAAGTCATCAAGCGCTCCATCTGCATTGAAGGTGCCCGTCGGGCCCTTGCCCGTGCTAAAGGGCACCGGGCAAGCTGGATGCGGAGAAGCTTGTGACGGACGGCCCACCGAAGGGCAAGGAGCATCGCACGCTGAAATGTACTATGAGGGCGCCTCAAGGGTGCCCGCCAGATAGCGGATGAGTGCTCCAAAGATGTTATTTTGAATAGACTCGCATTTGTTATCCCAGACGCTGAAAACTTGTTCATATGCGCTAAGCAATGCTTGTTAATTTAAAATATTACCTTCAGGCGGCCGCTTATCAAATTTGAGAGATGGCAAGTCGTTATTTCAGCCCCCATGCCACGAAAGTGCCGGGTGTTCGGGATAAACTTGAGCGCTCTTGTTCCCATTCTTGGGTCCGTCAAGGAGGCGCCAAAGCAACGAACAAGGCAATCGGACTTATAATGCTTGAACACTCTCACTTAGCCATAGAATTCTATAATTTTAAATTTCGCAAAGCCCCTAGTATTCGGAAGACCGAGTTCGGGCGCTATCCACGCCTTTGGCCGACAATGCCGACTCCTCGCCTAAGCGGCATAAGTCTTTAGGGACCAAAAACCTCTCGAACAGCGATCGCTCTCCTCTATCATGACGGTCAGTTTTAGCTTTCCACCGAGGTGCTCAACCCAGCTCAACCGGGCACTATCACGTTGGTTCTCCCAGCGCTACCTTAGCCGATATAACGGAACGTAAGGTACCAAAACATGGGAGCCGGCAAACCCAACTATTGACCCAAGACATGATTCGGAGCCGATGCATATAATGCTATAAGTTCGGGGTGCCGCACTCGTGAGAGTGTTCGGACTTCTAACACCATATTCTGGGGAACTTAAGCCCCTGGTGTATTGGCCGTACCAAAGTGTACGGGTGCAACATGTCATGAAATGAACATATATATAGATAAAGAAAGGAGTGCAATAATAGGCGAAAGCTATGCATTGTTTATTCAAAAAGGTACTGCAATGGAAGAAGAACGATACAAATAGTGCGATAAGCAAGGGATGGGACTATTTAACATGTCCTTCTCGAGGGTAAGCTGCGGATGGTATGTAAAACAGTATAATGATCGTAGTAGAGACCACTGACACTGACGAGCGTAACTTCTTCTCGGCTGTTGCATCGTGAGTTCGCAATTTAGTGCCGGATAGGACTTCGGAAAACGGAGTCCCGAAAGTAAGAAAAAGAAGAAAAGAAAAGAATGACACAATCGGAGCCCTTAGTGCGTTGAGCCGCATTCTGGCGTGATTTAGGTCGTGCCCTCCCCTTATGCCCATGGTATCTCCGTAGCGTAGTTATGTACGCGTAGTAATCGGCTTCGCAGTTTCGCGAGGGCTGGGTTAGCCGGATTGCTACGCTGCGCTCGGATCGTGCCAAGCGGTCTTGTTGTAGGTTACTCCGGGCGCTTGACAAAGGTCCGATTGTTTATTGGCCGGATCGAGAATTGCCTTAAGAGGCTGTTTTGCACTTCTGCCGCAAGGGCGACCGTATGCTCCTTCGTTCGGAGGGAGCGTTCGGTGTTTCCATTAACTGTGATTACGCCTCGAGGGCCTGGCATCTTGAGCTTGAGGTATGCATAGTGCGGCACCGCATTGAATTTTGCGAATGCTGTTCGTCCGAGCAAAGGCGTGATAGCCGCCATGAACGGGACTATGTCAAAGATTAACTCTTCGCTTCGAAGTTATCCGGGATCCAAGACCACTTTGAGTGTAATCGAGCTCGTATAATTGGCCTCTACACCAGGTATGATGCCTTTAAAGGTCGTCTTTGTGGGTTTAATCCTTGAGGGGGTCTATGCCCATTTTGCCCACTATATCCTGATAAAGTAGGTTCAGGCTGCTACCGCCTTCCATCAGGACTCTAGTGAGGTGAAATCCATCGATGATTGGGTCAAGAACCAATGCGCGAATCCGCCGTGACAGATGCTAGTGGGTGGTCCTTCGATCAAAGGTGATCGGGCAGGAGGACCATGGGTTGAACTTCAGGCGATCGCTCCATCGCAGATATCGCCCTTTAGCGCACGCTCCGCCATGTGGGTTGCGATATCATGTTCATCTGTCGCACTTGTGTGGGAAAGCCCTTCCGTCTCTATTGTTCGGCGGCGGGGCTCCTCCTCGTCATCGCTATGCAGCCCCTTGTCATTGAGTTCGCATTTAACTTGCTCGCTTGTTTGAAGACCCAACAACTCCTGCGGTGTGGTTGGCTGGTTTTTCGGGGTGCCATGTATCTGGCACAAGCGATCGAGTATTCGGTCCAAGTTGGACGGGCCCTGGGTATTTCTTTTGAATGGCTTCTTCCGCTGATCGGGTTTAGAGCCTCTGAATCCGGCATTTACCGCCGTATCTTCAGCATTATCACCGTTAATGTGGCGTTTATGCTTGTTGCGACGCGACCTGCCGTTGCTTTCCTTGGTATCCGAACTACCAGGGTGTTTGGCCAAGTTGTTGCTTCGAGCTAGCCAGCTGTCCTCTCCTGCGCAAAAGCGGGTCATGAGTGTGGTGAGGGCTACCATGGATTTTCGCTTTTCCTGTCCTAGGTGCCCGGCTAGCCACTCGTCGCGGATGTTGTGTTTGAATGCTGCTAGGGCCTCTGCATCCGGACAGTCGACGATCTGGTTTTTCTTTGTTAGGAACCGCGTCCGTAATTGTCCGCCGATTCTTCCGCTCTCAATCATATGGCTAAGGTCATCGGCGCCGGTGGTCGCACATATGTGCCCAGAAGTTATCAAGGAATGCGCTTCCGTGTCCTCCTAACAACCAATTGATTCTGCTGGCAAGCTTTTAAGCCAATGCCGAGCTGGTCCTTTAAGCTTGAGTGGAGGTATTTGATGGCATGTAGATCATCACCGCAGCCATGTGGATGTGGAGGAGATAGTCCTCGATCCGCACCGCAGGATCTGTGGTACCATCGTATGATTCGATGCTTACGGGTTTGAAGCCCTCAGGGATTTGATGATCCATTACTTCATCTGTGAAGCATAGTGGGTGTGCGGCGCCTCTGTATTGGGCTATATCACGACGTAGCTCATATGAGCTTTGTCTATTGTGTTCGCCCGCCGGGTTTGTTGTGATCCGCGTGACGGTAATCATCCCGAGTCGCTACGCCCACGCAATCTATAGATCGATCTTGTATGCTTTGCCTTATCCTCCAATATATCTCGCAAGTCCGTCGCGTTTTTCCGTGCCTTGGTACTTTTTGAGCGGCGCCGGGCGTGGCTTGAGCGGAGGGCCGAGAGGCTTCTCGTCATGCCACGGGTGGCCGGTCCGCCATGTCGTGCGCTAGTGACATGGGTGCTTCCTCCCGTGATCGAGGCAACGGCCTGCGCTTGGGGTAGCTTTTGGAGGGCGCTCGAGTTCATACTCTTCGCTGCAAGGACTTCACCCATCCGTCAGCTAGCGGTGTCTTGGTCAGCTCTAAGTTGTTGTCGCTTGCCGTGGCCATAAGCCTCGCGTTTGAAACGCCCTGTTCGGCGGGATCCTCAGCACGACAAATTGCCGCCGCCGAGGCTTGCCTCATCTTCGGGAGGCGATAATTATCGCCCTCTACCTCTCTTTCGCAAGACCGTCAGGCGGACTTGCTTCTCCTCCTCCGCGCTGAATCTCGCTAGAGGGGTCGCCTTGCACTCGTCCGGTATTATTGTCTCCGTGCGGAATCGCCGCTTTCTTGTGGCGGATTTAGAGCGGCGCCTCGACGCCGGGCGCTTGGGCTGTTTCTTGGAGGGGTCATCCTCCGCTGTTCCATCACCGTTCCATCTTTTGGGATGTCCACCATGTATATGTCGTATGACGAGGTGGCCTTCCAGTGTCCTGTAGGCGCTGGTTCTTGGTCGTCTCTAGCATCTCGTCCATACCGTCGATGTCTTCGGAGTCGAAGTCGAGCATGTCGGTTAAATCATCGATAGTGGCTACAAAGTGGGTGGTGGGTAGGCGTTGAATTTCTTCGTCGTCCGCATCCCAACCTTCCTGACCGTAGTCTGGCCAGGGTTCTCCAGATAAAGAGAGAGACTTTAGTGAATTCAGGATGTCACCAAAGGGCGAGTGCTGAGAGATGTCCGCGGCAGTGAACTCCATGACCGGCGCCCAATCGGATTCGATTGGCAGGGGCGCAGAGGGTTCGGAGTCCGGAGAGGAGTCCGACACCTTGGAGTCACGGTCTTTGCAAAGGACAGGGATGGAGTTTGGCTCAATCGCCGTTGAGATCGTAGCCCCTGAGGCGGTGTCCAACCACTCGTCCTTGATCGGGGGAGCCGGCTCCGGATTAAGGGTCGGAGCGGAGATCGGTGCGGCCTCCGTGGCAATCGCTCGGCGGCAGAGCTAGATCGTACCCATCGAGACAGTGCGGCACGCTCAGCTGTGGCTCGAATCCGTCAAAGATCAAGTCTCCATGGACATCGGCTGTATAGTTCAAGCTTCCAAATCTGACCTGATGGCCAGGGGTGTAGCTTTCGATCTGCTCCAGATGGCCAAGTGAATTGGCCCGCAGTGCAAAGCCGCCGAATACGAAGATCTATCCGGGGAGAAAAGTCTCACCCTGGACTGCGTCGTTGTTGATGATTGAAGGAGCCTTCGGGCCTATAGGTGACGACACGAGGAACTCTCAATGAAAGCACCAATGTCGGTGTCAAACCGCGGATCTTGGGTAGGGGGTCCCGAACTATGCGCCTAGGCGGATGGTAACAGGAGACAAGGGACACGATGTTTTTACCCAAGTTCGGCCCTCTCGATGGAGGTAATACCCTACTCCCGCTTGATTAATATTGATGATATGGGTAGTACAAGAGTAGATCTACCACGAGATCAGAGAGGCTAAACCCTAGAAGCTAGCCTATGGTATGATTGTTGTTCGTCCTACGGACTAAAACCCTCCGGTTTATATAGACACCGGATAGGGTTAGGGTTACACAGAGTCGGTTACAATGGTAGGAGATCTACATATCCGTATCGCCAAGCTTGCCTTCCACGCCAAGGAAAGTCCCATCCGGACACGGGACGAAGTCTTCAATCTTGTATCTTCATAGTCTAGGAGTCCGGCCAATGATGATATTTCGGCTATCCGGACACCCCCTAGTCCAGGACTCCCTCAATTATCAAAGCTCAGATCAAGGTTAGGACTGATAGTATGACTGGCAAGCAATTCAGGAACGAAATACATAGTAAGACCATTTGGGCATTTTATCTTGCATCCCATAGTGTGTTTTAGGTCCCCAGCAATAGCATCAGACGCCTTTGATTTCCGGCTGGAGACCTTTCCCTGCAAAAGAAAGTTAATTCTTCTTAACCACCCACATCTTCAGGGGTGGCCTAGAAGCAATGAGTCTAAGTGCAGCATCTGAGAACTTCGGCTTTGGAGCCCTAGCAAATAGCCTTGCAGGAGAAGAACGATACTCATATGAATAAGCAGAGAAGTTCTTATTTCTATGAACATAGCGATTTGAAGACACACGCTCATATTCATAAGTATGAGTATGGTTTCCCTGCAAAACATTGGCATTAGGGTGATTCTGGTGAGTCCTGTATCTGTATGAAGCCTTTGGGCCATATGAAGCCATAGGTCTGGGGTTTGTCTTCTTCCTTGGTGGTGTCATGATGACATTCACAGGAAGATTCTCAATACACTGTTTAGGTACCCAGATCTTCTTCATAGGTGGTCCATTCCTGCAGTTAGTACCAATATACCTGGCAAACACTTCACCATTCTGATTCTTAGATAGTTTATAGTTTGCATCAAAGGATTCATCAATAGCAATTGGGTTAGCACAAGTAAATCCAGATAAGGTAGATGGATCCATTGAAGGTTCCTTTGCAGCAACCCATGTGGTTTTGGGGTACTGCTCGGGCTTCCAGTAAGAACCATCAACATTCATTTTCCTCTCGAACCCAACACCCTCTTTCCTAGGGTTTCGGTTCAAGATATGCTTTTTGAGGACATCACACAGTGTCTGATGCCCCTTGAGGCTTTTGTACATTCCTGTTTCAAGCAATATCTTCAATCTAGCATTTTCATTAGCAACAGCAGTGGCATCCTCCACAGAGGGGTTAGTTACCACATCGATGGTTGAAGATATTGAAACAGTAGCAGCAGAGAACACTCAAGAATGTAATTAGCGCTATCACGCCAAGACATTTTAAACATGGTGGTTCAAATCCTTCCTGAGCGGGACTGATCTGTTGAGTGCGAAGTGACTCGTTTTCCTTTTGAATATCTTCATGAGCCGCTCTCAACTTCTCAAGATCTTGCTACCTTTGAAGATAATCATAGGAAAGCTTTTCATGGGTAGTTGAGAGTGATTCATGATGACCTTCAAGCTCTTGGTACTTAACATGAAGATTTTTTATATCTTCAATTAAGGACTGAGATCGGGTCATTTCTGCGTCCAACAGATCATCGCTTTTGTCTAACAGTTTTTGAATATGTTCCATAGCTTTCTGTTGTTCAATTGCAATTTTAGCAAGTGTTTTGTAGCTGGGTTTGGATTCACAATCAGAATCATCTTCACTTGGTGTTTGGAAGTAAGCATCACGTGAGTTTACCTTGGCACCGCGTGCCAGGAAGCAGTAAGTGGGAGCGGAGTCGTCCTTGTCACTGGCATCAGTGTTGGTGATGGATACATTGTCTTCAGCGTTAAAGATGGACTTGGCAATGTAGGCTGAAGCTAAAGCCAGACTTGCAACGCCAGAGTCAGACTCCACCTCAGATTCCACCACTTCTGCCTCCTCAGAAGCAGACTCCTCCTCTGAATCCATTTCCTTGCCAACAAAAGCACGAGCCTTGCCAGACAAACTTTTCTTGTGTGATGAAGACTTGGAAGTTGACTTGGAAGAAGATTTTGAGTATTTCTTCTTCTTCTTGTCATCAGAATCATATTCCTTGCTCTTCTTCTTTTCTTCTCATTGTCCCACTGTGGACACTCGGAGATGTAGTGACCAGGTTTCTTGCACTTGTGACAGGTTCTCTTCTTGTGGTCATTGGAAGAAGCTTCATCATTTCTTGAACTGGATCATGAAGACTTTCTGAAGCCTTTCTTCTTAGTGAACTTCTGGAACTTCTTCACAAGCATAGCAAGCTCCTTTCCAAGGTCTTCAGCTTCACCAGAACTGCAGTCAGATTCTTCTTCAGATGAGGAAACAACCTTTGCCTTCAAAGCGCGAGGTCGGCCAAAGTTGGGACCATAGATATCTCTTTTCTCAGATAGCTGGAACTCATGTGTGTTAAGCCTCTCAAGTATGTCAGATGGATTGAGTGTCTTGAAGTCAGGACGTTCTTGAATCATAAGAGCTAGGGTGTCAAATGAACTGTCAAGAGATCTCAGAAGCGTCTTGACGATTTCATGCTTGGTGATCTCAGTGGCGCCGAGAGCCTGAAGCTCGTTTGTGATGTCAGTGAGATGATCAAACGTGAGCTGGACATTTTCATTGTCATTTCTCTTGAAGCGGTTGAAGAGGTTGTGTAGGACACTAATTCTTTGATCTCTCTGAGTTGAAACGCCTTCATTGACTTTGGAGAGCCAGTCCCAGACTAGCTTTGATGTTTCCAAAGCACTCACACGGCCATACTGCCCTTTGGTCAGATGACCACAGATGATGTTCTTCGCAGTAGAATCGAGTTGAATGAACTTCTTGACATCAGTAGGGGTGACACCTTCACCAGTCTTGGGAACGCCGCTTTTGACCACATACCACAGATCAACATCAATGGCTTCAAGATGCATACGAATTTTATTCTTCCAGTAGGGATATTCAGTGCCATCGAAGACAGGGCACGCAGTGGAGACTTTGATCATCCCTGCAGTCGACATAGCTAAAACTCCAGGTGGTTAAACCGAATCACACAGAACAAGGGAGTACCTTGCTCTGATACCAATTGAAAGTGCTAGTTATCGACTAGAGGGGGGTGAATAGGCGATTTTTGTTGGGGAACGTAGCAGAAATTCAAAATTTTCTACGCATCACCAAGATCAATCTACGGAGAGACTAGCAACGAGAGAGAGGGGAGTGCATCTTCATACCCTTGAAGATCGCGATGCGGAAGCATTACAAGAACGCGGTTGGTGGAGTCCTACGCGCAACAATTCAGATCGCGGTCGATTCCGATCTAAGCCCCGAACGGATGGTGCCTCCATGTTCAACACACGTACAGCCCGGGGACGTCTCCTCCTTCTTGATCCAGCAAGGGGAGAGTAGAAGTTGAGGGAAAACTCCGACAACACGACGACATGGTGGTGGTGGAGCTCGTGGTATTCCTGCAGGGCTTCGCCAAGCACTACGGAGTAGGAGGAAGAGTTGGCGGAGGGAGGGGCTGCGCCAAAAGCAAGGTACTGCAGCCCTCCCACCCGCTCTCTATTTATAGGGTGAAGGGGAGAGGGGGCCGGCCCCTCTAGATCCCATCTAGAGGGGGGGCGGCGGCCAGGAGGGGGAGACTTGCCCCCCAAGCAAGGTGGAGGCGCCCCCCTCCCCTAGGGTTTCCAACCCTAGGCGCCTTGGGCCCTTGGGGAGGGGCGCACCAGCCCACTAGGGGCTGGTTCCCTCCCATATTCAGCCCATTAAGCCCCCCGGGGCAGGTGGCCCCAACCGGTGGACCTCCGACACCTTTCGGTGGTCCCAAGACAATACCGATAACCCCAAACCATTCCGTGATTGAAACCGACTTCCCATATATAAATCTTCACCTCCGAACCATTCCGGAACTCCTCGTGATGTCCGGGATCTCATCCGGGACTCTGAACAACATTCGGTAACCACATACTAATTCCCATAACAACTCTAGCGCCACCGAACCTTATGTGTAGACCCTACGGGTTCGGGAATCATGCGAATGACCGAGACATCTCTCCGCCAATAACCAACAGCGGATCTGGATACCCATGTTGGCTCCGACATGTTCCACGACGATCTCATCGGATGAACCACGATGTCGAGGATTCAAACAATCCTGTATACAATTCCCTTTGTCAATCGGTACGTTACTTGCTCGAGATTCGATCGTCGGTATCCCAATACCTCGCTCAATCTCGCACCGCAAGTCACTTTACTCGTCCGTAATGCATGATCCCGTGACTAACTACTTAGTCACATTGAGCTCATTATGATGATGCAATACCGAGTGGGCCCAGAGATACCTCTCCGTCATACGGAGTGACAAATCCAGCCTCGATTCGTGCCAACCCAATGACACTTTCGAGATACCTGTAGTACACCTTTATAGCCACCCAGTTACGTTGTTGGTACACCCAAAGCATTCCTACAGTATCCGGGAGTTGCACAATCTCATGGTGTAAGGAAATGATACTTGATATTAGAAAAGCTTTAGCAAACGAACTACATGATCTTTGTGCTATGCTTAGGATTGGGTCTTGTCCATCACATCATTCTCCTAATGATGTGATCCCGTTATCAATGACATCCAATGTCCATGGTCAGTAAATCATAACCATCTATTGATCAACGAGCTAGTCAACTAGAGGCTCACTAGGGACATGTTGTGGTCTATGTATTCACACATGTATTACGGTTTCCAGTTAATACAATTATAGCATGAACAATAGACAATTATCATGAACAAGGAAATACAATAATAACCATTTTATTATTGCCTCTAGGGCATATTTCCAACAGTCTCCCACTTGCACTAGAGTCAATAATCTAGTTCACATCACTATGTGATTGTAATGAATTCAACACCCATGGGGTTTGATCATATCTCGCTTGTGAGAGAGGTTATTAGTCAATGTGTCTGAATCTTTCAGATCCATGTGTGCTTTACAAATCTCTATGTCATCTCCTAGATGCAGCTACCATGCTCTATTTGGAGCTATTCCAAATAACTGTTCTACTATACGATTCCGGTTTACTACTCAGAATAATCCAGATTAGTGTCAAAGTTCACATCAGCGTAACCCTTTACGACAAACTCTTTTACCACCTCCATAATCGAGAAAATTCCTTAGTCCACTAGTTAGTAAGGATATGTTTGACCGCTGTCTTGTTATCCATTCCTGGATCATTCTTGTACCCCTTGACTGACTCATGGCAAGGCACACTTCAAAGCGGTACACAAAGATAGCATCTTGTAGAGCCTATGTCCGAAGCATAGGGACGACCTTCGTCCATTCTCTCTCTTCTGCCGAGGTCATGTCTTGAGTCTTACTCAATACTCACACCTTATAACACAGCCAAGAACTCCTTCTTTGCCGATCTATTTTGAACTTCTTGAAAATCTTGTCACGGCATGTATTCATTTGAAAGTATTATTGAGCGTTTTTGATCTATCCTTATAGATCTTGGTGCTCAATGTTTAAGTAGCTTAATCCAGGTTTTCCATTGAAAAACACCTTTTCAAATACCCTATATGCTTTCTAGAAATTCTATATCATTTCTGATCAACAATACATCAACAACATATACTCATCAGAAATTCTATAGTGCTCCCACTCACTTCTTTGGAAATACAAGTTTCTCATAAACTTTGTATAAATCCAAAATCTTTGATCATCTCATCAAAGCGTATATTCCAACTCCGAGATGCTTACTCCAGTCCTTAGAAGGATTGCTGGAGCTTTGCATACTTGTTAGCATCTTTTCGGATTGTCAAAACCTTCCGGTTGTATCGATACAACCTTTCCTCAAGAAAATCGCCGAGAAACTATATTTTGACATCCTATCTGCAAGATTTCATAAATAATGCAGTAGCTGCTAATATAATTCTAACAGACTCTTAGCATCGCTACGAGTGAGAAAGTATCATCATAGTCAACTCCTTGAACTTGTCGTAAAACATCTCAGCGACAAGTCGAGCTTTGTTAATGGTGACACTTACCATCATTGTCTGTCTTCCCTTTTAAAATCCATCTGTACCCAACAGCCTTATGACCATCAAGTAGTTCTTCCAAAGTCTACACTTTGTTTTATACATGGATCTTCTCTCGGGTTTTACGGCCTCGAGCCATTTGTCGGAATCCGGGCCCACCATCGCTTCTCCATAGCTCGTACATTCATTGTTGTCTAGCAACATGACCTCCAAGACAAGATTACCATACCACTCTGAAGCAGTACGCGTCCTTGTCGTCCTACGAGGTTCGGCAGTGACTTGATCCGAGGCTTCATGATCACTATCATTAGCTTCCACTTCAATTGGTGTAGGTGCCACAGGAGCAACTTCCTGTGCCCTGCTACACACTAGTTGTAGTGACGGTTCAATAACCATATCAAGTCTCCACCATCCTCCCACTCAATTCTTTCGAGAGAAACTTTCCTCGAGAAAGGACCCGTTACTAGAAACAATCACTTTTGCTTCCGGATCTGAAATTGGAGGTATACCCAACTGTTTTGGGTGTCCTATGAAGATGTATTTATCCGCTTTGGGTTCGAGCTTATCAGGATGATTTTTTTTTCACATAAGCGTCGCAGCCCCAAACTTTCAAGAAACGACAGATTACGTTTCTCTAAACCATAGTTCATACGGTGTCATCTCAACGGAATTACGTGGTGCCCTATTTAAAGTGAATGTGGTTATCTCTAATGCCTAACCCATGAACGATAGTGGTAATTCTATAAGAGACATCATGGTATGCCCCATATCCAATGGGGTCCATCTATGATGTTCGGACACACCATCACACTATGGTGTTCCAGGCGGTGTTAGTTGTGAAACAATTTCCACAATGTCTCAATTGTGTACCAAACTCGCAACTCAAATATTCATCTCTATGATCATATCATAGACATTTTATCCTCTTGTCACGATGATCTTCAACTTCACTCTAAAATTACTTGAACCATTCAATAATTTAGACTTGTGTTTCATCAAGTAAATATACTCAGTATCTACTCAAATCATCTGTGAAGTAAGAACATAACGATATCCATCAAGGCCTTAGCACTCATTGACTGCACACATCAAAATGTATTACTTCCAACAAGTTGCTTTCTTGTTCCATTTTATCGAAAACGAGGCTTTCAAATATCTTGCCCATGTGGTATGATTTGCATGTCTCAAGTGATTCAAAATCAAGTGAGTCCAAACGGTCCATCTGCATGGAGTTTCTTCATGCGTATATACCAATAGACATGGTTCACATGTCTCCATCTTTTCAAAAACGAGTGAGTCCAAAGATCCATCAACATGGAGCTTCTTCATGCGTTTTATACCAATATGAATCAAATGGAAGTGCCACAAGTAGGTGGCACTATATCATTACTATCTTATATCTTTTGGCATGAACATGTGTATCACTACGATCGAGATTCAATAAACCATTCATTTTAGGTGCAAGACCATTGAAGGTATTATTCAAATAAACAGAGTAACCACTATTCTCCTTAAATGAATAACCGTATTGCGATAAACATAATCCAATCATGTCTATGCTCAACGCAAACACCAAATAACATTATTTAGGTTTAACACCAATCTCGATGGTAGAGGGAGTATGCGATGCTTGATCACATCAACCTTGGAAACACTTCCAAACCATGTCATCATCTCACCTTTAGCTAGTCTCCGTTTATTCCGTAGCATTTTATTTCGAGTTACTAACACTTAGCAACTGAACCGATATCTATTACCATGGTGCTACTAGGAGTACTAGTAAAGTACACATCAATATAATGTATATCCAATATACTTCTGTCGACCTTGCCAGCCTTCTCATCTACCAAGTATCTAGGGTAGTTCTGCTTCAGTGACTGTTGCCCTCATTACAGAAACATTTAGTCTCGGGTTTGGGTTCAACCTTGGGTTTCTTCACTATAGCAGCAACTGATTTGCCATTTCATGAAGTATCCCTTCTTGCCCTTACCCTTCTTGAAACTAGTGGTTTCACTAGCCATCAACAATTGATGCTCCTTCTTGATTTCTACTTTCGCGGTGTCAAACATTGCGAATATTTCAAGGATCATCATATCTATCCCTGATAGGTTATAGTTCATCACGAAGCTATAGTAGCTTGGTGGCAATGACTTTGGAGAAACATCACTATCTCATCTGGAAGATTAACTCCCACTCAATTCAAGTGATTTTTGTACCCAGACAATCTGAGTACAAGCTCAACGATTGAGCTTTTCTCAATTAGTTTGTAGGCTAAGAAACTTGTCGGAGGTCTCATACCTCTTGACGTGGGCACGAGCCTGAAATCCCAATTTCAGCCCTTGGAACATCTCATATGTTCCGCGACGTTTCAAAAACGTCTTCGGTGCCACAATTTTAAACCGTTTAACATTACCGAACTATCATGTAGTCATCAAAACGTGTATGTCAGATGTTCACAACATCCACAGACGATGTTCGAGGTTCAGCACACCGAGCGATGCATTAAGGACATAAGCCTTCTATGCAGCAATGATGACAATCCTCAGTTTACGGACGCAGTCCGCATAATTGCTACTATCAACTTTCAACTAAATTTTCTCTAGGAACATATCTAAAACAGTAGAACTAAAACTCGAGCTACGACATAATTTGCAAAGACCTTTTGACTATGTTCATGATAATTAAGTTCCACTCAGATAGACATCCCTCTAGCCATCTAAGTGATACATGATCCGAGTCAACTAGGCCGTGTCCGATCATCACGTGAGACGGACTAGTCATCATCGGTGAACATCTTCATGTTGATCGTATCTACTATACGACTCATGTTCGACCTTTCGGTCTCTTGTGTTCCGAGGGCATGTATGTACATGCTAGGCTCGTCAAGTCAACCTAAGTGTTTTGCATGTGTAAATCTGGCTTACACTCGTTGTATGTGAACGTTAGAATCTATCACACCCGATCATCACGTGGTGCTTCAAAACAACGAACTTTTGCAACGGTGCACAGTTAGGGGGAACACTTCCTTGAAATTATTATGAGGGATCATCTTATTTACTACCGTCGTTCTAAGCAAATAAGATGCATAAACATGATAAACATCGCATGCAATCAGATAGTGACATGATATGGCCAATATCATTTTGCTCCTTTTGATCTCCATCTTCGGGGCTCCATGATCATCATCGTCACCGGCATGACACCATGATCTCCATCATCGTGTCTACATGAAGTTGTCTCGCCAACTGATTACTTCTACTACTACAGCTAACGGTTTAGCAATGAAGTAAAGTAATTACATGGCGTTATTCAGTGACACGCAGGTCATACAATAATTAAGGACAACTCCTATGGCTCCTGCCGGTTGTCATACTCATCGACATGCAAGTCGTGATTCCTATTACAAGAATATGATCAATCTCATACATCACATATAGTTCATTCATCACATCCTTCTTGGCCATAGCACATCACACGGCATATGCTGCAAAAACAAGTTAGACGTCCTCTAATTGCTGTTGCAAGTTTTTACGTGGCTGCTATAGGTTTCTAGCAAGAACATTTCTTACTTATGCCAAAACCACAACGTGATATGCCAATTGCTATTTACCCTTCATAAGGACCCTTTTCATCGAATCCGATCCGACTAAAGTGGGAGAGACTGGCACCCGCTAGCCACCATATGCAACAAGTGCATGTCAGTCGGTGGAACCTGTCTCACATAAGTGTACGTGTAAGGTCGGTCCGGGCCGCTTCATCCCACAATACCTTCGAAACAAGATAGGACTAGTAACGGTAAGCATATTGAATAAAACCAACGTCCACAACTACTTGTGTTCTACCCGTGCATAGAATCTATGCAATAGACCTAGCTCATGATGCCACTGTTGGGGAACGTAGCAGAAATTCAAAATTTTCTACGCATCACCAAGATCAATCTACGGAGAGACTAGCAACGAGAGAGAGGGGAGTGCATCTTCATGTTGGGTTATGCGGTAGGGTGCGTCGACTGCAAATTCAAAATTCCTACGCGCAGAACATCCAGGAACATGCTACGGGAGATGGATCACAGTTCGTTACCACTAGACGCCAGATGCCGTGCAGCGGAAGAAGAGTCGGGCAGCGCGTCTCGTGGATCGCCTCCTCCTCGCTCGATCTCCCTCGAGCGGCCGGTCGTCCGATCCTCAGACGAGTTCGCGGAGCGCGCAAGTGCACCGCCTCTAACGGTATCCGCGCGTGCGGGAGGAACGTCGTGCAGCGGACTGCTAGGTCCGATCCCACAGTCGGCGGCGAGTGGAGGTGGCTATTCGCAACACATGCAAACCCTAGCCGCAACGCCGAAGCGATCAACCTCCTGAGGCCGAAGCGATCTGCCTCCTGAGGCCAAAGCGTTCTAATTTCCGAGTGTGCCGCACCTCCACTTTATATAGGCATCCGTCGCGAGCTCAACACTTGGGCCTCGCACGGACCCTAAAACCCAAAGTCTACTCGGTCACGTTCCTAGTCCAGTTCGGATCACATCCGACCAAAGGTCCTACGAACCGACCTCGTAGGTTCCTTCCCTTAAGCCGCCAATTTCCCTTAGGTTCAAGCCGCTTGGTCGTAGTTCGGATCACCTCCGACTACATGGCTGGTAGCGGCCTCTAGCAAGGCGTGCCGACCACCAAGCGAGCGATGAAGCTGGTTAGGCGAACTCTGCATAACGTGTCACACTTCTTCCCTTTGCCGCACGATATATGTTGTCGGGCTCAAGGCGAGACTGTCATCCTTGTGCTAACCCGACCTCTTTCGTTCCAAAGATACCGACCACTATCCGGATTATCTCATAATCCTTGTCGCATGGCCATGCTATTCCTGGTCGGATCACACGAGGGGCCCAGTAGTATATCTCTCCGATTGAGGGGCAATCCCATCTTGCTCGACCATGTCTCGCAGCATGGGATTGGACAAACCCAAACCTACCTTTGTAACTACCCACCACGGAGTAGCGTTTGGTCGGCCCAAAGCAAGTCTGTCACCATCCCGAGTACATGCGCCACTCAGGTCTTAGGACATAGAACGATGTTGTACTAGAGACTCACATATGACATATCACTGCGTCTCATAGTTGGGTCTGTCCGACTCGGACCTTATCTCGACTCGGATCCGACTATGTCGAATCCGACCAGACCTTTCCAAGTCCATATTATCGGGTTAACATCCAATGCTCCATGGCTAGTGAGACCGAGCCATCGACCGTGTCATATGCTAGTCTAGTCGGCTGCGCGTCCACACAACCCTTTCGACTAGGGACCTTTTAGGACAGTCATCATACAATGCATAGTCCCACAAACAAGTCACGTACTTGCTGATACACATCATTGATAATGTCCAAGGACTATCTTTGATCATAAACACATAGGAAATATCATCATACATGATTGCCTCTAGGGCATATCTCCAACAGTCTCCCACTTGCACTAGAGTCAATCAAATAGACATCGAATGCCCATAGCTCTAACGTGCCCCTCATGCTTGGGTTGTGGAAGCGGCTTAGTCAACGGATCTGCAACATTTGCATCCGTGTGAATCTTGCATAACTCTACATCACCATTCTTTACGATCTTTCGATCGTGATATTTCCGGTCTATGTGTCTGACCTTGTGGTGATTCCTCGGCTCCTTGGCTTGTGCGATGGCACCAGAATTATCACAATAAAGGTCCAACGGTTTCACCGAGGCTGGGAAAATACCAAGATCATCCAGAAAATGCCGGATCCAAACACCTTCCTTTGCAGCTTCACAAGCCGCAATGTATCCAAAGGCAATCGCTCCTCCGCTCAGACGCATACGAATCCATACCGTGATCGACATCATCTCTCGTCGGTTTGGAAACTAGCATCGACGTAACCCCTTACGACGAGCTCTTCCCCACCTCCATAAACTAGGAACATCTCTTTAGTCCTTTTCAGGTACATCAAAATAGTCTTTGCCGCTGCCCAGTGAATCTCACCTGGGTTGGCCTGGTATCTACTTGTTAGGCTTATTGCAAAAGCAACATCAGGCCTTGTACATATCATGGCATACATGATGGATCCGATTGCCGAGGCATACGGAATCCTACTCATCCTGCTTCGCTCATCAGATGTCGAAGGACTCTGAGTCTCGCTTAGCCTTATACCATGTGAGAGAGGCAAGAACCCTTTCTTTGCCTCCCTCATGTTGAACCGCTTCAACACTTTATCTATGTACGTGCCTTGGCTTAAGCCGAGCAGCCTCCTCGATCTATCTCTATAGATCTTAATGCCTAAAATATAGACTGCCTCACCAAGGTCCTTCATCAAAAACTTGCCATTCAATGATTCCTTGACCGAGTTTAGCATCGAAACATTATTTCCGATAAGTAGTATGTCATCCACATACAAGATCAAGAACACTATCGAGCTCCCACTTAACTTCTTGTATAAACAAGAATCCTCTTCGCTTTTGATGAAACCGAGACCAGTGATTTACCTCATCAAAATGAATGTTCCAACTCCGAGATGCTTGCTTCAACCCATAAATGGATCTCTTGAGCTTGCATACCTTACTAGTGCTAGTCGGATCGACAAAACCCTCGGCTGTATCATATACACGCCCTCGGTTAAATTTCCGTGAAGGAAAGCCGTCTTGACATCCATCCGCCATATCTCGTAATCAAAATATGCAGCTATAGCTAGTATGATCCTCACCGATTTCAGCATCGCTACCGCCAGTAAGTCTCGTCAGTAGTCAATTCCTTGAACTTGTCCATAACCTTTAGCGACAAGCTGAGCTTTGTGGATCTGAACATTTCCATCCACATCGGTTTTCTTCTTAAAGACCCATTTGCAACCAATGGCGATTACGCCAGTGGCGGATCAACCAAGTCCTGACTTGATTCTCATCCATGGACTTTAACTGGATCTCATGGCCTCCAGCCATGCCTCGGAATCTGGGCTCACCATTGCTTCTGCATACGTGGCCGGCTCGTCGCTTTCTAGCAACAATACATCACGCACTCTGCGTAATCTTTCCGACCTCCGTGGTTCCGGTGCCGCTTCCACTACGGGTTCCCTGACTGACTCCGGTATGATTTCATCACCAGCCGAGCCGTCCCCGAGTGGTCCTCGAATTTCTTCGAGTCGAACCGTCCTCCCACTGGCCTCCCGACTGGGAAACTCTTTCTCAAGGAAAACCCCGTTCTGAGCAACAAACACTTTGTTCACTTCCCGGTTGTAGAAGCTATATCCCAAGGTTTCCCTCGGATATCCCACGAATATGCATTTATCCGACTTGGGTGTAAGCTTGTCCGACATAAGTCGCTTGACAAATGCTTCACAACCCCAAATCTTTAGAAAAGACAAACCGGACTCTTCCTAGTCCACATCTCATGCGGTGTCTTGTCTACGGATTTTGATGGTACCCTATTAAGTGAAAGCTGCGCTTTCTAGAGCGTATCCCCAAAATGACAAGGGTAAATCCGATTTGTTCATCATAGACCGGACCATGTCCAACAAGGTCCTATTCCTCCGCTCGACACGCCATTTCTCCGTATGCATCTTGAGGTGTGAGCTGAGGTACTATACCTCGACCTTTCAGATGATCATCGAACTCCCGGATCATGTACTCACCTCCACGATCAGATCGCAGGCTTTATAGTCTTGCCGAGCTGATTCTCAACCTCGCTCTAAAACTCT
This sequence comes from Aegilops longissima, assembly GCA_021605205.1. Lineage (NCBI taxonomy): Eukaryota > Viridiplantae > Streptophyta > Magnoliopsida > Poales > Poaceae > Aegilops > Aegilops longissima. Next base: position 542,561,258 of record CM038678.1, read on the forward strand.
TTGAACTTTTCAAAAGTCTCCGACTTGTGCCTCATCAAATAGATATATCCATATCTACTCAAGTCGCCGGTAAAAGTCACGGCATCGATAGCCACCTCTGGCGGTTGTGCTCATTGGACCACACACATCACTATGTATAAGTTCCAATAGCTCGGACGCCTCTCGCAACTCTTTGCGAAAGGAGACTTAGTCATCTTGCCGAGCAAGCATGATTCACATGTCTCGAACGACCAAGTCGGACGGGTTAGGAGCCCATCATCATGGAGCTTCTTCATGCGTTTCAGACTAATGTGTCCAAGCCGGCAATGCCAGAAGTATGTCGGATTTATCTCATTTGGCTTATGCCTCTTGACATTCACGTTATAGACCGGTTCCTGTTCTAGATTCAATATAAATAGGGTGCATAGCCGTGGAACATACCATTCAAAAATATCGAACAACCATTGTCCTTTAAATTGAATTCATAACCTTGACTCATCAAACATGAGGCAGAAATAATGTTCCGACTAAGTGCAGGAATGTAATAACAATTATTCAATTCCATTATGAATCCGGAAGGAAGTGGAGCTGCATCGTGTCGACCTCCAACGCAGCAACTCTTGCTTTGTTGCCGACCACGATGTCAATCTCCCTTGTGCCACACGCCTAGTTCTTACCAGCCCCTGCATCGAGTTGCAAATATGAACAACCGATCCGTATCAAATACCCAAGAGCTACTAGGTATGTCAACAAGGTAAATGTCTATAACATATGCAACAAGTGTACCTTTGCCGAAGAAGCATTTCCGCCTTCTTTCCATGCTCGCAAGCCACTTGCTACAGTTTCTTCCAAAGGACCGGTCTCCTTGTAGTGAAAGCAAACGGTCTTGTGTCCGTCCAGACTTGGTAGCGAAGGCGCAGAGGTTACCGCCTCCGTGCCCTTTGCCTTAGCCTTTTCTTGGACCAACTCTTCTTGAACTTAGCGATTTCGCACCATCAACACTTGATGTGTGCCTTTCTTAATATCCTGCTCTGCCACCTTGAGCATCCCATGCAATTCAGTGAGCTTCTTATCCATGCCATGCATATGGTAGTTCAAGATGAACGTCCCATAGTTGGGCGGAAGAGAACCCAGAACTGCATCTGTAGCCAGCTCATCCAAGAGCGGGAAGCCCAAACGATCCAAAGCTTGCACATATCCGATCATCTTGATCACATGTGGGCTCAGTGGATCACCTTCCTTCAGCCTGCAATTAATCAAGGATCGCCAGACGTTGAACCTTTCGGTCCTAGCCTGTGTCTGAACATGCTCTTGAGACTCTCGATCATATCGTAAGCCTCAACGTTTTGAAATGCTGTTGCAAATCGGCTCCATACAAGCCAGATCGATGACTGATCTCCGTTGATTCATCAATGAGTTTCGGTAGGCATTTTAGCTGTGGCACTAGCATTATCAGCAGGTTCCTCTGAAGTGGATCCTCTAGAACATGTTCCTTTTATCGTGCTTGAGAACAATTCTCAAATTTCTATACCAGGTGGTAAAGTTTGTTCCATTCAGTTTATCCTTTTCGAATTGATTTCAATGCAAAGTTGGGTTGAGCAGGTGGTGCCATTGATCTACAACAGAATATATGCAATCACTAAGCAATGTGTTTATGTAGAGTAATTCTAGCCTAAACAGAAATACTCCCACTGAAGTTGGCATCCTCCGCAAACTCTCGGTGATTCAGATCCGACTAGCGCATGCGACTAGTGAGCTTTAGCATCACTGCTAGCCAACATACCTATACGTAAGCAACTCCTTGCTAATCGTATTCTATACGACTCACAGCCGGTCGGGAAGGTATCTCATACCCGGCTCCCAACCTTGTTTGCCACAAGGCCCAAAACCGCTTTTGATAGCCTTGTCAAGTTAACTCGATGCAAAGGTATGTCCGTGTCCGACATTTAACCCTTCAGCTCAAGGACACCTAGCAGCACCCCAATTTTATGAGCCCACTACTAGACGTACTTGACGTGCGAAGGTGCAACATCGGGGATTGCAATTCGCTTGATATTCATGAGGGATCATTCTATCATTTTAACATGCATAGAAACAAAGAAGCATAACAATCACAAAATGACACATATTGTGAAATACTATGGCTCCTTCATGGACGTTCCTCCAGGTCGGCTACGACTCCGATGACCATCTACGAACTCCATCTTGTTTGTCACGCCGGGACGCCAAGCCGCCAACCTGATCTCTATTATCCAACTACTACAACTAGTAATGAATTTTACATAGAGTCACAAGTCGACACGCAGGTCGTTATACAATATAATGACAGCACTTTGGCTCCTGCCGGCTGACAAACATGACACGCAGGCCATGTATAAATTACACACATGCATCACATACACATGAGCCATACTATCCACATCAAACCTGCAAAACAAAGTTATGCATAGAACCGCATTCTACCGTTTTGTGCGTTGGGTACGAAATACACGGCGCTACGCACACGGCGGTCCCGCTTAACCGTTAGTGGGCGGGTTCGAAAGCAGCGCCCTCGGTGCGGGCAGCGCCCGACGTTTTCAGAAATCACAGATCACATCTGAACTCCGATCACGCCGAATTCTCTGATCTGACCGATCTTATCGATCATCGTGAATCTGATTCGGATTTACGTTTCACTGTTAACCCCGATGGCGGATGACCGACCGGTAGGGGTAGATTGTGTCACGACCTCATCGATCCCGATTTACAGAAAACATAGCCTCAACGATCCCCATGTGCAGTTGATCACATCAACCGTGCACATAGCCGATCTCTTCAAGGACAACAGATCTCATCGCGCCTCCACATATCTAATATGCATACGATCTGAATCCAAATCCTATAACAGAGGCTCGATACCACCGTTGGGTTATGCGGTAGGGTGCGCCGATCGCAAATTCAAAATTCCTACGCCGCAGAACATCCAGAACATGCTACGGAGATGGCTCACAGTTCGTTACCACTAGACGCCAGCGCCGTGCAGCGGAAGAAGAGTCGGGCAGCGCGTCTCACGGATCGCCTCCTCCTCGCTCGATCTCCCTCGAGCGGCCGGTCGTCCGATCCTCGACGAGTTCGCCGGAGCGCGCAAGTGCACCGCCTCTAACGGTATCCGCTGCGTGCGGGAGGAACGCTCGTCGGCGGACTGCTAGGTCCGATCACACATCGGCGGCGAGTGGAGGTGGCTATTCGCAACACATGCAAACCCTAGCCGCAACGCCGAAGCGATCAACCTCCTGAGGCCGAAGCGATCTGCCTTCTGAGGCCAAAGCGTTCTAATTTCTGAGTGTGCCGCACCTCCACTTTATATAGGCGTCCGTCGCGAGCTCAACACTTGGGCCTCGCACGGACCCTAAAGCCCAAAGTCTACTCGGTCACGTTCCTAGTCCAGTTCGGATCACATCCGACCAGGTGTCCTACTGAACCGATCTCGTAGGTTCCTTCCCTTAAGTCGCGAATTCTTAGGTTCAAGCCGGCTTGGTCGTAGTTCGGATCACCTCCGGACTACATGGCTGGTAGCGCCTCTAGCAAGGCGTGCCGACCACCAAGCGACGATGAAGCTGGTTAGGCGAACCTGCATAACGTGTCACACTTCTGCTCCCTTTGCCGACGATATATGTTGTCGGGCTCAAAGGCGAGACTGTCATCCTTGTGCTAACCCGACCTCTTTCGTTCCAAAGATACCGACCACTATCCGGATTATCTCATAATCCTTGTCGCATGGCCATGCTATTCCTGGTCGGATCACACGAGGGGCCCAGTATATCTCTCCTGATTGAGGGCAATCCCATCTTGCTCGACCATGTCTCGCAGCATGGGATTGGACAAACCCAAACCTACCTTTGTAACTACCCGACCACGGAGTAGCGTTTGGTCGGCCCAAAGCAAGTCTGTCACCATCCCGAGTACATGCGTCAGCTCAGGTCTTAGGACATAGAACGTATGTTGTACTAGAGACTCACATATGACATATCACTGCGTCTCATAGTTGGGTCTGTCCGACTCGGACCTTATCTCGACTCGGATCCGACTATGTCGAATCCGACCAGACCTTTCCAAGTCCATATTATCGGGTTAGCATCCAATGCTCCATGGCTAGTGAGACCGAGCCATCGACCGTGTCATATGCTAGTCTAGTCGGCTCATGGCGTCCACACAGCCCTTTCGACTAGGGACCTTTTAGGACAGTCATCATACAATGCATAGTCCCACAAACAAGTCACGTACTTGCTGATACACATCATTGATAATGTCCAAGGACTATCTTTGATCATAAACACATAGGAAATATCATCATACATGATTGCCTCTAGGGCATATCTCCAACACTTCATACCCTTGAAGATCGCGATGCGGAAGCGTTACAAGAACGCGGTTGGTGGAGTCGTACACGCAGCGATTCAAATCGCGGTCGATTCCGATCTAAGCGCCGAACGGACGGCGCCTCCGTGTTCAACACACGTACAGCCCAGGGACGTCTCCTCCTTCTTGATCCAGCAAGGGGAGAGGAGAAGTTGAGGGAAAACTCCGACAGCACGATGGCATGGTGGTGGTGGAGCTCGTGGTATTCCTGCAGGGCTTCGCCAAGCACTACGGAGTAGCAGGAAGAGTTGGAGGAGGGAGGGGCTGCGCCAAAAGCAAGGTACTGCAGCCCTCCCACCCCCTCTCTATTTATAGGGTGAAGGGGAGAGGGGGCCGGCCCCTCTAGATCCCATCTAGAGGGGGGGGGGGGGCAGGAGGGGGAGACTTGCCCCCCAAGAAAGGTGGAGGCGCCCCCCTTCCCTAGGGTTTCCAACCCTAGGCGCCTTGGGCCCTTGGGGAGGGGCGCACCAGCCCACTAGGGGCTGGTTCCCTCCCATATTCAGCCCATTAAGCCCCACAGGGTAGGTGGCCCCACCGGTGGACCTCGGACACCTTTCGTGGTCCCAGACAATACCGATAACCCCAAACCATTCCGGTGACTGAAACTGGACTTCCCATATATAAATCTTCACCTCTGGACCATTCCGGAACTCCTCGTGACGTCCGGATCTCATCCGGGACTCCGAACAACATTCGGTAACCACATACTGATTCCCATAACAACTCTAGCGTCACCGAACCTTAAGTGTGTAGACCCTACGGGTTCGGGAATCATGCAGACATGACCGAGACATCTCTCCGGCCAATAACCAACAGCGGGATCTGGATACCCATGTTGGCTCCCACATATTCCATGATGATCTCATCGGATGAACCACGATGTCGAGGATTCAAGCAATCCCGTATACAATTCCCTTTGTCAATCGGTACGTTACTTGCCCGAGATTCGATCGTCGGTATCCAAATACCTCGTTCAATCTCGTTACTGGCAAGTCACTTTACTTGTTCCGTAATGCATGATCTCGTGACTAACTACTTAGTCACATTGATCTCATTATGATGATGCAATACCGAGTGGGCCCAGAGATACCTCTCCGTCATACGGAGTGACAAATCCCAGTCTCGATTCGTGCCAACCCAATGTACACTTTCGGAGATACCTATAGTGCACCTTTATAGCCACCCGCCATTGCCAGTGACGTTTGGTACACCCAAAGCATTCCTACGGTATCCGGAGTTGCACAATCTCATGGTCTAAGGAAATGATACTTGACATTAGAAAAGCTTTAGCAAATGAACTACACGATCTTTGTGCTATGCTTAGGATTGGGTCTTGTCCATCACATCATTCTCCTAATGATGTGATCCCGTTATCAATGACATCCAATGTCCATGGTCAGGAAACCATAACCATCTATTGATCAACGAGCTAGTCAACTAGAGGCTCACTAGGGACATGTTGTGGTCTATGTATTCACACATGTATTACGGTTTCCAGTTAATACAATTATAGCATGAACAATAGACAATTATCATGAACAAGGAAATACAATAATAACCATTTTATTATTGCCTCTAGGGCATATTTCCAACATTTTTTACGGAAGTCTTCAAAACATGAAATTTTCGAAGACAAGCATGAAAACTGGACCTATAAACATGCAGCGGAAGATGAACTACACTAGACAAGCCATAGTCAAACAAGTATGAAGCTAAAGCATGATGACTGATAGCAGCTATGTAGTAGGATCAGGATGGAAGATAGTATGAAGACAATCAGAACAAGTAGTCACAAAGTGAAGTCAAACAGGTAGAGCAATCAGACAATGACTTCACAAAAACAAACTGGAAGTAAGGAGAGTAAGAGATAGAACCAGTGTGTTGTGAAGACAAGGATTTGTTCGACCAGTTCGATTCTTTGTGACAACTATGACGTCAGTTAGGGAGGCTGAGATTGAACTCGAAGACCGTGTCTTCACCTTATTCCCCTTGAGCTAAGGACACACAGTCCTCGCCCAATGACTCTGGTAAGTCTTCAAGGTAACTTCCAAACCTTCACAGACTTTGTTCACCGGCGATCCACAATTCTCGTTGGATGCATTGTAACGCGACGCCTAACCGGCTGGAGGATTCACAGTCCTCAAGTGTAACAAGTCTTCAGATCACGCGGACAGAAAGACTTCAGTGATGCCTAACACTCTTTGGCTCTGGGTGTTTGGGCTTTGTCCTCACTAGTCTTTCTCTCTCTCAAAAGCTTCGGAGGTGGGTTGCTCTCAATCGACAAAAGCCATGCACTAACTCTGAGCAGCCACCAATTTATGGTGTAGGGGGTGGGCTATTTATAGCCACTATGCAACCCGACCTGATTTGTCCGAAATGACCCTGGGTCACTAAGGAACTGACACATGTCACAATGGTCGATTTCAAACACACGACATGCTTGACTTGGGCTACAAGTAAAGCTGACTTATCCGACTGGATAAGGTTTGCTCTCATTATCTTCGCCAAGACATAGGATTTTGGTTGAGCATCACTTGACCACTCGACTTTGTTCACTTGGACCCCACTTAACAGTGCGGTGGTTCCTATGACTCAACAAAGAAGAAAAGAAACAACGAAACTGCTAAGTCTTCGCGCTCCGTAGTCTTCACTCAATGTCTTCTACAGTCATAGTCTTCAATGTGAATATCTTCACGTACCACCATTATCTTCAATGTCTTCATACATTTTTAGGGGTCATCTCCGGTAGGTAAACCGAATCAAGGAGGGACTACTACCTGTGTTATCCTGCAATTCTCACAAACACATTAGTCCCTCAACCACGTTTGTCGTCAATACTCCAAAACCAAACTAGGGGTGGCATTAGATGCACTTACATATCACAGTAGACTAAATTTCAAAATTGGGTCATCGATTTTTGAGAGTCACGGAGTTCGCGGTGCGATCAAGGGGCTCAGTGGTTGTGGGGCCTCACCGAACGAAGAAAAGTCGACGTGGGTGGGGGTTGGGGCGGGGTGGGGGTGGGGTGGCGGAGGAACACAGCGGTGGGGCCGTGGTCCGCCGGCGACCCGTGCAAGATGTTCTCAGATGGGAAGAATCAAAGACGAGGAAGAAGAAGGGTTAGGAGACGAGGATCTTCATCCAACCGCCTGAAATGGTCGAGAGACAGCTGGGAGTTGCATTCTTAATGCGCCTCGTTCATCATGTGGGCACCGCGCAACCAACATTTTATTATCCAAAATCTGCTTGCTCTTCTTTACCATGTTCCTCTTCCGTTCTTCTTTAATATGTACTCTCTCCGTTCCTAGATACAAGTCTTTGTATAGATTCCACCATGGACTACATATGGAGAAAAATGAGTGAATCTACACTCTAAAATGTATCTGGATACATCTGTATGTGATCCATAGTGGAAATCTCTACCAAGAATTATATTTTGGAACGGAGGGAGTATGATAGTAGTACAGTATGTTCCTTGTACTGAAGATGAGTAGGGACATTTGAAGTGTAGAGGTCTATATGGTCGGTTGTGATGGACACTTTGAGCCTCGTTGATTCGTAGGATCTTGTAAACATAGGAATAGGATTTGTAGTGGCCTGCCCACTTGAATCCTATAAGAATAGCAAGGAAATGCGGGAGCTGTGTCGCTTTTGAGAGTTACACTCGATATTAATGAAGACCGCACCTTCACTTGAAGAGAGTTGGTATCCGAAGCCTTTCTAGCCGCATCGCAATGCTAGCACATATATTCCAGCAAGTTCCACTTTGCTGATTTTACTCGATGCTTAAGGTTTCCCCGTTATATCTACACTATGATCTGTGTAGCTGCTTTGTGTCGCACTAGCAGCAGTCCACTCTTGAAGCTAAACACTGCAATGACTTACAAAATTGGCACCAAGGCATTGAGTTCCATTCTGGATGCAATGAAACTCATACGCTCCCCACCTGTTGATTCTTGTTCAAAATATGATCCTAATGACTATTCTAACCTCGAGGAGTCAAAGGCAGATGGCCTGTCCTGTTCACCCATCAAGGTGCCTGTTCTAATTTGGCAATGTTTTATTGATTGCGGGTATCTTGCATATGCTATCTTGCATTTCTTCTACTTTGTTGCACCGCCATCTGCTTAGTTTACTCATCATATATGTCGAGATGCCATGCCCATCCATTATCAATACATAGTCCATCTGTCATCATACCATGTTTTTCCACTCAAATGCTGTTCTTGTGCATCAGACATCAAAAAGGAAGAGGGTGATTGCCGAACCTGAAGGAGCACCAGCAAAGTCCTTGAAAAACATGGTGGTGCCGGAGAAATCAGATAGCACCCCACTTATATTGGCTGTACAACCAGTGACACAAAACGTAGGGCCGACTCCAGCAGACTGTACCCATACTTCACTGGACACACCACTAGCCCCACCACACAGGACCTAAACTCCAGCAAAAGGTATACCGATTTTATTTGCCATAGCACCAGCTGTACCACAGAAAAATCCCACTCCAGCAAAAAGTACAGCAAGTCCACCGGCCGAAGACCTATTCCAACTACAGAGACGGCCAATTCCTGCAGATTGGAACCCCATTCCATTTATTCCCAGTTTAAAAGACAATGCTTTCAATGTTGTTAGGGACTACGTGCATATATTCCCATCATGGGAAGATTATAGTAATGACAAACACCATTTTCACATCTTCCTGTCCAACTTACGTGTAAGTGTTATTATTCATGGTTATTATTTTCCTGTTTTCTGCTGATTGAACACATCAATGATTTACATTACATTGTTGTAACTAGGTGAGGGTCAAACTGGATAGTCATGACGAGCAAAGCTTGCTTGTGCTTTTCAAGGAAGCATTTTAGCAGTATCGATGTTACCTGAGGAAATCACACTTTGATGGCAAGTCTATAAATGAATTTCCGGTGAAGTCTCCTGTGCTAAATTTAGAAGACATTGAATGGAAAAACCTTGTTATGCAATCGGACTCGCTCCTGTGATGAGGTATCGCCTATGAAATCACATGACAATTTGAACTTCTACTTTTCCACATGTGCCTTACGGATCTTTTTTGCAGGAAATCTTGTTGAAGAAGAATTCTGGTTTGAAAAGAACGACAGGATATCGCAAATATGCTGCCCGCTGCTTTGCTATTGTTAGTACCTGTTGTCCTGTATCACTGTACTTGCATACATACATGGTTCATTATGTGATAGCACTATGCATGATAGCTTGCTTATCAATTGTTCGCTCCAAATTATCTGATCTGTATGAATGGTTACATTAGTGTAGAATATATCCAATGCCAATGTTTTTTTAGCTCGCATTGTTCTTGTAAGTACATGCTGTCCTTTATCGATGTACTTATAATGACAGTAGTTGTTCATGTACCATCACTCTGCAGCTTATTTTCCTTTGCCTCCATTTTCTACACATCGATCTATATTTACTCTTACCATAAGGTTGGTATCAAGAAGTTTAGCTGTGCATTGCTCTTGGCTGTACCTTTTGCTCAGATCGCTGCACTTACATTTATAGCTACTTGGTTATGTAGCATCACTCTTCATCTTATCTTAAATATTCTCCATTTTTTCGTATATTATCACATCTATATTTACTCTTAACAAAATGTAGAATAAAGGCAATGCTTTTGAAGAACATTATGTGGTAAACTTCTTGAATTGCCCCCCCCCCATCAGCATGGACAAGGCCTTTATAGAGCCTGTCTTCACCAATAATGTAAGTTGTCCATCTCAAGCCTTCAAACTTTGTTGTATATATTTGGTTAGGCATGACTGCAACAACTATTTATTTTTTGTGTTTGCATCAAATTGCTTATTTAAAGTTTATTATGTAGTTCATAAACAAAAGTTTGTCCTTTCTCAATTCCAGTTGTACAACCAAGTTCCTTCTTCATACCATGTAAATTAAACTATACAGAGCAAGTGATCTTCTTTTGCACTGCATGTATGCTTCTGTTCTTCATCCATAATCCAGTGGTGTGGTGAACCTACACACTACAGCACAATGTCATATTCTGCAATGTCTTAACTATGAACAATGTCATATCATTCTACTATTATTTAAACCGTCTCTTTATTTGCCAATCTGAAATGGTATAAATTGACAGCACACTAACCATTGATACTTGTGAGTTCTTGATCTGTAATCCAGTGTTGTCGTGAAGCTGCCAACTCCTTCACAATGTCATTTCCTGCCATGTCTTGACCTGAACAATACCATTTTGTGTTAATGAAAATTTAAATTGTGTCACTTTATTCGTCAGTAAGAAACGTGATGAATTGTCAGCACTGATACTTTTACGTGCAAAACCTGTCATCTGTCTGCTTGTTTATCTTTCAGAGTGAGGAAGATATAAGTGTTGAACAAGCGAAGTCTCATCATCTTGCTCACCGCTTGCTTGCTGCAGCTCCCAAAGAGGGCTAACCTTTCTTGAACTCTATTGAAGTGTTGTCGGTTTTGTATATTATTTTGTCGGTGTGTTTATTTGCACTTTGTGGCGATCATTGATGCCCAGTGTATGTAATCTATTTGTCTGCTTGTGCTTTATTATCATAGTGGCGAACTTTGATGCCCAAAGGATGTAATATGCCCTAATTTCTTTATTGTATAGTCTAGGTTTTTCTTATTCACGATGCTGCAGTTATTTTACTGTATATATATCCTGTCTTCGCAGTAAACCGGACAAATTGTAAAATTACGGTACATAATCGGGCCGTCATGCAATCACGATGTAGGTTGGGCCTGAAACGTGCCGAACAGCTCACGGGTCGGCAGCAGCCCGAAATGAACCCCGACCCATGATTGCGTGATTCAAATCATGGGCTTTTAACATGCCAAAATTGTCTCGGTCCTTGTTTGGCCCAATCAGATATCGGCTGCGAGCAGGCCGGATGTAAATCGGGCCATAATTAGGCCCAACTATATGAGAGGCTTTTAACATGCCGAAATTAATATAGGGTCGAAATGTTAAACGGGCCCTTAACAAGCCAAAACTAATATCAGGCCAAATTACTAAGTGGGCCTTTAGCAAGTGGGCCCGAAAGCATAGTGTCCAGTTGACGGGCCGAATCTGATATGGGCCATAATTGAGCCCAAAGCCTCTTAAAGGGTCGGACCTGATCCGGCCGTAATTTGGCCGTAACGTGGTAGGCTTATAACGGGCGGATCTCATATGGGCCACTTTTAGGCCCAAAGCACGTGGCAGGCCATTAATGGACCGGATCAAATATGGGCCGACATTTGGCCCAAAACATGGCAGCCAGTTAATGGGCCGGCCTAGTAGGGTCGTCAAAATCTTGTGGGCCTACAGCTGGGCCGGTCCATTAATGTCGGTGAAATCTCGTGGGCCTTTAGCTGGGCCGGCCCATTATGATCCGCAAGAATCTTGTGGGCCTTTACCTAGGCCGGCCCATTATGGCACACAAAAATCTTGTGGGCCTTTAGCTGGGCCGGCCCATTATGGCCCGCAAAATCTTGTGGGCCTTTACCTGGGCCGGCCCATTATGGCCCGCAAAATCTCATGGGCCTTTAGCTGGGCTGGCCCATTATGGTCCGCAAAATCTTGTGGGCCTTTAGCTGTGCCGGCCCATTATGGTCCACAAAAACTTGTGGGCCTTTAGTTGGGCCGGCCCAATTAAACTTGATGGGCCGGTCCACGTGTCAACATATCATAGGCGCGTCTCACCCATTGGATGAGTGACACCGTGCTAACGCGACCGACACGTGTCTCCTCCAGCCAATGATGATTTTACCGTGGAAAATCCCCATTGGTCGGGCTGTTAACGGGTTATCGGATCTAAAACCCGACCCGATAGCTTAACGACGTTCGTTACGGTGGATGCCACGTGTCGGTCACCCTTGACGAAAGCACTTCGTGACGCGCGATTTATCGTCATGGAAGTGGACACTTCCGTGATGATAATTTTGGTAATGTCATGGAACACTTCTCACGACAAAGACAGTATGACTATCTTGATTACATCATAAATTTGTCATGGATATACATGCATGACAAAAAATGCGACCTACTGTGACAAACACGTATCATCACGGAAGTGTATTTTTTTGTAGTGTATGCTCCACACATTCAGGAGCTCATCAACTCCAAGATGGGCACATGAACATATCTGTTGGACAAGGAGCACCTTCCTTTGCATCCTGATTTTGAAGACAACACTGTTGTGATGAATGAGGAAGACCCCACATCTGTTCAAACACATGAGAAGAGAGAGAGAGAGAAGGCAAAGGCTGAGAAAGCTGCCAAGATGCCAAGTGTTGAAGAGGCATCTCAAGTTTTCCTGAAGAGCAAGCAAGATCAACTTGGATATCTGATCCAATCCACCTTGAGGATTGAGAAGGGCTTGGCCACCCTGACTCAAAACCAGGAGAGCACGGAGAGGATCATTGAGCAGAAATTCTATGATCTTGATATCAAGGTAACTGAGATTCAGGCAGTAGCTGAGCAGCTTCAGGAGGAAGCAGAGGAGAAGTAGGGCAAGTCTACTACAGATGCTTTTGCTAGAGTGCCCCGAAGCCAGAGGTCTGCTGCAGTGCTAGTGACAGATACTAGAGCTATAGCATCAGCACCAGCAGCTACAGCTCCAGTGCCACCTCCAGCAGCCACTCCACTAGCTCCAACTACATCAACGGATGCCTTCGTCCTCGGAGTTCTATCTACACCACCTCCCGAAGATCAAGCCTGAGAGACGTTTAGCACTATGCATTTTTGAACTTTTTGGTAACTTGTTGCCAAAGGGGGAGAAAATGTATAGATCATAGGCTTCGAGAGAGAGTGTTGCTTTTTATCTCTCTTGCTATTTTGGTTGAACTTCTTTATTGTGTGCTTGTGTGAGATACTTTATGTCCTTGTGAGATACTTGTTTGATCATGTGTTTGATCATATGCTACCCTTAATGCTTGTTACTTGATACTATCTATTATATCCTTTTATGATCATTCACTTGCTTGGTGATGAGTGCATGTTTTCAATTTCTATCATTTTGAGCGCTCCACCAAGATGTATGTGACATGGAAGAGTAACCCATGATCCTAATCGATTGTGCATTTGCATTCAAAAGCAAATTTCTAAATAATGCACAATTTTAGGGGGAGCTCTTGCTTATCACATACTTCTCAAAGCGACGATGTTTTTCAATAATATAATCATTTGTCGAAGCTTTGATCTATATGTTGTCATCAATTACCAAAAAGGGGGAGATTGAAAGTGTAACTATCCCTGGGTGGTTTTGGTAATTCCTAACAACATATAGCTCATTGAGCTAATGCTATTTCAAGATAAATATTTCAGGAAAGCTCAATGATTGGCATGGCATGGGTTAAGAAAGTGGACCCCTCAAAATGCTAAGGACAAAAGGATTGGCTCAAGCTCAAAGCACAAGACTCTACATTTTATTTTTAGTGATCCAAGATCACATTGAGTCCATAGGAAAAGCCAATACTATTAAGAGGGGGTGAGGTGTTGCTTAATGAGTTTCTTGCTCAAAATGCTTAGTTATATGCTCCAAAGCCCTCAACTACTTTCTCATATCCAAATATGTCCCAAACCAAAAGTCAAACTCGGACCCATCAATTTGATCTATCCGGCGCCACTGAGTTTACTTGACATAGCCACTGCCACAAACCCTAGTCTTTTCGGTCTCACTGATAGGGATCTCGGTCTCACCGAGATGGGATTGTAATCTCTCTGTTTCCCTTCATAATGTTTCGGTCCAACCGAGATGAGCGATCAGTCCCACCGAGATTGCAATACAAACTCTCTGTTTCCCCTTGGTCCAACCGAGATGAGCGAATCGGTCCCACCGAGTTTGCCTGACCAACTCTTTGGTTAGCTTATTACCAAAATTGGTCCAACCGAGTTTGTGTAATCGGTTTCAGCGAGATTACGTTATGCCCTAACCCTAATGGAATCGGTCCCACCGAGTTGACATGTCGGTTCCACCGAAAATCCTAATGTTCACATTTTGAACTAAATCGGTCTGACCGAGTTCTCTGAATTGGTCCCACCGAGTTTGGTAAATTGTGTGTAATGGTTAGATTTTGTGTGGAGGCTATATATACCCCTCCACCCACTCTTCATCTGTGGAGAGAGCCATTTGAACATGCCTACACTTCCAACATACAATTTCTGAGAGAGAACCACCCACACTTGTGTTGGGGTCAATATATTCCATTCCAACCACATAAATCTTGATCTCTAGCCTTCCCCAAGTTGCTTTCCACTCAAATCATCTTTCTACCAAATCCTATCCTATGAGAGAGAGTTGAGTGTTGGGGAGACTATCATTTGAAGCACGAGAGCAAGGAGTTCATCATCAACACACCATTTATTACATCTTGAAGAGTGGTGTCCCCTAGATTGGTTAGGTGTCACTTGGGAACCTTCGTCAAGATTGTCGAGTCGAACCAAGGAGTTTGTAAGGGAAAGGAGATCGCCTACTTCGTGAAGATCTACCCGAGTGAGGCAAGTCCTTCGTGGGCGACGGTCATGGTGGGATAGACAAGGTTGCTTCTTCGTGGACCCTTCGTGGGTGGAGCCCTCCGTGGACTCGCGCAACCATTACCCTTCGTGGATTGAAGTCCCCATCAATGTGGATGTACGATAGCACCACCTTCGGAACCACGGATAAAAAATCTCCGTGTCAACATTGCGTTTGCTCCCTCAAGCTCCTCCTTTTACCTTCATATGCAATTGTTTTACATTCCACTGCTATACTCTTAGAATTGCATGTGTAGGTTGATTGCTTGACTTGTGCTAAGTTGCTAAAATCTGCCAAGAATTAAAATTGGGAAAAGGCTAGATTTTTATTTGGTCAAGTAGTCTAATCACCCCCCCTCTAGATATACTTTCGATCCTACACAATTGTATTTGTTTCTCATGTATTTAGTACAGCCAAATTCGATTTACTTCTCACATGGTATACAATAACAGAATGCACCCACAACTATTGAACATCGCATTGCAGAATTGAACCAAACTATTAACTAAACACCACAACAAATGAACCAAATGTTAACTGAGCACCACATTGCACAATGTATAACCAAACCAAGCATGCTTGACAACTTGGAAATATAGCAATTGTATTCGTTTCTCATGTATTTTTTAAAGATAAATTTGATTTATTTCTCACATGGAAGACAATACAAAATTGCAGGCTGAAGAATTAAATATCACATTTGCATAATTGAACCAAATAGTTAACTAAAGATGACAACTAATTAACCAAACAGTTAATAAGTGAGCACCACACTGGACAACATATAGAATATATACACTAGAGCAACATATTGCATGGTAAAATTAGATAGCACAATTCACTAGAATTTGTTAAGGAAAGGCAGGAGCAGCACACGCAACGGGTAAATCGAGCATGCTTAACCGGCGTAGCTAGCAAATGGCAAGGTGCTCCTCCAAGATCTAGGGGTCGACACGAATGGCAGCCATCACGACCTCATCCGCGTGTGCGGCCGTGATTTGCTTCTCCGGTGCCAAATGCTCCTTGAGCTGCTGGCTATACTGCGTGCAGCATGGCTTGGGGCGACGCTTATTTGGTGGAGGGGTCGGTGATTTGGGTGGAAGGTGTCGTGCCGGCGGTCGGGGCATGCGGGATGTGGAAGGAGGAGGAGGATGGGGTCAGGGTGTGGATTACCTACCCGGATAGACGAGGCCGAGCAGCGTGAAGGAGGGTCACCGACGAGGAGGCAACGTTGCAAGCAAGGAGTGAAGGTTTCAACTTGGAAAGGAAGGCGGAAATATGGGAAATGTGGCTTTTGGTAAGGGGGAGGGGGCGGGGAGGTAGATATTTCCGCGAAAGCCAAAAATTTTGAATTGCTTCAGTGATAAAACTCGCGCGCAAAGTGTCATCAGACACGGTCCCTTATTCAGAATTGTGTACGATATGTGACCATCATAAACGATTCAGATAGCTTAACCCATGTGTGATGAGTTTGAACGTCAAAAATTTTGGTTCGAATTTCCCTGGTTACAATGGTCATCCACATCATTGCGTAATTTGGGTACACAAAGGAGACTACAGCACAACCAAACTTCTTAATCGAGCGAGTTCGACAATTAAACAGAGCTAGCTGACCTAAACGTTACTCTAACAAATTAAAGACCGGCGCTCTTAATTAAACAAAACAAAGAGTACTACTACGGCTGATGCTCGTCGATCTCCGCTACCTCCTCCATGTCCAGCTCGCGCCCGATAGTCTCCTAGGGAAGGGGCTCCATGGCATCCATCGCACCATACTCGGCAAGCATCTCGCCATCCATGTCCGACATCTCTTTGGAAAAGGCTGCCACGAGCTAGGCATGGGTCGCCGCGATCTGGGCTTGGACGGGCTCCGTCGTGGCAAGGTATGCGCGGGAGGAATGGACGGCTGCTTGAACGCTCTCGGCGATTGCCAACTCTTCGGTCGTGGGTTGCTGACCATTGTCGGAGAAGCTTCCCTCGATTTGTGTGGTGACCGCCATGATCTGGGCGTGCGCGGCCTCCATCAGGGCTAAGGCCACCGCTACGGAACAAACAGCTGTTGTGCCGCTCTCGCTAGTTGCTATCCCCGAGGCAGATGTTGCTGCCGCCACCTGACAAGCAACAACGGCCGTTTGGGCTGCCTTGGCCATCCGGTCATAGATTGTGGTCGCACTCATGCACCTTGTGACGCATGGCGGCCGCAGCCGCGCTCTCGCCGGAGTGGGTCGCCGAAGTTGCCCTCACGACGCGGGTCCACGTCCCCCTCTTTCACCGGCGACGATTGAACAGTGAAATGATATTTGGGGAGCAAGCTAGTGTGCTTGACATGCCGGCTGTGGACTGTAGCCGACGCGCCTTCTAGTATAAGCCATAGACGTACTATACACCGTCGGTGCTCCAGGATATTTTGTACTTCATCTCACACGGTTGGTGATAATAAACTGTGTGGGATCTACTTGATTTTTCATCTTGATTTGAATTACATAATGGGATCACAGCGGCAATGGACGGTGTTTGAATTTCTAGAACTTTTATCTGTAGTGAACATGCAACTATATGTGTGTCGTAAAAAAATTGGAATTATTCAGGGTTCGTTTGGACATTTTATACATTAAATTGGGTTTCTAGCCATTTCAGGTGCATAATTCAAAATTAAACTACATGCACATGTTCCGGTGCACCAACATGAGTTGTAAAATCGTATATGTGTCCATGGGTTTATGCTTATGTCCCATGCAAGAAAAGGGGATGAATTTCGAACACCACGGCACCGTGGCTCTCCGGCAAACGTTGAAGTACTTGCTTTTGTAATTCTAGTAAATCCAAAACCCGTCTGAAATTCATGAACGTTGGCATGCTATCATGGAATGGCATCAACATGTTGGGGTAAAAAATATTGTCCCATTTGGGGCAGGTTATGTGTAACGCCCCAGATTCGATGCGCCAGGTGTCTGCCAGTTATTCGCCGTCTTTGCCATGTCATGTGCTTGCGTGTTGCACTTTTTCATGTCATCTTATGCATTTCATATCATGTCATCATGTGCATTTCATTTTGCATACGGGTTCGTCTCATGCATCCGAGCATTTTCCCGTTGTCCGCTTTTGCAATCCGCACTCCTATGTCTCCGGCGCCCCTTTTACCTATTTTCGTAAAGGGGTATTAAACATTCTCGGAATGGACCGATGTTTGTCAAGCGGCCTTGGTATAGCACCGGTAGACCGCCTGTCAAGTTTTGGATCAGTTGGAGGTCGTTTGGTACTCCAACGGTTAACCGGGTAACCGCAAAAGCCCCCTTCTCTTTGCAGCCCAACACCCCTTTCAAAGTGGCCCAAAACCCAGCAAACTCCCCTGTATGCTCTCGGTCGTTCGATCACGATCGCGTGGCCGAAAACCGCACCTCATTTGGAGTCTCCTAGCTCCCTCTACCTATAAATATGTGCACCCTTCAAATTTGGTCCAAAACCCTAGCTCCTTCCTCCTCCGCCGATGGACACGCCCACCGCCGCCGGACGTGTCCACCGTCACGCCGCCGCCCAGCGCCCAATCCCTTCGCCACCTGTCCGCCACCACCACCCACCGCAGGTTCACAGAGCCTTCATGGGCCCGCCCGCCAGCCGGCCGCCGCCTCATGCGCCGAGGGAGCCGCGACTCCCGCTGCGGCTGCCCCGCCTCGGCCGCCGCTTCAGAGCATCGCCGCCGCCCTCGCCGGCCGACTCCTCCGCCGTGCCCGCCGCCTCTGCCCGCCCGCCCGTCGCCGCCCCCATCATGCGCGGCGCCCATGCGCGGCGCCGCGGCAGCCCTCGCCGCCGGAGCCCGCCTGGCGACCCCCCTTCCTTCGCCCGGCCGCTCCTCCCGAGCGCCGCTCCCCCAGCCAGCCTCGCCCTGCGCCGCCCGTCGGCAGCGCTTCCCGGCCTCTCCTTCCTCCGGCCTCCCTCGTCGCCCTCCGGCTCGCCCCGGCCGGATCCGGCGAGATCCGGCCCGGACGCGTCTTCTCCGGCCATCCCCGAGTCCAACTCCGGCGAACCTCGCAATCCGCGCCGCGATTGACTTCTTTCCCCCCTCCAAATCCACTAAGTCCCCGAGTATTTTACATTTTCATGCAATATTCATCATGCCATAACTCTGCATCCGTAGGTCCGTTTTGTGCGTATAATATGTCAAATTGTTCGTCTCGAAGAGTAGTGCATCATTTTCATTTGAGGTCATCTGGATGCCCGAAATGCTGTTGTAAGAGGGCTATGTGATGTTAGTTTCTGGTTCTTAACAGAACATGCACTTTTGTCATTTTTGCCATGATTGATGTGTGCATCCTATGATCTTGAGTCCTACATGTGTTTTGTAATATGCCATGCCATCTTTACAGAGGTGTATGCCATGTATTTTTGTGATCTCTGTGGTGACTAGCACAAGCATGCAAACTAGGCTTCATGATGTTGCTGATTTCAGCCCCTGTTTTGTTGATATTTTTATGCCATGTTAACTTGATGCTACCGAGAGATCCATGCATATTTGGAGATACTTCAGTAAGGATGTTTTGAACATATGGTTATGCTCTATCCATCCATGCCCTTGTTTGCAATTATGGAGTGCCATAGCTTGAGTCAATCGAGCTCTACTTTTGCTATAAAATGTTTCCTGGCAGGTTGTTTACATGTTATTCAATTTTGCCAAGGTTGTTGTAGTTGATCCTTGCATGCTATGATGTTGTTCTTGCCATGGATAGCTTCTATGCCATGTCTTCTTACTGTGAGTTTCCTTGCGATGCCATGTATTGCTCTGTGGTGAGTGGTCCAAGCTCACCAACATGTTGTTTGCCATGTATGAATCTGTAATATAACTTGCCATGTTTACATGGGTGCCATCATATCTTCTGATCCTTTTTGGCTTATGGTCAGTAAAGGACTTTTGTTATATGCTTTGAGTAGATTCATGCCATGCCTTTGTTTTTCATGTTAAGTTCCTGTAGCATGTTGTTTGATAGCTCTAAACATTGCAACCTGATGTTATTTCTGCTAAAGTCTGAAACTGTTATTACTTGCAATCTTGCCATGTCCTTTTGAGCATGTTCTAGTGATTTCTGGAGATAGCTCAGTGTTCATGTTTTGTAATGCTTTACCTGTACATCATTCCCATGCCTTTTGTCTTCATATAGTGGTACTGTAGCTTGTTGTTTTGATGCTTGCAATATGTCTAGTTGCTGTTTTGGACAGATTGTTGTCATGACTTGTATAGGGTGTATGTGTTGAACCATTGCTCCGTTTTGAGTGTGCTCTATATGAAACTTGCTTGATTTTGCATGTTGTTTCATATTATCATGTTGCATCCTTGTTTTGAGGTGTTTGCTTGATGTTTGGATGCATTTTGCATCAATGCCATGCTTATCTTATTTTGCTCATATCTTTTAGTCCGTAGCTCCGAATCTAATGAACTTTATATGTAACTTGACTAGAATTTCGTGTAGATCATCGTGGTGCATCTTAACTTGCTGTTTAACAACTTGAACATAAGGTTTATTCAGATCCGGACCAATTTCGAAATTTGCATATGAGGACTTACCGGAATTGTTATATGTTGTTTCCGGCCTCATTTAAACTTGCTTTGATGTGTTGCTCTTGTTTGCATCATCTCTTGCCATGAGTAGCTTCATCTAGCGTTGTCATGCATCATGCTTGTTTGTGCATCATGCCTTGTTCATGTGTGGTGTGTTTACTATGTTGTGTGCTTCTTCTTATTAGTTCTTGTTTCGTTGCGATCGTGAGGATTCGCTCGCTCACGATTGGTTCGGCTTCATCCGCTCATCTTCTTCATGGACTCGTTCTTCTTCCTTGCAGGATTTCAGGCAAGATGACCGCTACCCTGGATCTCACTACTATCATTGCTATGCTAGTTGCTTCGTTCTATCGCTATATTTGCGCTACCTATTACCTGCTTA
Source organism: Aegilops longissima (assembly GCA_021605205.1). NCBI lineage: Eukaryota > Viridiplantae > Streptophyta > Magnoliopsida > Poales > Poaceae > Aegilops > Aegilops longissima. The sequence continues at coordinate 542,582,088 of CM038678.1, forward strand.
TCAAGCCATCCCAAATTGCCATGTCAGCCTCTAACCTTTGACACCTTTCCTATGCAAACCGTTGTTTGGCTATGTTACCGCTTTGCTCAGCCCTCTTATAGCGTTGTTAGTTGCAGGTGAAGATGAAGTTTGTCCTTGTTGAACATGGAGATGTTGTTCCTTGTTGGAACATGCTTACTTGTTGGGATATCACAATATATCTTATTTAATTAATGCATCTATATACTTGGTAAAGGGTGGAAGGCTCGGCCTTATGCCTGGTGTTTTGTTCCACTCTTGCCGCCTAGTTTCCGTCATATCGGTATTATGTTCCCGGATTTTGCGTCCCTAACGCGGTCGGGTGATTTATGGGACCCCTTGACAGTTCGCTTTGAATAAGACTTTTCCAAAGAAGGCCCAACATTGGTTTTACCATTTGCCGACCTATTACCTTTTTCCTTGGGAGTCGCGCATCCCAAGGGTCATCTTTATTTTAGCCCCCGGCCAATGCTTGTCTAAGTGTTGGTCCAAACTAGAGCCACTTGCGGTGCCGCCCGAGGCAACTTGGGGTATCGTCGGTTGCCGACGTCTTCGCTCATCGGTCGTGGCTCGAGATGAGATACTGCGCGCTACTATCGAGGTGTCGACGCCGGGAGGTCTTGCTGGTCTTGTTTTATTGTTGTCGAAATGTCTTGTAGCCGGATTCGAGACTGATCGGGTCTTCCGGGAGAAGGAATATCCTTTGTTGATCGCGAGAGCTTATCATGGGCTAAGTTGGGACACCCTGCAGGTATAAACTTTCGAGAGTCGTGCCCGCGGTTATGTGGCGATGGGAATTTGTTAATATCCGGTTGTAGTAAACTTGAAGCAAACTCTTCTAAAATACACCAACCGTAATGCGTAATCGTGAGTGTCTCTTTTCGGGTTGATCGAGAGGAGAACACGGTTTCTGGGTTATGTCTGACATAAGTAGGAGTTCAGGATCACTTCTTGATCATTACTAGTTGACGACCGTTCCTTTGTTTCTCTTCTCGCTCTCATTTGCGTTGGTTAGCCACCATATATGCTTAGTCGCTGCTGCAACCTCACCACTTTACCCCTTCCTTTCCCATTAAGCTTTGCTAGTCTTGATACCCATGTTAATGGGATTGCTGAGTCCTCGTGGCTCACAGATTACTACACCACCAGTTGCATGTACAGGTTTGAGATGATCATGACGCGAGAGCGATGTTTACTTGTTTTGGAGTTCTTCTTCTGCTTCTTCGATCGGGGGCTAGCAGGGTGGATGTCGTTTGAGCTTCTGTTTATGTTTCATCCGTAGTCGGATGTTGATCTTGTATTTGTTGTCGTTGTATTCTTGTGGCATTGTATGCCTTATGTATGTATCCCTATGTATTATGTAATGTTGATGTAATGATATCCACCTTACAAAAGCGTTTCAATATGCGGGTCTATCCTTGGTGGGACCTTCGAGTTCCTTTTGGATAGGGTCGCATATTGGGCGTGACAAGTTGGTATCAGAGCCTCGACCGACCTTAGGAGCCCCCTTGATTGATCGTGTAGTTTGGCCGTTGTTGAGTCTAGAAGAAAACTGATTTCTGAGTCTAGTTATATCGGAGAGTAGGATTTCTTTTTACTCCTCAGCCCCTTCGTCGCTCTGGTGAGGAATCTTGACGTAGGTGTTTTGAACTACTCCTCTTTCCCTTCAAATTTTTCTTTAGGTTCACGCAGTTGGTTTTCCGGTAGTTGTTCCTCAGCTCTTTGCATCCGGTGCATTTCTCGTCAAGTTGACTCGAGCCTCTTCATCTTTGCATTCAATCCTCAGCTGTTTTTTTCCCACCCGCCCTCCCTTCTTCTTCTCGGAACCGGAGTCCGTAATCGAGTATCCATCCTACTCGTGCGAAGTCTTTGCTTCCTTTCCTTAATGATTTTCAACCGGTGTTTCCTTTGAAGTTATTCGTTGATTTCCCCTTCCAAGTTGCCTTTGTTTTTCCCGCCCTCCCACCCTTTTTCTTCCCGGAGTCTGAGTCTCTTTCGACCATCAATTTCATTCATGTGGAACCTTTTTCAGTCTGCCCTCAATTATTTCAACCGGTGAATTCTTGTCTTGTTTGAAATTCATCATCTCTTTTTCTTCTCCGATGGATTCAATTCAAGTTTTTCGGGTTAATCATATTCTTTTCCTTCGAAGTGTTCTCTTTGCTCGTTCGTCTCTCGCCAGTTTAATCTTTCCGGAGTGCTCAAGAAATCTCAGGAGATTCGTCTGTGTTTGAATTAATTCGAGGTTGTCACCTCATTCAAATATTTCAATTGTTCTGGTGCATCATCTATCGGTTCAACAATCCTTTCCAACGGTGTTTTCTTTTAGTGGGCCCTAACCCACAGGTCTTTTCCCAGGATCTTACCTGACTCTTTTAATTCCCCCGGAGTTATCCTAAATTCTTTTGAAGTCTGACGTAAGAATGAATTTCATCTGTCAGATGCCATCTCCAATATCGCTTTCAAATTCTTTTCATCTCAGGTTCTACCTTTCCTCTTTTTCATTATTCCGGAGTTTCTCAACAATTCTGCATGGTGGTTCTCGTCGTCATTCTCAACATTTGAAGACCGAAGAAGAGTTCCTCTTAAATCTTGTCCGTTCTCCCGGAGATTCGCGGTGCTAGCTCGATGTTATCCTATCAAATTGTTTCCAGTCGAGCAAATTATTTTCATCCATCCGGAGTGTTTCAGGAGTTGTTTTCCGTCTAAATCATCCGGAGGCCATCTTTTCGGAAGATTTCTTCGTTCCAAGTTTTCAAAGTCGTTCTCCAATTATTCCATATTCGTGCCCCTTCGTTCATCTCAATATTCTTCCGGTGCCTCGTTCAAGTGTTCTTTAATCAGCTCATGATCTCTTTGTTCTTTTACATCTAAATCCCCTCTAGTTTATTTGTTCTTCTAATTTTTCCCGGCGATTCTTCCATCAGTCATTTCCGAATTCTCACGGTGGTTCGTCCAAGATTCTTTTTCCTTCATTATCATTTTACTCCATTCGTTCTTTCGAATCCTACCGGTGGTTCATGAAGACCTTCGCAAGGTGACGCTATGTCACTTCTCAATCCTTTTTCAAGAAGAATAAGTTGCATGCCAAATCCATTGCTTGTCATCAATTTAATTTGATGAAGGATAAGCATACAATAAATCTTATTCTTATTTCATCCAAGTGATTAATCCCTTCCTTCGGAGTTTGTTCTTGAGGAATAAATTCTAGTTCCAAGTGTTTTCATCTTTTCTTTTCCGGAGTTCAAATTTCCTCAGCTATCTCGTCGGAACCTCCATCTAAATCATCGCAAGGCTCACCTTATTCTTTCATCCTTCATTCCTATCTCATCATCTTTTGTCACCGGAGTCCTTCATGGTGGTTCTTCATGATTTAATTCTTTCTTCAAGAGTTCATCAAGATTTTGTTGGCGGAGTTCAAGTATCTTTTCTTCTTGCATCTCTAAGTGTAATTAATTCTCCGTATTCTTTTGAAGTGGAGTTTTGCATTTCTTCGTTCTTCTCAGCTATCCAATCATTTCCGTTTGTGGCCGGTTATCACCTTATGATCTTGAGATGTTACCTATAAGTCCACAACAAGCATATTCTTTTCGTTGTTGATTTTCTCAACAACTCCGTCCAATCCTTCCTTCTGAATTCTTTTCATTCCATTCTTTCAATTCTTCCGGAGGCATTGTGTTGTTCCTCTCGCCAACTATCGTTCCGTTTTGTCAAACTCAGTTCCAACTCCTTCCATGTTCAACCGGTGTGCTGCCTAAATCCTTTCAGTCTTATTCGTTTCTTTTCTCATTCTAATCACTCCGGTTAGAACGAGTGGTTTCATAGTCTACCTGATTCTGTGAGTTTTGATTCTCGTCATTCTCGTCGTTCCTCCCTTTTTCCCGAGTGCTCTCGATTCTTTGCCTCTTTTCTCTTGAGTTTTTGTTTCACCTCATCTCTTTTTCCCTTCCGTCTCGGTCCTAAGATCTCGGGACGAGATCTCTTGTTAGTGGAGGAGTGTTGTAACGCCCCGGATTCGATGCGCCAGGTGTCTGCCAGTTATTCGCCGTCTTTGCCATGTCATGTGCTTGCGTGTTGCACTTTGTCATGTCATCTTATGCATTTCATATCATGTCATCATGTGCATTTCATTTTGCATACGGGTTCGTCTCATGCATCCGAGCATTTTCCCCGTTGTCCGTTTTGCAATCCGGCACTCCTATGTCTCCCGGCGCCCCCTTTTACCTATTTTCGTGTGCAGGTATTAAACGTTCTCGGAATGGACCGATGTTTGTCAAGCGGCCTTGGTATAGCACCGGTAGACCGCCTGTCAAGTTTCGGATCATTTGGAGGTCGTTTGGTACTCCAACGGTTAACCGGGTAACCGCAAAAGCCCCCTTCTCTTTGCAGCCCAACACCCCTTTCAAAGTGGCCCAAAACCCAGCAAACTCCCCTCTATGCTCTCGGTCGTTCGATCACGATCGCGTGGCCGAAAACCGCACCTCATTTGGAGTCTCCTAGCTCCCTCTACCTATAAATATGTGCACCCTTCAAATTTAGGGTCCAAACCCTAGCTCCTTCCTCCTCCCGCCGACGGACACGTCCACCCGCCGCCGGGACGTGTCCGCCACACACGCCGCCCTGCGCCCAATCCCTTCGCCACCTGTCCGCGCCGCCACCCACCGCCCGCCCACGCGAGCCTGTCAGGCCCGCCAGCCCGGCGCCCCGCCCCGCCGCCGAGGGAGCCCGTGCCTCCCCGCCCGCAGCTGCCCGCCTCCGGCCGCCGCTCGAGCATCGCCCGCTGCCCTCGCCCGGCCGACCTGCCGCCGTGCCCGCTGCCTCTGCCCGCCCGTCGCCGCCCCCACCATGAAGGCCACCCGGCGCCGGCAGCCTCGTCCTGAGCCGCCGGTGACCTGCCGCCCGCCGGCCGCTCCTCCCGAGCCGGCGCCGCTCCTCACCGCGCTTCTCGCCCGTCTTGCCCGTCGGCCGCGCCTTCCTCTCCTCCTCCGGCCTCCCTCGCCGCCTCCGGCTCGCCCGGCCAGATCCGGCGAGATCCGGCCCGGACTCGTCTTCTCCTGCCATCCCCGAGTCCAACTCCGGCGAACCTCGCAATCCGCGCCGCGGTTGACTTCTTCCCCCCCCCCTCCAAATCCACCAAGTCCCCGAGTATTTTACATTTTCATGCAATATTCATCATGCCATAACTCTGCATCCGTAGGTCCGTTTTGTGCGTATAATATGTCAAATTGTTCGTCTCGAAGAGTAGATCATTTCATCTCATTGCATCATTTTCATTTGAGGTCATATTGATGCCCGAAATGCTGTTGGAAGAGGGCTATGTGATGTTAGTTTCTGGTTCTTAACAGAACATGCACTTTTGTCATTTTTGCCATGATTGATGTGTGCATCCTATGATCTTGAGTCCTACATGTGTTTTGTAATATGCCATGCCATCTTTACAGAGGTGTATGCCATGTATTTTTGTGATCTCTGTGGTGACTAGCACAAGCATGCAAACTAGGCTTCATGATGTTGCTGATTTCAGCCCCTGTTTTGCTGATATTTTTATGCCATGTTAACTTGATGGTACCGAGAGATCCATGCATATTTTGAGATACTTCATTAAGGATGTTTTGAAAATATGGTTATGCTCTATCCATCCATGCCCTTGTTTGCAATTATGGAGTGCCATAGCTTGAGTCAATCGAGCTCTACTTTTGCTATAAAATGTTTCCTGGCAGGTTGTTTACATGTTATTCAATTTTGCCAAGGTTGTTGTAGTTGATCCTTGCATGCTATGATGTTGTTCTTGCCATGGATAGCTTCTATGCCATGTATTCTTACTGTGAGTTGCCTTGCCATGCCATGTATTGCTCTGTGGTGAGTGGTCCAAGCTCACCAACATGCCTACTTATTGTTGTTTCTGCCATGTATGAATCTGTAATATAACTTGCCATGTTTACATGGGTGCCATCATATCTTCTGATCCTTTTTGGCTTATGGTCAGTAAAGGACTTTTGTTATATGCTTTGAGTAGATTCATGCCATGCCTTTGTTTGTCATGTTAAGTTCCTGTAGCATGTTTTTTGATAGCTCTAAACATTGCAACCTGATGTTATTTCTGCTAAAGTCTGAAACTGTTATTACTTGCAATCTTGCCATGTCCTTTTGAGCATGTTCTAGTGATTTCTGGAGATAGCTCAGTGTTCATGTTTTGTAATGCTTTACCTGTACATCATGCCCATGCCTTTTGTTTTCATATAGTGGTACTGTAGCTTGTTGTTTTGATGCTTGCAATATGTCTAGTTGTTGTTTTGGACAGATTGTTGTCATGACTTGTATAGGGTGTATGTGTTGAACCGTTGCTCCGTTTTGAGTGTGCTCTATATGAAACTTGCTTTATTTTGCATGTTGTTTCATATTATCATGTTGCATCCTTGTTTTGAGGTGTTTGCTTGATGTTTGGATGCATTTTGCATCAATGCCATGCTTATCTTATTTTGCTCATATCTTTTAGTCCGTAGCTCCGAATCTAATGAACTTTATATGTAACTTGACTAGAATTTCGTGTAGATCATCGTGGTGCATCTTAACTTGCTGTTTAACAACTTGAACATAAGGTTTATTCAGATCCGGACCAATTTCGAAATTTGCATATGAGGACTTACCGGAATTGTTATATGTTGTTTCCGGCCTCATTTAAACTTGCTTTGATGTGTTGCTCTTGTTTGCATCATCTCTTGCCATGAGTAGCTTCATCTAGCATTGTCATGCATCATGCTTGTTTGTGCATCATGCCTTGTTCATGTGTGGTGTGTTTACTATGTTGTGTGCTTCTTCTTGTTAGTTCTTGTTTCGTTGCGATCGTGAGGATTCGTTCGTCTACGATTGGTTCGGCTTCATCCGTTCATCTTCTTCATGGACTCGTTCTTCTTCCTTGCAGGATTTCAGGCAAGATGACCGCTACCCTGGATCTCACTACTATCATTGCTATGCTAGTTGCTTCGTTCTATCGCTATGCTGCGCTACCTATTACCTGTTTATCAAGCCATCCCAAATTGCCATCTCAGCCTCTAACCTTTGACACCTTTCCTATGCAAACCGTTGTTTGGCTATGTTACCGCTTTGCTCAGCCCTCTTATAGCGTTGTTAGTTGCAGGTGAAGATGAAGTTTGTCCCTTGTTGGAACATGGAGATGTTGTTCCTTGTTGGAACATGCTTACTTGTTGGGATATCACAATATATCTTATTTAATTAATGCATCTATATACTTGGTAAAGGGTGGAAGGCTCGGCCTTATGCCTGGTGTTTTGTTCCACTCTTGCCGCCCTAGTTTCCGTCATATCGGTATTATGTTCCCGGATTTTGCGTCCCTAACGCGTCGGGTGATTTATGGGACCCCTTGACAGTTCGCTTTGAATAAGACTTTTCCAAAGAAGGCCCAACATTGGTTTTACCATTGCGACCTATTACCTTTTTCCTTGGGAGTCGCGCATCCCAAGGGTCATCTTTATTTTAGCCCCCGGGCCAATGCTTGTCTAAGTGTTGGTCCAAACTAGAGCCACTTGCGGTGCCGCCCGAGGCAACTTGGGGTATCGTCGGTTGTCAGTCGATCGCTCATCCGGTCGTGGCTCGAGACGAGATCTGCGCGCTACTATCGTGGTGTCGGCACGTCGGGAGGTCTTGCTGGTCTTGTTTTATTGCTGTCAAAATGTCTTGTAGCCGGATTCGAGATGATCGGGTCTTCCGGGAGAAGGAATATCCTTCGTTGATCGCGAGAGCTTATCATGGGCTAAGTTGGGACACCCTGCAGGTATAAACTTTCGAGAGCCGTGCCCATGGTTATGGGGCAGATGGGAATTTGTTAATATCCGGTTGTAGTAAACTTGAAGCAAACTCTTCTAAAATACACCAACCGTAATGCGAATCGTGAGTGTCTCTTTTCGGGTTGATCGAGAGGAGAAAACGGTTTCGGGTTATGTCTGACGTAAGTAGGAGTTCAGGATCACTTCTTGATCATTACTAGTTGACGACCGTTCCTTTGTTTCTCTTCTCGCTCTCATTTGCGTTGGTTAGCCACCATATATGCTTAGTCGCTGCTGCAACCTCACCACTTTACCCCTTCCTTTCCCATTAAGCTTTGCTAGTCTTGATACCCATGGTAATGGGATTGCTGAGTCCTCGTGGATCACAGATTACTACACCACCAGTTGCAGGTACAGGTTTGAGATGATCATGACGCGAGAGCGATGTTTACTTGTTTTGGAGTTCTTCTTCTCCTTCTTCGATCAGGGGATAGGTTCCAGGTCGGCAGCCTGGGCTAGCAGGGTGGATGTCGTTTGAGCTTCTGTTTATGTTTCATCCATTGTCGGATGTTGATCTTGTATTTCTTGTCGTTGTATTCTTGTGGCATTGTATGCCTTATGTATGTATCCCTATGTATTATGTAATGTTGATGTAATGATATCCACCTTGCAAAACCGTTTCAATATGCGGGTCTATCCTTGGTGGGACCTTCGAGTTCCTTTTGGATAGGGTCGCATATTGGGCGTGACATTATGGTATAAGCTTCTCACAAACCAGAGCTTCTCAGAAGAAGCCTCATGGTTCTGTTAGGGAAACGTGTCACCTTTGTGGACAAACAATATTCATCGCCTGTTCTTCCTTTCAATTTTTTTCCTGGTATCAACATAGAACAACAGGAGTGTCGTGTTAAATTTTAGATTTTTTTGGGGATTGTTTGGACATTTTTATACGTTAGCTGAGTTTTCTAGGAATTTATGTGCATAATTCAAAATTGTACTACATGCACATGCTCCAGTCCATAAAAACGCATTGCAAAATCAAATGTTTGTCCTTGGTTGCAAGCTTAGGTCACATGCAAGAAATGAGAATGAATGTCAAACACCTTGACATTGTCGCTCAGCCGCTAATATTGAGATACATGGTTTCAAAATTTTAGTAAATTGAAAACTCGTCTGAAATTCGTGAAACTTGACATGATATCATGGAACGGCATCGACATGCCGTGGTAAAAATATTGTCCCATTTGGGGCAGATTTGGGTATAAGCTTCTCGCAAACTAGAGCTTGTCTCACAACAAGCCCGATGGTGTCGGTAGGGAACGTGCCACCTTGGGGGACGAAACGATATCTGTTGCCTCTTCTTACTTTCAAAATTTTTCTCTTGTCAACTTAGAACAACATGAGTGTTGTGTCAAATTTTGGGATTTTTCGGGGTTCGCTTGGACATTTTTATACATTAACTGAGTTTTCTATGCATTCATGTGCATAATCCAAATTTGAACTACATGCACATGCTCCAGTGCATATAAATTGGTTCAAAATTGGAATGTGTGTCCTTGGTTACATGCTGAAGTCCCATGCAAGAAATGAGAATAAAGGTCAAACAGCTCGCCACCGCCGCTCGGTCGCTAACATTGAGATACATGGTTTTTAAATACTAGTAAATCCAAAACTCGTGTGAAATTCATGAAGCTTGGCATGCTATCATGGAGCGGCATCAACATGTCGTGGTAAAATTTTTGTCCCATTTTGGGTAGGTTTGGGTATAAGCTTCTCACAAACCAACAGAGCTTCTCACAACAAGCCTGATGGTTTCGGTAGGGAACGTTTCACCTTTCTGGACGAAACGGTATCCGTTGTGTCTTCTTGATTTCAATTTTTTCTCTAGTGCCAACATAGAACAACAGGAGTGTTGTGTTAAATTTTGGAATTTTTCGGGGTCATTTTGGACATGTTATACATTAATTGAGTTTTTAATGCATTTATGTGCATAATTCGAATTTGAACTACAGCACATGCTCTAATGCATATTAATTGGTTGAAAATTCAAATATGTGTCCTTGGTTGCATGCTTAGGTCCCATGCAAGAAATGGGAATGAATGTCAAACACCCTGCCACCATCACTCGGCCGCAAACATTGAGATACCTGGTTTTAAATTTTAGTAAATCCAGAAACTCATCCGAAATTCATGAAACTTGGCATGCTATCATGGAGCGGCAGCAACATGTCGTGGTAAATTTTTTGTCCCATTTGGGGCAGGTTTGGTTATAAGCTTCTCACAAACCAGAGCTTCTCACAACAAGCCTGATGGTTTCGGTAGGGAACGTGCCACCTTTGGGGATCAAACGATATCTTTTGCCTCTTATTGCTTGCAAAATTTTTCTAGTGTCAACATAGGACAATAGGAGTATTGTGTTAAATTTTGGAATTTTTCGGGGTTCGTTTGGACATTTTTATACATTAACTGGGTTTTCTAGGCATTTTATGTGCATAATTCAAATTTTAACTACATGCACATGCTGCAGTGCATATAAATTGGTTGAAAAATCAAATCTGTGTCCTTGGGTGCATGCTGAGGTCCCATGGAAGAAATGGGAATGAATTTCAAACACCAGGGCACTGTTGATTGCCGGCAAAATGTTGAGATACTTTGTTTTTAAGTTCTAGTAAATCCAAAACTCATCTGAAATTCATGAAACTTGGCATGCTATCATGGAATGGCACCCGACATGCTGTGGTATTTTTCTTGTCCATTTTGAGAGAAGGCGCACTCGAATAACAACCAACAGAGGCATTTTGAAAAAATAGCTGCCACTTTAATATCTCAAAACGTTTGTATAATTCAAATCGTGTGCGTTCTGTTAACCATTCACGTGACGCCATGTGTCTTAGTTTTAATGGCTATAGGAGGTGCCGTGCGGACAACTGCTTGACTGAATGGGAGGCGTGCGAGCGCAGTCCGATGGGCGGGCTGACCGAGAGGCGTGCAAGCTTTCCACCAATGCGCAGGCTCACCGGGAAGCATGCGAGCTGTACGCTGCGCGGGCTCACTGGGAAGCGAGCCCTTTGACTTCCATGGCCGCCCGCCTTCCTCTCCATTAATGGCGCCCGAGCCACTATTTATCTGGTGGCCTTCTGTTTCGCCTCCCATTCCCTCCTCCCGCAGACCTCCACCAACGCCATGGCGCAGAAGGATCATCTGCCACTAGTCTTCAAGTTTGGTGAAGTCGACTCCGAGCCGGAGGAGATAGAAAATAAGGAGGAAAGGGGCCTCATGGACATGGCCCTGAACGAGCTGGTCGCGGCGTTTGCTGCCCCGACTCCCGTCCCAGCTTCCATCCCCGCGCCCGTGCCAATGACCATCCCCGTAGCATTGACGGGTTGGTCGCCGAGCACTATCGCAGAGCTGGAAGGCGCGGGCGTCAGCGAGGTCTTCGCAGACCCGCGCGAGCTCGTGTACATGCCAGCACCAGCGCCCGTGCACGCCCCTCCACCCACTGCGGCACCAGTCCCCATGCGTTTGGCTGCACCCGCCACGCCCGTGCCCGTGTGCGCACCCCCCTCAACGGCATGGGACGCCGTCGTCGACCGCTACCTTTCAGCGCCGCCAGTTGCCGTCCTCCCGCGCCCTGCCCGTCGATCGCACGACGACATGATGTTTGATTTACAAGTGAAGAACATTCTGTGCTGCCTTGAAGACTTCAACAACGGTGTCCCAGAGGACGACAACGACAATGACAGCGCGGCACGCCACCTCCACCGCCGCCAAAAATAGTTTTTTGGGGTTTAATACTATATCTCGATCATATGAATATAAATTCGCAGTGTGACTGAATGAAAGATATGGTTTGACCGAAGTTGCATTTTTTCTCTTAATGTACAGACTTATCAAACGATTTTCTTTTGAAAAAAAGGTCAATGTTTTTTAAATATAAAACACTCATCGCAAACGTTTTAGTTAAAACACATGTATGCAAACCGACAGCTTCCCCAGGAAGCCAAGGGAAAATGTGCCGAGCAGAATTTGTGCAGCTCTTGATCGCAAACATTTTAGATAGAACACCTGTATGCAAAGTGAGGGCTATGGTCTTCCCCTTAAGCCAAGGGAAAATTCACAGCGCAGGATTTGTGCATCCCTTCAACGCAAACGGTTGTTTTGGATGACCCGTGTGCAACCACGTAGAAACAATTTGGTAAGATTTGCATCTGTCATATTGGGTATGTTGCCATTTGTCAAACTGGAAAGATTGACATTTGTTGATCTAGTAACATTGCCATTTGTAAACCTTGTAACACTGTGATTTGTCAAAATATGCAGCTAAAAATCACTAGCACTATCTAATTTTTTGCAACTAAAATTCAGTAATTAAGCATAGATTTCATTCAGAGATTAAGCAGTCGTTCTTTATACAAATAGTTCAACTCGACAGCTGAACCGACCAAACTTTTCCCCAATTGTTGCCAACCATGTACTAAAATAGCTAATTCAACTATATATGCTAGCTAATTTTAAGTACGTTGTACAGTTCCGCCACATCTATAGTCCGATGAACTGAACAAAACCCTAAATACTAGTACTACTACTACGGAGGGGCTTTGTACTAGTTTCGGCAGCCTCTCCTCTGCCGACCGTGCTCAGTAAGAGGCAGAGGAGGAGGAGCCTACCGACGAGCTGGACAACTGCAATACGGTGCCTGCCGCTGATGCACCTTCAGCGACGCTCACCTCGAACACCCTCTGCTGCTCCAGACGACCCCTCTCGAAGTGGTGGTTCTCCTCGTAGATCTCCTGATTCTTCTCCTCTGAGGCAGCGTGTGCCGCGGCCACGGCGGCGGTAAGGCTCTTTGCGAGCTCGATGAGGCGCTCCTCCTCCTCCCGCAGGAACTCGGTGTAGCGTGCAAGGTCACTGACGCACGCGCGGGCCTCCACCTTCGCCTCCCGCCTTCGGGCGGCGGTGGCGGAGCTGGTGATGACCCCGGCGGTCGACAATGGGCTGGCGGCCACGGCGGCCGACGATGGGATGGCGGCCATGACCACCACCTCCTGCCTTCGGGCCGCGATGGTGGAGCGGGTGATGGCCACGGTATCCGGCAGTGGGGTGGCGGCCACGACGGCCACCTCCTGCCTTCGGGTCGCGGCGGCGGAGCCGACCGTGGCCCTGGCTTTCGACGGTGGTGTGGCAGCAACGGCGACCGGCAACAGCTGCCGACGGGTAGCGGCGGTGGAGCATGTGGTGGGTGTTCCACGCACACCCAATAGGGACGCCACGCGCACTACACTACGCCGAGGACTGCGCCACCGCCACGGTGTAGCCTCCCAGCTGGAGTTGTCCTCTGATGACGGCGGAGTGGCTGAGCAATGACAACGGACCGGTGCCATTGGCGATTGTGGGAGAAGCAGACGAGATAAGCTACAGGGAGGGAGGGGGAAAATGCAATGCATGACTCGCCGGCCGTAAGGGTTTATATAGCAGGCCGGTAAGCATTGGGATTTTGGGGGATTTCACCGAGTCGGGCGGGAAGCTTGCGCGAGAACGGGCTCACCGACGATTCATTGGCGCCACTTTGAGCCACCGTTTGTCCAAAAAACGCCCCCGCGCACTGCGCAAGCTTGCGCTATAAGTCATCTGCGACAGTGGGGTGACAAGATGTGCGAGAGGAGGACGAAAGGCCACGTACACATACGGTTAATAAAAAAACGTTTGCAATTTATTTACCTACTATACCCCGTCCTGGTTTATAAGTAGGATTTAACTAATAAAATACGAATGCATGTCGCCAAATATTATATAGTTGGATTCGTATTTGAACATAGTTTCCAATTATATAATTTTTATAACATGCATTAACATTTTGTTGGTTAAATTTAAGGGCAAAGTATGGCACAGAATATAAAGGGGACTATAGACCAAGATGGAGGTAGTAGCACATGGCCGCTCTCTACGGAGCGATGCAACTGTCGGCTGGCTTGTAGGCGACCATTTCCTGTGTGTTCAACTGCTCTATGCGTGTGGTTGCTTGCGGTTGAGGCGGCCGTGTCGCGCTCTGCTCGCGTCCCACCGCGCGCGCTCTGCTCCCGCGTCCCTCTAGGTGCTCTGCCCTCGTCCCGCCACAGGCGCTGCCAGTGTTCAGGGCTGGCGCATGATCACACACGTTCGTGTGCATGCGGTTGCGCCGGGCGCGGCGTGATGATGCAGTTACCCGCTGCAAAAACTGCCATGCGGACGCGCCGAGAATCCAGGCCGCCTGACCCCCTTTTATTCCTGTGGCCATTTACCTTCATCTCTCGTGTCACACACACAATAAGCACACCCATGTTGACACATACAGAGAGGACATCCAGCGGTTCCAATGGCACTCCCCGTGGCTCCAATGGCGCTCCCAGCGGCCGACGACGACAATGGCGAGCAGTTCACCACACATCACGTAATGGACACCCACATGAGGGGGAAGGCCCTCTCGATGGTGTACACGAACGATCCGGTCTCGGTGGAGAGCTCCATCCAAACTATGGAGCAGTTCCTTGCCGAGGACAAGTACCAAGTGGTCGGCTTCGACCTCGAGTACACCATCAGTTGTGCCGGGCACGATCAGAAGGTTGCCGTCACCCAGTTGTGCGTGCGACATGACATCCTTGTTTACCACTACCACCTGGCCCCAAGGCCTTGCGAGCGTTTCTCCAGGTCTATTAAGAGCTCCGACTACAGTTTCACTACGGTGGACACCACCAACGATCTAAAAGCGCTCAAGGTTTCGGGCTTGAAATGCAAGAATCTTATCAACATCTAGGACCACTACAAGGTCTAGGGCAGCGACAACAACAAACTGAACTCCCTGGTTGACCTCGCCTCGGTCATCATCAACCCCTACTACATGAAGATGAAGGATGAGAGCAAGAAGGACAAGATCGCCTGGCACAGTGTTTGGCATGAGAGACTGGATCACGTCAAGTACGCGGCCAAGGACGGTACACAAGCTACGAGATGTATAGGCAGATCGTTGACATGAGGAAGTGTCTTCTTCTTGCCCCAGACGAGGGATCGAGCCACAAAGCAGTGGCAGGAGCGTCACAAGAAGTAGATGACTAGGCGATCATTTCTCCTACTTTAGAATGCATGCAATTGTTTATTGAGGTGTGTGCGAATGATCTGTATAATAACTTATGTAATAAGATGTTTATTTAAGTTATATATGTATACATGTTATTCTTCTGTAGACAGAGCAAATCACACGGCTTATTAGCAGCAATCACTGTGTTATTATTGGTCTTCGCACACATTTCTGATTACGGACCTGTTTGTCGCGTATCACACACATCTTGTCCAGTTGAACCGTTTCCATTGTGTTGCCTAATCACACACTTCACCCTAGTGAACTGTATGCTGTATATTGCACACACCCTCATTTGGCTGCCTGTTTCTGTTGTTCTGCATCATCGCAAACAGTTCTTCTGGATTAGCCGTTTGCCACTCATCGCACACGCAAATATAATATGAACCATCTTTGATGTCATCGCCATCGCAAACGTTTTGCATATTTTTTGATGGTTTTATTACATCACAGTTTGTGATTGATGCATCGCACACAGTTTTGTCGAAGGGTCTCTGATTTGACTGTCACGTTTGGACCATCCTGCAGTAGTGAGTGATCTACTCCTGGATCACTATTGTACCACCTTGCCAAACTCACAGCAAGGCACACAAAATTTCTGGTACACAACATGGCATACTTTATAGAACATATGGCTGAGACATAGGGTATGACTTTCATTCTCTTTCTATCTTCTCCCGTGGTCGGGCTTTGAGTCTTACTCAACTTCACACTTTACAATACAGGCTAGAGCTCCTTCTTGGACTGATCCATTTTGAACTCCTTCAAATTTTTGTCAAGGTGTGTGCTTTGTGAAAGTCCTATTAAGCGTCTTGATCTATCTCTATAGATCTTGGTGCCCAATACATAAGTAGCTTTACCGAGGTCTTTTATGGAAAAACTTTTATTCAAGTATCCTTTTTATACTATCCAGGAATTCTATATCATTTCCAATCAACAATATGTCATCTACATATAATATCAGAAATGCTACAGAGCTCCCTGATACGTCTCCAATGTATCTATAATTTTTTATTGTTCCATGCTGTTATATTATCAATCTTGGATGTTTAATAATCATTTAATAGTCATTTTATATCATTTTTTGGTACTAACCTATTGACATAGTGCCAAGTGTGAGTTGCTGTTTTCTGCAAGTGTTTTACATCACAGGAAATCAATATCAGACGGAGTCCAAATGCAACGAAACTTCGCGGAGATTTTTTTGGACCAGAAGGAACATAATGGGCCCTGGCTGCGCCAGGAGGCCCACGCGCGCCCTGGTGGGTTGTGCCCACCTCGGGTGCCCCCGGACCGCCTCTTTGCTCTATAAATACCCTAATATTCCCAAAACCCTAGGGGAGTCGACGAAATATTCATCCGTCCGCCGCAGAGTCCAGAACCACTAGATCCAATCTAGACACCATCTCGGATGGGGTTCACCACCTCCATTGGTGCCTCTCCGATGATGCGTGCGTAGTTATTTGTAGACCTTCGGGTCCGTAGTTAGTAGCTAGATGACTTCATCTCTCTCTCTCGAATTCTCAATACAATGGTCTCTTGGAGATCTATATGATGTAACTCTTTTGCGGTGTGTTTGTTGGGATCGATGAACTTTGAGTTTATGATCAAATCTATCTTTTTATATCCATGAAAGTATTTGAGTTTCTTTGATCTCTTTTATGCACGATCACTTATAGCCTCATATTTCTTCTCCGATATTTGGGTTTTGTTTGGCCAACTTGATCTATTTATCTTGCTATGGGAAGAGGTGCTTTGTAGTTGGTTCGATCTTACGGTGCTTGGTCCCAGTGACAGAAAGGGAACCGACACGTATGTATCGTTGCTACTAAGGATAAAACGATGGGGGTCTATCTCTACATAGATAGATCTTGTCTACATCATGTCATCATTCTTATTGCATTACTCCATTTTTCCATGAACTTAATACACTAGATGCATGCTGGATAGCAGTCGATGTGTGGAGTAATAGTATTAGATGCAGGAAGGATTCGGTCTACTAATCTTGGACGTGATGCCTATATAATGATCATTGCCTGGATATCGTCATGAGTTTTTGAAGTTCTATCAATTGCCCAATAGTAATTTGTTCACCCACCGTTTGCTATTTTTCTCGAGAGAAGCCACTAGTGAAATCTACGGCCCCCAGGCCTGTTTCTCATATATTTGCCTTTGCGATCTACTTTTCCCTTGCATTTATTTTCAGATCTATTAAACAAAAATACAAAAATACCTTGCTGCGTTTTATTCTTATTTATTTTATTTGGCGTTCGATCAATGAATCTACTACAATTTACCTCACATCTGTTTGCCTATCTTGAGGCGCCGTACCCCGGAAGGGATTGGCAACCCCTTTAACACGCCAGGTTGCGAGGAGTTGTTATTTGTGTGCAGGGCCTGTTTACATTGTGTTGCTTGGTTCTCCTACCGGTTCGATAACCTTGGTTTCATATCTGAGGGAAATACCTACTGCCGCTGTGCTGCGTCATCCCTTCCTCTTTGGGGAAATACCGACGTAGCTTCCAGCGACATCAAAAGGAATTTTTGGCACCGTTGCCGGGGAGGATCTTCAACGTATACCAGGTTCCTAATCACAAATCTCATCTCATCACAATTTACATTATTTGTCATTTGCCTCTCATTTTCCTCTCCCCCACTTCACAAAAAGTTGCCGTTTTATTCGCCTCTCATTTTCCTCTCCCCCACTTCACAAAAAGTTAAAGTTTTTGAGTGCAATCTTGTTGTGTGGTCATCATTACTCAAGAGAACACCAAGTTATGTGATTTCTCAAATACCAACAACAATGATTTTATCGGCACTCCGGTCGCTCCTCCCGCCACTAGTGTGGAGTCTTGTGATATTAATACTGCTTTGCTAAATCTTGTTATGAAAGATCAATTTTCCGGTACTCCTAATGAGGATGTCGTGTCCCATATTAACACCTTCGTGGAATTATGTGAAAAAGGGACTGGAGAAGAGTCAACTTTAGGTAGAAGGCGTCCCAATATTTCGGAGGGTGAAAATATTGTTGAGAAAATTGATAAAAGTGGGTTTGAAGAGGTCAAAACTTTAACTAGTGATGTTCCCATTCCTTTGGATTACAAAGACTTTAATTATGATAGTTGCTCTTTAATTGATTGTATTTCTTTGTTGCAATCCATGATAAATTCACCCCATGCTTATGAACAAAATAAAGCTTTTACTAAACATATTGTTGATGCTATGATGAAAGCTTTCAAAGAAAATTTGGAATTGGAAGTTTCAATTCCTAGAAAATTGCATGATGAATGGGAACCTACTATCAAAGTCAAGATTAAAAATTATGAATGTTTTGCTTTGTGTGACTTCGGTGCTAGTGTTTCTACAATTCCGAAATCTTTATGTGATGTGTTTGGTTTTACCGATCTTGAAGAATCTTCTTTAAATTTGCACTTGGCAGCTTCTACTATTAAAAGGCCTTTGGGAAGAATTAATAATGTTCTTATTCTTGCAAACAGTAATTATATGCCCATAGATTTTATTGTTCTTGATATTGATTGCAATCCGTCTTGTCCAATTATTCTTGGTAGACCGTTTTTACGCACTATCAGTGTCGTGATTGATATGAAAGAAGGCAATATTAAGTTCCAATTTCCTTTGAGGAAGGTTATGGAACACTTTCCTAGAACAAAAATTAGGCCACCATATGAATCAATCATGAGGGCATCTTATGGATCTCGAACCAAAGATGACAAAACTTAGATCCTTGCTTTATGCCTAGCTAAGGGCGTAAAACTATAGCGCTTGTTGGGAGGCAACCCAATGAATAAAATTTATTTTTGCCTTTGTTTTCTGTTCTTGAGTGTTTAAACAATTATTCTACTGTTATGATTGTGTTTTTTGTGTTCTAATTAGTGTTTGTGCCAAGTAGAACCAATAGGATCTTCTTGGGTGATAGTTGTTTGATCTTGCTGAAATAAACAGAAACTTTGCGCTCACGAAAACAATTCTCATTTTTTTATCAGAAAGAGCTTTTGCCCTGATTCTTTTTGAAGAAGATTAATATATAAATTGCCCAGGCCTTCCTAGTTTTTTTAGAATTTTTAGAGGTCCAGAAGTTTCGAAAAAGTCAGATTGCTACAGACTGTTATGTTTTGACAGATTCTGTTTTCTTTGCGTTGTGTGCTTATTTTGATGGCTCTATGGTTTTCTTTGATGAGTTTTTTCCATAGAAAAGTCAGAATACAGTATATATAATGCAAAAAAGTGAATTGGTTTGGCACATCACTTATAGTAGTGATTTAATTTTGTTTACTAACGGATCTCACGAAGGTTTTATTGAGTATTGTGTGATTGAAGTTTTCAAGTTTTGGGTTATCTTACGATGGATGAAGGCATAAAGGATAGAAGAGCCTAAGCTTGGGGATGCCCCTGCATCCCAAGCTATTATCCAAAAATGAGCAACCAACTAAAGCTTGGGGAAGCCCCCGAGTGGCATCCCCTCTTTCTTCTAACGACCATCGGTACTTTACTCGAAGCTATATTTTTATCCGTCACATGATAAGTGTTTGGCTTGGAGTGTCTTGTATGATATGAGTCTTTGCTTGTTTTATTTTGTGTTTTAAGTCTTGATCCCTTGCTGGACTCACCTATTAGGGAGAGACAAAATTATGCCATGACTTGTTAGAATTGCTCTCTACGCTTCACTTAAATTTTTTATGAGCTATGGACTTGCTCTAGTGCTTCACTTACATCTTTTTGAGCATGGTGTGCTTTAGTATTTTTGAAGAAATGCTCTCTTGCTTCAGTTAGATTTATTTGAGAGTTAGTAAAATTTTCAAGAAATTCTCTCTTGCTTCACTTAAATTATTTCGAGAGAAAGGAAGAAAAAATTATGCTCATGATACGTCTCCAACGTATCTATAATTTTTGATTGTTCCATGTTTTTATATTATCAATCTTGGATGTCTTATAATCATTTTCTAGTCATTTTATATCATTTTTTGGTACTAACCTGTTGATATAGTGCCAAGTGCCAGTTGCTATTTTCTGCATGTTTTTTACATCGCAGGAAATCAATATCAGACGGAGTCCAAATGCAACGAAACTCCATGGAGAATTTTTATGGACGAGAAGGAACGTAATGGGCCCCAGGCTGCGCTGGGGGTGCCAGGGGCACAACCCACGAGGGCTAGGAGGCCCAGCGCGCCCTATTGGGTTGTGCCCACCTCGGTGCCCCCGGACCACCTCTTTGCTCTATAAATACCCCAATATTCTAGAAACCCTAGAGGCATCAACGAAATTTTCATCCAGCCGCCGCAGAGTCCAGAACCACCGGATCCAATCTAGGCACCATATCGGATGGGGTTCGACACCTCCATCGGTGCCTCTCCGATGATGCGTGAGTAGTTCTTTGTAGACCTTCGGGTCCGTAGTTACTAGCTAGATGGATTTCTCTCTCTCTCTCTCGCTAGATTCTCAATACAATGGTCTCTTGGAGATCCATATGACGTAACTCTTTTTGCAGTGTGTTTGTTGGGATCCGATGAACTTTGAGTTTATGATCAGATCTATCTTTTTATATCCATGAAAGTCATTTAAGTTTCTTTGATCTCTTATATGCATGATTGCTTACAGCCTCGTATTTATTCTCCGATATTTGGGTTTTGTTTGGCCAACTTGATCTATTTATCTTGCAATGGGAAGAGGTGCTTGAGGGAGTCCTGGATTAGGGGGTCCTCGGACAGCCGGACTATATACTTTGGCCGGACTGTTGGACTATGAAGATACAAGATTGAAGACTTCGTCCCGTGTCCGGGTGGGACTCTCCTTTGCGTTGAAAGCAAGCTTGGCAATTCGGATATGTAGATCTCCTCCCTTGTAACCAACTCTGTGTAACCCTAGCCCCCTCTGGTGTCTATATAAACCGGAGGGTTTAGTCCGTAGGACAAGAACAATCATAATCATAGGATAGCTTCTAGGGTTTAGCCTCTACGATCTCGTGGTAGATCAACTCTTGTAATACTCATACCATCAAGATCAATCAAGCAGGAAGTAGGGTATTACCTTCATCGAGAGGGCCGGAACCTGGGTCAATATTGTGTCCCCCGCCTCCTGTTACCATCCGCCTTAGACGCACAGTTCGGGACCCCGTACCCGAGATCCGCCGGTTTTGACACCAACATTGTTGCTTTCATTGAGAGTTCCACTATGCCGTCACCATAAGGCTTGATGGCTCGTCTTGTTGTCAAGGACAACATCACCTCTGGGGGAGCCTTGGCTGTAGGCCAAACTCTCCGACTAGACGGCTTCGTCATGACCGCTCGTTCGGCCGTTGCACCGATGATGACTTCTCGGGTCATCAAAAACAGCCTCCATGTCGGCTCGGGATTCACTGAGCAGATGGATCCAATGGAGCTCTCTTCCTTGAACGAGCTCTTGGATCGCGTCGCCGCCTTGGGAGTCGCTATGGACTATGATCGGATCGGGCTTAAACTCAACCAAAGGGATATTAACTCTCCGCTGGTCACCCATCAGATAGCGGTGGTGGAGGAGCAACGCAACGATTCTTCCTCTATCTTGAGGACAAACTATGTCCGGATTCCCAAGCTCTCCGAGTCGGATACCCGTCTACGGGAGGACATGGCCCAAGCTTTGAACCTAGAATCAGACAGCAGGCCAGATCTATTGGGCAACATCCCGGAGCCCGAACTGCCAAGCTCGGAAACTCCTCCGCCCCTAGGTCTCAGATTGGGTCAGGGTTCGGACCTAAATCTACCCACCCACCCAGATGTAAGTGATCTTTCCCACATTAGACACGAGCCCCAAGAGACAATACATCACTATTGGGCCAGATTCCTCCTTGTAATGAGCAAGGTCAAGGACAGTCGCGAGGAAGACGCAATTTCATTCTTTTGCAAAAATTGCACGGACAAGGGAATCCTCAACGCCATAAGTCGCCGTGACATAGCACACTTCGCTGACTTGGCGGCCATAGTACAGAAGTACTCTACGACGGAAAGCACATGGAAAACCCAAACAAAATTCTGGGATCCTCCGGCTCTCACTAAACCTCCCGTACGAACTAAAAGGGTGTACTATCGTAAGTCACCTGATCCAATTACAAAGAAACAAAAGCCCACTATAGGGCGTGGAACCGTATTGGAGGGATGGCTCAATGGGCCATGCAAAATTCATAGTACAGCGGATACCATGCCAACACATAGCCTTAGAGCATGTTGGATACTCCGGCAGGTGGCCAAGAGTGGCGAGGATATCCTCATCAACAATACAACAGAGCACCATCCCGTGGAAAATAACAATACAGTATTGACAGTCTTCGAGACCTTCGCCTCAAATAATAGGCGCAAGCGAGTACTCCGCAGCCTTGCCGAAGTCTGCCACGTGGCAGCAATAAATCCATGGAGCGTTACGGCTATAACCTTCAGTGCGAGTGACGAACCTAAATTTCGAACAGCCCGAGAACCAGCCGGCTTGGTCCTTAGTCCAACTGTGGACGGCTTCCGGCTTACTAAAGTGCTCATGGACGGTGGTAGCGGATTAAACCTCATCTATGAGGAGACACTTCGAAAAATGGAAATAGACAAGATCCGCATTGAGCAAAGCAGCACGACCTTTAGAGGAATCATCCCTAGTCGGGATGCATGATTTGCAGGAAAAATCACACTAGATGTGGTATTTGGCACGCCGGAGAATTATAGGTCCGAAGAAATCACATTCCAAGTGGCCCCGTTCAGTAGCGGATACCATGCCCTTTTAGGGTGGGAGGCATTCATGATCTTCCAAGCTATACCCCATTACGGGTACATGAAGCTCAAAATGCCCGGGCCCAATGGAATCATCACTCTAGCTAGTGATCCGGACATAGCACTCCGCGCCGAAAATAAAACCGCCGCACTAGCCCTCGAGGCGTTATCCGAAGCCCTTGCGGCCGAAGAACTAACTGCGTTGCGCTCCACAGTGGACAACGACAACGTGATACTTGAGAAAAGACCCATGTCCACCTCTTTCAAACCAGCGGACGAAATAGTCAAATTCCAAGTCCACCCAACGAACCCTACAAAAACAACATCCATCGAGCACGCAGTTAAACCCCACGATGAGCGCCGCCTCACGGGAGTTCTTGCGCGAGAATTGGGACATCTTTGCACGGCATCCTTGAGACATGCCAGAATCCCATCTGAGCTGGCGAGCATAGCCTTAACATTCTAAAGGGGTTCAAGCCGGTCAAGCAGACTCTACGGTGTTTCTCTGAGCCTAAGCGACAAGCCATGGGAGAAGATCTAGCCAAGTTGCTTGAGGCCGGATTCATTAGAGAAATAAAACATCCGGACTGGCTAGCAAACCTGGTGATGGTACCAAAGAAGGACAAATCCTGGCGCCTATGTGTCGATTTCAATGACCTTAACAATGCTTGCCCCAAGGATCCCATCCCCTCCCCTGCATCGATCAAATTATCGACACTACCGCAGGACACGACTCATTGTGTTTCCTCGATGCATACTCCGGATACCATCAAATTAAGATGGCGGAGTCCGATCAAGCATAGCGGCATTTATCCTCCATATGGCCCCTTCTGTTTTAACACCATGCCTTCCGGGCTCAAAACGCCCGGTGCAACCTATCAGCGCATGAGTCGGACATGCACAGAAACACAAATTGGCAAAACAGTGGAGGCATACGTAGATGACGTGGTCATTAAAACCAGACACGTCGAATCCTTAATAGACGACTTGAGGCTCACGTTCGACAATCTCCGAACATATGACATCAAGCTCAATCGGAAAAAATGACTTTTCGGTGTGCCCGTCGGAAAGCTGTTGGGCTTCATCGTCTCCAGTAGAGGAATTGAAGCAAATCCGGCTAAAATCCGAGCTCTGTCACAGTTGGCTATCCCAACAGACCTCAAGCAAATCCAGAAATTAACTGGATGCGTGGCTGCCTTAAGCCGCTTTATCTCCCGATTAGGAGAAAAGGCACTACCCCTTTATCGCCTTCTTGACGCGCGAACACTTCAGTGGGCGGATCGACCACGGCGGATTGGAAGAAATAAAAGCCGTTTTGGCCACCAACCCAATCTTGGCCGCGCCAAATGTCGGCGAACCAATGATGTTATATATAGCGGCAACACACCAAGTTGTAAGCACAGTGCTCGTCGTCGAACGAGAGACGGACGAACATAAGTTCCCGCTTCAAAAGCCGGTATACTATGTATCCATTGTCCTCACTCCATGCGAATCACGGTACCCACATTTTCAAAAGATAGCATACGCGGTCTTCATGGCATCCCGGAAATTATGACACTACTTTCAAGAGTGTTCTATTATGGTGGCCTCTGAAGTACCACTCAATGACATAATAAATAAACGCGATGCCACGGGCCGGATTGCTAAATGGGCCATTGAGCTCCTCCCGTTCGACATAACATACAAACCACGGCGAGCCATTAAGTCACAAATCTTGGCTCATTTCGTCACGAATGGAATGAAGCGAACTCCCTAAAAAGTGCAGTAGCGTACTTCAAGCTGGATCATGCACTTTGGCGGCTCTAAGATCTTTGGCTGGTGCAGGGCAGGCATCGTCTGACATCCCCACGGAGATACAGTCAATATGTACTCCAAATATTATACATAGACTCCAACAATGCAGCAGAATATGAGGCCCTGTTGCATGGTCTCTGGATGGCAGTCTCCATGGGCATTCAAAGCCTAGAGGTGCGTGGGGACTCGAACCTCGCAATATCTCAAATAAATGGAGACTTTGACGCCAAGGACCCAAAAATGGCGGCTTACATAGCGCCATCCTCAAAATGTCACCTCGGTTCGAGGGCTTGAATTCCACCATGTAGTGCAGGAAAACAATCAGCGGCGGATATCCTCGCCCGCATCGGTGCTAAGCGCGACCCTGTCCCACCTAATATCTTCTTGTAAAGGCTGTTTAAGCCATCCGTGGTATGGGAAGGAGAGACCGGCAACAAAAGTCCAAACTTGGCCACAACACCGGATGCCGAACACTCTGACGTAATCGGAGGCTCTGCCACTGAAATAACGCCTTCGGCCCACATGATTATGGCTGTCATCGCCCTATGGACAGAACCCTTCTTGGCCTACCTAACTAGGCAAGAACTCCCTGAGGACCCAAACGAGGCACGTTGCATTGTGCGGCGGTCTAAAGCCTACAAGGTCCACGAGGGAGAGCTTTATAAGAAAAGCGCTACTGAAGTACTTCAAAGGTGCATCTCCGAAGAGGAAGGACGACAACTTTTGGCGGAAATTTTTGTTGGACTTGGCGGCCACCACGCCGCAGCTCGGTCCCTTGTAAGCAAGGCCTTCCGTACAGAGTTTTCTTGGCCGGCGGCCCGCGAGCCTACGGGACCTCGTTCAACGTTGCGTTGGTTGCCAGCTTTTTGCAAACCAAAGCCATATGCCACCTACCGCTCTCCAAACAAACCCCATTACTTGGCCCTTTGCGGTCTAGGGCCTTGATATGGTCGGATCCCTTAAAGGGGAAGCCAAAAGAAAAAATATGTATTGGTCATGGTGGATAAATTTACCAAATGGATAGAAGCCAAACCAGTTAAAATGGCCGAGTCCGGACTAGTGATAGACTTCATATCCGGGGTTGTACACCGTTATGGCGTCCCCCACGGCATCATCACCGATAACGGCTCCAACTTTACAACCGACGAGGTAAAAACTTGGTGCGGAAACATGGGCATTAAGCTCGATTATGCCTCCGTCTATCACCCCCAAACAAACGGTCAGGTCGAGCAGGCAAATGGTCCCATTATGAGCGGCATTAAACCCAGTTAGTGCGATCCTTGAAGGAATCGATATCGCCTTTGGGTCGAGGAGCTCGACTCCGTACTATGGGGGCTGCGGACCACGCCGAATCGCACTACCGGATACACACCATTCTTTATGTTGTACGGCGCAGAGGCGGTACTGCCCTGCGACATAATTCATGACTCACCTCGAGTGCGCATGTACGAAGAGAAAGCTTGATCGGCAGGACAGTTTGGACACCCTGAAGGAGAAGCGTGACGTGGCAAAAGCCCGCTCCGCATTCTATCAGCAATAGGCTCGACGGTATCAAAGAAGAGAAGTACGGGCCAAAATGTATAACGCCGGCGAACTCGTTCTACGCCTACCGGAGAAGAAAAAGAACAAGCTCAACTCCAAATGGGAAGGTCCCTTTGTTATTGACAAAGTTCTTACCGGGGGAGCGTATCGTCTGAGGGATGCATCGGACAATCGACTCGAGCCAAACCCGTGGAACGCAGCCAGACTCCGAAGGTTCTACGCCTAGTGCCGGACTCTATGTTCCTCTCCTTACCTCTGTCAATTTTTTATATATCCATTACCTGTCTTTTCTTTCTTTCTTTCTTCCCTTGTTCTTCACAACCTTAAAAGGTTAAAATGTGTCTTGACTACACAATCTTGTGCCATGAGCGTGCTCATTATACACAGGGGCTTCTTATCTGAAGCTTGATATAACTATATTCGGGCTCTATGCCCACCGCACATGTTTACTTTTCACATGTACCTTTTCTTCGCCATTATATGCATCGATATGACTTAAGTTTTGGCCAAGATGGGTTGCTGGCTCTTGTGTTTATGCCCTATGTTCCGTTAATTTGGCTGGGGCATAAGGGAGCACCTCTGCGATTATTCTTGCCGGTCGATCGGATGTGTACCTCGGTATGTTGAAGCAAAGCTAAGCGTTCTTAAGGGAATATTGGTTGGTCAACAAAGATGACTTTTATTTATTGTAATACATGCCTCGGATGTTTATATCATGCGTCTCTTTTTAGTAGTTCGGACATGCACATTAATGCATGCGTGCCGGAAAGGAACCCTTAACGGAACTATTCTCCACGGAAGATGTTTCTTACTATCCGTGTAATATAACATAGCTAGTTGGGTACTTATGCATTCAAGCACTTATGACCCCTCGCTTTGGTTTCCACGCGTACCCGGTTTTACATAACCGGCGGGTATTACGATACACTCGGACTGTCGGGTCCGAGTCGAAGCGAAAATGTCCACCATGACAAATGATTTACAATCCGGCTAGGGACAATATATGTCACTTGAAGTACCACGATCACTTAAATGACTAAATTCTTCTTCTATACCATCCGATGGGCTGTCTAGCCTACAATCCTGTTAGGAATACTTTGTGGCTAATTTCACGGGTTATACACCAAGCGGCGGGATCTCTTTCCCATCGGACCCTCTGGTCCGACCTCGGCCATGTGGTTGGGTCACCTTGGTATATCGCATCTTCACCATGGCCCGAGCTTCCCTTGCACCTTGTCGGCGGCTGATATCTTCCATAATCGGAGCGCCGCGCGCTCCTTGAGCATCTCTACAAGCTCGCCATGCCTCCCTAGCGAGGGAGGCGGATAGCCACAAGGCTTGGGCAATGCCTGCATCATCTGCCGTACTTGTTCGTGCGGTTGTCGAGCTCTGGCGAAGATCACCCACAGACCGGGCATCTCCTCCGCTTGACGACCCGTCAGCATACCTACAGATATAACTCTGTTAGCCGGTTTCTTCACCGAACTCTATAAAAGTCGTTCAAGCACTTACTAAAAATGCCGCGTCGAAGCCTCTTATTCTCCTTTACGGAGTCAGCAAGCTAGGCTCGAACATCTTTCAGTTCAACGCCCAGCCGGGTATTGTCATCTTGGAGATCGTTTTTCTCCCTCCTAACCTGCGTAAGCATGCGCTCGCCAGCCTTTAGCTGTCGTTGAGCATGTTTCCCATCCCCTCGCACCACCTCCGGACTCACTCCGGGGTCATCTACAGAATCTATTGTTAGATTTGCATGCATGCCGAATACTAACTGGTACATGTCATTATTTTTGATAGAAACACGTGTTACCAGATGGGGCCTTCTCGGACTCCTTCATTGCGGCAACTGTGACCCGTAGCTGGGCTTTGCACTCCTCCAGCTCTTGAGACAACTCGGTATTCTTCTCCGTAAGAACCTACGCAAACAACGATCCTTAAATCAGTTGTGCCAACTGTTTCAAGTCTCAGGGGCTACTGATATACATAATTATTAGATTTTCTTACCCGTATATCCTTTACATACTGGTCCGTGGCTCTGGCAAGACCATTTTGAGCAGCGCGGATGTACGCGTCTCCTAAGTTGAAGGCATCGTGTTGACATCAGATTTTGGCACGGCATAGAAGGAAAATGAGATAGTCTCGAGTGAAAGGGTTTTCAGCATGAAAAGTTTCACATCACCGAGTGGAACAACTTTGATTTTTAGGTTATCATCGTCCGACTCCATCTTATGGGACGAAATTGTATTCCGAGTGGCAGAGTTCAATATTCCGAGTGGTTTTCAGCCGATCATGCTTTCAAGACGACCTCGGATGGAGGAGCACTCTAAAGGAATTGTCTTCGTCTCGTTGAGGCAATCGATTTTGATATATAAATCATCTCAATCCGAGTTCATATGCAAAAGTTAGAGGCAATACACTGCAGACCGAAGTTGAATGGAAATATGGCGCGAAGTACGGACACCACATCGATGGGTCGTATGACGATTCTGCCCTTAAGAAGGCCTTGAATCGGAAAAACTTCAACACGAGAAAGTTTAGTCTTGTCGAGCGATGGGTTTTCATATATAATTCGTCACAATCCGAGTCGTATGAGACCTGAGGAGACAAATCAAGATCTGGCTATGTTTGAGGTCGGTGAAAAGCTTGCCGTCCGGTGAAAACTTCTTGGTCGAGTGAAAGCAACTTTCGAGTAAAAACTCACCGATCGAGTGAAAAAGCTTATCATCCGGTGAAAATTTACGGTCAGTGGAAGTTTGCTGACCGAATGAACTTATTATTATCCGAATAAAAATATAGTAGTCATCAAGGTGAAATTGTCCTCGGATGAAAATGTTAAGTGAAAAGATTACCATCGGAATGAAAACTTGCCGATCGGGTAAGATATTGCTTTCAGTGAAAATATAGTCATCCGAGTGGAAATATAGTCATTCGAGTGAAAGATTGTTTTCAGTGAAAAGTCGATCGGACGATCCGAGTGAAAGTCTCTAATATCCGAGTAGATGAGCTCGAATCCGAGTAAAACTGAACATGTGCCCGAAAGTTTATCAAGATGACCTCAGATGAAGAAGTGTTCAATACAGAAGTTATGCGTATAATCAAGAAGGTAAACTTTGGTTTTGGAGTCATCATCATCAGAGATAGTATATGGCCTACAAATTCACTACGAGACTCGGATAATCCAGTCTACTGCAGGACCAAGTCCGATTGGAAGGTAAAGATGACCTCGAGAAGTATTCAAGATAGCCTTATTTGAAAAAGTAATCAACATGAGAGTTGTTCGTATCGTCGAGGCGCACAAGTTTGATATTTGGGCCGTCTTGATCGGAGATCATATGCAAGCTCGGCGGTCCGTGCAAGGAGGAAGACAGAAGTTGGGCCAGATTCAGACTGAATCCGAGTTGGAATAGAACTAGGACTCTAGGGCGTGAATTTATGTAATTTCTTGTAAGGAAAGCCTAGATGAATCCTTTACTTGTACGGGAAGTCCAGACGCCGCTTATATATATTGGGGGTGATGGCCGATTGAACAACACCAATCGAACCAATCAATCTATTACACTTTTGTGTTCATCTATCTTTATTCCCTACCCTTGTATCTTTCTTTCTCGTTCTTGGTTCGTTCTTCGCGTTGGAGGGCAGCGATCCACGATGCTCTAGGGGCGAGCAAATTGACCTAGGGCAGCCCATAGCCGCCGCACTCCCTGACGGGGTCCCTCCCGGGCGTGTGGGGTTTCGGGTCTGCAAAAGCGCCCGTCGACTGTCTTGCGTATCGCGCTGTAGGTCGGGTCTCCTTCGACGTGAGCTGCGGTGCATCACCCCAGCGTCGGGTACCGTGGCGTGTTCGTGTGCCAACACACTTTTGGCGACTCCGGCGGGGGCGAAGCTTTGAACAGTCTCCGACCTGTTTTTGCTACGAGGAGAGCGTCATCAAGCGGCTGCAATCTACAACGGTAACATGTATCATCAATCTCCTTACGTAGATGCAAATAGCCATTATGTTGATGTTTCTAGATCTTTCAATAGACATGTCATGTCGGCTAGCCCTAACGAGCAAAGGCCGACTAGTTATTCCGTTGGAGAAACTTGGAATTTACAGAATCGCGACATGCAACTTATGAATCTGAACTTTTGTCCATCGGCAACATCTTTCAATATGCCGGTGAACAACACGATTTGTTTGAGGGATCAATATATGACACCTCATGTGCAGGAGGGCATCTCACAGTTTTATCCATCGGCAGCCAACTCGCGATATGCGGGTTTATCCCCAAACATGCCGATGAATGAGGCAATCGGCCATGCTTCCATTAGCTATTTGGCCGGTTATCCTCAGTCATCATATAATACACCTCATGATATTAATTGTTCAGCATCATATGCAACTAAAAGTATTCATGACCCGGCTCACTTTTATGGCCGAGTGAATGGAGATTCCATAGGAGCATATGTGCCTAATATTGCAGGAGATGAGGTGGCTCTGGCTGCATTAAAAAGTTTAGCCCAAAATAAGAAGATTAGTGCTCTTTGCCTTGAGCAACATGAAAAGGGGTTGGTTCCTGATTATGAGGCAATAAGAGCTAGGATTTTAAAAGAAGACGAAGTTTTGCCGATTGATCAAATTGGCGAGAGAGAATATTCGATAGTAGTGCACATGTCTTCACCTATCACTGCAGCATGTTATACACCCCATATACAATTGCAAAATTCCGGCAACATCAATTCATTGCCGAAAGATCCTAAAAGTATTGGGGGGCAAGCTGATCAAGCGGGGCTGAGTCTAAAGAAAATATATGTGCCTCGAATGGATTGGGTCAAGCCAACTCTCACGGGGAATAGAATCAATGGCTTTACTCGCCAACTCTTGAGAATTACCAGCAGAATATCGACAAGCTTATGAAGCACTCAAGAAGAGCCGTGGAGAGGAATATTTGCAAGAATCGTCAAGTGCCTTCCTCCATCCGATAACTATATCGGCCCTTCTGCGATATTGAAGCAAGAAGGTTTGCAAGCAAATCAGCAAGAAAGGGTTCACTCGGCTAATATGGTTGATTCGGTTGAAACGGAGTCAAATATGAATAAGTCATCTACAGCGAGTCGGTGATTCCTTTAAAGCAAAGGCGATGGTGGATTCAGTTGAAACTAGATTGAGCACGAGGCGGTTACAACCGAGTGCATAGAGTCCATACCGAGTACATCATACCAGCCGAGTGCATCGACCCATCTGAGTACATCATGCCAGTCGAGTGCATCGTTCTAGACGAGTGCATCGCCGGCTAAAGTAGAGTGCATCAAGCCAATTATTGCTGCGCGTACCAAAACAGAAGATGCAAGTTTAGCGAGCAAAGGCAGTAAACATAAAAAATTGGCCGTGTTGGATTTTTACGGATGTGAGGGAGCTTACATGCTGCCCTATGAGTTCGTGCCAAAGAAATTGATGAGCATCAAGAGAAAAATTATATGGCCAAACAAAGTTTGGCGGTGATAAAGATCAAGAATCGAGGCGTGCACGAGAAAGTTCAAGCGACAAAAGGCGTCAAGTGAAATCCACTTGGGTAATCCGAGTGAAATATACTCGGGCAATCCGAGTGAAATCTGCTCAATCAATCCGAGTGATGAGGCACGAGATCCAGAAGAAGAGGAAGAGATGTTGGAGAATTATTCAAAAGTGGAGCAAGATATTGTTCCAGTGTTGCAACCATCTTCTCCTTCCAAAGTCTTCACAAAGGTACACCTAGCAGACAGTTTATTCAATTCTCGATTCGGTAAAAATCATATTGTTGATGCACCTGTTGGTAAGATTCTAATTAATTATGAAAGAACAATCGAGATGAGTAATCTATTTGTTTCGAATTATCTTGTCACTAATCATGTTGATCGACACATGTCATCATTCATAGAGGCTAATAGTGACAACTTATCGCAACCAATGTTGTTCCTGTCATGTCGACTGAACTTTATATTCATATGGACAACTTTGTTTGTTTCATGCCTGGCTAACATTTGGTCTCAGATGAGACATATATTCTGTAATTATTTTGGTTGTAGGAATATAAAGCCAGGTCCAAAGTCCTTCAAGATATCCGATTCAAAAGCATCGGGAAAGGACGACGAAAATCAATGCATAGCCAAGTCAGATGACACTAAGCTGGCACCACTCGGTTGTTTTGTTTCAGAGCTGGTATTACAATATCGGTTAATGGACCAGGAGTGTACGTCCAGTGCAGGCATAGTTGATCACATCATCGGTACATTGCTGACTAATCCTATTATTATAATTAATCACGATGTCGAGCCGTCAAGACAAGAGCGAATGTTCGAGAAAAATGTGAAAGATTGCAACATGATTCATTAAGTCGAGCAATCGAACAAAATAGGACGATTGGAGTTTGTTGAGGCGCGATCATTTGACCAGTCAGATCAGATTGGTTTTGACGGCAATCAAATGTTGACTCGGCTATCTCCAGCCGATTCATATAAAAGTGGACAGGTACACACCAATGATGACGGGGTCAGGTCTTCGAGGAAGGATATTGTTAAAAAGTGCATCGACAACAATCTCGAAGATGAGAATTCCATGAAATCTACAATGGAGACATCTAGCACTGGGGGGCAACCAGAAAATTCGAAGACCGATGCAAACACAACTAAAGAAAACAAAGGCCATGGTAAGCACAAAGGTAGAAAGCCGAAAGTCACTTTCGCACAGTTATTAGAAAAATATCAGAAGATAAGTGAGGCAAAGAGTGCTTATCAGCCGAGTGAAACAAAAGCATCGAATTCACCCCCAAGGCATAAATTTGAAGACAAGGATTGGCGAAGGAAGATGTTGAGCAAGCAGACTCCATATCCTCCTTTTGGGCCACCAATGCCGTTGTCATGGATACCTCCCCCTGCCGACTATTATTCATATCAATCATGGGGCAAGTATAAATCAAGGGCACACCGTCCATCATATTCTAAACCACCTCACCAAATTTATGGAGCTCTGAGAGGATCATCGTTTGTTCAAAAACCACATGTTAAAGACTGACTCAACCAAAAAGAATCGGTCTGGGAGTCAGTGAAGAAGATGGACGTGGTCAAGCAAGTTTACCGAGTGAAAAAGGATGGCCGCAGGTGTGCTATTTCAGATCCAACTACAGATGACAAAAAGCCAGCCAAGTCTATGTTGGCTATTAAGGACAAGAAAGAGAAGCAGGTTACTTTCAAGGATCCAAACGCCAAGTTTGGATAGGCCAAACCGGAGATGCCCAAAGCAAGGAAGAATTTTCTAGTGCATAAAACAAAATCACAGCCGGGATGCTCACTCGGCTTATCACATTGGCAAGAAAGAAAACTTAAGAGGCTCAGGGTCAAGGAGTTGGAGAAAAGGAATATGGCTTGGGTTCCCAAGAGAAATCCTCAAGTCAAGAGCGGAATCACATCTCCTGTTGCGAAGCCGGCAGGAGTAAAGGAGGACAAGCGTGAAGCGGTGGCGAGTCATTATTTTCATCTCACTATAGCGGACTCCAAATGTCACATCGTCCATGTTCTTCGACCGTTCCATCAAAGCCAGCGTCCCGGGGCTTAATCCCAGCTGAAGCATCTGAATTATTTCGGCTATTCACACTTCGGTGGACGGGTTCACCATGTCCTTCGAGATAAGGACACATGGCCGATATTTGCATATCGCCCTAAGAGTACATTATGTTGACAAAGTTGGCATATGAATAATTGAGCTCATTGTGGTGTATCTCATATTCCCAAAGCCAATTTTTAGTTTTGCCAAACACTGGAAGGCCGACTAATTATTCGGCCACTAATCGAGGATGTAGTGCAGCAAAAGTTGTCGACTCATATTGTTGGTTTATTGCAGGATCTAGATAAAGTGTGTCACCGAGATGAATGAAGCTCTGTTCACTCCGGGAGCAAGGAAACGTTGACTCAGGTGACCGAAA
This sequence comes from Aegilops longissima, assembly GCA_021605205.1. Lineage (NCBI taxonomy): Eukaryota > Viridiplantae > Streptophyta > Magnoliopsida > Poales > Poaceae > Aegilops > Aegilops longissima. Next base: position 542,616,016 of record CM038678.1, read on the forward strand.
GAAAGGAGCGTGACATCCCATTTATCAGTCGGCGCTCACTAGACGACAAGTCAAAGTGCCGTGGAGATTATTTTCAGGATTCACTTAAGCAGCGCCCAAAATCGACGTTATTCACGTATTTCTTCACGGGCTGGATTTGAAGACTTCATGCCGATTAGAGCTTACACGCTAATAATCAAGCCGAATATGATGTGCTATTCAGGCTGGAGGATTTCTTTCGCTGCAGGGGTGGCATGCATCAAGGTTCACCATGATTCGTTGCCAGCTGTCCAATGGATTTTTTCTTTATATGCATCGACAAATCACTCGAATGTTGACCTTGTTGACTCGCGAAACGGGATCCAAGAGACATACGTTGTTCAGCGGAGGCTTGACAGAGTATTTTTTATCAACAATGAGTCGAGGCACCGAATATTTGATGGTTCCATTGAGGAGCATGGAAATAATTGTTCAGCGGACGATAGCATGACAGTTCTAATATCCCCATGAAGTGCTTGGATAAAGGCCAGGTCGAGATTGACATGAGAGACTTAAGGCATTACGTGACATCGAATGGTTATTCTCATCGACTATTATGCGAAAAGGCTCTACCCAAGAAGCAACAAGCCTAAGCATATGGCCGATAACAATTATCGTCCTCAGCATGCACAGCCGATGTAGTGTTAACATCGTGTTTGTACGAAGTATTTTCTGGCACGCAAGCTCTGCCAAAAAACATGGGGGCATGTGTTGACATCAGATTTTGGCACGGCATAGAAAGAAAATGAGATAGCCTCAAGTGAAAGGGTTTTCAGCATGAAAAGTTTCACATCACCGAGTGGAACAACTTTGATTTTTAGGTTATCATCGTCCGACTCCATCTTATGGGACGAAATTGTATTCCGAGTGGCAGAGTTCAATATTCCGAGTGGTTTTCAGTCGATCATGCTTTCAAGACGACCTCGGATGGAGGAGCACTCTAAAGGAATTGTCTTCGTCTCGTTGAGGCAATCGATTTTGATATATAAATCATCTCAATCCGAGTTCATATGCAAAAGTTAGAGGCAATACACTGCAGACCGAAGTTGAATGGAAATATGGCGCGAAGTACCAGACACCCTGTCTGATGGGTTGCGCGAGCGATTCTGCCCTTAAGAAGTCCTTGAATCAGAAAAACTTCAACACGAGAAAGTTTCGTCTCGTCGAGGCAATCGGTTTTCATATATAATTCGTCACAATCCGAGGTCGTATGAGACCTGAGGAGACAAATCAAGATCTGGCTATGTTTGCGGTCGAGTGAAAAGCTTGCCGTCCGAGTGAAAACTTACCGGTCGAGTGAAAGCTTAACTTTCGAGTAAAAACTCACCGATCGAGTGAAAAAGCTTATCAGCCTAGTGAAAATTTACCGGTCGAGTGGAAGTTTGCTGACCGGATGAACTTATTATTATCCGAATAAAAATATAGTAGTCATCCGAGTGAAATTGTCCTCCAGATGAAAATGTTTCGAGTGAAAAGATTACCATCGGAACGAAAACTTGCCGATCGGGTAAGATATTGCTTTCGAGTGAAAATATAGTCATCCGGTGGAAATATAGTCATCCGAGTGAAAGATTGTTTTCAGTGAAAAAGTCGGTCGGACGGTCAGTGAAAGTCTCTAATATCCGAGTAGATGAGCTCGAATCCGAGTAAAACTGAACATGTGGCGAAAGTTTATCAAGATGACTTGAGATGAAGAAGTGTTCAATCAGAAGGTATCACGTATAATCAAGGCGGTAAACTTTGGTTTTGGAGTCATCATCATCGGAGATAGTATATGGCCTACAAATTCACTCGGGACTCGGATAATCCGATCTCTGCAGGACCAAAATCTGTTGGATGGCAAAGATGACCTCGAGAAGTATTCAAGATGGCCTTATTTGAAAAAGTAATAAAAATGAGAGTTGTTCATATAGTCGAGGCGCACAAGTTTGATATTTGGGCCGTCTTGATCGGAGATCATATGCAAGCTCGGCGGTCCGTGCAAGAGGAAGACAGAAGTTGGGCCAGATTCAGACTAAATCCGAGTTGGAATAGAACTTGGACTCTAGGGCGTGAATTAATGTAATTTCTTGTAAGGAAATCCTAGATGAATCCTTTACTTGTACGGGAAGTCCAGCCGCCTCTTATATATATTGGGGGTGATGGCCGATTGAACAACACCAATCGAACCAATCAATCTATTACACTTTTGTGTTCATCTATCTTTATTCCCTACCCTTGTATCTTTCTTTCTCGTTCTTCGTTCGTTCTTCACGTTGGAGGGCAGCGATCCACGAGGCTCTAGGGGCGAGCGAATCGACCTAGGGCAGCCCATAGCCGCCGCACTCCCTGACGGGGTCCCTCCCGGGCGTGTGGGGTTTCGGGTCTGCAAAAGCGCCCATCGGCTGTCTTGCGTATCGCGCTGTCGGTCGGGTCTCCTTCGACGTGAGCTGCGGTGCATCACCCCCGGTGTCGAGGGTACACGTGACGTGTTCGTGTGCCAGCCCATCGAACGCCTCTTGAGAGATACAAGCGTCGCGGAGTACGGCCCGGCGACACCTGTGATTTATGGCACTCTCCACTTCAGAATTCGTAGCGGATAGCCTATCTACATCCTCTGTAGGAGGAACATCCAGTGTTGGCCCCACGTTAGCGTCTGCCCCTAAGTCCTGCTCTGGAACCCGGCTGGTGGAGGCGTGGCCGGCAGGCTCTCCGGATATGGTCCGACGAGCGTTTTTTCTGCTAGGAAACATGGACGTTATTATATTTTAAAATGACGACAACCACGGAGCGGGGTTCTTTTTCATACCTCTGCGACATCGTCTCAGTCCTGACCGCCTTCCTTTTAAGCTTACCCGGCTTCGGTGCCCCTTGTTGGTGAGTCACTGCGGGTTCGGCATGGCGTCTCGAGGACCTTCCCTATAAGATACCATATGTGTGCGGTAGGTGAAGTGCAAAAAGGGATCCTTCTCGGAAGTTGGGACTCCGGTTTTACTTACATGCGATGCAGGGAGTAGTCCAGGATAATCGGCTATGATGGCCACCAAGGCACCGTCGCAGCTTAATTGATAGAACATCCTGTCGATGAGCTCCACAAATGTGTCCTGATCTTCTTCGAGTCCGGGGTCGAGGGCCCGGTCAAGGTCCTCTGGTTGTGGAGGCGGGCTGTGGACCTCCCTCACAACTTTTCGTAGTTCCTGCTATGAAATAGCAAGGTAAATACTTATGACGAAGAATGCGGGAAGGTTCGGAGTAAAAAGTAGCAGCTCACCCAGTTTGGGGGTTGTACATGGAGAATCTATCACGTGGCTTAATGCGGATGAACTCCTCTTCCTCTCCTTTATATAACTTGGACAGTATTTTCGCTAGAGCAGCGATGGAGTCCGGTCCCTTACGACCGCAGCGGGTGGCATCGTCTTCTCCATTGAAGTGCCACATGGGTTGTCCCCGATATTGAAGTGGCGGCACCCCTTGCATTATACATATTGACATAACCTCGACTATTGTCAATCCTGATCGGCGAGTTTTATTGACCCATCGGTAAGGACTTCTCTGTTATCTTCCTCCACAGGGGCTCCGAGGCGCCCGGTGCAGCGTTTCTTCAAAGGGGCGCTGTCGAACTCAGGAAGGCCCATCCGAATAGGGTCCGGAAGGGGGACGTCCTCCATATAAAACCACTAGAAGGCCAGTCTTCGGATGTCTTCTTCGGAGTATCTGACAGGTATTCGGTCCCGGCGATGCGCCATATCTCGGCTCTGCCCACTTGATATATTGACCCCTCCTATGTACAGGGTATGAGGCAAAATAGCCTCTTCCATTACTCGAAATGAGCTTCGTAGCCCAAAAACAGCTCGCAAAGGGCGACATAGCCAGCGATGTGTAATATGGGCGGGAGTAAAGTTATGCAGTTGGAGGCCGTAGAACTCCGAGGCCCATGGAGGAACGGATGGATGGCAAATCCAAGCCCCCTTAGTAAGTAAGGGACAAGGCATACCCGCTCCCCCATGGATGGGTTGGGAAGGCTCTCCGCTTGCTCTCTGCCATTGTAAGTGTCCAGTCCGGCTCGAACGGGGGCCATATACGCTGGAGGAAGAAACCCCTGGGTCTGTAACTCTACTAATTGGCTGTGGGGGACGGAACACTTCTTCCAATTGCTTGGCTTAGGGCTACGGGAGCGAGAGGAGGAGCTGCGATGGCCGGCCATGATGGGATGGACTTTTCCGGGCGTGCTCTGATGGATACTTGCTGTGGGAGGATGGTGTGATCTGGATCTAAGGATCCCCATCTCTTTAAATAGACGATTTACTTACATGGTTAGGGTGGCAAGTGTAAAAATGCCCCAACTTCTCACATTCGCTCGACACGTGGAGGATAGCCATTATTAGGCACAGGAGCCGAGGAGTGCAACATTCATGGGAAGCCGGACACTACTCGACAGGTACTCAGAATTTGGAGAAGAACCCGCCTTGCAATGCCAAAGACAATTTCTTGGCGGACTCATCGTCATTGAAGCCTGGTTCGGGGGCTCTTGAGGAGTCTGGATTAGGGGTCCTCGGACAGCCGGACTATATACTTTGGCGGACTGTTGGACTATGAAGATACAAGATTGAAGACTTAGTCCCGTGTCGGTGGGACTCTCCTTTGCGTGGAAGGCAAGCTTGGCAATTCAGATATGTAGATCTCCTCCTTGTAACCGACTCTGTAACCCTAGCCCCTCCGGTGTCTATATAAACCGGAGGGTTTAGTCCGTAGGACAAGAACAATCATAATCATAGGCTAGCTTCTAGGGTTTAGCCTCTATGATCTCGTGGTAGATCAACTCTTGTAATACTCATATCATCAAGATCAATCAAGAAGGACGTAGGGTATTACATTTCATCGAGAGGGCCCGAACCTGGGTAAACATTGTGTCCCCCGCCTCCTGTTACCATCCGCCTTAGAAGCACAGTTCGGGACCCCCTACCCGAGATCCACCGGTTTTGACACCGACAGTGCTTTATAGTGGGTTTGATCTTACGGTGCTTGATCCCAGTGACAGAAGGGGAACCGACTTGCAGTACAAAAAAAAGACACATAAGTGACATTTTGGGCCGAACGTATTTTTTTTTGTCATACATATGACACTTCTATGACGATAATTGTGACAAAACCCGGTATCATCATAGACGTGGTGGGCTCCTACTTCTGTGACAGAAAATGGGCTTTTCGTCCTTGGCGGGCCGGAGACGCAGCTGCATGACATTCTTTGGGCCATCCATGACGGAAAAAACCGTGGTAGAAGCGAGGGGGAGGAAAATTTCAGGGAGTTCCGGGTTACGGTGGGAGGTCGGGGGCCGAGCGATGCACGTTTCTCTCGTACACGTACGTGCATGTGTGCGAGGCGTTGGCTCTGACTAAACCCGAGCGAGGCGTTGGGCTCTAACTGAACCCGAGTGATTGCATTGCAAGCTACGCGTTACTGAACCCGAGCGATCGATCGATGGCTATTAACTGAACCCGATCGGCGATTCGCCGCTCTGCTGCTAATCAAGCCGATCGATTGGATAAACAGTGAGGGTTGCGCGGCGAAGTGGATGAGCGAGTGGCGGTGGGCTGTAGGACCTTGAAGTATGTCTAGAGGGGGTGATTAGACTACTTGACCAATTAAAAACTTAACCTTTTCCCTATTTTAGAGTATGACAGATTTTAGCTATCTTAGGACAAGTCAAGCAATCATCACACAAATCAAGCAAGCATGCAAAGAGTATATATGCAACGGAAATTAAAGCATGCAACTTGCAAGAATATAAAGGGAAGGGTTTGGAGGATTCAAACGCAATTGGAGACACGGATGTTTTTGGCGTGGTTCCGATAGGTGGTGCTATCGTACCTCCACATTGATGGAGACTTCAACCCACGAAGGGTAACGGTTGCGCGAGTCCACGGAGGGCTCCACCCACGAAGGGTCCATGAAGAAGCAACCTTGTCTATCCCTGTTAGGACCCTGATTCCAAGTCACATCGATCTAGCCGGTAACACCTCATATCACTTTGCGGCCTCACGCACGGTATTCCCACGGGTGTCGCCTTACCATGGCCCGGGACCGTTTGCGCCTTTTGGCTCACGTATATGATAGTGTCGCTAGCATCCATATGACAGAGAACCGGGCCGACATGGCTAGTCGTGAACCCAAAGCGCACTAACCCATGGGGACAGGCATACATGAATCAACCGAGCATGTCGGTCGACGGCGTGAATCCGGGCTGTAACCTTTGGGCTAACAAGACTCAGGAACCCGGGCTGTAGCAGGCTAAGCGGGACTCGGATGTCACCGTGACATTTCCCGAAGGACGGAACCAGAGCAAAGTGAATCACATGCCGGCGGTCAGGTGTTCCGGAGCGGTAGTCTTTGAGCTAGCGAGGACTCCGTGAACCGGGCTGTAGCGGACTACTATGGCTCATGGAAGCACAAGACTACATTTCCCCATAAGAGAGGCTACCAAGGATAAACAACTAGGTTGTCGGATCCCACACATACCAAGCATTTCAACCATACACACAATATGCTCGATATGTGTAAATACAACATGGCATCACAACATAACTCTACGACTCAAGTATTTATTCATTAGGCTCCGAGGAGCGAGATATTACAAACATGGGTCTCATGACCCAACATTGAAACATACAAGTCAAAGCACATGCGGAAGCTTAACATGTCACGAGTACAGAGACATCTACAAATGAAAAAGGCTGAGAAGCGACTATCTAGCAGATCCTACCGAGGGCACAAGATCGTAGCTGAGGTATCAAGCTAAACGTCGAAGTCCATGCGGTACTACTAGCGAGATTGAAGTCTCTCTACAAAACATAAAATAGGCAAACGTGAGTACAAATGTACCCAACAAGACTTACATCAGAACTAACTACATATGCATCGGTATCAACAAAGGGGTGGTGGAGTTTAACTGCAGCAAGCCAGCTTTGACTCGGTGTCTATCCTGAACTACGACTGCAAGTAACTCTTTTGAGGTGGCGCACACGAGTCCACATATTCACCATACCAATACACAACTATGGATCCGCTCTCGTCTCCCTACGAGAATGCCATCCATAGCACTCACGCTTATCTTGCGCATTTTAGAGTATCCACTTTCACTTGTCTATGAACTGTACAGGCAACCCAGAAGTCCTTTTCCGCGGACACGGCTATTCGAATAGTTCATATTAACCTGCGGTGTACTTCTTCACACGCTCTCGCCACTTACCACCATGTACCGTCGTGTATCTCGGCAACCTTCAAGCGGAAGCTTTGCGAGGAGTCGGCCACGACCTGACTAACCACACAAGTCTCTAGTCCAGGTTTATCGCCTATTCGGGTTCCATCCGCAAGGAGATCCGGCGGGGTGTCGCTCACGGCCCCAAGCGATGTGTCTGAGGGTTCCAAGCCCACCAAGCAGGCGACACTTGGCATACTTCGGCCACGGTGCCTAGTCTGTCCCAAGCCCACATGCAGGTGCCACTTGGTAGACTACTAACACTACCTACAAACACCAGAAACTAGTTGCAACTCCTGGACAGAGATCAAGTTGATTAATAAGTCGAGAGATCTTGGAGCGCCCGGAGCCCAATGTGTGGTAGTAACTATTCATGGATCACAAACACAGAACTCAGTTCCTGAGGACGGCTGCAATGAGACAACCCACCATGTACTCCTACATGGCCTCTCACCGCTACCTTTACCAAATCGTGTTCACACACTTAGCTCTCAACAGTAGGACATGTTCACACACCTCCGATTCATTCCCGATGAATCAGACCTGACTCAACTCTAAGCAGTAGCAAGCATGACAAACAAGCATGAATGAGTAGGCACATCAGGGCTCAAACAACTCCTACTCATGCTAGTGGGTTTCATCTATTTACTGTGGCAATGACAGGTAATGCAGAGGATAAAGGGGTTCAACTACCGCAACATGTAACAGTTGAATCATTGTTGTCCTAATGTAGTAAAAGAGAGAAGGAGCGAGAGAGTGGGATTGTATCGGAATGAACAAGGGGGTTTTGCTTGCCTGGCACTTCTGAAGATAGCATTGAGTCTTCATCTGTGTCAACGATCACAATGTCGGAACCACGTCTATCGAGAGGGGACAAATACCGGCAACAGAGAAAGAAACACAATCAATGCAATGCACAATATGATGCATGATCATGACATGGCAATATGATGTGATTTGAGCTAATGCGACAGAAGGTCATTTTGATCGAAGTGGAATTCAAAACTAGATCAAATTCCAACTCCAAATCTATTATCAAATTTGTCCTAATCATGTTTCATCCTAAACAGTGAGTTTAACTTTCTCAAACATGCATGAAAATTATACAGATGGATAGATTGCATTTTTCTGATAATTTTTCATATATAACTTATTTCATTTGGAGTTACGGTTGAATTTCTATGATTTTTAGAAGTTTAGGACATTTTCTGAATTTCCTGATTTATTTTAAATCCAGAAAACCATTTCTTTGCGTCGACATTCGTCATCTGACCTCAGCAGGTCAATGAGACACGGTCGAGTCAAACTCGTGGCGTGGGTCCCGCATGTCGATGACACAAGCTGGTTAGTCCACAGACGGTGGGTCGATCCAATCTGCCACGTTAGCGATCAACCACGGCGCGTGGGTCCGCTGGTTTTGTTAACTAAACTAACTTAAAACTAATAGCGGTTTAATTAGGTAGCGGGGCCCATTATCGCGGTGTCCGGTGGGGTTAATTAGCGTGTTTAGCTGCTAAAGACGCGTTGCCATGTCAGCCGCCGGAGTTTAACGCCGGTGGCGTCAACCGATGACGGAGGCACGCTGGGGCGGCTGCTCGGCGTCCATTCGACACGCGGAGGGTTTCTGAGGAGCTTCGCTCGTGCGCATCAATGGAGCAAGCGGAGGAGCTGGGGTTAGCTGTGGCGTCGGCAGCGGCGAGGCGGCGGCCGGAGTTCGAGCTCGGCGGGTGCGGCGCTAGAAACAGCGAGGAAGCGAGCAAAGGGCTAAGCGGCCTCACAGAGACACCAGAGCAGCTGGTACCACCGACCGAGCGGAGGTGCTCGAGGCGAGACCTCATCAGCCATGTCGGACGGCGGCGCTTTCGGAACTCACGCGGTGGCTAGCTAGAGGCATCTTGCGGACAACGGGAGGAGGTGAAGCGGCGTGGGGCTCACGAGAGATCTCGCAGGCGCTCGAGTGGTCGGGAGGTCTGTAGTCGGCGAATCGGCGTCGGCGATGGTCGGATCACGAGAGGATGAGGGCGAGGTGAGGCGTCACTGCAGGGGCTCTGGCATCGCTTAGCGCGATGAGGGGAGGAGTGGGTCGGCGAGCTTTGGGATCGTCGGGAGGTGAGGCGATGGCTGTGGCATGGCGAACAGCGTCGATGGCGGCAGCTGCGCTTTCGGCATGAGAGGGAGAGAGAGAGAGAGAGAGCAGAGGAGGGGGAAATGCGCTTGAGAGAGTGTGAGGGCCTGGGGGGGTTGTGTGGCATCGCGGAGGGATTCCAGGGCGACGAGGGGTAGCTGCAGGCAGCTGCGGCGTGTGGCCTTCTTGGCGCCGTGGCTGTCTTCTCCTCTGCCTTCTGGCAAGAGGAGGGGGATGACTGGCAGCGGTGGTGGGCTGGGCCAGCTCCTGGGCTGCACCGTGCTGGGCCTCTGGGCTGTAGGTAAGCGCCAGATAACTCTCTCTCTCTCTCTCTCTCTCTCTCTCTCTCTCTCTCTCTCTCTTTTTCTGTTTTTCTATTTTCTGTAATTGCGTTTGGCTTTATTAAAAATGCCATAGCATTTCCAAAAATCATGCAATGGCTGTAGCCCTTTGTTTGGAATATTTCCAACAGTAAACATTTCAGTTTGTGATTACTTGGGCATTTAATATATTTTATAGGATTTAAATGCCCAAATGCAAATACTATATGATTTAATTCAAAATTCCAAAAATGACCTAGAAAGGTGTGCACCATTTTTATCAGAGGTTCTAGACCAATTCAAAAATGATGAACTTTTCTAAAGAGCATTCTGGGTTCTTGAAAATGTTTTTAGGTTGAACCTATTTGATTTAATTTTGGTGCTAGGGTTTGTCATCCCAATTTCAAATTTAATTGAAAAATTAACATGATGCATGGATACTTTAAGGCAACTAATGGCAAGCAAATTCTAGGGATGTTACAACTCACCCCTACTAAACAAGAATCTCGTCCCGAGATTCAAGACGTGAGGTAAGAAGACTCAGGGGACGCAAAGCTATCACGATCTTCATGATCCAACTGCCCTCATCGTTGATATTGATTCATTGCTCCAAATTGATCTTGACATCTTTGCTTTCGAGATCTTCATCCAACACGAGGACAAAAAGCGAGACATGTCTACATAGATGGATCATCTTAATGATCATAAGATCAACTCGCGGAATGGGACATAGGAACATCTCTCGAGCCGAGACACGAAGCATCTATCCAAAGGGATGGAGTGAAACAGATGATGAGGGCTCGCTAGATAGACAACAAGTCCACACTTAAGAAGGTGTTGAACGGTTGTCAACATAGCGAGGGATTGAGTTTCCATGACACCGTAACGAGACATCTTAGAGGAGATGACGCGTATAATTGTTACCTTAAGTGGCAAAAAGAATTACTTTTGATCCACAGATCACTGAAACTCTTCATACCAGCTTAAGGCAATTTACAATTGATCGTTTGAAAGAGCTCGAAGGAATGGCATACTCGGACTAGGATGGATGATGTGGACTACCTTGTTGAAGACAACACAATGGGTAACTGTTGCTTATCACCGGAAATGGATGGGACTCATGGTAAGTCCACTTTTAAAGATTATCCTAGACAGCAACTGCTGAGAAGGGCAGCCCATGGAAAATTGGCACGATGGGGTGCAAGCTGGGAACAGAATGCAAATGTTGAGAATGTTCCAACCATCATATCTGCCTGAGATTCAGATCTGGTTAGAAACAGGATACTTCAGACTCACATGTCTGAAAAAGAAGAGTTGTAATACAAATTGACGAGATAACGTTGCGAGACTCTCGGGAGATGAACTACGATAACAAGCTCCAAAACATGAGCTAATTCTGCTACACACCTGTGGACACACTATCCTAGACAAGCATGACCACATGGTAGTCTTACAATAAAACACTACCGAGTTCTGATTAGGAACCATCATTGCGGAGAGCGAAGTCCTGCGCATGTACCTTTGGGTCCTTAAGTATTAGAATTTAATAACTTATTTTCCTTGAACAAATCAGTCAGTGGCTTGGTGTGCTAGGGATACATATAGAATGAAGGTTGCAAGTCTCCAGACCACAGAATACTTTGCACATATGCATGACTGACTTGGGATGGTTCCAGAGGAAGCAAAACAAACCTTTCTCAAATTGACGGCGGCAACTTGCACCTGGTGCACATGAACTTGGAGAAAGTCACCCCTTACACCAAACATATACCTCATGAACGGGACACGAAGGCAATGCTTACAAAGTTTCCAACACTAGCTTAATGCCCAACAAAGTCATGGAGAAGATAGGGATGTTGTCGATGGGCTCAACAACAATTCATCCAGGTTTCCATGTAAATGGAATTCCATAATTAAATGAACACGGTGATAGCATTGGTCAGACCAAAGGATATAATGGTGTATGCCCGAGGAATCAACCACGAGTAAGACAACATTATGAATATCGTTGGTTCTAACTTGATTTGACGATTGCCCACACACAAATCAAGGTTTGGACAAGACGATAGATTCAACAACCGATCACGGGGAAAATTCAATGAAGATATCATCTCTCAACACACACACACACACACACACACACACACACACACACACACACACAAAGGATATTCCTTAGGAATGAACTAAGTCAGATAAGCTTTTATCTTCCAACTCTCCAAGTTGTTGTCTAGCTCAACCAACTAGCTCAGGGATATCCAACACATGATCCTTGGAGAAAGGGTGGTTTCGAAAACCAACTTGATCACGAACTCAACATAACGGTCAGGGAACAACCTGGTATTACTTCCAAGAAGATATTCGGAAAATCACAAACCACCAATATGTTATTAAGCTCGAGAACAATCTTGCCTTTCAGAGCAAGACAATATGATCAAATGAGTGAGGATTTGACATAATCCTAACTCATTGATCAAGGAGTGCACCAGAAATAAGGACTAGGTAGCACAATCTATCTTAGAAATGATGATTCAAAAACCAACACGCTAAGAATAAGAGTATTTCCCATTTACTACCAAGCAACTAGTTGCTAGGAGTATTGATTTCACACATCACGGTTCACTTGTCGATATTCCGGTTGCAACAACACGAAACCGAGGAGCGAATGACGATGGCGAGAAGTATCACTACGTCAAGAATTCATAAGGGAAGGTGCAATTCTCATGACGTTCCTGACATAAAGGGGGTAATACTCCGAGGTGGAACAGAACAAAAGCTGGATTGGCATTATGATCTGCGTACAATTGCTTTGACCCAATCCTAGATATGGCTGAGGTACTGGAGTTTGTTTCTCCTAGTCATTCCAGAATAGAATGGCTCGACGGACCACAAGAGTAATAGGCATCGATAAACGAATGCACGCATACCCTTGACTATCAATTGATAGACGGGGGTCAGAATACAACTAAGGAGGAACAACTCGAGGAACATATAACTTTCTGAGTTGTGGATGCATAGATTAGTATGTCGAACCAAGTTCAACATGTTTCTTCCGGATAACCCATGTAGAGAGGTAGGACTGGCAGAGTCACAATTATGAATGGAGAACTCCTCAAGAGCACTCTGGTTGTGATCTTTTGGTTCAAATAACTTCTGCCTTAATGGTTCATGGTATTTGGAAGAAGGAAATACCACGGACCTCGAGGGCTAATGCAAATGTTACTAATATCCTAAAGGTACGAGCAACACTATCAACACGAGGTAAGTAGGGTGAATCTCGGGTTCAAGAACCCAGGAATAGAATACCTACTACTAAGTAGCATCACGGGATGCTTTCGAGAGTAATGGGCAGAATCATCACACTGGGGATGCAAAGCATTGCTAGATTTCTGAGTAGTTCTCTAGGACACCTAGGGTCATAATACTAACTCCAACATGTATGTCAAGGCAACGGGGTACCTCAACTGACCGATTAGTGTGCTTAATCTGGCCCAAAGGAACAACGGGGTGGGAAGAAGGGATTTGTAAATGCATCAGACTAATTAGAAACCTGGGATGACTCGGACAACATAACGGCTGTAAATGCTCAAAAAGATTTGAGACATCCTGCAAAAATGGTGGCATGACCACTCAACATCACAATATCAAGGTTCTGAGACCAACTATGAACACACGGAAGTAGTAGAAACTGAACTGGGGCTTAAAACCAACAATCTTAAAAGTCTATGGATTAGTAACACGTCATCCTGATAGAAATATGAGAAGCATAGTTCTTAATCCCCGTAGAAAAGAAGAGGCTGACTCAGATCAGAAGGGCATAAGGTATAAGGAGTAAAAAGAGCCTTACGTTCCCTTCCCCAATCAATTCCCTTACATAACTAAAGCATTTCTAGACTCAACTTCGACCATTTGGGCTTGGTAATCCTACAGGCTGTTAGGCTCTGATACCAAAGCTATCAGGACCCTGATTCCAAGTCACATCGATCTAGCCGGTAACACCTCGTATCACTTTGCGGCCTCACGCACGGTATTCCCACGGGTGTCGCCTTACCATGACCCAGGACCGTTTGCGCCTTTTGGCTCACGTATATGATAGTGTCGCTAGCATCCATATGACAGAGAACCCGGGCCGACATGGCTAGTCGTGAACCCAAAGCAGCACTAACCCATGGGGACAGGCATACATGAATCAACTTCGAGCATGTCGATCGACAGCGTGTGAATCCGGGCTGTAGCACTGGCTAACAGACTCGGGAACCCGGGCTGTAGCAGGCTAGGCAGGACTCGGATGTCACCGCGTGACATTTCCCGAAAGACAGAACAGAGGCAAGTGAATCACATGCCGGCCATCAGGTGTTCCAAGCGATAGTCTTTGGGCTAGCAGGACTCCGGTGAACCAGTGTAGCGGACTACTATGGCTCATGGAAGCACAAGACTACATTTCCCCATAAGAGAGGCTACCAAGGATAAACAACTAGGTTGTCGGATCCCACACATACCAAGCATTTCAACCATACACACAATATGCTCGATATGTGTAAATACAACATGGCATCACAACATAACTCTCGACTCAAGTATTTATTCATTAGGCTCCGAGGAGCGAGATATTACAAACATGGGTCTCATGACCCAACATTGAAAGCATACAAGTCAAAGCACATGCGGAAGCTTAACATGTTTGAGTCTTGACATCTACAAATGAAAAAGGCTGAGAAGCGACTATCTACTGAGATCTGCCGAGGGCACAAGATCGTAGCTGAGCTATCAAGCTAAGCGTCAAGTCCATGCGGTACTACTAGCAAGACTGAAGTCTCTCGCAAAACATAAAATAGGCAAACGTCAGTACAAATATACCCTGCAAGACTTACATCGAACTAACTACATATGCATCGGTATCAACAAAGGGGTGGTGGAGTTTAACTTGAGCAAGCCAAGTTTGAACTGGGTGCTATCCTGGAACTCCGACTACAAGTAACTCTTTTGAGGTGCCGCCACGAGTCCACATATTCACCATACCAATACACCACTATGGATCCGCTCCCGTCTCCCTACGAGAACGCCATCCATAGCACCCACGCTTATCTTGCACGTTTTAGAGTATCCACTTTCACTTGTCTATGAACTGTACTGGCAACCCAAAAGTCCTTTTCCGCGGACACGGCTATTCGAATAGTTCATATTGACCCTACAGGGGTGTACTTGTTCACACACGCTCTCGCCACTTACCACCATGTACACGTCGTGTATCTCGGCAACCTTCAAGCGGAAGCCTAGCGAGGGAGTCGGCCACGACCTGACTAACCACACAAGTCTCTAGTCCAGGTTTATCGCCTATTCGGGTTCCATCCGCAAGGAGATCCGGCCGGGGTGTCGCTCACGGCCCCAAACGATGTGTACAGGGTTCCAAGCCCACCAAACGGGCGACGCTTGGCATACCCGGCCACGGTGCCTAGTCTGTCCCAAGCCCACCTATACCGGGTGCCACTTGGTAGACTACTAACACTACCTACAAACACCAGAAACTAGTTGCAACTCCTGGATAGAGATCAAGTTGATTAATAAGTCGAGAGAGCTTGGAGCGCCCCGAGCCCAATGTGTGGTAGTAACTGTTCATGGATCACAAACACAGAACTCAGTTCCTGAGGACGTCTGCAATGAGACAACCCACCATGTACTCCTACATGGCGTCTCACCGCTACCTTTACCAAATCGTGTTCACACACTTAGCTCTCAACAGTAGGACATGTTCACACACCTCCGATTCATTCCCGATGAATCAGACCTGACTCAACTCTAAGCAGTAGCAGGAATGACAAACAAGCATGAATGAGTAGGCACATCAGGGCTCAAACAACTCCTACTCATGCTAGTGGGTTTCATCTATTTACTGTGGCAATGACAGGTCATCCAGAGGATAAAGGGGTTCAACTACCGCAACATGTAACAGTTGAATCGTTGTTGTCCTAATGCAGTAAAAGAGAGCAGGAGCGAGAGAGTGGGATTGTATCGGAATGAACAAGGGGGTTTTGCTTGCCTGACACTTCTGAAGATAGCATTGAGTCTTCATCTGTGTCAACGATCACAACGTCGGAACCACGTCTATCGAGAGGGGACAAATACCGGCAACAGAGAAAGAAACACAATCAATGCAATGCACAATATGATGCATGATCATGACATGGCAATATGCTGTGATTTGAGCTAATGCAATAGAAGGTCATTTTGATTGAAGTGGAATTCAAAACTAGATCAAATTCCAACTCCAAATCTATTATCAAATTTGTCCTAATCATGTTTCATCCTAAACAGTGAGGTTAACTTTCTCAAACATGCATGAAAATGATACAGATGGATAGATTGCATTTTTCTGATAATTTTTCATATATAACTTATTTCATTTGGAGTTACGGTTGAATTTCTATGATTTTTAGAAGTTTAGGACATTTTCTGGATTTCCTGATTTATTTTAAATCCAGAAAATCATTTACTATGTCAGCATTGCGTCATGCTGACCTCAGCAGGTCAACAGACACGGTCCAGGTCAAACCTGACGCGTGGGTCCCGCATGTCAGTGACTCAAGCTGGTTAGTCCCACAGACAAGTGGGTCCGGTCAACTGCCACGTCAGCCAATCAACCCTCACGCGTGGGTCCACTGGTTTTGTTAACTAAACTAACTTAAAACTAATAGCGGTTTAATTAGGTAGCAGGCCCACCGCTGGTGTCCGTGGAGGGGTTAATTAACGTGTTTAGCTGCTAAAGACGTTGCCACGTCAGCCCGCCGGAGTTTAACCGCCGGTGACGTCAACCGGCGACGGAGGCACGCCGGGACGGCTGCTCCGGCGATCATTCGACGCGCGGAGGGGTTCTACAGGGAGCTCGCGCTCGTGCACATCCAATGGAGCAAGCCAGAGGAGCTGGGGTTAGTTGTGGCGTCGGCAGCGGCGAGGGAGGCGGCGGCCGGAGTTCAGGCTCGAGCGGGTGCGGCGCTAGAGCAAGCAGGGGAGCGAGCAAAGGGGCTAGGCGGCCTCCTGGAGACACCAGGAGCACGCTGGTGCCACTGGACTGAGCAGAGGTGCTCAGGAGCGAGGACCTCATCGGCCATGGCGGACGGCGGCGCTCGGAATTTGCGCAGTGGCTAGCTAGAGGCATGCGCGGACAAGGGGAGGAGGGTGAAACGACGTGGGGCTCACAGAGATCTCGCAGAGACGCTCAGAGTGGTCGGGGAGGTCCTGTAGGCGGCGAATCAACGTCGGCGGTGGTCGGATGCAGAGGATGAGGACGACAGCGAGGGCGTCACTGCAGGGCTCTGGCGTCGCTTGGCGCGGTGAGGGGGAGGAGTGGGTCGAGGCGGAGCTTTGGGATGCGTCGGGGAGGTGAGGCGGTGGCTGTGGCCGCGGCGAACGGCGTCGGTGGCGACGGCTGCGCTCGGCATGAGAGGGAGAGAGAGCAGAGGAGGGGGAAATGCGCTTGAGAGAGTGAGAGGGTCTGGGGGGTTGCGTGGCGTCCCGGAGGGAGTCCAGGGCGATGAGGGGGTAGCCAGGCAGGCAGCTGCCGGCGTGTGGCCTGCTGGCGCCATGGCTGTCTTCTCCTCCGCCTCCAGCAAGAGGAGGGGATGACTGGCAGCGGTGGTGGGCTGGGCCAGCTCCTGGGCTGCACCGTGCTGGGCCTCTGGGCTGTAGGTAAGCGCCAGATAACTCTCTCTCTCTCTCTCTCTTTTTTTCTGTTTTTCTATTTTCTGTAATTGTATTTGGCTTTATTAAAATGCCATAGCATTTCCAAAAATCATGCAATCGATCGTGGCCACTGTTTGGAATATTTCCAACAAGAACATTTCAGTTTGTGATTACTTGGGCATTTAATATATTTTATAGGATTTAAATGCCCAAATGCAAACACTATATGATTTAATTCAAAATTCCAAAAATGACCTAGAAAGGTGTGCACCATTTTTGTCAGAGGTTCTAGACCAATTCAAAAATGATGAACTTTTCTAAAGAGCATTCTGGGTTCTTGAAAATGTTTTTAAGTTGAACCTATTTGATTTAATTTTGGTGCTAGGGTTTGTCATCCCCATTTCAACTTTAATTGAAAAATTAACATGATGCATGGATGCTTTAAGGAAACTAATGGCAAGCAAATTCTAGGGATGTGACAATCCCACCATGGCCGTCGCCCACGAAGGACTTGCCTCACTAGCGGTAGATCTTCACGAAGTAGGCGATCTCCTTGCCCTGACAAACTCTTTGGTTCAACTCCACAATCTTGTCGGAGGCTCCCAAGTGACACCTAGCCAATCTAGGAGACACCACTCTCCAAGATGTAACAAATGGTGTGTTAATGATGAACTCCTTGCTCTTGTGCATCAAATGATAGTCTCCCCAATACTCAACTCTCTCTCACAGGATATGGATTTGGTGGAAAGAAGATTTGAGTGGATAGCAACTTGGGGAAGGCTAGAGATCAAGATTCGTATGGTTGGAATGGAATATCTTGGCCTCACCACATGAGTAGGTGGTTCTCTCCCAGAACTGGTAAGTTGGAAGTGTAGGTTTGTTCTGATAGCTCTCTCCACGAATGAAGAGGAGGTGGAGGGGTATATATAGCCTCCACACAAAATCTAACATTTACACACAATTTAGCAAACTCGGTGGGACCGATTCAACAGACTCGGTCGGACCGATTTAGTAAACCTAGTGACCGTTAGTGATTTTTGGTGGGACTGACATGCAACTCGGTGAGACCGATTCGGTTAGGGTTAGGGCATAACGTAATCTCGGTAAGACCGATTACACAAACTCGGTGAGACCGGTTTTGGTAATAAGCTTTCCAGAGAGTTAGTCAGGTAAACTCGATGGGACCGATTTGCTCTTTTCGGTGAGACCGAAATGTTACAAAAGGGAAACAGAGAGTTTACATTGCAATCTCGGTGGGACCGATCGCTCACTTCGGTTAGACCGAAACGTTACGAAGGGAAATAGAGAGATTACAATCCCATCTCGGTGAGACCGATATCCCTATCGGTAGGACCGACTTGCCTAGGGTTTTTGGCAGTGGCTATGACTTTTGAAATCGGTGGCGCCGGGTAGGAAGAATCGGTGTGACCGATTTTGACTTTGGGTTTAGGTCATTTGTGGATTGTGAGAAAGTAGCTGAGGGTTTTGGAGCATATCACTAAGCACATGAAGCAAGAGGCTCATTAAGCAACACCTCATCCCTCCTTGATAGTATTGGCTTTTCCTATAGACTCAATGTGATCTTGGACCACTAAAATATAAAATGAAGAGTCTTGAGCTTTTGAGCTTGAGCCAATCCTTTGTCCTTAGTATTTTGAGGGATCCACTTTCATCATCCATGCCATGCCATTCATTGAGCTTTCCTGAAATAATAGTCTTGGAATAGCATTAGCTCAATGAGCTATATGTTGTTATGAATAACCAAAACCACCTAGGGATAGTTGCACTTTCAATCTCCCCCTTTTTGGTAATTGATGACAACATATAGATCAAAGCTTCGACAAATGATAATAAAATTGAAAAACATCGTCGCTTTGAGAAGTATGTGATAAGCAAGAGCTCCCCCTAAATTTGTGCATAGTTTAAGATTTCCTTTGGACTGCAAATGCACAAGGAATTAGGCTCATGGGTTACTCTTCCATGTCACATACATCTTGGTGGAGCGCTCAAAATGATAAAGATTGAATTCATGCACTCATCACCAAGCAAAGTGAATGATCACATAGGATAGATCAGATAATATCATCAAACATGCATAAGTGTAGCTTATGATCAAACACATGATCATCAATGTCTCACAAGAATAGCATAGTATCTCAAGCAATCAAAAGCAAACAAGTTTGAACCACCAAATCAAGAGAGAACAAAAGCAACACTCTCTCTCTCTCGAAGCCTATGATCTATACATTTTTATCCCCCTTTGGCAACAAGTTACCAAAAAGTTCATAGAAAATGCATAGTACTATGTCGTCTCTCAGGCTTGATCTTCTGGTGGTGGTGTAGAGCGGACTCCAAGGATGAACGTGTCGATGAGCGTGGTAGGAGCTGAAGAAGTTGGAGCTGGAGCTGGTTGAGCTAGGGCTGTAGCTGGAGCGGAAGAAGTTGCTTTGGTGTCTGGAGTTGGTACTGCAGCTGACCTCGGAGCTCTAGGCACTCTGGCAAATGCATCAGTTGTCGTCTTGCCCTTCCTCTCCTGCATATCATCTTGTAATTGCTCCACAGCTGACTGAATCTCAGTCACTTTGACATCAAGATCATAGAATTTTTGTTCCATGATTCTTTCCAGGCTCTCCTGGTTTTAAGTTAGGGTGGCCAACCCCTTCTCAATCTGTCGTGGATTTGTCACGGCAGATGTCCTCATGAAAGGACTTAGTCGCAGGGCCATCGCTCGGGTTAACCTAGAGGGGTTAATGCGGACACAAGACACGGGAATTATACTGGTTCGGCCCCTTCGATGAAGGTAAAAACCTACGTCCAGTTGTGATGTGATTGATATGATTCGGCGACTAGGGAGCAATAGCTTTGCCTTCGCGTCGAATCTCCTGTCCCCTAACTCGCCGCCGGGTCGTCCCCTTATATACACGGGTTAACTCCCGCCGCTTGTGAATCCCAATCCGGCTCATAAAGGAGTCCGGTTTGGTCTCTCTTTCTTGACTTACAATACAAGTTAAAGTATTAGGACGGTTTACATGTATGGATCTTAATTCCTTTACGGGCTCCGAGCCTCCATATGGGCCTGGATTACATACGAGAGGTAAACCGCCCCCTCGGGCGGTTCACACTCGTGGCTGTATCCTCAACATTAGGCCCCAGATTGACTTGAACCGTTCAAAGGTTAATCTTCCGTCTTCGAGCAACCCTTGATCTTCCTTGTAAACCGCCATCCGCTTGAACCGCCGTGACATCATTCTCGATCTTCGTGTCGGGCCCCGAGCGTCATTTTGGACAAAAATCTAAACAAGAAGATTCCCTTCATTAAGGCTATCCCGGGAATTGAGGCGGCCGCTGCACCTTCCGCCGCTTTTGGCTCCTCAATTCTCGCGCCCATTGATTACTCCGGCCCCTTATAAATAGACCAGGTCGGGTCATTCTCTTCTTCTTCCTCTCTTCTTCCTCTCTTCTTCTTCCTCGCGACCCGCCGAACTCGAAGCTCCTGCCGCCGTCTTCGACCTTGGACCGACGCTCCAGCCTGGCCACAGATCAACCAGTCCTGACCAGAGTTCAGCGCTCCTCCGCGGTTTCCCGTCCGTCAGGTAAGGTCATCTTGAACCCTAGATCTTATTTGGAAACTCGGCTCATCGCCTAGCTCATAAACATTCATGCCGACCCTTCATACCAGCTCCACCATGGCCGTACGGCTCGGCCGCTCCGCCCCTCATGTGCAAGCGGTCGCTTTAGCTTATCCGATTCTAGACACTTTCCCTTTGTTCAGATCTTGCACTTTAACATACCTGAACCTTTACATGTCAGGGAGGTGCATATAGGTGTGAAAATTTCTTTTACTGAACCCTAGTAGATCTAAATTATTTCCCTTTGTATGGGAAACCTGTTTCCGTCTATACTTGACAATTTTTTCAGGCCAACCCTCCATTAGTCCTTAGTTAAACCGGACAGGGAAGCCGGCTTACGAACTGCCGGTTTAACAATATTTGTAACGCCTGACTTGTTTGATAGTGAACCGTTTGCTTCCTCTTTCACAGCCTTAATCTTCCGGAATGGCTCCTCAATTTTATGCTTGCAACTGGGTCCGATCCAGAGTCACCGAGACGCAGCTCAACGGTTATGTTACCCTTTGGCGGTTTGGCTCCAAAAGTGTCCTCCATCGGCGTGTTCCGAAGGCGAGTTTCCTCCGAGTCGCAAGCGGAGAAGTAATCGTGTTCATGCATCACTTAGACCGGGGGTTCTGTCCACCCGGTTCAAAATTTTTCCGGGATGTCCTCGCCAGTCTGCAGCTTCATCCTCAGGACATCGGCCCAAATTCGGTGTCGAATATATGCAACTTTCAAGTCTTCTGTGAAGTCTATCTTCAAGAAGAACCATCTGTGGAGTTGTTCCGGGATTATTTTCATCTGAACCGCCGCACAGAGTTTTCTGACGGTCCGAACACGAGCTGGGCGTGTCGATCCGTAAGAGGAAGGAAGCCGATTTTCCACACGCCAAGCACCACAGCCATCCAAAGGAATGGAACCAAACTTGGTTCTCTGCGGAACACTGCCCTCGCCGCGAAAACCCTTGCCGGGTTACCGTTCCCACCGGCTTAGCAACACTCATCCGCTGCCTCCCGGCTTAACCGCCGCGAGCGGAAGAACTTCGCGACCGCAAATAACCAAGCTCCGGGCTCTAATGGCCAACGGTTTAACGGCGTAGATCTTGTCGTTCTTTGGGTCTCTTGGGTGTTTTGCCACTAAGCCGCGGCCGGATTGATGCGAGTACACGGCAGCCTTAAAGATCCTCAAAGGCGTCACGAGCTGCCTATAACCGAACAGAGGTCACGAAATCGCCAAGAAGATGCTTGATGAACCGATCTCTGTCTGCAGCCTCACGGATTGGCTCCATTACGTGCCTCAAACAAACCGCCCGGTAAATTCTACTCTCATCTTTCAAACTCCTAATACTCCGTGGATGCACATTAATCCTTACCCCTCTCGGCCGACAGCTCATACGAAAGCGAACCAAACCGTTCGGGCGCCTCGTGAAGTCAAAGGCCTCTAAGAAAACGGGCAAGAAAAAGACCACGAATCCTCACGATCCGGCGGAGGTCGAAGAATCGAGCTGAGGTAAACCGCCTTGCCGCTTTGTGTTTCTTCCTGCCCACGCTTGGTCCTTTTACAATCTTTTTGCGACAATTTTTCTTCCGGATGATCTGAAGCCAGCCACGCCGACCTGTTGAGGTAATCTTACTTTCTTCCGACTCGATCTTGCGCCGTTAAGAGAATTAAATCGCGCCGTCCGGAAAGTGAAAAATACCATTCCTGTGCTTACTTGAATCCAAATCTTAACTTGAAGACACAACAGTCGACGGCGTCGTACAACCCGGCATAGTGGCCAACAGTTACTTCAGCGGTTTACTGACACACCTATCCGGAAGCGTCGGCGAGGTGACTTGCTCTCCGGCGTTATCCCTTAAAGGTTTCTTCGATGTCCTCTCAATCCGTCGATCCGAATTATCAGGCCTCTTCCAACTCGTCGGCGGTTCATCCACCACACAAGCGCCTCCGCTGAACATCGCCCGAGGTGCGTAATTGCTACTTGTCAATTCGACTCACCGTTATTCAGCGAATTTATCTTAATCCGACTCGACTATTGCAGCACCAAGGCTCGCTTGAGCAAGAAGGCAAAACTCTTGATCCTACCCGGATGTTGATCCGGAAGCGTCCCCGAACAAACACATGAAAATCCCGAAGCGCCAAGGAAAGCTCCGCGAATCTGTACAAAAGACGACTCTGCTGATCCGCCAGAGATTGAACCGAGGTCAAGTGGAAACTTCCCAAGCTGTTCCATCAAATCCGTCCGCCCGGGGTCGTGATGATGAACCGCCGAGCCAAAGCAAAGCGACGGCAAGCCCAAACAAGACCGCTGAAAATGACGATGTTATTGTGACAGTCTCATACACTGCTGCTCTGGCCAACGATCGCTTTAACAAAACACAGCATCAAAGATGGTCCAACTATTATGGGCAAGGACAAAGGGAAGACTGATATGTCGGCTTACGATAATTTCTCTGCCCAAGAACTTCATTCCGGCTTTCTGAACCGGCTTTACACAAGCCGCGACTTTGAAGCTGGCCTAGTAAACCGCATGAAGGACCGCTATGAGGTAATAAACTGACCTCTCTTATATCGTAACTGCATAGTAGCCCCCAAGGGTCGGTTTAACTTTGCAAAGTTAAACCGGGACTTAAGGTGTTTTCTCTTCATAGCAAAATTGAGATCAACTAGCCATTAGCCCCCAAGTGCCAAGTTGAATACTTGTATTAAGCTTGGGACTTGCATAATGAAACCACTAACCTGCTTCCTTTGTCATCAGAGTGAAATACACCAACAGGCTGTGCAACTAAAGGACCTCCGAACCAATCTGGAAGCCCAAATAACAGAAGCCACCAAAGCCAAGGATGAGCTGAAAACTGCCCTGACCACCATGGAACAGCTGAAGGAGTGGTACAAATCCGAGCAGGTCAATCGGGATCGAGAAGGCGGATTAGTAAAGCGGGCGGAGGAAGCTGGCGGCCCTTAAACCGTGACGGAAGAGCGACCGGACTTAAGCGCCAAGTGCATGCCATGACCTCTGCCATCTTTGGTAAGCAAATTGATCTTGACTATGCTTGTGTTAATCGTCCTCCGGTTTAACAAGCTGTCTAAACCTGTGCGAGCAAGCGTATTGCTCATCCGGCTCCGGCATGCGGAAAAAGCTCAAGGCTTCGTACACTCGATCGAGCAGCTATACACCGGCGCCCAGCGGTCATATCGCCACCTCATATGACAACACGGCGCCGTCCCGATCGAGAGACGCTGGACGGTTGTCGATGATTCGGGGCAGCTTGAAGAGATAAAGCGATCCGCAGCCCGGCTGGCACCTTCATCGCTCGGCGCGTGCCAAGGCATGGATAGCGGATCTTGATCCGGCGGACATAGCCAAAGGTTTTCCAGCGCTCGGGAGAACGGCGAAGCCTTTGACAACGACACCACAAGCGGATTACAAAGGAAATCGTCCGTTAGCAAGTCAATGGCGCTGAAGCCAATCTGGAGGTTCACCGATCTTTTATGACGCCAATAACAAGCGGGTGGGTTTGTCATCCGGAAGTGCGAGCTGACCCCTCAATCCGTAAGCACACTTCGCCCCGACATTGATCCGGGAACCGATAAGTGAAGAAGCTGTCTTTCGGGCCTTAACCGGATTGACTGGTCTACCAATGACTTCCGGGCCTTGGGTGAGGAAGAGGAAGAAGCTGAACCGACGCCAGGCGCCGTCCCCTCTACTTCGCGTCAACCCGGTGAAGCGTCGTAATCTGTTAAACCGGGTGATATCCGAAGCTTCAAGGCACAACTCCTTGTGAAGCGCCGGGCCGCGAAAGGCCTTGTAATAGGATAGCAAGTGTCTTTTATTTGAACAATGCCGGTACAACCTCAGTCTGTAAACTTTTGTATGGCACTGCTGGATCCGTTGGCTTTTGTAGTAAATCCTGCAACATATTTTGCCTGCAATCACAAGTTCTTAAACCGCCGTGGCGGTTTACACCTCTAGCCAGACTGATCAACATTTATATGAGAAAATACCGAGGCACATGATCAAAACTATGTGATACAAACATACCTGCCAGCATCAGGCACATAGTTGGCTTAGCCAATCCCGAAGCGGAGGTCTTATAAACCATCACCGTCAAAGGAGAGTAATCTCTGTGTGTATAAGACCGATTTACCGTGTAAATCGTGCCGGGCATGATAAGCCCCCTGTTACTCCACAATGGGATGTTTAACAGTAAAATCAAACCGGAACAAAATCGCCAGCGTAAAAAAAACGTACCGATAACATAAATCCGGTTTAAAAAATGTGTCGGTTTAAGAAGGCCGACAAAAGCCAAATGATTGGTATCAAAACCACATAAAAGCCAAATCAACGAAAGAATCGTTTTGAAAAAAGGCTGTCTTGAACGGATCAGATGGTGTTACCATGGTGGACAGGACCAAGCCCCTATCTGGCGTAGCGATGGTTCAAGTCAGCCAGGTCCCCAACTGAACTTCGTGGCATGATGCCGATCAAGTGGCATTGCAATGGTTCGGGTTCACCAAAGCCCCCAAGTGATTCTATGGCCCTAGGCCGACCAAGAGGCGTGGTGGTTCAGACATGACCATGTCCCCAAATGATCTGGTGGCTTCGCTTTGCCAAGAGGCATTGCATTGGTTCGGATCGACCAAGCCCCAAATGACAAAAGTTTACGAAAACAAGGCTAAAGGCTGAACCGGAGGCCGCTTTACGACAGCACCTCCATGTACCCAAACCGGAAGTTTATGCAGAACAGATACCCCGCTTTAGCCGAGGACCCGGTTTATTGCTTTTATTCAAAATATATACATTGTCTTAATATGTACATAAGCGGAGCCAATGGCTCAGGTATAGTAAGGCCGAAGATGAGCAATGTTCCACGGCCTGTTGGTCTCTTCCTCTGACGTGCGTGAATCCTTTTGCTCTCGAACATCGATCAGATAGTAGGAACCGTTGTATAGATTCTTGCTGACCACAAAGGCCCTTCCCAAGGTGGGGATAGCTTGTGCATATCTTTACGATCTTGAATGAGCCGCAGCACCAAGTCTCCTTCACGAAAGGTTCTGGTTTTAACCCGCCGGCTGTGATACCGACGAAGATCCTGCTGGTAAACCGCCGAGCGAGCTGCTGCCATATCATCTTGCCGTGCTGCCTCACCATCTGTCTCAATATAAGCTGCCACTCGGGGCGAATCATGACGGATATCACTGGGAAGAACCGCCTCCGCTCCATAGACCATAAAGAGCGGCGTATATCCGATGGATCGGTTGGGAGTAGTGTTTATACTCCATATCAGCGATGGTAGCTCCTCCACCCAACAACCCGGCGTCCTCTCCAAAGGGACCATAAGCCGGGGTTTGATACCCTTCAAAATTTCCTGATTAGCTCGTTCCGCTTGACCATTGGATTGTGGGTGGGCTCTGAAGAAACATCAAGCGGATATGCTCTCGTTCACAAAATTCCTTCATAGCTCCCTTGGATAAATTGGTGCCATTGTCCGTGATGATCTTGTGGAAACCCAAACCGAAAATCACCCGTTTGATGAACTGAACCGCCGTGGCTGCATCACACTTGCTAACAGGCTCTGCCTCGACCCACTTAGTAAATTTATCTACAGCTACCAACAGGTGGGTCTTTTGTCCTTGGACCTTTTGAAAGGTCCAACCATGTCCAACCCCAAGTCGCATAAGCGGCCAAGTAATTGGAATCATCCTCAATTCTTGGGCTGGTACATGAAACACGCTGAGAACTTTTGGCAACCATCACATCGTTCGACTAGATCCTCCGCATCGGCATGGGCGGTCAACCAATAGAAACCATGACGGAATGCCTTGGCCACGAGGGATTTTGAACGGCGTGGTGACCACAATCCTTCATGAATCTCTCGCAATATCTCACAGCCCTCTTGAGGACACACTGCAGCTGAAACGCCGACGACACCTGCGACGATGCAACTCGCCATTAATAATGGTCATAGATTTGAACCGCGAACTATCTGCGGACCAGCGTCTCATCCTCAGTAATTCGCCCGTTCATGTATGCCAAATAAGGGGCGTCAATCCGGAATGATATGCAAGGCCGCCACCAGTTGAGCCTCCGGATCAGGATAGCCAAATCAATCTCATCGAGGAAGCTTGGTGACGGTTTGTGCAGACGTCAAGGAAAACGTTAGGCGGGACGGTTTCGCTTAGAACCCAGCCGCTCAAAGCATCGGCCGCCGTTCTTCCGACGATCCACATGGTCGACCTGATACCCTTTAAAATGTCCTGCCACAACATCCACTTCCCGACGATCGCAGCCATGGCGGATCTTTGGAGTCCCAAGTGCGGATACTGCTGGGCCACCAAGTCCGAGTCACCAAAGCACTTAACCGGCTAAGATTCATTTCCTTGGCCATCCGGAGACCATGGAGCAAGGCTTCATACTCAGCTGCATTGTTAGTACAAGGGAACATTAGGCGGAGAACATAACAGAACTTGTCACCTCGTGGGGAAGTTAATCGACTCCAGCCCCCGAGCCCTCAATTATGCGGACCCATCAAAATGGATGGTCCAATAAGTGTGATCGGTTTCTCTTACGGTGCTTGCAACTCCGTCCAATCATTAATGAAATCCACAAGTGCACGGGACTTTATGGCCGTCCGGAACACGTACTTTAAACCGTGTGGCCCAAGCTCTATAGCCCTTAGCAATCCGGCCGATTGCTTCCGGTTTAGTATGATATCGCCTAAAGGAGCCGAGCTGACCACCGTGATGGGGTGCCCTTGGAAATATTGCTTCAGCTTCGACGCCATAAAGACTCCATATACCAGCTTACGCCAATGCGGATACCTTTGCTTAGACTCGATGAGAACCTCACGATGTAATAAATCGCGCTGAACGGATACTCTTTCCCTGCCTCCTTGCGCTCCACCACAATGGCCACACTCACTGCCTCGGCATTAGCGACAACATATAACAGGCGGCTCTCTGTCAATAGGGCAGCAAGAACAAGCGGGTTGGCCATTGCCGCTTTAGATCCTCAAGGCCTCATCGGCGGTGAGCTCCAAGCGAATTGATCCGTCTTCTTGACATCTGGTATAAAGGATAGCCTTCTCTCGAGGCGATGATAAACCGCTTAATGCAGCAATCCGGCCAGCCAAGCGTTGAACATCATTGATGCACTTTGGCTTAGCTAAGGAGGTAATAGCTGTAATCTTCTCGGATTAGCTTCAATCCCTCGGTTTGACACGAAAACCCAACAACTTGCTGCGGAACACCAAAAACGCACTTGGCCGGATTGAGCATCATCTTGTACACCCGCAAGTTGTCAAAGGTTTCCTTTAAATCCTCAATCAATGTCTCCTTCTGCCTTGATTTCACCACGATATCATCCACATAGGCGTGCACATTACGGCCGATCTGTTTATGCAAACAATTCTGTACGCAACGCTGATAAGTTGCTTGGGCACTCTTGAGCCCAAAAGGCATGGACACATAGCAAGAAGGCTCCAAAGGGGTGATAAACGCAGTCTTCTCCTGGTCTTTAACTGCCATCTTAATCGATGATAACCAGAATATGCATCGAGCTCAAGCGCTCACAACCCATTTGTCGCGTCAATGATCTGGTCAATGCGGGGAGGGCAAAAGGATCCATTGGACAAGCTTTGTTAAGATCTGTGTAATCCACGCTTTGTCGCCAAGTGCCATTCTTCTTAAGGACCAGCACGGATTAGCGAGCCACTCTGGGTGAAAGACTTCAATGATAAACCTGCCGCCAAAAGTCTAGCGACTTCTTCTCCAATGGCTTTGCCTCTCCTCATTAAACCGGCGAAGAAACTGTTTTACTGGTTTGTATTTCGGATCAACATTAAGAGTGTGCTCAGCGAGTTCCTCGGTACACCCGGCATGTCGAAGGTTTCCATGCAAAGATGTCCGGTTCTCACGGATGAACTTCGATGGCGCGCTTTCCTATTTAGGATCCAAGTTGGCACCGATGGTGAACTGCTTGGATGATTCGCCAGCACAAAATCAACAAGCTTTGTTTCGCGGCCGATTTGAACTTCAAGTCGGGATCATGTTACGTAGTTGGCTTCTTCAAAGGGTCATATCCGCGGATCAACGTTATCCTTATAATACTTTAACTCCTCCGTGGCACAAACCGACTCGGCATAAGCCGCATCACCTTCCTCGCATTCCAGAGCAATCCGGCGGCTCCCATGAACCGTTATCGTTCCTTTGTGGCCCGGCATTTTCAGCTGTAAGTAAACATAACAGGGCCGTGCCATGAATTTAGCATAAGCCGGCCGCCCAAAGAGGGCGTGGTAAGGGCTCTGAATTTTCACTACCTCAAATGTCAACATTTCTGTTCTGGAATCATGCTCGTCTCCAAAGGTCACCTCCAGGGCTATCTTACCAACCGGATATGCCGACTTACGAGCACTACTCCGTGAAACATTTATCTTGGGCGGCTGAGATGCCTATCTGTTAACCCCATCCGTCGGAAAGTTTCGTAGTATAAGATGTTAATGCTGCTTCCTCCATCCATAAGGACCTTGGTAAACTTGTACCCGCCTACCTGGGGTGCCACCACCAGGGCTAACTGACCCGGATTGTAAACACGGGAGGATGGTCCTCTCTGCTCCACACAATCGGCTGCTCGGACCAGTAGCAGTGTCTGGCGCAGCAGTTCAACAACACCGACCGCCCGCCTCTGAAGTTTCGGTCTCGTCGGTCTAAGCTGGTGGTAAAGGCGTGGTCTTGTCCGCCATTCAATTGCTTTGGATTGCTCGATAACCCGATTGCTGCTGTTGTTGAATGTAGCCCCTTAGTTCTCGATGCTCGATTGCCTTCATTATTCTGATTGCCTTGCCCGCCCGGATTACCGCGAACCACAGGCGAATTTCCTCCACCGTAACCGGGCGGACCACTGAACCGCCGCGGACCCTTGATCATACGGAAAGAGTTGGAGTTCTTAAACTCCTGCATAATATAACAGTCCTTCCAAAGGTGGTTCGCGGTGCCTCCTTCGTCCCGTGCTTCGGACAAGGTTGATTTATCTGAAGTTCAATCGATCCGGTTGTGACCACTCGGTTTGATTGCCTACCCCGCGCCGCTGACCCTTGTCCTGCGTGTTGGTGTTAGCCACAAAGCCCATGTTGCCGTTAAACTACGCTTGTGCCCTCCATTGCCTGCCGGTGATGCTGCTGGCTCTGGAATTGCCGTTCTGTTTTCCCTTCCCCGCTTCATCATTCTCCGATTCAGGATCCTTGGTACTATCAGAATCAGCGTATTTTACCAAAACGCCCATTAGAGTGCCCATATCATGACAAAAACGCTTCATGCGACCCAGCTTCAGCTTCAACGGCTCGAACCGGCAATTGGCTTCCAAGGTCATGATCGCGGAACCAGGGTTGATCCGGTCTGAAGAATGTAAAACTTCCGAGACACGGCGCACCCAATGGGTTGTAGACTCTCCGTCCGCTTTGGGCGCAAGTCGCCAGATCCACCACCGACATGGGCTGTTTACAGGTGTCCTTGAAATTTTGGATGAACCGGGTTCTCAACTGCGTCCACGAGCTGATAGAGTCGGGCGGCAAGTTTTTCAACCAGGTCCGGGCAGTACCTTCCAGCATCATTGTGAAGTACTTTGCACATGCTGCTTCATCCACATCTAGCATCTCCATGGCCATCTCGTAGCTTTCAATCCATGCCTCTGGAGCCAAGTCGGCAGTATAGTTGGGCACCTTGCGCGGCCCCTTGAAATCCTTGGGCAAGCGCACGTTGCGTAAAGCAGGGACGAGGCAAGGCACCCCCAAAGAGCCAGACGTGACCCCCGGTTCGAAGACGGTCGGTCGAACCGGTGCGGGCGGATGATCCTCCGCTTGTGCTGCTAATCCGGCCTCCCTACGTGCCCTGGCGCGGTCCACTACCACTTGAGCATCCTCAAAGCCGCTGCGGATTGTTGCCTTGAGGCGGTCCACGCTGCGCATTGCTCGTCTGGCGGTTCCTCGGCGCGTCGACTGCAGCTCCGACTTCGGGCGGGGTGGAATGGATCCTCTCGATTGTATGAGTACGCTTCTTGCTGAGCCAAGGCCGTCTGAGGAGTTCCTTGACCGGCGTGTCTCCACTGCTGTGGTGAATCGCCTTCAATTGGGATTGCCTCTAACCGTGCCGCAGCCGCTCGAGGTTATCCATCGGGTTGGAGTAATGACCGGAGGTGTCGCAGACGGTCCGGGTGCGCCGGCATGATGGCGGGTAGATCTATCATCCGGGCTGAACGGTGCGGCCGTCCAGTGCTTCCGCGGTTTACCAATGGCGGTGGATTCTGGTCCCTGCCTCAGGGTATTGAAAAGCTCCCTTCCTTCAAAAGCGGAAGGTAAACGGGACCTGTACTTCCTTTTCGCGACTTCTGTGCGGCGCTCTGGTCCAGCCTGAGCCGATAAGCCTGCGCATCCAAAGCGGCCCGTTCCGCCGCCATCCTTTCGTCCGCAGCTGCCAAGTCCGCTTTAGCATTGGTGATCTGTCCTCTTACCCTTGCAATCTCCGCGTTGTGAAAGTCCTGATCCGGCGGATTAGCCTCCGCCAGGAGCACAGCTAATGCGTCGAAAAGCTCTGACAAAACTTGAGCCGGCGGGCGCACAGGGCCTCCTTCCCCGGCTGCCATCACCGCTGTTGAACCGGCGACCAGGGGCGCCACGGCCGAAGAGTGAAGCGCCTCCTGCGTGCCAGCCATGAAGACCCCGACCCGGTTGGGTAGGTCAAAGGGGTCCGGAATGCTCTCACCGTCGGAACAGCCCCGATCTGGCCATCCTGCAGCTGGTATAAAGACTCGGTTTCTCCGGCCGATGACTCGTCGCCCGAGTAAACGCGGTTTCGTCGCCAGATGCTGATCCGCCAGTAACCTCCGTGGGCGACTCCCACGAAAACATGCTTGACCGCCCGGTTTGGCGGGGCAGGACTCTTCGCCCGCCGAGCCGTCTCGGCGAGGGCGGTGCGGATGTCTGGCCAGCCCCGACTTCGCCGATCTTGCCGATGAACTGCGTGTATGCCGCCAAAGGGACCCGGTATCAAACTCCACCGAGCTGGCCTCGGGGCCCGATCCGCATCATCGATGTAGAGTTTGCCGCGACGACTCTTAGTCATCCGGCCCATCTGCATAACCTTCGAGTCGCCGAACTTGCCCTCTAAGATCATCAAACCATCGTGCGATAGCCCCACGGTGGGCGCCAACTGTCGTGGATTTGTCACGGCAGATGTCCTCATGAAAGGACTTAGTCGCAGGGCCATCGCTCGGGTTAACCTAGAGGGGTTAATGCGGACACAAGACACGGGAATTATACTGGTTCGGCCCCTTCGATGAAGGTAAAAACCTACGTCCAGTTGTGATGTGATTGATATGATTCGGCGACTAGGGAGCAATAGCTTTGCCTTCGCGTCGAATCTCCTGTCCCCTAACTCGCCGCCGGGTCGTCCCCTTATATACACGGGTTAACTCCCGGCCGGCTTACAGAATCCCAATCCGGCTCATAAAGGAGTCCGGTTTGGTCTCTCCTTTCTTGACTTACAATACAAGTTAAAGTATTAGGACGGTTTACATGTATGGATCTTAATTCCTTTCTGGGCTCCAGGCCTCCATATGGGCCTGGATTACGCACGAGGGTAAACCGGCCCCTCCAGGGCGGTTCACACTCCGTAGCTGTATCCTCAACACAATCCGTAGAGTTGATGCTATTAAGTAACCAAGCTGCTCCTGCTTGCTCTTCAGAAAGTAGTCATATGCCTCTGCTTGAGTTGGCATCTTTGCAGCTTTATCTTGCCTTGCCTTCTCCTTTCTCTCCTGAGCTTGCACTGATGATGGTTCATTCTCTGTCATGACAACTCGATTATCCTCAAAATCAGGATATAGAACCATGTATTCCTTATCCAAGAGATACTTTCCTGTGCCCATCTTCGAGTTAATCAACTCCTGAATCTGAGGGGCATAACCGCAGCTCCTCTTATGATCTGCTGATGTCCTCTTAATTGTCTCGACTATGAGGCTCATGACCTTGAATTTCTGAGGCACATCAAAAACATGAAGCAAATTGATTGCATGCCCTCTAATCATGTTATGGTCACCTGACTTGGGCAAAAGAGTATGCCTTAAGATCCAGTTGATGGTAGGCAGCCCTGACAGTAGAAAATGGACTGATCCAAACTTGAAGGTCTCAATTGCATCATCTGGAATTTCCTTGTACATATGTGCCATTGAGTTATGATCCATTTTCTTCTTTCCATAAATGTCCAGGTCATCCTCACTTTCCTTTGGGGCATTGATCAAACTTGCCCATTCCTCTATGGTTGTAACGCCCCGAGACCGACGCTCCAGAAGACTTCCAGCTATTCTGGGTTTCGCCGTGTGCTCCATTTATGCTTGCTCTTTTATTTTTGCATTGCATAATGTCATCATGCCATCATCTCATAAATCTTTTGCAACTCAACTAAATAAATGGCATGGATCTTTGATCCATTTAAATCGAGGGAATTCACATGGTGATTCTCTTTAAAACATATCCTCTCGATATTTAGAGAGCTATAGTAAATATTCCAATTATTTGGATTTACCGCAAACACACTTACAAAATATCCTAATGCCTTTGTTATCTTAATTCTTGGTCTCCAACATTGCCCATAATTTCTTTCATCATTTTCCGGAGCTCCACCAAAAATCCGAACATTTTGGACCTTCCTTTATCAAGTCCTAGTTCAAACCCATTTGAATTAAATTCAAATGAGTTTGAATTTAAATCTTTCAATCATGGCCTTTCTATTTTTCTTGGAGCGAGCATATTTTTTGCGAGTCGGGAAAATTATCCCCATCATAAATCTTTCCCTAACCTCTCTTTCTTTTCTTTCTTTTCTCTGCTCTGTTTTATTATTCTTTAGTGAGAGAAGAGAGCCCAGCAGCCTATCCAGGCCGGCCCGTTCCACAGGCCCAGCCGCCCCTCCTAACCCTAGCCCGCATCTCTCCCTCGATCCATCTCCTCCTCCTCCTCGTTCCCACGCAGCGCCGATCCCCATCTCTCCCCGAGCGCCTTCTCCCCTCGCGCCGCCAGAACCTGCGCCCGAGCCCTGCTCGATCCCCTCCTCCCTCGATGCGCCGTCGCAGAGAGAGAGAGGAGCGCCGCGGCCTCGTCTCATTCCCCTCTGCCTCCTCCTCGTTGCCGGAGTCCGGTCGCTGCGACCAGGAGCGCCACCGCCTCGCCCCTCTCAGCCTCCTGCGCCCGTGCCCCTCCTCTGCCTCGCCTCCTCCTCGCCTTGAAGCCACGTGCCCGGTCCCGTTCATCCCGGCCCCCTCGTCCCTCGGTAGCTCCTCCGTCGCCCGCCTCCATTCGCCGACCCCAAGCGGCTGCATCCACGCCCGAGGCCCCTGCCGCTCAACCGACGACGTCGTCGGCGACTAGCAGGTCATAGCGCCGCCCTCTCCTCTTGTTTCCCTTCTCTGTTTTCTCTGGTGTCCTCACCCTCTCCCTTTGTTGACCAGCAGGAGGCCGACGCTGCTCTGCGAGATGACGACGTCGTGCTCCTGCCCCGTTCGCCTCGTGTCCTTCTGGTTCTGTACAACGCCGAGCTCCGCTCCATCAAGCTGCCGAGCGCTACCTTCTCGGCCTCTTTCTCGCAGTTTCGTGCTCCCTCCTGCCGCTGCTCCGCCTCTCCTACTATTGCTGCGCCGTTGACGCCTGCTGCTGCCTTCATGTCCACCGAGCTGCTCAGGTCGACTCCCAGCCCCGCACAACGAGCTCCAAGTGCCACACCGACCCGAGGCCATGGGTTTTTTTCACCAAATCGTCTATAGATCTGAATCGCTTGCACCAGGGTCACCTTCGTCAAGACCGATGCCCGAACGAGCGCCCTTTGCGTGGCTTGCGACAAGGACCACTACCGTCGACCTCGTGGATGTCAAGTTCGACTACGAAACATGTACGACTACACCCGGTGATGTGACAAGTACCCCGACAATGTGTACATCTACACCGCCAAGACCGGACCGACAAGTACCACGACGTCACATGTACCACTACCGCCGACATGTACATCTATGAAAATGTGTACAACTACCGCCGCCGCCGTGTACGACTACTTCCACTACGGCCCGTGTACCACTACTTCCCTCGACGATTTTGAACCACCCCGAAAATGCACGCTTCGAAGGTATAACTCGAGATGGCGCCGTCACGAATGCATGTGTGTTGTATGAGATGCTCGTGTTTGCACCGTGTCCGAGAGAGGTCTTTGCACGTTCCGCGTTTGCCATGCCGTCGACCCGTGGGAACCCGGTAGTCGGGAGCACCCCACCATATCTAGCATGTTCCGCACATCCGCACGCTTCCTTTTGCACCAGTATCTCCATGAGCTACCGGAACCGATATGTTGCCGTGGCATCATTTTCGGATTCGCCGCCGTGGCACCCTTTTTGTTCCGCCATGGTGACCAAATGCTTCATAACATGCTCATGTCGACATTTTCATAAAAATTGCTTAAAACTTGCACATGTCATCTGCATCATGATAACAACATTTAAATGTTTAAAATTGTTGTTGCATTAAATTGCTAAATGCATATGGGGATTTACCGGATTTGTTGTTTTTATATCCGGCCCCATTTAAATTGTTTAGATAGTTAGTTTAATTATGCTTCATCTCTTGCCATGTTTAATAACATTTAATATTGTTGGGTACATAACCGAGAGAGAAATAAATAATTGATGTGGTGTTTCGTCAATATGCAACTCGTTGCATATTGAGCTCCATTTAACTTGTAGTTTTGTTTGTGCATATTGCCATGCCATGCTCATTAAATCGGACATGCATCATACTTGAGTGTGCATCATGTCGTGTTTATGTGATGGTTGTTTACTATGTTGTTTGTTTGTTTCCGGGTTGCTTCTCTCGTTAGCTTCGGTTTCGTTCCGGAGTTGTGAGGATTCGTTCGACTACGTCCGTTTGTCTTCTTCATGGACTCCTTCTTCTTCTTTGCAGGATTTCAGGCAAGATGACCATACCCTCGAAATCACTTCTATCTTTGCTTGCTAGATGCTCGCTCTTTTGCTATGCCTATGCTACGATGCCTACCACTTGCTATATCATGCCTCCCATGTTGCCATGTCAAGCCTCTAACCATCCTTTCCTAGCAAACCGTTGTTTGGCTATGTTACCGCTTTGCTCAGCCCCTCTTATAGCGTTGTTTAGTTGCAGGTGAAGATGAAGTTTGTTCCTTGTTGGAACATGGAGATGTTGTTCCTTGTTGGAACATGTTTACTTGTTGGGATATCACAATATATCTTATTTAATTAATGCATCTATATACTTGGTAAAGGGTGGAAGGCTCGGCCTTATGCAGTGTTTTGTTCCACTCTTGCCGCCCTAGTTTCCGTCATACCGGTGTTATGTTCCTTGATTTTGCGTTCCTTACACGGTTGGGTGATTTATGGGACCCCCTTGACAGTTCGCTTTGAATAAGACTCCTCCAGCAAGGCCCAACCTTGGTTTTACCATTTGCCACCTAAGCCTTTTTCCCTTGGGTTCTGCAGACTCAAGGGTCATCTTTATTTTACCCCCCCGGGCCAGTGCTCCTCCGAGTGTTGGTCCAAACTAAACACCGTCTGGGACCATTCCATGGCAACTTGGATTACGTCGGTACTGTGACGCTTAGCTTATCCGGTGTGCCACGAGAACGAGATATGTGCAGCTCCTATCGGGATTTGTCGGCACATGGGTGGTCTTGCTGGTCTTGTTTTACCATTGTCGAAATGTCTTGTAAACCGGGATTCCGAGACTGATCGGGTCTTCCCGGTAGAAGGAATATCCTTCGTTGACCGTGAGAGCTTATAATGGGCTAAGTTGGGACACCCCTGCAGGGTATTATCTTTCGAAATCCGTGCCCGCGGTTATGAGGTAGATGGGAATTTGTTAATGTCCGGCTGTAGAAAACCCGAAGTTGACCTTAATTAAAATACATCAACCGCGTGTGTAACCGTGATGGTCTCTTCTCGGCGGAGTCCGGGAAGTGAACACGGTGTTGGAGTTATGTTTGACGTAAGTAGTTTCAGGATCACTTCTTGATCATAGTTGTTCGACCGTGCCTTGCTTCTCTTCTCGCTCTCTTTTGCGAATGTAGCCACCAGATATGCTAGTAAACTGCTGCTCCACCTCACTACCTTCTCCTACCCATAAGCTTAAATAGTCTTGATCTCGCGGGTGTGAGATTGCTGAGTCCCGTGACTCACGATACTTCAAAACCAGTTTGCGGTGCCGATGAAATCGTGCAGGTGGCGCACCGAACTCAAGGAGGAGCTCGATGAAGATCTTGTTCATTGTGTTGTTTCGTTTGAGTTGATCGATAGTGGAGCCAGTTGGGACGATCGGGGATCTGTGTAGCATTTGGGGTAGTCTTCTTTTATTTTGGTTCCGTAGTCGGACCTTGATTGTATCTGTATGATGTAAATGTTTTACTCATGTATTGTGTGAAGTGGCGATTGTAAGCCAACTATGTATCTCTTTCCTTATGTATTACATGGGTTGTGTGAAGATTACCTCACTTGCGACATTGCTTTCAATGCGGTTATGCCTCTAAGTCGTGCTTCGACACGTGGGAGATATAGCCGCATCGAGGCGTTACAAGTTGGTAATCGAGCCATCCCGACTTAGGAGCCCCTGCTTGATTGTTTGTTTGGCGTTCTTGAGTCTAGAACAAAATGTTTTGAGTCTTAGGATTATATATCGCAGAGTAGGATTCTTTTACTCCTCGGTCCTTCATCGCTCTGGTGAGGTCTCTGACGTAGAAGTTTTGACTCTTCTCTCCTCAAATTTTACTAAAAAAATTTAGGATCACGCTGGTATCTTGGAATCGTTCGATGGTTTTGTGACAAGAACATTGTTCTTGGTGCCTCGACATTTAGGGGTTGTGGCGGTGTCCGGGAGTTGAGCTGCGAGGTGTTGTCGTCACAATTTTATCGTTGCAGTTCGGAATACGAGCTTTGCCGACATCGAAAATCTCTTTTGTACAATTGTTGGTGAGATAACCCGATAACCCAAGATCTTGGGCGAGCTCGAGTATTGCCATAACTTCGTATAACGGATGCTTTTCAAGGTCGAGGTAAGCGATTTCGAAGGTTTCTTGGTTATGTGTTGAAGGATGGATACAATTGGATCTAGGTATTGTTAGTTTGGGTGATATATTTTGTGTCCCCTGTATCCCCAACACCTGATTGCATAACCAGAAAGTTTCGGGAGTTTATAAGTGGGAATTCAAGTATCTCGTAGGATATCTTGCCAACAGACACATGATACGATATGGGATCTATCGTATGTTTGTTTCCGGCTTATTCTGCAAGCCAAATCCTTTGTTTTTGTTCCGATTTGTGGTATTCAAGTTGCTTCAATGTCAAGTGTTGATTCCATACCTTTCCTAAATGGTGTTCTCATATTTCTATGTGAATACTAATCCTTCTTGATCATCGAGTTTGTCATCTCAATTTCTTCTCACTGGTGCGCTTCTCTTCAAGATGATCCCATCATTCTCCCCATTCGCGAGATCAATTCTTAGTTCTTTGCAATGGTGCTTGCTTCATCCGTCCCAAGTTGTCTTCGTTTTCCCCGCCCTCCCACCCTTTTCGTCAAGGACTCATATATCCCTAACCAAGTACCCATTTTATTGCTGTGAAGTCTCTTCATTCTTTTCCTCAATGCTCTTATCCGGTGATTCTCATGAAGATTCTAACGGAGCTTCAAGTTCATCATTCGTCATTCTTTTCTTCTCCGGTGGATTCAATTCAAGCTTTATCGATCATATCCTTTCCTCGTTTCAAATGTTTTCTCATGCCGACGTACCTCTTAATCATCCACTTTTCGCCATTCATTTGTTCCGGAGTGCTGAAGATATCTCTGAAGATTCGTGTTTCCACTCTGCATCAATTCTAGCTATTTCGAGGTCTTACCCTATCCAAGCCATTTAATTGAACCGGCGCAATCTCTCTTTTAAATCATTCAACGGTGTTTCTTTTGAGTGGGCCCTAACCCACATGTCTTTTCCCAGGATCTTACCTGACTCTTCTATTTTTTCGGAGTTATTCTCGAATTCATTTCAAAGTTTGATGTAAGAATGAATTATCATCAGTCAAATGTCCTTCTCCAAGATCTTTCAAATTCTTTCATCGTTGGTTCAACCTTTCCAATTTTCATCACGGAGTATCTCAAAAATTCATGGTGGTGTTTCTCGTCGTCATTCTCGAATTTTGAAGACCGAAGAAGAGTTTCCCTTTAATCTTGCTCCA
This sequence comes from Aegilops longissima, assembly GCA_021605205.1. Classification (NCBI taxonomy): domain Eukaryota; kingdom Viridiplantae; phylum Streptophyta; class Magnoliopsida; order Poales; family Poaceae; genus Aegilops; species Aegilops longissima. Next base: position 542,655,282 of record CM038678.1, read on the forward strand.
TTCTCTTCAAGATTCATGGTTCTAGCTTCGTGCCATCCTCATAATTGTTTTGATTGTGAGAATTCTTTTCACCCATCCGGAGCAATTCATGTGTCTTTTCAGTTTGATTCTTCGGAGCCCATCATCTCAGAATTATTCATTCAAGCGTTCAACTCTTGTTTTCCAAATCTCACCGGTGCATCGTCGAAATATCCTCTAATTAGTTTATGATCTCTTCGTTCTAATGTATCTAAATTCTCTCAAGCATCTTCGTTCTTTTCTAATTCTTCCTGGTGATTCGTTCTCTTTTCTTCAATTGTTTTCAAGTTATTACGGTGGTTTGTTCAAGAGTTCTCTTCCTTCGTTATTATATAGATTCATTCGTTCTTCCCAAATCCTACCGGCGGATCGTTGAAGACCTTCCCAAGTTGAGCAATATCTCTCTTCAATCCTTTTTCAACGAGAATAAGTAGTATGCCTAATCCGTTGCTTGTCATCAATTTAAATTGGTGAAGGATACGCATAACATAATTCTTGTTCTTTTTTCATCCAAGTGATTGATTCATTCTTCCGGAGTTCGTAATGGTATCAATTTCTCAGTTCTAAGTTCATCTCTTCTGTTCGGAGTTTGTTCATGATGAATAAATTCTCGGTTTCAATTGTTTCATCCTTTCTTTTCCCGGAGTTCCAAGCTCTCATCATCACGAAGATCCATCTAAATCATTGCAAGGCTTCACCTTGTGTTTTCAACTTCTCTTTCTTTCTATCACCCTTTTATTTACCGGAGTTCTTCATGGAGGCTCTACATGGTGGTTCGTCAAGGATTCCTTTCATTCTTCAATTGTTCTTCAAGATTTCTCTCGAAGTTAAGATCCGTCAAGCCATACTTCAAAATAAACATGGTGTTCCAACACATGTTTTGTTTTGAGGAGTTCAAGCATTCTTCATCTTGCATTCCGAAGTGCAATTCTTTCTACCTTATCTCTTGAGATGGTGTTATGTCATTCTTGACAATTTTCCTTCATGCTTCATGATTCACATGTTGTCAAGAATGAGGTATTTTAAATCCATCAATCTCTTCATTGGAGTTATCTTGGGCTATATTTCACCTAAAGCTTTCCCTAAGGATTGTTGCTATTTATGGTGCTTATAAATGACCCAAGTTCTTCATTTGTCCTCTCGGTGAAATAAGTTTCTCGTCTCCTTGTTGATATCAATCCAATCGTTTGTTTCCGTTGGTGGCAGAAGCTCACCTCATAATGTTGAGATGTTTCCATAAGTCCACTACAAGCTTATTCCTTTCGTTGTTAGTTTTCCGACAACTCCGTTATAACCTTCTTGGAAGGGTGCTTTCCAAGCTCATTTGTGGCATAAATTGACATTTCCTTCTCCATTCTTATTCCGATGATCTATCTTCTATTCTTTATTCCGGAGGCATGGTGATGTTGTTTTTTTCACGCATCACCTCGTGTTGTAAAGATCATGCTCTTTTTCTTACTTATCCATTCAACCGGAGTGCCGTGTCCTCCATTCAAGTTCTCTCATCTTATCAAGTTTTGCCTCCCTTCTCAACCGGAGTGCGGTCGGAAATCCTTCTTACCAATTGTGCCATTCTTTTAATAGTTCCGGAGGCAGTGTGTTGTTGATTTCATCAAGTATCATCCCATCTTCTCAAGTTCATGTTCAATTCCTTCCATTTACAGTCGGAGTGCTGTCCAAATTATATCATTCTTATTCCTTCTCTATCTAGTTTTAACCGAAGTGGTTTCAATATCTATCTTATCACTAAACCTCTTGGTTTTCGTCGTATCCCATGTTCCTCTTTTCTAACAGAGTGTTTTCAACTTTGTTCATCTTCGTTGTTTTCTTTCTTTCATTTTGTTCAACCTCTCAAGGTTCTTTGGTTTCACTCGTTTGTCAAAGAAGCAACTTAGTTTTACCTCTTTCTTCTTCCGTTTTTCTATCCGGTGCCATCCTAGATCTCGGGACGAGATCCTCTTGTAGTGGTGGAGTGTTGTAACGCCCCGAGACCGACGCTCCAGAAGACTTCCAGCTATTCCGGGCTTCGCCTTGTGTTCCATTTATGCTTGCTCTTTTATTTTTGCATTGCATCATGTCATCATGCCATCATCTCATAAATCTTTTGCAACTCAACTAGATAAATGGCATGGATCTTTGATCCATTTAAATCGAGGGAATTCACATGGTGATTCTCTTTAAAACATATCCTCTCGATATTTAGAGAGCTATAGTAAATATTCCAATTATTTGGATTTACCGCAAACACACTTACAAAATATCCTAATGCCTTTGTTATCTTAATTCTTGGTCTCCAACATTGCCCATAATTTCTTTCATCATTTTCCGGAGCTCCACCAAAAATCCGAACATTTTTGGACCTTCCTTTTATCAAGTCCTAGTTCAAACCCATTTGAATTAAATTCAAATGAGTTTGAATTTAAATCTTTCAATCATGGCCTTTCTATTTTTCTTGGAACGATCATATTTTTGCGAGTCCGAGAAAATTATCCCCATCTTAAATCTTTCCCTAACCTCTCTTTCTTTTCTTTCTTTTCTCTGCTCTGTTTTATTATTCTTTAGTGAGAGAAGAGAGCCCAGCAGCCTATCCAGGCCGGCCCGTTCCACTGGCCCAGCCGCCCCTCCTAACCCTAGCCCGCATCTCTCCCTTGATCCATCTCCTCCTCCTCCTCGTTCCCACGCAGCGCCGATCCCCATCTCTCCCCGAGCGCCTTCTCCCCTCGCGCCGCCAGAAACTGCGCTCGAGCCCTGCTCGATCCCCTCCTCCCTCGATGTGCCATCTCAGAGAGAGAGAGAGGAGCGCCGCGGCCTTGTCTCGTTCCCCTCTGCCTCCTCCTCATTGCCGGAGTCCTGTCGCTGCGACCAGGAGCGCCACCGCCTCGCCCCTCTCAGCCTCCTGCGCCCGTGCCCCTCCTCTGCCTCGCCTCCTCCTCGCCTTGAAGCCCCGTGCCCCGTCCCGTCCATCCCGGCCCCCTCGTCCCTCGGTAGCTCCTCCGTCGCCCGCCTCCATTCGCCGACCCCAAGCGGCTGCATCCATGCCCGAGGCCCCTGCCGCTCGCCCGACGACGTCGTCGGCGACTAGCAGGTCACAGCGCCGCCCTCTCCTCTTGTTTCCCTTCTCTGTTTTCTCTGGTGTCCTCACCCTCTCCCTCTGTTGACCAGCAGGAGGCCGACGCTGCTCTGTGAGATGACGCCGTCGCCCTCCTGCCCCGTTCGCCTCGTGTCCTTCTGGTTCCGGACAACGCCGAGCTCCGCTCCATCAAGCTGCCGAGCGCTACCTTCTCGGCCTCTTTTTCGCAGTTTCGTGCTCCCTCCTGCCGCTGCTCCGCCTCTCCTACTATTGCTGCGCCGTTGACGCCTGCCGCTGCCTTCATGTCCATCGAGCTGCTCAGTCGACTCCCAGCCCGCTGCTTGAGCTCCAAGTGCCACACCGACCCGAGGCCATGGGTTTTTTCACCAAGTCGTCTATAGATCTGAATCGCTTGCACCAGGGTCACCTTCGTCAAGACCGATGCCCGAACGAGCGCCCTTTGCGTGGCTTGCGACAAGGACCACTACCGTCGACCTCGTGGATGTCAAGTTCGACTACGAAACGTGTACGACTACACCCGGTGATGTGACAAGTACCCCGACAATGTGTACATTTACACCGCCAAGACCGGACCGACAAGTACCACGACGTCGCATGTACCACTACCGCCGACATGTACGTCTACGAAAATGTGTACAACTACCGCCGCCGCCGTGTACGACTACTTCCACTACGGCCCGTGTACCACTACTTCCCTCGACGATTTTGAACCGCCCCGAAAATGCACGCTTCGAAGGTATAACTCGAGATGACGCCCGCGTACGAATGCATGTGTGTTGTATGAGATGCTTGTGTTTGCACCGTGTCCGAGAGAGGTCTTTGCACGTTCCGCGTTTGCCATGCCGTCGACCCGTGGGAACCCGGTAGTCGGGAGCACCCCACCATATCTAGCATGTTCCGCACATCCGCACGCTTCCTTTTGCACCGGTATCTCCATGAGCTACCGGAACCGATATGTTGCCGTGGCATCATTTTCGGATTCACCGCCGTGGCACCCTTTTTGTTCCGCCATGGTGACCAAATGCTTCATAACATGCTCATGTCGACATTTTCATAAAAATTGCTTAAAACTTGCACATGTCATCCGCATCATGATAACAACATTTAAATGTTTAAAATTGTTGTTGCATTAAATTGCTAAATGCATATGGGGATTTACCGGATTTGTTGTTTTTATATCCGGCCCCATTTAAATTGTTTAGATAGTTAGTTTAATTATGCTTCATCTCTTGCCATGTTTAATAACATTTAATATTGTTGGGTACATAACCGAGAGAGAACTAAATAATTGATGTGGTGTTTCGTCAATATGCAACTCGTTGCATATTGAGCTCCATTTAACTTGTAGTTTTGTTTGTGCATATTGCCATGCCATGCTCATTAAATCGGACATGCATCATACTTGAGTGTGCATCATGTCGTGTTTATGTGATGGTTGTTTACTATGTTGTTTGTTTGTTTCCGGGTTGCTTCTCTCGTTAGCTTCGGTTTCGTCCGTTTGTCTTCTTCATGGACTCGTTCTTCTTCCTTGCGGGATTTCAGGCAAGATGACCATACCCTCGAAATCACTTCTATCTTTGCTTGCTAGATGCTCGCTCTTTTGCTATGCCTATGCTACGATGCCTACCACTTGCTATATCATGCCTCCCATGTTGCCATGTCATGCCTCTAACCATCCTTTCCTAGCAAACCGTTGTTTGGCTATGTTACCGCTTTGCTCAGCCCCTCTTATAGCGTTGTTAGTTGCAGGTGAAGATGAAGTTTGTTCCTTGTTGGAACATGGAGATGTTGTTCCTTGTTGGAACATGTTTACTTGTTGGGATATCACAATATATCTTATTTAATTAATGCATCTATATACTTGGTAAAGGGTGGAAGGCTCGGCCTTATGCAGTGTTTTGTTCCACTTTGCCGCCTAGTTTCCGTCATACGGTGTTATGTTCCTTGATTTTGCGTTCCTTACGGTTGGGTGATTTATGGGACCCCCTTGACAGTTCGCTTTGAATAAGACTCCTCCAGCAAGGCCCAACCTTGGTTTTACCATTTGCCACCTAAGCCTTTTTCCTTGGGTTCTGCAGACTCAAGGGTCATCTTTATTTTACCCCGGGCGGTGCTCCTCAGTGTTGGTCCAAACTAGAGCACCGTCTTGGGACCATTCCTTGGCAACTTGGATTACGTCGGTACATGACGCTTAGCTTATCCGGTGTGCCACGAGAGCGAGATATGTGCAGCTCCTATCGGGATTTGTCGGCACATGGGTGGTCTTGCTGGTCTTGTTTTACCATTGTCGAAATGTCTTGTAAACCGGGATTCGAGACTGATCGGGTCTTCCGGTGGAAGGAATATCCTTCGTTGACCGTGAGAGCTTATAATGGGCTAAGTTGGGACACCCTGCAGGTATTATCTTTCAAACTGCGTGCAGCGGTTATGAGGCAGATGGGAATTTGTTAATGTCCGGTTGTAGAAAACCGAAGTTGACCTTAATTAAAATACATCAACGGCGTGTGTAACGTGATGGTCTCTTCTCGGTGGAGTCCGGAAGTGAACACGATGTTGGAGTTATGTTTGACGTAAGTAGTTTCAGGATCACTTCTTGATCATAGTTGTTCGACCGTGCCTTGCTTCTCTTCTCGCTCTCTTTTGCGAATGTAGCCACCAGATATGCTAGTCGCTTCTGCAGCTCCACCTCACTACCTTCTCCTACCCATAAGCTTAAATAGTCTTGATCTCGCGAGTGTGAGATTGCTGAGTCCCGTGACTCACCGATACTTCAAACCAGTTTGCGGTGCCGATGAAACCGTGCAGGTGGCCTTTTCCGAGCTCAAGGAGGAGCTCGATGAAGATCTTGTTCATTGGGTTGTTTCGTTTGAGTTGATCGAGAGTGGAGCCCAGTTGGGACGATCGGGATCTGTGTAGCATTTGGGGTAGTCTTCTTTTATTTTGGTTCCGTAGTCGGACCTTGATTTTATCTATATGATGTAATGTTTTACTCATGTATTGTGTGAAGTGGCGATTGTAAGCCAACTATGTATGTCTTTCCCTTATGTATTACATGGGTTGTGTGAAGATTACCTCACTTGCGACATTGCTTTCAATGCGGTTATGCCTCTAAGTCGTGCTTCGACACGTGGGAGATATAGCCGCATCAAGGGCGTTACAATGGTAGACTGATATCTGGTTCCTTCTGACATCCACACTATCCTGCCATCTGGATAGAAATGTGTTGTGGAGTAGAATTGCATGATAAGTTCGTCGTTCCAGTTGGTGAGCTTCTGCCCAACAAAATCAGCAACTCCACAAGCACTTAAGCTGTCATATACTCCAGGGTAGTGTTCTGCGTTCTCCTTCATGTAGGTCCAGTTGACCCATCTCATATCGCAAACTATGGGCTTCTTATCCAGCAAGATAGTCTCATAAAAGTCCTGCTGCTCCTTGGTATGGAACCTGTAATCCACAGCAGTCCTTCTCCTCGTGGCATATGGATCTGTCTGTCTCCATAGCCTCAACACATTATCTCTCCTGATCTTCATGTTTTCAGCCACAGGATGAGCATCATTATGGTCTGGGATCTTGGGTTTGAGCTTCCTCAGAAATTGTCCTTCTTCATCTTCCTCCTCAGCAACCTCAGGCACTGGGGCCTTGTTCTTCTCAGCAGCTGGAATACTCCTGGTATTCCTCTTGGGTGCATTCTTGGGCTTGGAGGCAGCTTTGGGATTGGAAGTTGCAGCTCCTGACTTGATAGCATCACCCATCAGCTTTTGTGCTTTGGGTGCTGGCTCTGCAACCTCTTCTTCTTCTTCTTCCTCTTCCATCATGGAAGGCTTCCCAATCACTCTTGCCATGGTCTTCATGACCCTTTCTTTCCTTTTCTTTCCCTCTGCAGCAACAGGCTCTTTGGGTTGAGATTCCAAAGGAGCTTGTGTAGACACTCTAGCTTTGGACATTGGTTGTCTACCTGCTGGCCTTTTGATTTTCAAGCCAGGCTTTGTATGCTTTGCTGAGCCATACTCCTTTTTGAGTACTACTTTCTTGGATGTAGCCTCATCTTCTTCAGCTCTATAATCCTCATCTTCAGAGTCTGAGGTTTTCTTCTTCCTTTGCCTTGTAGCAGCCTTAGGCAGGTTGCTAAGAGTGCTCCTGTTGCCTTCATCTGAAGAGCTGGAGGGACTAGTGCCCTCACTCATGTCAATCTGCTCTCTGTGACACATTACGACTATCACTGCAGTGCGACATGCTGCAAACACTGACTGCTGACCCTGTGAAGAGTTATAGATGAGATAGAGTGGATGAGTATCACAAAATGCAGAGATTTTTTGAAAAAAGAATGATTCAAAAATTCAGTTTTAGTTTTCCACAGAAAGCATTTCGGATCAACCGATTTTCAAACTCGGTGATACCGAAGCAGTTTTGGAACCTAAACTGATGAACTCGATTGGACCGAGTCACAGTTAGGTGGCACCGAGACTGCTAGGGTTTCACAAAGTCCTAAAATCGGTCGCACCGATTAGCAATTCTCGGTCAGACCGAGAGTTACTAGTGCAATGGCATAAGCCAAATCGGTGGGACCGAGTTTTTCAACTTGGTGGGTCTGAGATGGTTTCGGCGGAAACCTAACCCTAAATTTTCAAATCTCATCTAATCTACGGATTGCATTGACTGGATAGGAGTGTTTCAATCGTGGCAAGAATCAATAAGAACACAATGTGATAGGAATCGGACGAGGATAGCACTGTGATCGAGTTCATACCCTAGCTCGGCGCTGAACTCGCTACGGCGGCAATGGCGGGGTTGAGTTCCGTTGACAGCGGCGGAGACCAGCAACAGGAGGCGGCTGGCGACGAGGAGACAATCCGGAGACCTTGGAGGCAGAGCGAGCTATTGCGCAGGCGAAGGGGTTCGGAGAAATTTCCAAATTTTAGCCCGTGACTATATATAGCCCGACCCTGTCGGTGTGACCGAGTGGAACAACTCGATGGCACCGAGATGCATAACTGTGTTCAGTTACAGCAACTTGGTGTGACCGAAAAGTTCAAATCGGTTGCACCGAGATTGAAAACCTAGATCGACTTAGTGATCTCGGTAGGACCGAAATGGAGGAATCGGTCAGACCGAGAATCACAAAGAAGTTTTGGAAATTTAAGTCTATGACGAATCGGGGACTCCGAGTGCTCCTCACACAGAGTGGTTCGAATCTGACTTGATCAAATTTTATGATTGTCGGGGGAGAACTGATCGTGTCCCACGAGCACCTACGGGACCTGGGCCCCTTGTGGTTCGGAGGGGGGCGGAGATTGCACAAAGAGAGGATCGAGGCGATGCACACGAGCGGATTTACCCAGCTTCGGAGCTCTCCGGGGAGATAATACTCCTACTGCTGCTTTGTGGATTATCTTGTGCTCTTGCTAGGGAGCAATGGGTGCTACAAGACCTAGCCTGAGCGTGGTTTCGTATGAATGTGATGAACTAAGCCGGAGCTGGACCGAACCCAGCCGAACCCCTTCTACGTTGCACTTGGGCCTCCTTTTATAGGCACAAGGGGTCACCACATGTGGCAAGTAGACAAGGTTATAACGGTAAAAACATAGGTTGGTACACCGCTTTGTACAGTGTACAATAATCTATACCTAACTCTGACGGCAAGGGACAAGAGTCATCAATGCCCGTCTCAGTCGCCCGAACAGTGTAACAGGGACCGTCAAGTGCGCCTCCGTTCGCCATGATGGTAGCTTGTCAGCGCCGCTTGTCGCTACTCCCCGCTGGCTGCACAGCCCGCCGACACGCGTACTTGGGAGAGCCCCGTGGTGACACGTTGGCGGGTGAGCTGGGCGAGACGCGAAGAGAGTCGCCCGCCCGGCAAGCGCCTTGCCGCGGCAGGAACCTTGTCGCTTGGGGCTCGGCGCCGCCAAGCCTTCCCGGCAAGCTCCTCTTGCCGGGGCCTTGTTTCCTTCGCGCCCTGAGTGGCCTTCCCGGCAAGCTCCTCTTGCCGGGGTCTCGACTATTTTGTTCTTAGATGGCTCCAAAGGAGCCGCTGAGGACCTTGGCGGTCATCAGGCCAGCCCTGCCGTGGGGCGCTGCAACTGTCCGTGCACGAGTTCGGGGTACTAGGGTACCCCTACTCTAGTACACCGACAGGAGCCCCCGGGCCTGGGCCACACACGGCGCCAAGCTCTATTGGGCCAGGCCCAAAACAGTGCACGGGCACGCGTGGTCTTGATTACGCCGTTATTTGCCTTGGACCCACCACGTCTCCCATGAACGGCACGTACCGGACGTGGCATCATGGCGGAGATCGTGGGGCTTTCTTTAATGGGAAAAATCGGAACGCCCGTCCCCTCTCCCCTTTATAAGCGGGGGAACCGGGGCAGGACGCCCACTTGCCCTTGCTGTCACATCGGAAACCCCCGTCGCTTTCCCCTTTCTTCTCGAGCCCAAAGAGAGCGACGCTCCGCTCCCTCCATTGCCACCGGTGCCACCAACGCCGTCAGCTTCCTCCACCACGACTCCCTATGGCTCCGAAGGCCGATAAGGGAAAAGGTGTGAAATCTGCCGAGGCGCTGCGGAAAGAGCGGGCCCTCTTTGATCCCCTGCTCAACAGGAAGGAGCTGTGGGAGCTGTACTACCTCTTCTGGTCGACGGTGACCCGGGCGCATCCGCGCACGAGGGTCATCTCCGTCGCCACATCCGCTAAGGTCTCCATCGGGTACCCCTTCTTCACGATTTTCTTACAGTGCGGGCTCGCCCCTTTCTCTCAATTCTTCGTGATGTCATGAACACATATGGCCTCCGCCTCCTTGACTTCACCCCCAACGCCATCCTTACCATGGCCGTTTTCGCACATCTCTGCGAGAACTTTGTCGGGGTCCACCCAAACGTCGCACTCTTCCGCCACTACTTCTCACCCTGCATAGAGAGGGGAGAGCCGCTTGCCGGAGGAATTGCATGGACCTCTAGGATTGGCAAGAAGGAAGCGTATCTTGACGGAGAGTTGCGCAGCAAGTGGGAGGAGTGGAGGGCTGACTGGTGCTGGATCTTAGAGGAGGAGCCACGACCTTTTACTGCCCTGCGTAAGACCCCCATAGTTCGCGACAACGATTGGAGCAACTTGGCGCCGGAGGACGACAAGTTGAAGATTGCCACGACTAGGATTTTGCGTCTCCGGCAAGCAGGGCTTACCGTAGGAGCAGTTGGCGCGACTTCCTTCGCCCACATTGCGCCCTTGCAGGAGAAAGGGAGGCCTGCTTGGGAATTCGAGCGGCGGGATATCATGAGGCTGCGCCCAGTCTGAATTGGAATTTCACTACCTTGGAGCTTGACGGCATGCTGCGGGAGCTGTTCAAGCTGAAGCGGATAACGCTGGATGGTGCATGTTGCGAGGGAGTTGTGCCCTTGTGCAACAACTCGTCGCTTGATAGCATCCGCGCGATAATGCCGTCGTCGCGATTCCCATGGGATCGTTCCAACTTGGCAGGAGCCGCCGATGACATAGTGCAGCAGTTCTTCGACAACTTGGTTGAAGTGCCGATCCGCGCCCGGAGAAGAGGCGGCTCACCCGCGACACCACTGCTCAGAGATGGCGCGACGCCACAAGGTTGGAGGAGGCTGCGAGGCCGCTGCCGCCCGGCGCGTTTGGGTTCACTGTCGAGGAGGCAGAGAGGTCGAGCGGCAAGCCTTGCCGACCAAGAAGAGTTCGCCGGTGAGGAGGAGCAGACCGAGCCCGACAACGACCCAAGTGAGCCTGCCGGGGGCGCCTCTCCTCCGCCGTCAAGTAGCATGCCGCAGGAGGAGCTCGCTGCCCCGCCAAGGAGACGTCTCCGGAAGACCGGAGAAGTGGCGGGGGAGCATACGGTCCAACAGCCGCCTCTCCGCCAGACGCGCCCACCGCGGCAAATCATCATTGCGCGAGCGCCTCATTCCGCCACGGCGACGGGCGCAGGGCCTTCTGGAGTCGCGGCCCCTGCACCCGCCAAGCGCCAGAGGGAGTCTTCTCCCCCAATCCGACGCGCTGGAGCAGAGTTTGATCTCTCCGCCCTCAGCTCCGAGGAAGAAGAGGAAGAGTAAGATCTTGCCGCTGCTATTTGTAATCTTCCAATTTATTGCTTTATCTTATATCTGACTGGTTCCACTCCGAACTTTCTTCTTCAGGGCGTTAGCTCAGAGAGCGCCGAAGAGGGCCAAGACGCCGGTGGTTGTCGTCTCAGATGACTCCCCTGTAGCAACAGGGGCACGTCTGGACTCCTTGCCGGATCCGCAACCTTCAACAGAGCAGCCCCAGCGCAGCCCCAGTAAGAAGTGTCTGGTATGCTTCTCATGGTTAGGCGCGCTTGGGTGCTTTTCCGTCACTGATATCTAGTTTGTTGAATTTTGTAGGAGCAGAGCAGCCACATCATGGAGCACCGGAGGCTACTCCTGAGGTTCAGCCTCATCAGGAGGCCCCGGAGTTCACTCCCGAAATTCTGCTTGCTTCAACTACGCCACCAAGGGAGAATTCTCCGCCAAGGGAGTGCTCTCCGGCAAGGGAGGCCTCTCCGACAAGGGGAGCTTCCCCGACAAGGGCCGGCGCCAACGACCCTCCGGTGGTGGAGACCGCGGCAACAGACCCCACTGCAGGTAATCTTCTTGTTTGAAAGTTTCCCTTGGGTTCTGTTCTTCCGTTTTTCTCTTTCGAATATCTGCTTGATTTGTGCTTTCTTCTTCTGATCATCAGATCCATCTGCCGGAGATCCGATGGAAACTGAGGCTGCCGGCGAGGAAGACGCTCACGGCGATAATGTCGACGCCGCCAACATCGAGGAGGAGGCTGGCGCTGACGGGCCCGCCGGCGTGGAGGCTGCCGAGGCCGCTGGCGCAGAGGCTGGGGAGGAATCTGGCGATCGCACTGACGGCCCGGAGGCCGCAGGAGCGCCGGGCGCTGCACCGACCGCCGATCCCCACCACCGATGCCGCACCAGACTCCGAAGAGCCCCAGCCCGGCGCCTACACCAAGGCGGGCGAGGGTATCTTCATCAAGCTCCCATGGGCATCAAGCTCCAGGCACCACCGAAGGGAGACCTTCGATGCGGAGCTGCTTGCTCCGCCGAAGCCGTCGCTGGTTGATGCCCCGAGCGCAGCAGCCAGAGCCCGAGGAGGAGCAGCTGCTAAGGAGGTTGTTGTCGCTCTACCGCGCCCGTCAAGCCAAACTGGAGTCCAGGGAGGCGCTTGTCGCGAGGGCGGGAGCTGATTTGGAGAAGCGTGCGGAAGAGCTCCGATGCGCCAACAAAGAGACTCTCCGGGACATAGCAGAGGCACGGAGCAGCTTGTCGAGGAGCGCACGCCTTCATCTTGGAGAAAGGCGAGGTTGAGGAGCAGCAGAGGCTTGCCGGCAGAAGCTCTCCGCCGAGAAGGTGAGTGGCGCAGCGGAAGATCAACCTCGGCAGCTTTGAGGAAGATCTCGCCGGCGCGAGCAAACGATTGGCGGGCCACTTCAGAGGCAAAGGATGTCTGCGGCTGCCGAGGCCGCCAAGAGGGAATTGGAGACGAGGGTGGCTCAGCTGGAGTCCACCTCCAAAGAGTGCCGAGGAGGTCGCCGGGTTGAAGCGAGCATGAGAAGGACGCTACACCCTCGGCGAGCTACAAGGTCCTTTTGCTGAAAAGATCAAAGAGCTCGATGCGCCAAGGATTCCAAGGCGGATCTGAGCTGAAATTGACCACCTTGACGGAGACGTTGAATGGCGCTTAAGGAGCGGAAACGGGCCTGCTGAGAAGATCAAGGCCACCGAGGAGTTGCTTGTCGAATGCTTTGTGACCGCCTGAATAATCTTCGAGACAGCATAATGCATTGGATAGAAGGTCTTGTGGACACCGCCGCCAGCATCCATAAGGAGCTGATGGAGTTGGGAATGACAGATCTTGGATATTCCACCGACGAGAACCTCCAACCCAGCGTCAAGCTCAGCCTGTTCTTCAAAGGCGTGTTGGCGGGTATCCAGCGGCTCCGGAAGAGGTTCCAAGCAATCAAGGAGGAATCACGCCAAGTCTGTGCCGAGGCTCTCCGAAGGTGTTGATGAAGGTGGCCTTCCGCAACCCAGGCGTCGACTTCACCAAAGCCCTCAAGTCCCTGCCTCCGTCCGCCGATGTCGAAGCACTCAAGACCCTTGTCGCACCCATCGTGGGACAGGGTGAGCGGAGTTAAGAGGCTCGAGGGCGACATCAAGGACTAGGCCGCCAAGTCTATATTTCTCTTGTCATTTGAGATTATGTTTAGGCGAAAAATCTATTAGATCTGCGACAAGTTATTATGTAATATACACTATCTTTGGCCATCGAATGCAATGTTATTTCCTTTACTCGATTTCTTCCTTGTATGTTGCTGCCCTCACGCCAGGAAACTTGCGGTGCAGCACCCTTGCCATGAGCACCGGTGCGGAACTTCAGCAGCCTCGTTGGCGGGTCGCTACCGACAAGCAACCTCGTCATGGACTAGCCGCAGCTCACTTAAGTTGTTGAGCGGACTCAAACAAAGTAAGGGCGCGACCAGTCACGATTTGGTTCCTCCGCCACAGGTTTTCCATACAAAGTACTATCGCTTGAGGAAGATAACTCAAAAATTTAAAACTGGTCGCTTAAACTTAGCAACTTAGCTTTTCATTTGTCCATTTTCCGGCAAGGCGACAGTTCTTCGAGCGACGCTTGTTGGCTCGCTCACACCATTATCTCCTCCTCCCCGGTTAACTTGTGGGTGGATGAACCTTCTTCTTGTTTGAGAAGAAAGAAGAGAAAAATAAAGTTATGGAGCCTAATGGCTCATTATCGCTTACCGGGTGCGGGTGCTGCACAAGATGTTAGTAAACACATGCATATATGATTATGAAAGCATGTATTGACAAAATGTGCGCAACCATAGGCTTTACTGATGCACGGGGTCTGCGCCCGGCTTTGTACAAAGGATTACATGCAACAGCGGCAAGACTTGTACAAAAGGGTGGTTGTCGGAACGGGTTCCGGCAACCGCGCCTCATGGGTAAAACTTGCGAAGATGCTCTATGTTCCAGGAATTGCTCACCGGAAGGCCATCTTCGGTCTCAAGGCGGACATCGCCGGGCCTAGTGACTCGTTTCACCCGATAAGGGCCTTCCCACTTTGGCGTCAACTTGTTGGAATTCTTGGCGGATTGAACACGCCGAAGAACAAGGTCGCCTTCCTCGAAGCTTCTGGCATTAACTTTGCGGCTATGGTAGGGACGCAAAGCTTGCTGGTAACGAGCAGCTCGTACAGCAGCCTGAAGACGATCTTCCTCGAGGCAGCAGCGTCATCTTGTCGCAGCTGCTCTTGCTCAAGCTCATCATAAGCGAGCACTCGAGGTGACCCGATATCTGAGTTCCGTGGGGAGAACTGCCTCCCTCCGTAGACTAGAGCAAAGGGTGTCCGCCGATGGCTCGATTTGGCGTCGTCTGATCGACCAAAGAACCACCGCAGCTCCTCGATCCAGTTCCTTCCGCGACTTGCGCAGCCCGCCGAAAGTTCTGGTCTTGAGTCCTCGCAGCACTTCAAAGATTTGCTCTCTCGCTTGACCGTTGCTTCTCGGATGAGCAATGAAGCAAAGCAGATCTTGGCGCCAAGATCTTGGGCGACAGCATGAAGGTGCGGCTCGTGAACTGTGTGCCGTTGTCGGTGATGATCCGTTAGGAATCCCAAAGCGGCAAACAATTGACTGAAGAACTTGATGGCTAACGTGCTGTCACCTTCCTCACTGGTTCCACTTCCGCCACTTTGTGAACTTGTCGATTCGCGACGCATAAGTATTCAAAGCCCCGACAGCTCGGGGAAGGGGCCGAGGATGTCGAGCCCCTGACCGAAAAGGGCCAGGATAAAGGGATCGTCTGGAGAGCTTGAGCTGGTTGGTGTATCTGTTTTGAATGGAATCGCACGCTTCACACTTGGTTACTTGTGCAGTTGCATCCCGGAGGGCTTCGGCGAAAGAAACCTTGCCGAAAGCTTTGCCGCAGTGCTCTTCTTGCCAATGTGGTGACCACATATGCCTCCATGTATCTCTGCCAACAGCTTCATCCATCTTCCCGCAAATACACTTCAATTTCACTCCGTTGAGTCTTCTTACATGCATGTGATGTTGTCAACAAACCGGTACATACTTGACTGCCGGGCTACTTTTCCGCTTCTTCTTGCTCTTTGGGAAGTTCTCCGTCTCAAGGAAATGGACGATTTGTTGTGCCCATGTTGGAGCCTCGTGGCTCGACAACAAGGACTAAAGGATCATCTATCACCGTGGGAAAATCAGCTTCTCGGGAAAGACTGTGGGTCCGCCGAGCTCGATGATCCCGCAAGCTTGCCGAGCTAAACTTGTCGGGAGCGCTTGCTTCAACGATACAAACTGCATGGTTTGTCGGAGCAGACTACTCCTCGCTGATATTTGCGCTGGTTTTAGGGACCTTCTTGGCGGCGGCTTCAGAGAGCTCTGCCGGAAAGTAGTCGCCGAAACCAATTTTCTCTTCTTGCTCTGTCTGTTGATGGTGTTACGGTTGGTTGAGTCAGCTTGAGCACAAAATCCCTGGTTCCACAGTAACTTAAGTCGCGCACATTTGGAGAGGCCATCAGCTATATCATTACGTGTTTTGGAACGGTTCCATTTGCAGCCTTCAAAGTGCTCTTCCAGCTTCCTCACTTCATCGACGACGCTTCCATCAACGGACTCGATAATCTTTATTTACTTGGCCGACGACGAGTTGCGAGTCCCCTTGACAATGAGCTTCTTGATCCCAAGGTCCATCATGCGATCCCGAGACCGCAAGCAAGCCTTCATACTCAGCAGATTATTTGTCGCTTGTTCCTTGGGGAAGTGCATCCGGACTATGTACTTGAGGTGCTCTCCGTGGGTGCGATGAGCAGCACGCCGCACCGGCGCTTTGGAGCGAGAAGGCACCGCCAAAGTACATTAGCCATTCTTTATTTGCCTCCTTGACGGGATGCTCGTCTCCGAATCTCTTCATCTTGCGCTACGCCCACTCCGCTATGAATTCTGCCAATGCCCTGCTCGATAGTTGAAGTGCTTTAACTTGAGACCAAAGCTTGATAGTTCCAAAGGCCCACTCGACAATCCTGCTCGCTTGCTTCCGGATTTTGCAAAATCCTCTTCAGCGAAAGCGAGTGACAACTGTTATCTCATGTGCTTGAAGTAGTGGCGCAGCTTTCGAGGCCATGAGGAGGCCGAAGCAGCTTCGCACACCGAGTACCTTGATCTAGCCCCCCGCAGAAGGGAACTGACAAAGTATACTGGGCGCTGCACCATCTTCTTCTGTATCTTGTCGCAACCCTGCGCTGATCCGTCCTTGTCGGGACCAGAGCTTGACGGCGAAGCACCTTGCTTGTCGCTGGATGCGCTTGCCTCGGTTGCCGGCTCATCATCTGCCTCCCTCTCCGCTACTAACGCAGCACTAACCACTTGATTGGTCGCCGCTATATACAGCAGCAACTTCTCTTGTGACTTAGGTGCGACAAGTATTGGAGCGGAGGACAGGTATCTCTTCAGTCTGCAGCGCAGCCTCCGCTTCGAGTCCATTTCATTGACCTTCCTTTTTCAAAATCTTGAAAACGGCAGGCGCTGCTCAGCAGACTTAGAGATGAACCTCCGAGAGCAGCCACGCAACCGCAAGCCTCCCGACATCCTTGACGCGCTTTGGTGCTTCGATCTGCTCAATGGCCTTGATCTTGTCGGGATTGGCTTCAATTCCCGCTGAGATACAAAGAACCCGAGAAGCTTGCGGAAGGGACTCCAAACACGCATTTCTCGGGTTGAGCTTGAGGTTGATCTTGCGCAGGTTTGCAAACGCCTCATCCAAATCCTAAACCGTAGTCGCTCTGTTTTGCTCTTGACCACTATGTCATCCATGTAAGCTTCTACATTTCGTGTACCTGTGGTCCAAAGGCATCATGGACTACCTTGCAAAGGTTGAACCAGCATTCTTCAAACCGAAAGGCATCCTTATAAAGCAAGACGTGCTACATGGTGTAATGAATGCGGTTTTCTTCATCCTCTTCTCGCCATGAAGATCCGATGATATCCCGAATATGCATCAAGAAACGAAGCAGATCGCATCCACCGTGGAGTCAACAATCTGGTCGATCTGCTGCAAGGGAAATGGGTCTTTGGGACAAGCTTTATTAACATCGGTGAAGTCAATACAAAGTCTCCATTTCCCATTAGCCTTATGCATCACTACCGGATTGGCCAACCACGTGGGGTGGAGGACTCTCCGACAAGCCCCGCTGCTTCTAATTTCTTGATTTCTTCGCTATGAACTTTGGCGCCCACTTGCTGCTTCCTAACTCTTTGCTTGACGGGCCGCGTGAGGACAGAAAGCTAGGTGGTGCTCAATTACTTTCAGGGAACACGGGTATGTCGATGGTTGCCATGCAAACACATCGACATTCGCCCGCAGAAAGCAACGAGCTCGCCTTCCTATTTAGGATCAAGCGTGGCACTGCTGGTGAAGGTACCACCAGCGCCGTCCTCCTTGGCGGGCACCTTCTTGGTCTTTGGCGGAGCTGGCATCGTCTTGTTGCGCTTGCGGTGGAGCTCGATGGTGCGTCCTCGACGGTAGCGCAGCACTCAAGAGGTGCGCTGTCAAGTGGGCAACAGAGCTCTTGCCGACCTGGTGGTCTTCTTCCCCGGAGCTTCAGCGTAAGTGGTTTGCTATTTGTCGCTGCTGCTGCATCCTCAGAATCTTGTCGGCGCAGATAAGTTCATCTTTCTTGTCGCCATGGACAGAAATGACGCTTATCGGGCCGGGCATCTTGAGTAGGTTGTAAGCATAATGAGAGGCGGCCATAAACTTGGCTAGTGCTGGACGGCCAAGTATGCCATTGTAGGGCAATGGGAAATCGGCGACGTCGAACATGACCCTCTCAGTTCTGAAGTTGAGCTCGCTGCCGAATGTTACAGGCAACGTGATCTTCCCTTTGGGCTTGCTCCTTCCTGGGTTGATTCCTTGGAAAGTACCAGTTTCTTCGAGCTCGCTGTCAGGGATTTGAAGTTTCTGGATCACTGCAGAGGAGATCAAATTCAGGCCGGCCCCGCCGTCAACCAACATCTTTGTGACCTTGAGGTTGCGGATGGTTGGTGAGACCAACATCGGCAAACACCCGACCGCAGTGATGCGATCAGGGTGATCCTCAATGTCAAAGATGATGGGCGGTTGGACCACTTCGAGGTTTGCGTGACTCTATGGATGGTTCTCGCTGCATTGACCTCACGCATCCATTGTTTGAGTTGGCGGTGCGAGGTATGCGACGCACCACCGCCGACGCAAAGGACCTCTGTTGCCTTTTGAAACTCATGCTCATCAGCTTCGCCGCCCTCATCGCCCTCGCCATCTTCATCTTCGCCTTCTTCCTTGTCACGGCCGCGGGAGGTTCTGTCTCCTTGCCGCTGCTTGGCCTTGCCAGCTGCGCCCTCCCGACCGGTCTCTTCTTACTTGCTACACCTGCACCTTCTGGGCCTTCTCCTTGTCTCGCCGCCAGATTCACCTCTCTCAGAGCTCAACAAGCTGCTCGACTTTCTTGCAGCTCGAGATCGTGGCCCTTGGTGCGGTGGATTTTACAAGATCGCTTGTTGGAGCTGTCAGGCTTGTCGGCGTCGCCACAGCTTGGCGGTCGGCGCCAACGGTAACCTCCTTGCCGGAGCCACCGCCCCGGCTTTGTTGGCGGCACCATCCTTGCCGGACTGCTCGACAACTAGTACTTCTTGATTTTTCTTCCTCCTGTTGCTCCGCCGGCTATTTCTTGCCGGGCGATCCCTCACCGCCGACTCTGCTCCCACATTCTCTCCGGGGAGTCTTCTTCCTTCTTCAGCGCGTGCACACTTGTCGGCCAGGGCGAGAGCTCACTGACGTTTTTCACTTTGCACATCGCCATCTCCTCCCTCATCCTGCAATTTCGACATTCTCGATGGAATGCACCGATCACCGCAGCAGGTGGACGCCCGATGTTGTAGTGCACTCGATGAATCTCGATGAATTTGCGCAGAGACTCCCCCCTCCTTCGGGCAAGCAGGTGGAGATCACTCTCCTGCCATGAGGCTTGTGGCCGCTTGTGAAGGCGCCAACAAACTGGTGGCACAAATCTGCCCAAGAAGAAATAGAGCCATCCGGCAAGTGCATGAGCCAAGATCTGACGTTTGGCTTGAGCACCAAGGGAATAGTTGGCGAGGATCTTGTCGTCTCGTCCCCCCACAGCTTGTACCGCGATGGTGTAGATGCTGAGAACTCTGATGGGTGTGTCCTGCCGTCATACTTGTCCGGCACGTCTGGTTTGAAGTTTTTCTTGTCGGGCCACCGACTTGCCGCAACTCACGAGTGAACGCAGGGCAACCTATCACAGACGGCAAGTCGCTCGTTCCCCGACGCATGCATATCGACGATGGCCCGCGCGCTGGTCGATTGACGCGCTTCTTCGGGCGCCGATACGGGTTTGAGCGCCTTCTTCTTGCCGCTCCCAAGAACTTGGTGTTGGTCACGACGAGCTCGCGGATCCGACGACGCTGTGGAGTCGCTGTCGAGGTGGATCCGCAAGTCGGCGATCTTGGCCTTCGGAAGGGGCGTGTACGGTGGGTGCACTCGCAAGTCTCGCCGCCATCGGCTCGCTCCTTGTCGCCGCGCGCGGCTGCGGCACTAGGTTGTCAGCGGACGCCGCCATTGGCGGCGATGAGACTCTGAATTGTGGCCTTCCATTCGCCGACCTTATCGGCCGTTGAGGGTAATCTAGAAGTAATCGAGCTCTTGCCAAGGCTTCCGCTGGTGTGGTTGGCGGCAACGGCGTGACGGAGCGAAGAACGGATGTGCTCGACTCCTAACCAAGTTAGGAGGAGCAGATATCCCTGCGACCGTACTCCACTCGCATCGCATGCCGAGGTGCATGCGGTCTCGAGGGCCTCGGGATCCTCCAGCTTGGCCTTGATCCAATGAGCGTATGGTGCTGCAAGTATCATGACGCTGTCGGTCCCGCGCCTCCTGCGAAGGACGCGGTGCAGATTCGGACACCGACGCCTGCGCTGCCTTGTCCTTGGACCTGGCGGCATCGTGGGCTCTCTCGACAACGCCGGTCCCTCCGCCAGCGTTTCCCCCACCACCTGACGGCTCCGGTGGTGGTGGGTTCGACGCGGACGGCTCAGCTGCTGCCGAAGACTTCTTCTTCGGCGCCATGTTGACGAAGATATCGATGAAGTCGCTCGTGTGACCGCCGGATCGGGTTCACACAGCCTCGACGCTTCTTGGCGCGCCAAAGATGTCGGGGAGAACTGATCGTGTCCCACGAGCACCTACGGACCTGGGCCCCTTGTGGTTCGGAGGGGGCGGAGATTGCACAAAGAGCGGATCGAGGCGATGCACACGAAGCGGATTTACCCAGCTTCGAGCTCCGGGAGATAATACTCCTACTGCTGCTTTGTGGATTATCTTGTGCTCTTGCTAGGGAGCAATGGGTGCTACAAGACCTAGCTCGAGCGTGGTTTCGTATGAATGTGATGAACTAAGCGAGCTGGACCGAACCCAGCCAACCCCTTCTACGCTGCACTTGGGCCTCCTTTATAGGCACAAGGGGTCACCACATGTGGCAAGTAGACAAGGTTATAACGGTAAAACATAGGTTGGTACACCGCTTTGTACAGTGTACAGAATCTATACCTAACTCGACGGCAAGGGACAAGAGTCATCAATGCTCGCCTCGGTCGCCCGAACAAAGGTAACAGGACCGCTGGTCGCCTCCGTTCGCCACGATGGTAGCTTGTCACGCCGCTTGTCGCTACTCCCGCTGGCTGCACAGCCCGTCGACACGCGTGCTTGGGAGAGCCCGTGGTGACACGCTGGCGGGTGAGCTGGAGCGGAGACGAAGAGAGGTCGCCCGCCCGCAAGCGCCTTGCCATGGCAGGAACCTTGTCGCTTGGGGGCTCGGCGCCCGCCAAGCCTTCCGGCAAGCTCCTCTTGCCGGGCCTTGTTTCCTTCATACTGAGTGGCCTTCCGCAAGCTCCTCTTGCCGGGTCTCGACTATTTTGTTCTTGGATGGCTCCAAAGGAGCCACCGAGGACCTTGGCGGTCATCGTGCCAGCCTCGCCGTGGGCGCTGAATCGTCTGCAGACGAAGTTCGGGTACTAGGGTACCCCTACTCTAGTACACCGACAATGATGTAGCATGAATAGAGTTTGAGACGAGAAAAGCATAGATAGCTAGAGAAGGTTCTTAGGCATTCTTGTCCATCCACTTGGCCAAAAGAAGAAAGAACCAAACAACCAAAACAACAAGTGGATGTCCTCGAATGAGTAAATATGCAACCAACATGCTCACACAATAAGATGACAAATAAAATATGTGACAAAGCATGCACAACCAATTCTAGCATCTATCAACAAATTGGCGATGACTAGGTCATCTATATATGAGTATATTGACTTAGGAGTAAAATGAGAAACATTTGATCATAGGTCATACTCATCGTTTAAGCTCAAGTGGGGTTACCACTTTTACATAATTGTAACGCCCCCGATGCGGCTATATCTCCCACGTGTCGAGGCACGACTTAGAGGCATAACCGCATTGAAAGCAATGTCGCAAGTGAGGTAATCTTCACACAACCCATGTAATAAATAAGGAAAGAGATACATAGTTGGCTTACAAATGCCACTTCACACAAAGACATAAATAAACATCCATCATTCAGAGTACACTCAAGGTCCGACTACGGAACCAAAATAAAGGAAGATACCCCAACTGCTACACAGATCCCGAATCGTCCCAACTGGGCACCACTATCGATCATCGGGAAAAGACACATAGTAACGACCACATTCCTCGTCGAACTCCCACTTGAGCTCGGTTGAATCACCTGACCGCATCGCCGGAACCTGCAACTGTTTTGAAGTATCTGTGAGTCACGGGACTCAGCAATCTCACACCCGCGAGATCAAGACTATTTAAGCTTATAGGAAGGACAGAGTAGTAAAGTGGAGCTGCAGCAAGTTTACTAGCATATATGGTGGCTACATCACAAAGAGAGCGAGAAGAGGAGCAAAGCACGGTCGTGAAACTAGGAGCGATCAAGAAGTGATCCTGAACTACTTACGTCAGACATAACTCCAACACCGTGTTCACTTCCCGGACTCCACCGAGAAGAGACCATCACGGTTACACACGCGTTGATGTGTATTTTATTTGAGGTCAACTTCGGTTTTCTACAACCGACATTAACAAATTCCCATCTGCCTCATAACCGCGGGCACGGCTTTGAAAGATATTACCCTGCAGGGTGTCCCAACTTAGCCCATTATAAGCTCTCACGGTCAACGAAGGATATTCCTTCTACCGAAGACCCGATCAATCTCGAATCCCGGACTACAAGACATTTCGACAAAGAATAAAACAAGACCAGCAAAGCCGCCCGACAGCCGACAAATCCCGATAGGAGCTGCACATATCTCGCTCTCGTGGCACATCCGGATGAGACAGGCTCTGAGTAAAACCAAGCCTCGAGTTTCCCGTGGTGGCCCCAGAAGGCTCGGTTCGGGCCAAGACTCAAGAAGCACTGGTCCGGGGAGGTTAAAATAAAGATGACCCTCGGCTCGCGAAACCCGGGGAAAAGGCTTAGGTGGCAAATGGTAAAACCAAAGTTGGGCCTTGCTGGACGAGTCTTATTCAAAGCGAACTGTCAAGGGGGTCCCATAAATCACCCAACCGTAAGGAACGCAAAATCAAGGAACATAACACCGTATGACGGAAACTAGGTGGCAAGAGGGAACAAAACACCAGGCATAAGGCCGAGCCTTCCACCCTTTACCAAGTATATAGTGTCATTAATTATAGCAGATATATATATTGTGATAACCCCAACAAGTAAACATGTTCCAATAAGGAAC
This sequence comes from Aegilops longissima, assembly GCA_021605205.1. NCBI lineage: Eukaryota > Viridiplantae > Streptophyta > Magnoliopsida > Poales > Poaceae > Aegilops > Aegilops longissima. Next base: position 542,678,282 of record CM038678.1, read on the forward strand.
AACATCTCCATGTTCCAACAAGGAACGAACCTCAGCTTCACCTGCAGCTAGCAACGCTATAAGAGGGCTGAGCAAAGCGGTAACATAGCCAATCAATGGTTTGCTAGGAAAAGGATGGTTAGGGGCTGACATGGCAATATGTGTGGCATGATATAGCAAGTGGTAGGCATCGTAGCATAGGCATAGCAAAAGAGCGAGCAACTAGCATAGCAAAGATAGAAGTGATTTCGAGGGTATGGTCATCTTGCCTGCAATGTTCTCGAGTTGTCGAAAGCTTGATCCTCGTAAGCGTTCTCAACAGGTTCCTCGCTCACGCACTCGCCTCCGGCTCTACCCAAAGCAACAACACAAACAAAGGAACCACAATAAATCACGGTGCAATGCACAATCAACATGATGCAAAACATGACATGATATGCAGGATGTGATATGCAATGCTTATGTGCGCTCCGGAAGGAAAATGATGAACCAGGCATCAACTTGGCAAACCAAGTATGCCACTGGAAAGATGAGATGATTTCGGTTGAAATCGATATAAAGATCACCGGAATCGGATGCACGGTTTGGAAATGGCAAGCAAAACAAGAATGACGCAAATCCTTCATTACCAAAGATGATGTACAAAGCCATGTTCGTGTGCAACTACCTCATAGCATAAATGCAATAAATATACCCATGAAAGACAACACATCAACATGATGCAAAAGACATGATCATGAACTTGCTCAAATGCAGAAACTAATGCCACCACTGAGTTGGTGGGATTTTTCACCCCAAAACATATATAATATGTTAGGGTTGCTGAGGAAAATCATCACAAAAGCACAAAGGCAAAACCTGCCTAAAATGGTAGGTAATGAAATGGCATTTTCCATAATTGGAAACGTCCAGAAATGGACTTGCCTGAAATGGAAAGAGAAGCTATCCAAACGGAAAACGCGGGATAAGGGAAAAATATAAGGAGGAGGGCGCCGAGAGGCTGATCAGGGACCCTCTTGTCATACTAACAAAGGATGAGGAGGTTATAAAAAATGGGGGGGAAGATAATGCAGCCTCGGGGGATCGAACCCGGGTCTCCCCGGTGTGGCTCTGCCCCAACAGCCACTGGGCTAGGCGGCGGCGACTGACAGAGAAGGGCTTCGGCCCCTTAACTGCTGCTACTGCTAAAAGTACAAATAGAAGAAATAAAAAGGCGCTACCGATTCAACCTGTGTCGCAGCAAGCGTGGGGTGCAAACCAGCTCGGCTAGGCTAGGTTGTTGGTTGGGAAAGGGTTCTGGCCTACTTGACCAAGCCCCAAGGCTCTGACTCGAGGCAGAGAAGAAAAACGACGACGCCGGCGAGGCAACGGCGGCTACGGCGGGGCTCAGGAGGTGCCGGCGGGTGTGCGGAAACCGCCGGGCGGTGGTCGAACGGTGCAGGAGGGGAACGTGCGCGCAAGGGTGGGTGTGCGTGTGGGCAGGGGCTTTCGGCCATGGCGCCGAACACGGCGAGGCAAGCTACAGCAGCACGGTGTGAGCTGCTGCACCGCAGAGGCGTGCGTGCGTGTGCAGGAGAGGAGCTTGGGGACCCGAAGCGGGAGAACGCGCGGGCGCGCTGCCGCACGTACACACACAGGGACAAGACATGCAGGCTTCGCCGGAGCACCGGGAGCACGGGAAAAGATTGAATCGAAGCAGCGCCTACGGTGATCTATCGACGATAGGAAGGAGCAGGGAGGAAGTTGGATATACCTCCTTACCCAAGGACAAATATACGGCGACGGAGTCGAGCCTGCGGCGACGGATTCGAGCTCTGAACTTGCCTTGCTCCTGACCGAGAGGGAGGGGGAAGCCGGGGACGTCGACGGACTTGACGATCCGGCTCACCGTAGTCGATGTCGTGGAAGGAGAAGGCGACGGGGACGAAGATGGACACGGTCCGCAGGGTTGGGGTGGCCGGAGAGCACGCCGGCGACGCCAAGGCCTCAGCCAAGCGCCGGGACGGAGTAGAAGCGATGGATCTGGTGGTCCTTCTCCTGGCGGCGGCGAGAGGAAGAGGGGAAACCCTAGGGGCTTGAGGGCAAGGAGAGGGGATAAGTAGGGGGGCTAGGGCGACGGGTCGAGCTCGCGCGCCCTCGTGCTCGGGGTCCCCATGGCGACGGCGAGAGGAGAGGGAAAAGGTGGGTGAGGTGAACAGGACTGGCGCGCTCTACCTGGGCTGCGGGGGCTGGGCCGGCTTGGAGGCCGGAGCCCAGGTGAAAAAGCCTCGCTGGGCTGCTGGCTGCTGCTGCTGCTTCCCTTCTCTTTTCTTTTTATTTCCAAACAGAAAAGAAAAGAAAAGCACAGGGACAAATAAGAGGAGTTGGAGTAAAAAGAAAATATCCCCAAACTCCTGGAATTCTCCACTATTTTAATAAATTGCAATGGGCACTTTTAGAGGTAGAAAAATAAGACAAGTTTGAAAATAGTTCAAACTTGTTTCATTTTTGAACCTGACCAAAACAACTTCAAATGAGGAGATCTTTGGCAGAGGGGTTTAGTGCAAGGAGCAAGATTTACAGAGAGAAAAAGAACATTAATTGAGAAAGGAAAAGATAGCACTTGATAAGAAAAGAAGTAGAGGGAAGGAGGAGGTGGTAATGCAAGTTTGAGTATGGAACATGCAACAACATAACGTGTAGAGATCACAGCAAGCACATGATAAGAATGGAATGCCAGATGACAAGAGGCACAAATGCAAAATGGTAAGATGAGCAAAACAAAGAAAAGAGAAACCCACATAACCAAACAAGATGAGGACAAGCAAAACAAAAACCCACAAGAATTGGATGAGGTCAAGTTGATATATTGCCAAACAGGGAAATTTACATCCAGGGTATTACAACACTCCACCACTACAAGAGGATCTCGTCCCGAGATCTAGGACTGAAAGAACTCCGGATATTCGGAACGGAGGTGATCCTCGCGCCCCGTGTAGCTTCTCGGTCGGAATGGTGTGACCACTTCACTTTCAGGAATTTGATTGACTTGTTGCGAGTCTTGCGCCGGTTTCTCAAGAATAGCAACGGGTGCTCATGATAAGAGAGATCTTCTTGAAGGTCAATCTCTTGAAGTTGATAGTGCGCTCAGAGTCTTGAAGCACTTGCGAAGTTGTGACACGTGAAACACATCGCACGCTTGCAAAGTTGGATGGAAGCTCGTTGATAGGCGAGATCGCCTCTTTTGCCAATGATCTTGAAAGGACCCACGATCTAGGGGCAAGCTTCCTTTGATACCGGGCGGCACGAGTGCCTTTCATTGAGAGACGCGAGGTAGACATGGTCTCCGATTTCAAACGCCACATCACGGTGCTTATCATCATAATAGTTTTCCGCGCGATTATGCTGCTTTGAGATTCTCACAAATGACTTGGCACATTTCTTCCGCTTCGTGATCAAGTCATTGCCAAGAAGTTGCCGCTCACCTGCCTCGCACTAATTGAGAGGAGTACGCACTTTCGCCATAGAGAATTTCAATGGGGCCTTGCCCGAACTCGCTTGGAAGCTGTTGTTGTAGGAGAACTCGGCATATGGAAGACAATCTTCCCACTTCATACCGAAAGAAATGACACAAGCCCTGAGCATATCTTCAAGGATTTGATTTACTCGCTCAACTTGGCCACTTGTTTGAGGATGGAAAGCTGTGCTAAAACGAATGTTGGTGCCCATGGCCTTCTGAAAAGAATCCCAAAACTTGGAGGTAAAGATGCTGCCACGGTCTGAGGAGATCACTTGTGGAATGCCGTGCAAAGAGACAATCCTGGAGGTGTATAGCTCTGCCAACTGAGCTGCTGTGAGGGATTCTTTGATAGGAAGAAAATGAGCCACTTTAGTAAGCTTGTCAATGACAACGAAGATAGCATCATTTCCACGCTTGGACTTTGGAAAACCAGTCACGAAGTCCATTTCAATATGATCAAACTTCCATTCAGGAATAGCAAGAGGTTGGAGGAGACCAGCTGGTCTTTGGTGTTCTGCTTTCACTCTTCTGCAGACATCACATTCATTCACGAATTGAGCAATTTCTCGCTTCATTCGAGTCCACCAATAAGACTGCTTGAGGTCATGGTACATCTTCGTACTTCCAGGATGAATGGATAGAAGCGAATTGTGAGCCTCGCTCATAATGACTTTTCTCGATCACCCTTAGGAACCACAATCCGTCCTCAAAGAAAAGAGTGTCTTTGTCATCAACGTGGAAGCACTTGTACTTGAAATGCCCTTGTCGATACCACGCTTCACCTTTTTCACCATGGTATCCAGAAGTTGAGCCTCACGAATCTGATCTTCCAAAGTAGGAGAGACTATGAGGTTGGCAAGAAAGCCTTGAGGAACAACTTGAAGATTCAGCTTATGGAAAGCTTCACAGAGATCCGGCCGAAAGGGCTTGAGGATTAGACTGCTGCGAGAAGCTTTCCTGCTCAAAGCATCTGCAATGACATTGGCCTTGCCCGAGTATATTCAATACTTGGGTTGTACTCTTGAATCATTTCGACCCATCGAGTCCGCTCGAGGTTGAGGTTGGGCTGAGTGAAGATGTACTTGAGACTCTTGTGATCGGTGAAAATGTCCACTTTCCTTCCCAACAAGAGATGTCTCCACGTAATCAATGCATGGACAACTGCCGCCAACTCAAGATCGTGATTGGGGTAGTTCTTCTCGTTGGGCTTCAATCGGCGAGAGGTATAAGCCACAACTCTCTTCTCTTGCATTAACACAGCACCGAGACCTTGAAGAGAAGCATCACGTAAAACTTCAATGGCTTGGATTCATCAGAGGAGTCAAGACAGAGCTGTGACGAGTTTCTCTTTGAGAGTATTGAAAGCAACGCCACACTCGGGAGACCGTACATACTTCACATGCTTCGGAGAAGGTTGGAAAGAGGCTTTGCAATCTTGGAGAAGTTCTCAACGAATCTTCGCAATAGCTTGCAAGGCCAAGAAAATCATGGAGCTGCTTGACATTCTAAGGAGGTTCCCAATTCACAATTGCGGACACCTTCTCGGGATTAACAGCGATGCCCTTGGCGGAGATGATATGACCAAGATAAAGCACTTCATCAAGCCAAAATTCACATTTGGAGAACTTCGCATAGAATTGATACTCTCTGAGCTTGTCTAGCACCAATCGCAATGTTTGGCATGATCCTTCTTATTCTTGGAGAAGACCAAAATATCATCAAGATAGACCAAAACGAATTCATTGGTGTAGGGGTTGAAAATGAAGTTCATCATCCGAGAGAATGTTGGAGGAGCATTGACGAGGCCGAAAGACATGACAGTATATTCATAAGAACCAAAGCTTGTTCTGAATGCTGTCTTGGGAATATCTTGTTCACGAATGCGAATCTGATGATAACCCATACGAAGGTCAAGCTTAGAGAACACTGTAGCACCTTTGAGTTGCTCGAAAAGCTCATTGATGTTGGGAAGTGGATACTTGTTCTTGATAGTCTTCTTATTCAATGGACGGTAATCGACGCAAAGTCGGTCCGTGCCATCCTTCTTCTGGACAAAAAGAACACCACAACCCCAAGGAGATGAACTCGGTCTGATCAAACCCGGACGCTCTTTTTCATCGAGCTGCTTCTTCAATTCCTTCAGCTCATCAGGTCCAAGCTTGTATGGACGCTTGCAAACGGGTTCGATGCGTGCTCAAGATCGATAACGAACTCAATCGGCCGATGAGGAGGCATACCCGAAGCTCTTCTCGAAAGACATCTTGGTATTCACAAACGATCGAATTGAGAGATAGCATTCAGTTCGCCCTTCTCATTGAGAGAAAACAACCAATGGTTTCATCACGAGCGCATAGATGATCACATCATTAGAAGAGTGAGTCAATTGAATTTCCCTGGCAGCACAATCAATCTGAGCTTTGTGCTGATAAAGCCAGTCCATTCCGAGAATAAGATCAATATCCGAGTCACCAAGAACAATAGGTTTAGCCAGAAATCTATAATCGCCCAACTTGATACCGACATTTGGGACCCACATGGTAGATCTCAAACGCTTAGCCGGAGAAATAATTTGCATAGCTTTAGGTAATGCCTCTGTATCAAAATTGTGCTTCGATGCAAAAGGATATGACATGAAAGAATGCGATGCACCAGTATCAAATAAGACTTTTGCAGAATATCATTAATCGAGAGATTACCCATTAACACATCGGAAGAATCCTCCGCTTGAGCTGCATTCATCATATTGACCTTTGCAAACTTGGGATTATGCTTGACCACCGCATTGCTGGAAGATTTCACAGAGGAGGAGGCGGAAGGCGCCTGTTGAAGCACTTGTTCGCATAGTGACCTTTCACGACATTTGTTGCAAGTTACCTCGTAGAGCGGACGGTGGTAAGGAGCACTTGACCTTGGAGCTTGAGAATTAGACTTGTTCGATAGCTTGGGTTGGGTGGGTGGGAAGATCCACGGCCACCTGAGTTCTTCTCACTGATAAGGCCGACGGAACGGAGGAGGAGGAAGGTAAAACTTCTGCGCTTAGCTGCCACTTGAGAGGAAGAAGAGGACTGGACTGCATCCCCGATTCTCTTCTTAGAAGCCTCACATTTGAGCTGGGCAGCTTCTTGCTTCAGAGCCATGTTGTAGAAATCATCATACTTATCTCGCTCAAAAGCACAAGAGCTAATTGCAGATCCTCTCTCGCACCACCTCTGAATTGATAGATCATACTCTTTTCATCGTGCACGCCTTGCTTAGCAAAACGAGCGAGCTTCGAACTGGATATTGTATTGATAGACAGACATGTTGCCTTGCTTGAGATTGCGGAACTCCTCACGCTTGCTCTCAATAACACTTTTCGAATGTGATGAGCTCAAATCACGGCGGAACTCATCCTGTAATGACACGACCTCCTCTCGAATCTTTGTATTGTCGGTACCACTCAAAGCAGCTTGATCCTTGAGTTGAAACGATGCAAACTTGACAAAGTCCTCGTGTCCGACATTGCTACAATCAAAATGCTTGCAGATGTCCACTAACCAATCATCGGCGTCGTGGCCTCGGCACGTAAACCGAAAGACTTCGCTGATTAGCGAGGAACCGATCGAGAGTAGCAAAGTGTGGCTGATTGTTGCCTTGACCTTGATTTCCTTGATTGCCTTGCCCTCGAGTACGCTTCTTGCAAGAGCTGCAAAATCATCTGAGCATTGGCATTGGTGGCTGCCATGATAGCTTGCCAGCCTCGGAGGCGGAGGTGGAGGTGGAGGTGGAGGGTTCGACTGATCCCCATCATTGCGATCCGGATTCAGACGCGTTGGCGGAGCCATCCTGAAGAGGGTGACATCCGTTAGTCCTTTGATAGACAAAAGATAAGTAGAATCAACGGATAGAAATTGCAACATATAGTCTTCACAATAAAAATTCGAACAAGAATGAACGAATGAATTCCAAAGTTAATCATCACACGTCCATTAAGGTGAGAAGCCACTTAGATAAAGATATGGAAACAACATCTGTCTTAGAAACAAATCGAATATCACAACTGAAAACAAATGATTGGCTTCTAGAATGAGTCAGAACAAACACATGATAGAGATTTCGCCCAAAGTGTTCGTGGTGGGGCCCACACGGACACGACGTATAGCGGACGTCACGAATGACAAACAAGACGTCCCCGAATCAGCATAGCCAAGGATTCTTTAAGACGCCTCGCGACCATCAGAATCGACCGTGAATGGGCGGACCACCGACGTTGAACCCCAATCTCAAATCATACATCCGCCGGAAAGAATATCCCGTAAGCTACTAGAATTCCCACCTATAAACTCCCAAACTTTCTGGTTATGCAATCTGGTGTTGGGGATACAGGGACACAAAATATATCACCCAAACTAACAATACCTAGATCCAACAGTATCCATCCGTCAACACATAACCAAGAAATCCTCGGAAATCGTGTACCTCGACCTTCAAAAACATCCGTTATACAAGTCATGGCAATACTCCAAGACTCGCCACAAAGATCGGGCTATCGGGGTTATCTCACCAACAACGCACAAAAGAGATTTCGATGTCGGCAAAACTCGTATTCCAGAATCGCAACGATAAAATTGTGACGACAACACCTCGGAGCTCAACTCCCCGGACACCGCCACAACCCCTAAATGTCGAGGCACCAAGAACAATGTTCTCGCCACAAAACCATCGAACGATTCCAATATACCCACGTGATCCTAAAAAATTTTTAGTGAAATTTGAGGAGAGAAGAGTCAAAACTCTACGTCAGAGACCTCACAGAGCTATTTAAGGACTGGGAGTAAAAGAATCCTACTCTCGATATATATAATCCTAAGACTCAAAACATTTTCCATTCTAAACTCAACAACGCCAAAGAAACAATCAAGTAGGGGCTCCTAAGTCGGGAAGGCTCGATTACCAACTTAGAACCCCTCAATGCGGCTATATCTCCCACGTGTCGAGGCACGACTTAGAGGCATAACCGCATTGAAAGCAATGTCGCAAGTGAGGTAATCTTCACACAACCCATGTAATAAATAAGGAAAGAGATACATAGTTGGCTTACAATGCCACTTCACACAAGACATAAATAAACATCCATCATTAAGAGTACACTCAAGGTCCGACTACGGAACCAAAATAAAGGAAGATACCCCAACTGCTACACAGATCCCGAATCGTCCCAACTGGGCACCACTATCGATCATCGGGAAAAGACACATAGTAACGACCACGCCTCGTCGAACTCCCACTTGAGCTCGGTTGAATCACCTGCACCGCATCGCCGGAACTCGCAACTGTTTTGAAGTATCTCGTGAGTCACGGGACTCAGCAATCTCACACCCGCGAGATCAAGACTATTTAAGCTTATAGGAAGGACAGAGTAGTAAAGTGGAGCTGCAGCAGCGACTAGCATATATGGTGGCTACATCACAAAAGAGAGCGAGAAGAGGAGCAAAGCACGGTCGTGAAACTAGGAGCGATCAAGAAGTGATCCCGAACTACTTACGCCGACATAACTCCAACACCGTGTTCACTTCCCGGACTCACGAGAAGAGACCATCACGGTTACACAAGCGGTTGATGTGTATTTTATTTGAGGTCAACTTCGGTTTTCTACAACCGACATTAACAAATTCCCATCTGCCTCATAACATGGGCACGGCTTTGAAGATATTACCTGCAGGGTGTCCCAACTTAGCCCATTATAAGCTCTCACGGTCAACGAAGGATATTCCTTCTACCGGAAGACCCGATCAATCTCGAATCCCGGACTACAAGACATTTCGACAGAATAAAACAAGACCAGCAAAGCCGCCCGACAGTGCCGACAAATCCCGATAGGAGCTGCACATATCTCGCTCTCGTGGCACATCCGGATGAGACAAAGCTACGAGTAAAACCAAGCCTCGAAGTTTCCCGTGGTGGCCTCAAGAGCGGTTTCGGTTCGGGCCAGCACTCAAGAAGCACCGTCCGGGGTTAAAATAAAGATGACCTCGGCTCGCGAAAACCGGGGAAAAAGGCTTAGGTGGCAAATGGTAAAACCAAAGTTGGGCCTTGCTGGACGAGTCTTATTCAAAGCGAACTGTCAAGGGGGTCCCATAAATCACCCAACCGTGTAAGGAACGCAAAAATCAAGGAACATAACACCGGTATGACGGAAACTAGGGTGGCAAGAGTGGAACAAAACACCAGGCATAAGGCCGAGCCTTCCACCCTTTACCAAGTATATAGTGTCATTAATTATAGCAGATATATATATTGTGATAACCCCAACAAGTAAACATGTTCCAATAAGGAACAACATCTCCATGTTCCAACAAGGAACGAACCTCAGCTTCACCTGCAGCTAGCAACGCTATAAGAGGGCTGAGCAAAGCGGTAACATAGCCAATCAATGGTTTGCTAGGAAAAGGATGGTTAGGGCTGACATGGCAATATGTGTGGCATGATATAGCAAGTGGTAGGCATCGAGCATAGGCATAGCAAAAGAGCGAGCAACTAGCATAGCAAAGATAGAAGTGATTTCGAGGGTATGGTCATCTTGCTCGCAATGTTCTCGAGTTGTCGAAAGCTTGATCCTCGTAAGCGTTCTCAACAGGTTCCTCGCTCACGCATCGCCTCCGGCCTACCCAAAGCAACAACACAAACAAAGGAACCACAATAAATCACGGTGCAATGCACAATCAACATGATGCAAAACATGACATGATATGCGGGATGTGATATGCAATGCTTATGTGCGCCCGAAGGAAAATGATGAACCAGGCATCAACTTGGCAAACCAAGTATGCCATCGAAAGATGAGATGATTTCGCTGAAATCGATATAAAGATCACCGAATCGGATGCACGGTTTGGAAATGGCAAGCAAAACAAGAATGACGCAAATCCTTCATTACCAAAGATGATGTACAAAGCCATGTTCGTGTGCAACTACCTCATAGCATAAATGCAATAAATATACCCATGAAAGACAACACATCAACATGATGCAAAAAGACATGATCATGAACTTGCTCAAATGCAGAAACTAATGCCACCACTGAGTTGGTGGGATTTTTCTACCCAAAAACATATATAATATGTTAGGGTTGCTGAGGGAAAATCATCACAAAAGCACAAAGGCAAAACCTGCCTAAAATGGTAGGTAACAGAAATGGCATTTTTCCATAATTGGAAACGTCCGAAATGGACTTGCCTGAAATGGAAAGAGAAGCTATCCGAAACGGAAAACGGGGGATAAGGGAAAAATATAAGGAGGAGGGCGCCGAGAGGTTGATCGTGGGACCCTCACACATACTAAGAGTGACAGAGGAGGTTATAAAAAAGGGGGGGAAGATAATGCAGCCTCGGGGGATCGAACCCGGGTCTCCCCGGTGTGGCTCTGCCCCAACAGCCACTGGGCTAGGCGGTGGCGACTGACAGAGAAGGGCTTCGGCCCCTTAACTGCTGCTCTCGCTAAAAGTACAAATAGAAGAAATAAAAGGGCGTGCACGATTCAACCTGTGTCGCCGCAAAGGCACGGGGGTGCAAACCAGCTCGGCTAGGCTAGGTTGTTGGTTGGGAAAGGGTTCTGGCCTACTTGACCAAGCCCCAAGGCTCTGACTCGAGGCAGAGAAGAAAAACGACGACGCCGGCGAGGCAACGGCGGCTACGGCGGGGCTCAGGAGGTGCCGGCGGGTGTGCGGAAACCGCCGGGCGGTGGTCGAACGGTGCAAGAGGGGAACGTGCACGCAAGGGTGGGTGTGCGTGTGGGCAGGGGCTTTCGGCCATGGCGCCGAACACGGCGAGGCAAGCTACAGCAGCACGGTGTGAGCTGCTGCACCGCAGAGGCGTGCGTGCGTGTGTGCAGGAGAGGAGCTTGGGGACCCGAAGCGGGAGAACGCGCGGGCGCGCTGCCGCACGTACACACACAGGGACAAGACATGCAGGCTTCACCGGAGCACCGGGAGCACGGGAAAAGATTGAATCGAAGCAGCGCCTACGGTGATCTATCGACGATAGGAAGGAGCAGGGAGGAAGTTGGATATACCTCCTTACCCAAGGACAAATATACGGCGACGGAGTCGAGCCTGCGGCGACGGATTCGAGCTCTGAACTTGCCTTGCTCCTGACCGAGAGGGAGGGGGAAGCCGGGGACGTCGACGGACTTGACGATCCGGCTCACCGTAGTTGACGTCGTGGAAGGAGAAGGCGACGGGGACGAAGATGGACACGGTCCGCAGGGTTGGGGTGGCCGGAGAGCACGCCGGCGTCGCCACAGCGCCTCAACAAGGCGGGACGGAGTAGAAGCGATGGATCTGGTGGTCCTTCTCCTGGCGGCGGCGGCGAGAGGAAGAGGGAAACCCTAGGGGCTTGAGGGCAAGGAGAGGGGATAAGTAGGGGGGCTAGGGCGACGGTCGAGCTCAAGACGCCTGCGTGCTCGGGGTCCCCATGGCGACGGCGAGAGGAGAGGGAAAAGGTGGGTGAGGTGAACAGGACAGCCGCTGCCAGGCGGGACCGGCACGTCCACGTGGAGTGGAACTAGCGGGGGTGCGCGCGGATACGGGTGCGCGAAGGCAGGGAGAGAAGAGCGAGCGGGCTGGCGCGCTCTACCTGGGCTGCGGGGGCTGGGCCGGCTTGGAGGCCGGAGCCCAGGTGGAAAAGCCTCGCTGGGCTGCTGGCTGCTGCTGCTGCTTCCCTTCTCTTTTCTTTTTATTTCCAAACAGAAAAGAAAAGAAAAGCACAGGGACAAATAAGAGGAGTTGGAGTAAAAGTAAAATATCCCCAAACTCCTGGAATTCTCCACTATTTTAATAAATTGCAATGGGCATTTTTAGAGGTAGAAAAATAAGACAAGTTTGAAAATAGTTCAAACTTGTTTCATTTTTGAACCTGACCAAAACAACTTCAAATGAGGAGATCTTTGGCAGAGGGGTTTAGTGCAAGGAGCAAGATTTACAGAGAGAAAAAGAACATTAATTGAGAAAGGAAAAGATAGCACTTGATAAGAAAAGAAGTAGAGGGAAGGAGGAGGTGGTAATGCAAGTTTGAGTATGGAACATGCAACAACATAACGTGTAGAGATCACAGCAAGCACATGATAAGAATGGAATGCCAGATGACAAGAGGCACAAATGCAAAATGGTAAGATGAGCAAAACAAAGAAAAGAGAAACCCACATAACCAAACAAGATGAGGACAAGCAAAACAAAAACCCACAAGAATTGGATGAGGTCAAGTTGATATATTGCCAAACAGGGAAATTTACATCCAGGGTGTTACAATAATGCATTGATGTGTTCACACCATTAGAGTTGCTTTGACTCAATTCTTAGAGTTAAGCTCCCCCTAGATGTGAGACCCCCCCTTAGAGGGATGAACTAACCTTGGGTTTTGTCGATGATGACTTCATGTAGGTGTTGAAGATGTGGATGCTCAATGTTGATGTAGATAAATTGGAGCAATCCTTTGGAGTGAGTTGCACTTTCAACTTGCCTACATGGGTTAGTCCCACAAGGAACAAACAAGAATATCCATAGACATAGAGTGATGCACACACAAGATGATGTCCATGAAATCATTAGGTTACCTTGTCCCTTGCCTTACCAACATGAGGGTTTGTGACTCCTTGAACTAGTGCAAGATGTGGAAGTTGATTGCACTTGTCCTTGCCATAATGATATGTGTGAAGAATGTTGGTGGAGTCACCCTCAAGAACTCTCTAGTTCTTCTTCTTCGGGATCCACATCATCTTGATGGGAATCCTTTGAGTTGTAGTTGTACTTGATGAAGTATAACTCGACGTAGTCTTGGGAATCCACTTGAACGAGGCCATAGGTGCTTCTTAAAATGCATCAATCTCTTCTTGAAGCTTGTCCTTGCCTTTTTCCTTGTGGTCTTGTGGTGGAAGATCATCTTGTGCTTGTGTTCCCTTGAAGGAAGTAGGATCATACTTCTCTTGTTGAGGAACAAACTTCGTCTTGGGGTATTGATCTTCTTCCCACTCAACTCCATTGGCATTGAACTTTCGCTCAAAACCAACACCTTGATTCTTCCGTGTCTTCCTTGCTTATGCATAATTTCCTCGAATTGCTTACTCCCGGCAAGACTCTTGTAGACACCTTTCTCTATAATTCCCTTCAATAAGCTATTTTCTTGCTCAAGTGTAACTTGGCTAAGAGAATCATTAGTGGAATCAAGAGAACTACTAGAAGCAACAATATTGGATTTGACATTATTATTGTTACCATTAGAGGAAGTATCTTTCTTGTACTTGTTACTAGACTTGACTTGAGGCATGTAAGTAGATAGGAGTAAACGCTTGGCAATGTAAGAAGAACTTTTCTTACGGAGATCATCATTGATTGCTTTTAAGAACTAATGCTCTTGCTCAAGATTGAGCTTTTCAAAGCGTAACTTCTCATGAGCCCTTAAAAGTTCTCGATGATCTTCGAAGATAGTTTCATGAGCTAACTTAAGAGTGTTTAGTTCTTTAGTTAGAAGCTCAATCTTCTCCTTATCATTGTCATTCGTTTTATCTTGATTAGCATGATTAATTGACGTTTCATCATAGTATTCATCACAAGAGTTGTCAACAAGTAAATCATCATCACTTAGCAAGTCATCTTCATCACTATTAAAATCAACATACTCGGGGTGTGTTACCTTAGGACCTTTGGCCATGAAGCATCTTCCAATTCCTTCATTTGGTGATTCAAATATGTCGAGGAGTTGGTTGACATAAGTGCTAAACCGCAACACCTTCATCTTGAGTATATTCGAGTCGGAGTGATAGCTTCTCTTGGAGTGATTGTCGAGTCGGAGCGGATACCCATTTACCAACATGAGCTTGATGTCTTCGCTTTGTGTAGCTCTTTGATGACTTGTCCTTCCTTTCCTAATCCTTGCTTCTCCGTGAGGATCTTCGCTCATAACGATCATCTCTACTCCTCCTCTCTCTTGGTGGTGATTCTTCTCTTTTGCTTCTTCTTTTGGAGAATCTTCTCTTCTTTTGTAGGGTGCCGTACACTCATTTGAATAGTGTCCAGGCCTCCCACAATTGTAGCAATTGCGCTCTCGACTAGAAGATCTTTTGTCATGGTAAGTCCTTGACTTGGAGCTTCTTTCTTTGCTTCTACTCTTGTAGAATTTGTTGAAGTTCTTCACCATTAAGTTCAATTCTTCATTGAAGGTTTGTTTCTCACTTGATCATGTGGGGGCTTCACTTGAGGCTTTGTAAGCACCACTGGACTTGTTGTGAAGTTCCTCCTTATCCTTGAGTGATATCTCATGAGCAACAATTCTTCCAATGACTTCCCTTGGCTTGAGATATTTGTAGTTTGGCATCATTTGGATCAATGTGCACACGGTATCATACTTTCCATCCAATGCTCTTAGGATCTTCTTGATGATGAATCTGTCGGTCATCTCTTCACTCCCTAAGCCGGCAATCTCATTTGTGATAAGAGCAAGCCTAGAGTACATTTCAGCGACACCTTCACCATCCTTCATTTTGAACTTGTCAAGCTGACTTTGGAGCACATCCAACTTGGATTCCTTGACGGATTTGGTACCTTCATGCATATCAATCAAAGTATCCCAAATTTCTTTTGCATTCTCAAGACGGTTGATTTTGTTTGAATTCTTCAGGGCACAATCGTTGAAGATGATATCACAATCTTGAGCGTTGTATTGCAACATCTTCAATTCTTCCGCATTAGCTTCACGGTTCGGCTCTCTCCCATCAAAGAATTCACCTTGCAAGCCAATACAAATAATTGCCCAAACGGCGGGGTTATGTCCGAGAATATGCATTTTCATCTTATGCTTCCAACTAGCAAAATTAGTACCATCAAAGTAAGGACCTGTACGGTGATAATTTCCCTCGCTAGACGCCATACTCTCCTAGGTTGTGAAACCAAGGCTATGACCACCAAAAGCTATGGAAATCAAAGCAAATGAAGACCAAAGCTCTGATACCACTTGTAGGACCTTGAAGTATTTCTAGAGGGTGGTGATTAGACTACTTGACCAATTAAAAACTTAACCTTTTCCCAATTTTAGAGTATGACAGATTTTAGCTATCTTAGGACAAGTCAAGCAATCATCACACAAATCAAGCAAGCATGCAAAGAGTATATAGGCAGCGGAAATTAAAGCATGCAACTCGCAAGAATATAAAGGGAAGGGTTTGGAGGATTCAAACGCAATTGGAGACACGGATGTTTTTGGCGTGGTTCCGATAGGTGGTGCTATTGTACATCCACGTTGATGGAGACTTCAACCCACGAAGGGTAACAGTTGCGCGAGTCCACGGAGGGCTCCACCCATGAAGGGTCCACGAAGAAGCAACCTTGTCTATCCCACCATGGCCGTCGCCCACGAAGGACTTGCCTCACTAGCGGTAGATCTTCACGAAGTAGGCGATCTCCTTGCCCTTACAAACTCCTTGGTTCAACTCCACAATCTTTTCGGAGGCTCCCAAGTGACACCTAGCCAATCTAGGAGACACCACTCTCCAAGAAGTAACAAATGGTGTGTTGATGATGAACTCCTTGCTCTTGTGCTTCAAATGATAGTCTCCCCAACACTCAACTCTCTCTCACAGGATATGGATTTGGTGGAAAGAAGATTTGAGTGGAAAGCAACTTGGAGAAGGCTAGAGATCAAGATTCATATGGTTGGAATGGAATATCTTGGCCTCAACACATGAGTAGGTGGTTCTCTCTCAGAACTAGTAAGTTGGAAGTGTAGGTTTGTTCTGATAGCTCTCTCCACGAATGAAGAGGAGGTGGAGGGGTATATATAGCCTCCACACAAAATCTAACCGTTACACACAATTTACCAAACTCGGTGGGACCGATTCAACAGACTCGGTCGGACCGATTTAGTAAACCTAGTGACCGTTAGTGATTTTCGGTGGGACTGACATGCAACTCGGTGAGACCGATTCGCTTAGGGTTAGGGCATAACGTAATCTCGGTAAGATCGATTACACAAACTCGGTGAGACCGATTTTGGTAATAAGCTTTCCAGAGAGTTCGTCAGGTAAACTCGGTGGGACCGATTTGCTCTTTTCGGTGAGACCGAATGTTACAAAAGGGAAACAGAGAGTTTACATTGCAATCTCGGTGGGACCGATCGCCCACTTCGGTTAGACCGAAACATTACGAAGGGAAACAGAGAGATTACAATCCCATCTCGGTGAGACTGAGATCCCTATCGGTAGGACCGACTTGCCTAGGGTTTGTGGCAGTGGCTATGACTTTTGAAATCGGTGGCGCCGGGTAGGAAGAATCGGTGTGACCGATTTTGACTTTGGGTTTAGGTCATTTGTGGATTGTGAGAAAGTAGCTGAGGGTTTTGGAGCATATCACTAAGCACATGAAGCAAGAGGCTCATTAAGAAACACCTCATCCCTCCTTGATAGTATTGGCTTTTCCTATAGACTCAATGTGATCTTGGACCACTAAAATATAAAATGAAGAGTCTTGAGCTTTTGAGCTTGAGCCAATCCTTTGTCCTTAGTATTTTGAGGGATCCACTTTCATCATCCATGCCATGCCATTCATTGAGCTTTCCCGAAATAATAGTCTTGGAATAGCATTAGCTCAATGAGCTATATGTTGTTATGAATTACCAAAACCACCTAGGGATAGTTGCACTTTCAGTGGCGTTGCCTCTAGATGAACAGGACCCCGTGGTGTGGAAGGCTGGATGAACAGACTGTGGAGGGGTGCCCGTGGATGGGTGGTTGAACAGGACCCCGTGGTGCGGAGGGCTGGATGAACAGTAGACGGTGGAGGGGTGGTTAAACAGTAGCCGGTGGAGTAGCGCATGGTGGAGGCTGGATGAACAGGAGCCCGTGGAGGCTGGAGGAGGTCGACGGTAGCCCGTGGAGGCTGGAGGAGGTCGACGGTGGAGATGAACAGTATCCCATGGAGTCCCGTTTTGCGGTACGCCACACCCCTCCCGATGAACAGGACCCCCGTTTCGACCGTAGCGCTCCAACACAAGTCCGTTTCGTCCGATTTGCGGTATGCCACACCCCTGCCGATCAACTAGACCCCCGTTTCGACCGTAGGAGGTCTGTTTCGTCCGTTTTGCGGTACGCCGCACCCCTCCCGATCAACAGGACCGCTGTTTCGACCGTAGGAGGTCCGTTTCGTCCGTTTTGCGGTACGCCACTCCCCTCCCAATCAACAGGACCCCCATTTCGACCGTAGGAGGTCCGTTTCCTTCGTTTTGCGGTACGCCAGACCCCTCCCGATGAACAAGATCCCGTTTCGAATGTGGCCGGTCGAACACAAGGCCGTTTCCTCCGTTCTGCGGTACGCCATGCCTCGTTTCCATCGGCTGTTCCGTCCAAGCCCTCCCGATGAACACGACGACGCATTCCGTTCCGACCCAGCCGGTTGCCTCCCCATCAACAGACGATGACGCTGTTTCTCCGTTCCGACCCAGCCATGTACACGAGCCCTCGCCGTACGTATGCGCGAGTAGGCGTTCGAGACCCCGCCCGTACGTACACATACGTGGCCGTATTTTATTTCTTGCACCCTGGCCGTTGTACGTACGTGTACATGCTACGTGCGCACCTCTACTACGACACGTGCGCGCCTCTACATCCACCAGTATATATGTACATACTTGTTCACGACCAGAATGACAACGCTACGTACGCTTCGACCAAGTGGGTCCCGACCGCCGTGCACTTCCTTGCTCATGATGATGTAGCTGGTGGGTCCCAGCAATGTGGGGCGAATTGTTTTTTGCCCGGACGCACTTCCTTGCGTGCAAAGATGTAGCTGGTGGGTCCCAGCAGTCAGGGGGGGAATCGTTTTGTTTTTTTTTTGCCCGGACGCACTTCCTTGCGTGCAAAGATGTAGCTAGTGGGTCCCAGCAGTCAGGGGGGCGAATCGTTTTTTTGTTGCCCGAACGCACTTCCTTGCGTGCGAAGATGTAGCTGGTGGGTCCCAGCAGTCAGGGGGTGAATCATTTTTTTGCCCGGATGCACTTCCTTGCGTGCGAAGATGTAGCCGGTGGGTCCCAACAGTCAGGGGGGCGAATCGTTTTTTTGCCCAGACGCACTTCCTTGCGTGTGAAGGTGTAGCTGGTGGTCCCAGCAGTCAGGGGGGCGAATCGTTTTTTTTTGCCCGGACGCACTTCCTTGCGTGCGAAGATGAAGCTAGTGGCCAGCAGTCAGGGGGAAACGTTTTTTCCGAGAAATATAGTGGCCTGTCCGGTGGGTCCCAGCTGTCAGGTGGAGGAATCATTATTTTCCCTCGTAATAAGGAGGCACTTCCTTGCTGCGGCCGTGGACCCAGCTGTCAGCCTCTCCACGTACAGTCCACGTCCAATGGAAGTCGTTCCTTGACCATGTTGACCAGGCCGCGCCGAGAGCACCACGGCGGTGGACGACGGCGAGGCCTAGGAAGGGGACGACGCGGAGCCGGGGAAGACGCGGCAGTGGAAGCCCGCGCGGAGAGGAGTACGAGGGTTCACTGGTTCGGCTGCGGTGTGAGGCTGCCGTCGCCGCAGGGCCTGGCCAGCGGTGGGAATAGTAGGGGCGGTGAGGCCTCCGCGGCAGCACAGCCGGCCATGGGAGGCAGGAGCATGCGGCACGACCGGCGCTGCTTTGGGCGGCTGGAGCAAGAAGACCAGAGGTTGAAGAAGCACTACGGCCGTTGGGTGGACATCGTACGGTCACTAGAGCTACAATCGTTCATATTGACTAAGTTGACAAAGCCCTCCATCCCCGTCAACTCAGTTGGCCCACAAGTCATCCTCCCACTATGGTGGGTCCCAGCTAGCAGGGGGTATTCATTTTTTGTGCGTTATAATGAGGCATTTCCTTGCGTGCGAAGATATAGCTGGTGGGTCCAACATGTCAGCGAGGGGAACGTTTTTTTCGCGAAATATAGAGGCCCTTCCGGTGGGTCCCAGCTTCCAGGTGGAGAAATCATTATTTTGCACGTACAGTCCACGGCCGATGGATATCGTTCGTTGACCACGTTGACCAGGCCGCGCCGAGAGCACCATGGCGGTGGACGACGGCGAGGCCTAGGAAGGGGACGACATGGAGCCGGGGAAGACTCGGCAATGGTTGCTCACGCGGTGGGTAGTACGAGGGTTTACTGGTCTGGTTGCCGTTGCCGGAAAATAACAGGAGGTGTGGGTGAGTAGAGGAATGGCCTGGCCAGCAATGAAGTAGGGTGGGGCGGTGCGGCTCGTCTTGCAAAGACACCGGCCACGAGGCGGGAGCAGCAGTCCCACCGGTTAGTTTGGGCGGCTGGAGCAAGAAGATCAGATATTGAAGAAGCAGCACGGCCGTTGAATTAACATCCAACGATCACTGTTGCTAGAATCGTTTGTGGACTAAGTTGACAGAGCCAAAGTACACGTCAACCTAGTAGACCCACAAGTCAGCTTCCAAATCTGTCCCAAACAGCATACAGCCCGAAATTTCTAGCTAGATTCAAATTAATTTTAAATCTAAATATACCTTATTTTAAATTCAATGAAATTTTACCCGCACAAAAACAATGAAATTTAAAATATCAAAATCTGAAAGAAAACAGTATTTTGGAACTAATTGCATGTTTGCTATATTTTTTCATTTTACAGCCCATTTATTATTACTTATGGCCCATTTCTTATTACTTATAGCCCATTTCTTATTAGTTATAGCCCATTTTCTGGGCAAAATGCCCTCTTCGTCTTGAAAGATTTCCGGCCTAGGAGGGCGTAGAAAAGCAAGTAGGCCTATCTTGGTTATTCTGCAAAAAAACAAAATAGCTGGCTAGCCATTTTTCAGAAAGAAAAAAAAAACAAACTGGGCTGGTCATGTGCTAAACATATGAAATAAAAGCCTAGGCTAGACGGGCCACGGGACCCGCACAACCCAGTTGATACCCTTCTCCGTCCCGAAAAAAAATTATCATACAGGCTGCTGGGTCCCTACTGTCATCCTCACCATGTACTGTCATCTCCTTATTCCTCTCGGTTGTTGACCATGTTGACAACACCAGAGGGCGGCACCACAGCGAGCGAACCAAGGCGGAGGACGATGGTGAGGCCTCGGACGGGAACGAACAGAGCTGGGAAGATCACAGCCAGCCGTGGAGGCGGAGCAGCGGCCCGCCCGGCGCTGGTTTGGCTTTGGCAGCTCGAGGAAGAAGAGATCAAGAAACGCGACAGACGTTGAATGTCAATCCAACGGTCAAGGTTGGCACAATCGTTTGTTGACTAAGCGGACACCAAGTAGCATACTTTTTATATATAGGAAGAAAACTGCGAGGAAAATGCGTTCGTCTGCCGTCCTCCTCACAGGGAACGTTCGCCACATAAGTGACTAGCACCCTTGGTTTTCAACTGAGAGGTCTTGGGTTCGAGTCCCAGGAACTCTCAATTTTGTCCTCCTTCCTTCCTTGCAAAAAAATGGGAAAGAAAATCAAAGACTTGGGAACTAGTAATGAATGAAACCTGTGTATTCAGTGGCTACGACATGAGCAGGGAACGTTCGCCACATAAGTGACTAGCACTTGTGATGTATTCAATGGCTACGACATGAGCACTTTGCTGAAACTAGTAATGAATGAAACCTGTGTAGCAGGCTGGGCATAGTGTTGTGAACATCTAATGATTTCTATTAACGGAAATCAGGGGGTATCCCCTTTTGCTCATATAAATAAATAAATAGCAGAGGCTCTGTCGGGTCAGCTTTGTTCTCATTCGAAGACGTCGAGCAAATTGCAATCCAACAGCAAACTATGTCATCAAATTCAAGTTTCACAGCCAAATATGAGTACAACTAAGCAATAATGTCATCATGTTTTAGTTGTCATACAATCATCAAACACAAATCAGCATACATAACAAGTGATGTTATCACAGGAAAATACTAAACAACATGTTCATCAGGTTTCAGTTGTCATAGGAAACACAATTTCACATAGTAGATAAAAAAACGTCTTCTGACAGGCAAATATGACAAAAGCAATGTAATCATCATCCGCAGCAGCAGCGCCAACATCTTCGCCATGTGTTCAGTCTGAATCGTAATTCCCCATGGTGTCATCTTCTTCTTCGTCCTCAACGTCCTCGAACGTTGGCTTCTTCTTGATCAACTCTTGTATGTCCACAGCACGACATGCAATATTTTTGCCGGCGTCATTGACGTGATGGTTCTCAAAGATATTAGGAACATCTGTGTTATCTTGTACATCAGGAGCAGTGTAAGCATCATCTTGTTGAGCAACTTCATTAAACGAATTCCTCTACTCAAACCTTTGCAATACTCTCCAGTCATCGCTACGTGCAAATGTGTCTTCCAAGAAAAATATCTGTGTTGCTTGATTTGCCAAAATAAAAGGCTCGTTGGTCTGGTACACCACCTAGACATTGATGGATTTGAAATAATCATCAGCTCTGGGTTTTATGATCCTGGAAAACAGGTTATACCAACGACAAAGATAATGTAACCACACACCGATGATCCTCGAAATCGAGACATACCGCAATCAACAATGTCTGCTTTGTTAGCATACATTTCAGTTGTCTCTTTGTCATACGTATCCGTGCTCATGATGGCACTGTTTTGTGTCTTCCTGCCTTCGTCTCGTGCAAGGGTGTTGTAGCGCACATCTCCAACAACGCAAGATTCATAATGTCTTACCCGAGTATCAGGACCCATTGCTAGTGAGTAAAGGGCATCATCAACTGCCTGCCCATCCTCCCGCATCTTCTTAACCTATGGTTAGAAAATAGAAAATATGATCATCTTATGTACTCAATATATTAAAAAAACTGACAGTGCACTTCAAAAGCTTACATGGTTCTTGAACCATTTTGCAAATCCTGCCATAACCAGTTTGTCAATGTTTCTTGGATTTTATGGCAAGAATTCCTCTTTGTAGATGCTGCACAACATAGTGATCGCGTCAAACATCTAAATATATAAGAATGTGCTGCAAGTTTAGTAGATTACAATGTATAAGCTGCAGTACTTAGCACTTACTTGATATAAGGTAGTATCTCGTGACGCTTATTCAACACATACCAAACCATTTTGTCCAAATCTTTAGGTTTGTCCTCTTGTCGACTCTTCCTCAGAACTCTAATGCAGAATAATCGAAAACATTGAGCCCAGGATTGTCTTCACCCACCTCTTTGTTAAGCTGATCAGCTGTTTCAATGTATTTTGAGCAGAATGTCAACGCTTCTGTAGCAATGTAGGCCTGCAACATCCCAAATTTCTAAATTTTGAAATGTTATATTAAATAAATAATTCTGATTGTTTGTTTGATTGTTGAGTGATTGATTGTGTGAAATTGAGTGAAATTTGAATCTTTTTGAAAGTTTAATGAGAGGGAATGAAATGACTTTCCTGTGCCTTTTTTGACTTCTGATCTTCGAGAATTCAAATTCAATTCAAACACAAAACCCTAGAGAGAAGATGATATGACTTCTTCCATTTAAATAAATGAAAAGGGTTTTGAAAAGATTTGAATTCCATTTGGAAATATTTCAAATTCAGAAACTTTATGCAACTCAATGATTTTCATGAGAGAAGATAAAATGACTTCTTCAAATTATATGAAATAAGAGTTGGAAGTTAAAAGAATCAAACTGAAAATCATTTGAAAGTATTTTGAAACCCCTTTCAAATTTGGAATTATTTGATTTTATTCAAATTATTTTTCTCCTAAAATAAATAAATGGAAATAAGGGTAAAATGATTCCTTCAATGGAAAATTAGGAGAAAATAAAATTGTAATCATTTTGGTATTTTAAAATGATTTCTATTGAATTTTAATGCAACAAAGAGCACTATTCACTTTATCTGAATTTTGTAGATTTTATTTGCCTCTAAAATGTGTTCATGTTTTGGAAATTATTTTTCTGCAACTTTTGATATATTATATTCCTATATATATATATTTTTATTTATTTATTTGTGTTTGTTTTATATTCTGTGTTTTGTTAAAAAAACGGCCGAAGCCAGCAGTGCCCAGGCCGAGACCCATCTCTCTCTCTCCACCCGACGCGGCCCAAAGAATGAGCCCAGCCAAGAGCCCAGCCTGCCACACGCCTCGAGGCCCATCTCTCTCTCTCCCACCAGCCCACGGCCGAGCTGGCCCAGCAACAAGGTGCCCACGCCCGAAACCCCTTCGGGTCGATCGCCCGCACTTCCCCTCGCTCCCGCACCCGCTGACAGCGGACCCCACCATCTTCTTCCTCCTCCACACGCAAGCGCCGCAGCAGGATCGCGCCGCCGCCGCCGTATCCCGGAGATCGCGGGATCCTCTCCCCGACTCACCCCTCCTCCAAGAATCGCCCCCCTATATATATACCCCTCCCCTCACCCTGTTCCGCCCCTTCCCGACCCCAACCCCTCTCCTCGCTGCCTATTGCTCGCCGGAGCCGAAGCCGCCACCGCACCATTATCGCTCTACCGCATTGCCTGCACCACCTCACTCCTCCCGAGACCACCCCGACCCCCCTTGCTCCCCAAGACGCTCAACACCACCATCGCCGCCTACAACCGCCAGATCATCGCCCCTTCATCACCGAAAGCATCACCGCCGTCGATCTCGCCCTCCTCGACTACGTCGTCCCCGAGCTCCACCGAGGCCACAACCGTGATCGCCTTCGTCCGCTGCATCCTCCCGACGAGTTCACCGAGCTCGCCGATGACCGGAGCGCGGTCCCCGTCGACCACCAAAGCCGGAGCACCTCGCCGGAGTTCATCGCCGCTGCGGTGAGCTTCTCCTCCCTCCGATCTTTTTTCAACGGCTTAGATTAGATCTCTGTATGGTTAGGTTTTATTTTATTAGATCGATTTTAGTGCGGTTTATTTACGGTTAGTTCGGTTTAGATCTAAACCGGTTCACTGGTTTTTTTTTCATACACGCGTTAGCGGTTTAGTTATATCTCGCCCGAGCGTAGTTTAGCGTTGCAACGCTCACCTGTTTAGCCCAGTAGCAGTAGGCCACGTAGCAGTGGCCGATCTGTAGCGCTTCTGTTTTTTTTAATTTACAGAAATAGTTCCTGTTTTAGATTGCTAATTTCTTTTAGGTTTCAAGTCCAAATTGAGTGATTCTTTTTGCATTAGATTCAAAATTTCTTGAAGTTTCTGTTAGAACAATTGGATTTCAGATTTGAGTAGTTTAAATTTGAGTTTGATGAAATTTGTTCAAATCACTAATTTGGCCGTATCTTGAGTTTTATAAAATATTTTTGATTGATTCTTTTTGCTACGGTTTTGTTATTGTTTTGTCTATCCAGAGTCATATAGTGATTTATTTTTATTTTATTTTAAATTAAGATTTTAGCAAAACAGTACTGTTTTAGTTATAGTTTTGTTTTAGTCTTTTCTTTATAGTTTTAATTGTTTTTAATTTTTTTTCTTTTGTCACTCTTGAAAAATTTAGTTTTGTTTCTGTTAGTCAACAAAAGAAAATTTGTTTTTATTTAAAAAAATTATTATACTTAGTTTTGTACGAAAACTTGTTTAGGTCATAGTTAGTGTTTCATAAAAGCTTTTATTTGTTTCTTTTTCAAATAAAATTTTATGGAAAAAATACCTTCTGTTAACTTAGTTGTTTTACTTTGTATTTTCTGTTAGTTTATTAGTTTAGTATTTTCTTTGTAAAGATTTACTTAGGGCAAAACTATTTTGTGTTATGTGAGTTTTTCTGTAGTAGTTTCGTCGTGTAGTTTTCCTTGGTTTTTTTTGGTATCCCTTGTTGGTTTGCATTTTATTGATGAGTGTTAGAATTGCTTGCTAGTATGTTTACTTATATGAATGCTATGTTGGACTATATAGATTTTCAACGGAGTGACGAATAGTTCTACCAAGTCATTATTCGAGAGTGTTGTTATCTTCATCAACTTACCAGGCAAGTTCACTTTGACCATGCTTTCATACCTATGTTTTATTGCATTTAGTGGCATCTTTGCAACCACCCTCCAGTAGTGATATTGAATTCTTGTAGTTGATTAGTATGCATGAGGTAGGAACCCATCACCCTGTTACCAAGCCTGGGACGTTATTTATTTTAATGCTACGCTATAGTAGATGGGGTTTGGTACGAGTGCACGAGAGTGGTGTGAAGAAGGAGGACTCTACGTCAATGATGACAACTCCATGATGACATCTGCAAGGACTGCATCTTCAAGGCCTCAAGACTTCAAGACTCGAGACAAGAATTCAATACACACTACTGGGTGAAGGACGGTTGACGGGCACCCTGGAGAAAACAGTGGATGGCCGGGATGCATGGAGAAGCGCCATGACATCTTGCGGAAAGCTTCACCCAGACTCAAAGAGACGGAAGAATACTTCATGCCCTAAGCTTACTGCAACCGCAAGTCACTATGGGCTCGCTTGGTCAACCTTAGTTGTGACTCTGGCTGGGACGGTGCTAGCAGATGTAGAACTACGGTAGGATTGGATGGGCACCGGACAGTGGTCAGGGGAACTCTTCGGAAGACCATGTTTCGGTCATCTTGTTCTCAAACACCCTGAAGTGCGAGAATGTAAAGAGAGGGATCGAATCTTGCGGGTAAAGTGTACAAACCTCTGCAGAGGGTTTAAACCTAATCGATTAGCCGTGTCCCCGGTTACGGACAATTTGAGCCTCGGACTTGGATCTATCTCGAACTCTCAACACCGCATCGATAACTTAATTGTGGGCAACTTATGATGAATTTGGGCTATGAGACATCGGTTGGCGGAACCATGTCATGATAGAAAACTCTATAGTACAGAATTCATTTATTCCTTTGATGTAGGGAAAATAAAACCAGCTTTTACGCAAACAAACCTCAGATACAGAGCCACAAAGCCATACTGCATATAGTATAGTTTATCATCTGTTTTCTCTTATTGTGATCTTGCCGGTACATTCAATGTAATGACCTACACGGCTGCAACGTATCATGTTGCGATATTTCTCGACGAGTAAGAGTTACGATACAGGTTACGGTCTACACTCAACCTGCCGATGGCGTTGATGGGACTCCGCACCGCTGTTGTTTCACTGAGACATATGAGGTATATATCAGTTTTACGTTATTTATACATGTGATTGCACTTTGATATATACATTGATGTACTGTGTGTGCCAGCATACTGATCCAGGGATGGCATGGATACATAGAGGCTTGACCGTCTGAGGTTGGGTCGCTACAAGGCCTCTGCAATGGAACCCTGGGGTCTAGCTCTGTTCCTAACATAGCCCTTGAAAGTGCCTAGCCGCCTTTCAATAGGGTACATCCAGCCATACTGCATCGACCTCTAAGTAGTGCCTCATCGTAGATGAACAGCCAAATGCACCATCACATCAAAGAAGGCTGGAGGATATATCTTCTCAAGGTCGATAGGATAGTTGGTATCTTGTCTCTAAGATGCTCCAAAGCATCTATCCTGATATTTCTACTACAGAGTTCCTCAAGAATTGTCCCAACTCGCAACTGCTCAGATAAGTCGTATGCCCAATCCTCTAAGGATAACAGTAAAACCCTTTGAAGTAGGACGTGGCAGTCATGAGTTTTCAACCCTTGTACCTTGTTTCCATCTGCACTGACTCTCCTTTCAGGGTTGGAAGCAAATCCATGTGGGAATCTCACACGTGACAGGACCTCGCAAAATTCTGTTCTTTTTACCTTGTCCAAGACGTACACAGCTGGTGCCATAGCCCGTGGTTTACCTTCATCTTGCACCTGCAAATCCTTTCTGATACCCAGGTGTGTCAAATCGATCCTAGATTTTAAGGTATCTTTCGTCTTGCCTTCAATATTAAGAAGTGTGCCGATAATGCTATCACATATATTTTTCTCGATGTGCATCACATCAAGATTATGCCACAGATCCAAATCTTTCCAATACTCCAAGTCCCACAAAGTGGACCTGCGGGTAAACAAATAATCTCTCTTCTGCCCTGCCACGCTTCCTTTTCCCGCTACCATTACCAGGATGGTTTCCTGGTGTAATATGCCTGACCTTCTCTAATTCCACTTGCAACTCATCGGCGGTGAGCCTCTTTGGCGCATCACGGTTTTCATGCTTTGCATTGAACACATGTCTTTGGTATTTTCTAGGTTGCGGCTTGTCCCTGGCAAGGAAACGACGGTGTCCAATGTAACAGATCTTGCTAAGTATTGCATATGACAATGATTCTCACACAAATAACACATGCATTGTAACCATGTGTCGTTCACCCTGACATAGTGCCCAAAGCCGGATAATCATGGATGCACCAAATTACAACAACACACAGAAAGAAATCAGCTGGTGGGCTGCTTTATAGGTCTCGAGTGAGAACAACCTTCCATAGTTGTTGAAGTTCCTCCACAAGAGGCTCCATGAACAAATCGAAATCCTTTCCAGGACTTTTTGGACCTGGGATGAGCAAGGCCATCATGTAGTTTGATTCTTTGGTGCAGACATTTGGAGACATGTTGTAAGGGATAACAAGCACTGGCCACATGCTATATGTGGCGCTCTGGTGGCCAAATGGGTTAAATCCATCTGAAGCTAAGCCAAGTCTAATGTTTCTCGGGTCAGCAACAAACTCTTTGTGTTTATCATTGAAGCTTTTCCACTCACTACCATGAGATGGATGGCTCATTACATTCGATCTCTGACTCTGGTTCCTAGAATGCCACAGTACATCCTCTCTTGTTTCAACATCATGAAACAACCTCTGCAATCTTGGTGTAACTGGAAAATGTCTAAGAACATTATGAGGAATCCTCTTCGCAGCATCGCCATCTTTCCATCTTGATGATTTGCATTTCGGGCATTCACTTAAGTTGGCATAATCCTTCCGGAGCAGAACACAATTATTCTTACAAACACGGATCATATCATATCCAATTCCAACTGCATGAAGGAAATTCTTCATTTTACTGTAGGTGTGTGGCAGCTCAGACGCATCTGGGAAAGATTTGCGGAAAGCAGCCAACATCGCATCGAATGATTTGTTGGTCATCCGCTCGATGTCTTCACCAAGAAAGGTGACCATAGCTGAGAATACTTGACAGCTTATTTCCGGGTGACAAAGAACGTTGCATTGTTCCAACATGCGGGCCCACCGCTTTTCTTCTGCAGTGAAAGTTCACGGAATGCACGAGCATTTCGTAGCATTGTTTCAATGTTAGTCAAACTCACTGGCTCCGCCACCACCACCTCCTCCTCCTCTTCCACTTGAGCATCAGGCAGATCAAGATGGTGATCTGCTGCTTCCACGTAGTCAATAACATTGACGTTCACAGCTTCACCATGATGAACCCACCTAGTATATGTGACCGACATCCCATACAAGTGTAGATGATTTTGCACAGTTGACTGGGGTCTTGTAACTGAATTCATACAACTGCTACACGGGCAGAGCACATATGATTTCGGACCACCGTACTCAGCTCTGATAAAGTTCATGAAGTTTTCAACCCCCTCGACATATGCAGCGGAGAATCTTTGAGCAGAAGTTATCCAAGTCTTGTCCATCTGTTAGACATACAAATTAGTTCTTCTACTAGATATTACAGGAAAAACATATATGCTTTTTTATGAAATCTAGAAAAAAAAATACCTAGGTCGATGTCTAAAGCTATGACAAGATATTTGGACGAGCAGATCTAAGTAACGAAATATATATAAAGCTAATTCAGCAAACAAATTTGAGTGCTAAATTATGGCAGGCTGTTTCAGCAGTCAATGAGGCCGAGCACACAGCCATCAAACTATCGAAGGCCATCGCAGCAACAAAGATCGAGTATAAAACGGTGTAGAGCTATTTCACCTAACAGATTGGCTACTAGACCATGGCAATCTACGCCACAATAAATATATGGCAGGATATTTTAGCAACTAATCGGCCTTGGCATGCCATCTCAGCTAAGAAGATTGAGTGCGATCAGGCAAAGAAGCTTCTAAGCGAGCATATTGACAAAGAAACTACTTGCAAACAAAGTGAGATTAACAACGCCTATCGCCTAACATTCAGTGCTACACCGACATGAACGGGCCTCGCCTAGAATGCGCGTCTCGTGGGAGAAGTTGACCGCCGTGCGTCTCCACACGAACGTCGCCAGCGGTGGCGGCGCTGATCGCCGTGCGCCTCCAT
This sequence comes from Aegilops longissima, assembly GCA_021605205.1. Lineage (NCBI taxonomy): Eukaryota > Viridiplantae > Streptophyta > Magnoliopsida > Poales > Poaceae > Aegilops > Aegilops longissima. Next base: position 542,707,891 of record CM038678.1, read on the forward strand.
CAGAACGTAGCTAGAGGTGGCGGCGTGGCTAGAGGACGGCAGTCTACGAGAGTGTACTGTGGGAGCGAGAGGATCGCCGAACCGCGGCGCCGACGTATCGGCGCGGCGGGGAGGGCGGCTTTGGCGGAGCGAATGGAGTGGAAGGGGGACGGGTGGAGGGGGGTTTGGGGAATATTATTGGATAGTTGGCCGAAGGGCGGTTGATCGGATTTGGGGGGAATTTTTGTGTGGGGGGGGGGAGGATTTTCGCGCGGTGGGCGAGGGGAGTTTGGCGCATGGTCGGTTTCTCCAAGTGCAGTCCCACATGTCAGTGAAGAGGCAAACTGAAGCACGTTCCGTTCGCGTGAGCCGTGTGCAGGACCGAACGTGTGTGGGGTGCAATGCGACCGCGACAGGAGTGCTATGAGTGTACCGCCTTTTTTCCTTTTAAACTAGGTGCTTCGCCCCCTCAAAAAAAATTGTTGCTTCACGCGATCCATCGATACTACTACTAGTAATCCGGTAATCCCGACTAAAACGGCGCGGCCGGGTCTTTTCCCGCGTGATATGCTGGGAGGTTGGCTTAGTTGGGTTTTTTAGGACGAGTAATGCTACACCTACGTAATCCCAGTTACGTAATTAACGTAATGTGAAACGTGTGAGCTGTTGATTGTAGATTGGGGGGAGGGAGGGGCCCACCACCATGAAATTCAGGGGAGGAGAGAGAGAGAGGCAATTTACATTAACCCTTTCGTAGGTTCCCGTAGATGTAGAAAGATGTGAAATGCGTGAATGTGTAGTGGATGTACTATTGGAGTGCCTAAGATAATTTGTGTATGTCTAGACCCTATGTGTTTATTTTACTTCGCATGTTAGATTTGTCTCGGTTCAATAAAAAGCAGAATTGGTGATGTTGGTGTGCCTGTCATCCTGCAATATAGGCCGTCCGATCTATATCTAACGGATAGGAAGGAAACTATGACAATTTACCCGCACTCCTCTCCACATTTGCAGATAAGGCTTTCCCTCGTTCATCCTTTTCTCCCACGAGATCTTGATCTTCCGTGCAACGCATGGGCATCTTGCTAGTACTCCTACAATATGTATATTATTGTGAAAGTTCATATACACCGGCCGAGATTAATGCAAACACGACAGATTTTCATTACATTTCGAACTTTTATAGGACAGAAAAATAAAAGAAACCCGACCCTAAACCTATTCTACGGCGGCGGCCGACGTCCTCTACTACGGTCTCTATGTACGGGGGCAGGGTTCAAGACCCGTGAAGTGAAGGTGCGGTCTCCGGCGAGGAAGAGTAGAACACAGGATACGGACCGGCCAGTTGGCACACCATGCCATGCCGCCTTCCATGCCCTACTCATCCTCGGAGGAGTCCCCGACCTCGGCAGTGCCGGACGTTGGACGGCGGCAAGTAGGACGCGTGGCTGACGGTGCTCCCGTCATCGGCCGCCAGCGTGGCCACCGCTTGTGCGGTCTCGTCCGCATCCGGGTATGCCGCTATTGCGTCGCGAGAGGCGACTTGAGCGAGGGCGGCGACCTCGAGCTTCATCCCCGAAGACAAGCTCTCCCGCAGAGTGTTCGCACTTGCGGTCATGGCGGATGTGGTGCCAGGTAGGAGGACGATGCGCTATGGTGTGGAGGTTAGCTGGGCGTTGCCGCTTTAAGTAGCGCATTCCGGTGAGGCCAAGCGTCCGGGTGCGTCATTAAGTCACAGGAGTTGGTTCCTCGGGCACCGAGCCTCTTAACGATGACATATGAACGGACGGCATGAATGCGGGCAGCTGGCGCCGGCTGGGAACGCACCGCGCGACGGCGCGAGGGATGAGGGTTTTGGTGTGCCAGGGTAGTCAGCTGCGGTCGTGGCAACATTGGAGATGCCCTTTGCTCACATGCGATCCCCGCATGTCATTGAAAAAGCAAGACGACCCGGCATGGCCTCAGGTCCAGAGGATGCAGTTGGCCGCGCTACACCACTCCGCGGATGCGTTGCGGCGCCCCGTGCATCCTCGACGAGCCGGGTGTTGGGGTGTGTTTGGATTGTGGCCAAAGTGCACCTTACCAAAATTTTGGTCATGACCCAAAGATTGGTCTTTGTTTGGATGGTTGCCATTTTTTGGCATGCCAATGAACTCTAGCCAACTCTAGTTCATTTTTCTTGCCAATGTCGGCCAAATCATGGGCAACCAATACCTCAACCAAAATTTTGGCTACCCAATGCTTTGATGGGGCAACCTTGGGCACAAACCAAACATACCGTTGGTCGGGCCACAACACTAACGCCACCCTCGGCACACTGAAACTGACCGTGTCTAGCGACGATTTGAGCGTGTCGCTCACCGCGGTCGTCGTGTCCAGAGGCGGTGCTGGAGCTGCGCCCCATTGTTGGCCCCAACGACCCACATGAACGGTTGTCGGTGGCGAGGAGGTCGTGGGCCAGCTCCTCCATTGGACTAGTCTGCGCTACGTCGTCCCGACGGGTGTACCCCACATGTCGATTTCCCTGTTTTCCCGTCCATATTCGAGCGTCAGTGCTCCACGTTGCGCATTAGGCCTTTCACTATGTAGGCCAAGCGAGACAACTTATTGTTTATTTGAGCCGTTCAAGTATAATCATGTGGCGTGTGCTTATTTCTCATTCCTCTCCAACCCTCTTCTCCATCGATCATGTCGCCCTCCATTCGAGTCCATCCTCCCGCATGTCTCATTTGAACATTCCGCCGAGTATCATTCGCATGTACCCACCCTAGTCGTCTTTCAATAGATCTCCGGACCCCGAGATGAAATCGAGAGGGAACGAGTGGGGGAACGTGATACCTAAGGCAGATTCAAAATTTTGAACCGATGATCATAGCATCCGCAAATCATATATAAAGGATATTCAATGTCCGTTTCGTTTTTGAACGTACAATATACTCCCTCCTATCCTTTCTAGTTTACATATAAGTTTTATGTGTAGTCAAAGTATCTCTACTTTGATAAAAAATATATCAACATTCAACAACGCCCAATCAATATTGTTTGATTCGTACGTACTCCTAGATTTGTACTCGAGATGGTTTCCAGTTTGACTATTGACAAGATTAATAGTACGTGAGATGTATAATGTGAAAATTATATCATTGGAAACTCCTTTCACTTACGAATTTGACCGTATGCTTTGTGTAACTTGCATGTCATATATTATTACTCTAACATTTGGTCAAACTTAGCCTCGAAAAATGCATTAGACCATGTATGCTTTGTGTAAGTTGCATGTCATATATTATTACTCTAACATTTGTGTAAGTTGCATGTCATATATTATTACTCTAACATTTGGTCAAAGTAGTATAGTGGAAGTGGATCCTCTGACGTAGGTATCCCTGCCTTACCCTCTCTTTCGGTCACTTATTGGCGGACCCCATGCTTGCTAGGCCCCGCATGTCAGTTACTCAATGGGTTCGGCCACGTCAGGGGATCCTCATCCGTAGTATACTCCCTCTGTTTTTATTTACTCCGCATAAAACGGAGGGAGTGGTGGTATAATAAATGACGCGGGCGGGGAGGGGGAGGGACGTCGGTTTGCTCTCAATTGCGGTCCCACAAGCGAGTGAAAACGCAAGACGAAGCGTGTTCCATTCGGTGAGCAGCGTGGAGGGTCCAGTGTGCCGGGCTGCAACGCGAACGCGACAAGAGCGATGTACAGTCAAAACCGATTGACCGGTCGTCACCGGAACCACTATTCACACTAGAACCATCGCTGCTCGGCCTACGCCAGCCACTGCCCTAAAACCACACCAAATCTCTAGCCCATTCCCCCACCTTTCGATCCCCTAGCCCGCATCAAGCGTCCCCTAGTTCGCCGGAAAGCCATGGTGCGCCGCAAGATCACTTACTACAAGATGCTGACACTGGAGCTCCGCGTAGAAATCGTGGCGGCGGTCGGCGCCACAGACCTCCGTTCCCAAGCTCGCTTTGCGGCGGGATAATCCCTGAGTTCTCTGGAGCCAAGCAACAAGGAGGGGGAAGCCGATCCAATGTTCATGGCGGAGGTCGCGGCGCAAAAGGCCCCCGATGGGTATGAGACAATGGACGTCCGACTTCGTGCCGGCGTCCGAGTCCCCCATGGTGCAGGTGGACCAGCGGTTCAACATGGCGATACTAAAGGAGGACCGGGAGGCAGAGGCTCAACTCGACGGGGAGCGCGCGCATGCCGCTGCCATCGAGGCTCTCCTGTAGGCGGAACCGGATGTCGTGGATGTGAACCGGGCGGCGGAGGCTCAACTTGAGGCAGAGCGCGCGGATGCCGCTGCCATCGAGGCCCTCCTACCGGCGGAACCGGACGTCCTAGACATGAACCGGGCGGCAGAGGCTCGACTCGACGCAGAGCGCGCGGATGCCGCTCTCATCGACGCCTCCTGCAGGCGGAACCGGACGTCCTGGACTTGAACCGGGCGGCGGAGGCTCGACTCGACGCGGAGCGCGCGGATGCCGCTGCCATCGAGGCTCTCCTGCAGCGGAACCGACGCCCTCGACTTGAACTGGCTGTGCTCTCGTCCGCAGAGCGCCCGCACGCTCCGCTTGAACGAGTAGCTGGAGGCCGAGGACAACCACGGTGCAGAGACACATGTCGGCAGCGACGGCTGGTTCGCGCCGGCAGCCAAAGACGATGAGACCATCTCTTTCCGCGAGCAGTGATAGTTTTTCTTTATGTTGTTGTTTTTATGGATCTTTTGCTGTGTAAAACATATATTTGTTATGCAAGTCGCCTCGACTTGGGTCAGTCTACCATTTCAGCGGTTGGATGAATATCCTCGCCTCCTAACCCTTCTTTCCTTCTTCCTCACCTCTTCTTCTTCCCCATGCACCACCGTGCGGGCCAGACGGATACTCCCCAACATGCGGTTGGATAAACATACTCTATGAACGAAAATTATGTGTCAGCGATAGGATGGCTGAGTTTGGTTTGTTCACACGACATCACGTGTCAGTGAGGGTGCATTCCCTTTGTTGGGTTTGCAGCGTGAAGGAGCGACTGTGTAAGGGTGCGGTGCGACCGCGGCGTGCAGGAGCGACCGTGTGAGGGTGCGGTGCGACCGCGACAGCCATGCGCAAGTGTACCTCCTTCTCATTTTGAAAACTCTAGGCAAGCTTGGCAAAAATGTGTGGCGAAGTTTGGCAAATTTTTTGATATACTGGCCTTGTGTACAGAAAAAATGGAGGTAGTTACTATATTTGACTTCCTTCCACATTGCGGTGACGTCGGCGATATCTTTTTTTTTGTGGTTTGGCGAAGTGCGTTCGACGGAGAACACCATTGAGGGAGACCACGGTAAGTTATTCGCAAGTGCCCCCTGCAAGCCGAGACAACCACCTTATTTGCATCCAGGAAGTCCTTTACTAGTACTACTAGGAGTACTAGTGCGGTGAGATGGTTTCTCGAAGAAGACGATGGAGAAGCAGAGTCAGCGAAGAGTGAAATGATGGTTGCTTCGTCCGTGCTCTTGTGATTTGACGCCTCACTGCTTTGTGATTTGTGATAGAAGGGACAGGGGAGTAGACTCTGTGCTCTATACTGTACTACATGCGTCCAAGCATGGGAGAAAGAGGAGAGACGTTGCATTTTTCTATTCCTTCAATCAATCAATCAGGGAGCTTCGCTTCCATCTTATTGGCTTTGGCAACACCGTCCATAATGGTTCCCACGATGCCAAAAGCTATTTTCACATTTGGCTACACACTGTGGATGCCCTTAACCGTACCACTTGGTTTTGCTCCTGTGTGCTATCTATACAAATCTCAATTATATTGATCTAAAAAATTATAGAATCAACATTAGTAAAAAGGAGGTGATTTTGCCGCGCGTATGGCGGGGGAGGCTTCTTATTTGAGAAATGCTACATCCACGTAATGGTTTACGTAAAGTTAAGAACTGATGTGATGTGGGACTATTTGATTGGATTAAAGGAGAGGATTACGCCCACCCCACCTGAAAATCAGGGGGGCATATATAGATTAGATGGAAAGTATACGTAGCAGCTACGTAGCCCTTTGTAAGTCTAGGATTAGGCTTCTTATTTTCGGAGGACATTGTCCTGGCGGTTTGCTAACATGCGGTCCCACGTGTCAGTGCTTTACCAAGCCGATCCACGTCCCACATGAGGCAGAACAACGGCAGAAGCAACACGTGGTTAAGTTGAAGAAGATGAGGGAGAAGCGGATTCAACAACGAGTGAAATGATGGTTGCTTCGTCCCTCCAACTTGTTTTTTTAGCATTATTACTTCGTCCCTCCAACTTAACTGCGGGAAAGGTGCGGCTTTGTGATTTGACGCCTCATTGCTCATTACTACGCCGGCGCCATGACTGGGGTGCTTCACCCCGGCTGCTCTGCACTGCATTCCGGTATGGCACGTGGACTCGGTAGCTTGATGTCCCACATGTCGGCGAAAGGGACTAGAAGATTTATGAAAGCGAGCGCTCCACTCTTACGACAGAGGAGTAGACGACACGACAGCCTAGTGAACTGTCACTTGTACTGTATAGTAATATAGTTTTGCTGTTTCGCACGATCCGTCGATACAAACCCGATTAAACAGGAAAGGGCGGGATTTTTCCCGCACGGTAGATGATACTGGCCATACATTTCAAAGGAAATTTTAATGTATGCAAACTGAATAATTATAAGTAACAATATGATATCTAGTAAAACTAAAAACATATATGATTTATTGTGTTAGAGTGTAGTAGTAGTGTTGTATTGCATAGTTGTTAGATGTAACATGCGAGAACGTGTAGAGATGTAGTTTTGGTGGGCCTACAGATAGAAAAGCGTAATACGGTCACCGAACTTCAGAATAAGCTGATTAATGTCACTATATACATTTTGCGGTGATTATACGGTCACTTGCTCACAGTTCAGCATTGGATTGCACTCTGTTGACCGACCAAATAGTCTGCGTGGCGCCATGTTGACTAGTTAAATTGACCACGTTCCTTGTGGGTCCCACCTGTCAGTTCGCATAGGGAAAAGGTCAGATAAACACAAATTTACGCAGGCGCGACAAGGCTCCAACCCGTGCGCGGCAATCACCTGGTTGTGTATGTGTCTGTCAGGGCCTGATGTGTGCGCATGCAAGTGTAGGTTGAGCACTTGAGCGTGAGAGTGTGTGTTGGTCGTGTGTTGTACTGGTGTGTGCATGCATGCGTGCGTGTGTGCGTGTGAGTGTTGCGTGCGTGCGTGGCTGCGTGTGTACATGTGAGTGTTGCGTGCGTGCGTGGGTGCATGTGTTTGTGTGAGTGTTGCGTGGATGCAGATCGTGTGCATGCGTGCGTGTGTTTATAATCACCACACCAACTCCTGTATGTTAAAACAGACGGCTCAGCATACCAATACAAGGCCACCTTGTCCACTGTGCCCGCGGTCATGACTTCGAACCACCGTCCAAATATTTTTGTTGTTGTTTGTTTTCATTCTTACTAACAAGATGCCCGTGCGTTGCACGTAACATCAATATGCATTTGTATGACTTGTTTATCTTGTGAGAGAAAAGGATGAATGAGAGAAAGCCTTAGTTGCAAATGTGGAGAGGTGTGTGGGTACCTTTTTGCAAAATTGCCATAGTTTTTTCCCTACCCGTCAGATATAAATCGGACGGCCTATATTGCAGGATGGCAGGCACACCATCATCACCAACTCTATTTTTTATAAGAGTGTATTTTATGTATTTTATAAGAGTGTATATGTAGAGTAGATACAATTCGACAGGTGGGCATGTTGGTAGTGAGATAATGTGATGCAACACTAGAGGTGCCACGTGGAGCGTTTAACTGGTCAACTAGTCATGTCATGAGCAAATACAGAGTTGTACGGTGAGCACGTGACTATATAATAAACACTAAACGTAAATGGTGACCGTAATGAGTGGATTCTGAAGTGCAATGTACGTATCGTGCTTTCGCTTCAAATACAATGATCGTCATTGCATATATCGCGAGAGAAAGATGAAACATGCGTGAATTTTCTGGGGGCTTACTCTTAGAGGACCTGGAGATAGTTTTGTGTGCATACGTGAAAGGGGCGTACAGGGGGGTATGCGATGGAGAGAGAGATGCTCTTCGTTTCTCTTTATTATGACTAACTTTGTATATACTATAAAATATACAAATTCACAGTGCGGAATAAATATCATTGTGGGCACCATGCAATGCAAATTAGCGTTCGTACTCCTCCATATAACTTTGTAATGTTGTATATATGTAGAAACTCTAAAATAATTTTTTGGCCACACTTTATTCAAAAGGAATGTTGTATGCGAAATAAACATGAAGAGAGGGCTTTTTAGATCAATGGGGTACGTGATGTAACATGTGTGAATGTGTAGTTGATGCATTCGGCGGGGCCTAGAGAGGTATGTGTGTGTATTACGTATTCGAGAGAGGCATGGATAGAGGGGCCGACGGGGGGGAGGCGTGGGAGAGATAGCACGAGAAATGAGAGTGGTCTAGAGAGAGAGAGACGAATATGATGTCACGACAAGAGATTCCATTCCCTTGAGTGTGTATATGCAAGGGGGGCGGGAATAGAGGCACCAGGAGAATTTTTATGTGTGTGTGGTTTTTGTGTTGGAATGTGTGGGTGTGAGAAGATAATGAGACATGGGGGCAGAGGGTGTGTCACCGCGTGAGGTCCAGTGGGTCGAGGTGAGGCCCTTCGTTCGGTTCCGTCCTGCGCCACATTGGTCGGCCCGTGACGCATTTAGGAAGAACCATGGATGACTAGTCGTACAAGACAAAGATAGCAGAATTGTGAAGGACTCTGTGTCCACTGACAAAGCCGTCTAGGATTTGTAACCCTAGGTTCTCGGACTAAGGTAACCCCTTTATCTTTGATATTACTATTCATCCAACCTAACTTTAAGGGGCATCCTACAGAATTCTTTGCTAGAATCATACTCGTCGATTAGGAAGAGAGGTGTGAGACAATGCGTGAGAGACAGGCGTAAAGATAATGTCCGTACATGAGACACGTAGGCAGGTCCATGTATATAGAAAGGGTCGATGAGGATTGTGCGTGTGTATGTTTGCGAGAGGAAGGTTAGTGAAAACAGTTGTAAACGGTTACGAGAGGGAGGGAGGGTTATATCTAGAGCATGTGTGCGAGAAAGACACCTCGGGAGAGAGTTTGTGAGCATGTGTGAGAGACCACCGATGGAGAGTGAAACTACACGTAAAAGACTGCTCTACACATTCATTAAAGATATAAATTGTATCCAAATATTAGGATGGGATCATGATATTTGCAATTCGCGTAAGGAGCGGTCATTGATCTATCAGACATTTAGATTCTATCGAATTTGAGCATGTCTATGTTATTATTCGACACAATTGATCCACATAGTTAGTATTTTGAACTCCAGACAATGCATCGCTTTAGCAATCGAATATAAACGTGAGTATAGTTCATGTTGTGCGTGTAAAGCACATTATACATACGAAAGTCACACAATGGACATTATAAATAGCTACCTATAAACTAGCATACATTTGAATTCAACTTAAGGTGGTTTAAAAAATCGAATTCAACATGAAGTCCATTCAATTATTTGAATTTGATATCATGGCATTTGTAAACCATACCTAAATTATGCGGGCACCAATATTTGCTCTGATTTTGTACATAATAGCATATGTAGTCTGTACAAAATGGATTCAAATTTAGCTCCTCCATTCCAAAATAATCGTAATTATAGGATTTTCAAGTGTCAAAATTTCAAAAAGAAGCGGATAATTTAATGAGGTTTCAAACATACAAGGTCAAATATAACGTTATCTATTTAGGTCAATCCTCATAGTTCAAGAGTACTCTAAACGTGAATGCTTGTGTTTCAAAATTTCGAACGAAGCGCCAAAAGAGCCTCTACTCGCCCGAAACCGCATGAGACCAATGTTTGGTAGTACAAGGAAATTACTTTTCTAATAACTCCGACCCGAGAAACCTACCGGCCCAACGTCCAAAGGTCTAAACCCGGGTAGGTTTGTAGCTTCATCTAGACGCCGCGCAACTGCCTCCGAAAAACATTCATACACAATGGCCACCTAAGCACACATGCGCGCGGCCGAAATCGCTCCCGCCCACTATTTGGGACACCTGGGATTACCATCCTACCCCCGACCCGTAGTAGGTCTGAAATTTAAGAGGGGGGCAAAGTTTGTACTTTCCCCAAATTTCAAACAAGCGCGTCCCATCTTCTGTTCAAAAAAGCCAAAAACAAGCGCGTCCCAGACCAAAACATGGTCCCCCCCCACCCGTCTGATTCCCCATTCGTACTCCATGGGCGCTAAAACTATCTCTCCACCAGCCGCGAAACCCCGGCGTCCTCTGTCCGCCTCCCCATCCCACCCATCAACCGCCGCCCTCCTCCATCATGCCGGAGCCGATACCCCGACGTCGTCGTCCACCACAACCTCAACCGCAACGCTCCACGGCTAGTAGTTGAAGCCGAGGCCGAGCCGTCCGTACCCGAGCCAGTTCAACCACGCCGTCCTGCGCCTCACCGCTGCCGCTCCAACTTCTCCACCCTCCACCGCACCGGAGCTGTTCCTGCTATGCCGTCCTTCGCCGCCTTGGATCTGCTTCCCCTCCGCCGACATACGGCCACGGCAACACAGTCAACAATTTGGCCATGGGTTCGTCCAAGCCTGCACCCTCCAGAACATCGGTTTCCCCGGTAAAAAGAAGAAGATCGGTGCGACATGTGGAGGTGACCACACCGGCAACCGAAAAAGGTACTCCTCTTCCCTTATTCATGCAAATCTTACGTCTCTGGTTGCACGGTATTCATCCCACAGAAGACACTAGTTGACCGCTTCTTCTTGATACTAGATGTTCCTAGTAACTCGCGATGCACAAGGTTTCTCCTCATATACTATTTCACCTTAGCTATAGGTCCTTCGCCCCCCTGGATTTCAATTTCTGGCTAGTTGATTCCCAATTAACGGAAGCATTCCCCGGCGTAACAAGCGCTAGTACGCCTATTACGCTGGGGAAGCAGCGCCTTGGTGTTTATCTTAGGGGCGTGTGTGGCCTAGAGCTACTGGCGCCCGATCTGGAGGTCGGCCGGGATTAAAGGGATGGCCTGGGGCGCTGCCAAGCACGGCGGTGGTGTGAGGTCGATGGGAGGGCGGGGTGGCGGAGGCAGGAATCTGGGCCAGTGGTCGCTGGCGGTTCGAGAAAGATCGTCAACAGTGTCTGGCGGGAGGTAGACGAAGGCCATCTGCCCATTCCTTATAGATCGGACGGTTCATTAAAAAAATCGACTGACCTATTTATTTTCAATCATCGTTATCTTAGATATGACCACATGTGGTGTTGTGCTGGAGGAGTACCTGCATTTCCTGTGCTCATATATTACAAAATCATACGGAGTAGAATCTAATTTTGTTTGCCATGCAATGTTGTAGAGCTATCATATGTCTCATGTCATTTATTTTTCAGCCACCTGCTATCTGCTACTTTTAAAGTGCACTAGTTCTGTACACACTTCACCCATACTCTCACTATTGTGTTTTTATGCAAGGGTATTTCAGACTCTCCTGTCGAAAGAGAAGCAGCAAAGAAAAGAGAGAAGTCGCTCCAGCTTCGTATGCGGGTAGGCAAGACACGTTACAACGCTATAAAGGGTGAAGTGTCAGCAGATGGAGACGGTAAGCGTAGCTCTAGAGTTGATGACCTCGCTCGCAATGAACCACCATCCCAGGTGCTTGCTTTAACTTCTCGGTGTCATATGTGGTTGCATGTTCCATATGGTGTCTAGCTTGTATTCGAAAGGCTGAAGTCGGTAAGATAAGGAAAGATATTTTTTACATGAAACACCATCCCGTGAGCACCAGAAGACAAATAGCTAGTCAGGGCACTGGCCGAGCCAGTGACAAGCCCAACAAAGATATGCATCACCTGAAAGCCAACTAAAAAGCTCCGATGGTGGCGGAAGCAGCCCGCCTCCCACCAGGCTCTCAGGTCCTAGATGATCATGCTCACCACTCCAGCCGGATGTCTAGCTTGTATTGCTTCCACTTTGGTTAAATTGCATCTGCATAGCTTACACATTATACCTTTAAATATGACATGCATTTCTATTTTTGGTACATACTAGTACATCTGTGTATTAACCATGTTCTTATATCAAACTAATGTTCTTGTGTATCCCTCATCAATCACTTATGACGAGGCACGCAGGCAAGGGGACTACTCCTTATTTAAAGAATGCAGCGTCAGCCTCCCGGCATGATTCTCAAGAAACAGAAATGCTAGATGAAGATAGTGAACATAGCTCTGTAGTTGATTACAGCATTTCCCCTACACTAGCATCACAGGTGCTTGCTCTAACTTGGCAGCGTGATATGTGGTTGCATGTTGCATGTGGTTTCCAATCTGGTTAAACTGCATGTGCTAGTCTGCTTAGCTTATACATTATACCTGTTAATGTGACATGCCTTCCTGTATTTAGTAGATAGTACATCTGTCTATTAAGCATGTCCTTACATAAAACTATTTTTTTGTATCCCGCATCAATCAATATGACGAGACACCTTTAGTATATGCGAAGGTGATATTAGTTGCATCTTTCATATGATTTATAGCATCGCTGCTTCTAATTTGTTGAAACTCCATTTATGATGGGACGCTTTTAACTTGGCGAGTCATATTGGTTGCATCTTTCATGTGGTGTCTAGCTTGCATTGCTTCTTATTTGCGGAATGGTTTCGCTTAGTTTACACAAACAGTTGTGAACATGCCATGTCGTCCTGTTTTTCATACATATTCCATCCTAGTATCATGTGTTTGCCTTACATCAAAGTAGTGATTGTCGAGATCATGCATGAATGAGTTACGAAGAGAGAATTTTATTGCTTTTTCTTGTCGGTTTTACTTGACAATTCAAAATCAATAAAGCGGAAGGAAGTTAGCAAGGCAGCGGATAAAGGTGCTCCTTCCGAATGGAGGGCCTCTGAGCTTCTACCCTCCACACCCCAAGATGATTTACAAGACAACACATGCATAGACACTCAAAAAGCTGTGTTTATGATGAGCACGTCTCCCTAGTGCAGCATCACCGTGCCCCTCTAACTTGGCAATCATATATGTGGTTGCATGTTATGTGTGATGTCTAGCTTGTATTGCTTCTAATTTTGTCAAATTCCATCTGCTTACTTTACACATTATACTTGAATAAGACACGTGTTCCTGTTTCTAGAACATACAATATCATCTATCACACCATGTTCTTACATCAAATTACTACTGTTGTGTAACCTGCAACAATCACTTATCATAAGACACGTTTGACTTCGGAGTGTGATATAGGTTACATCTCACATTCTTTTCTAGCTTGTACTACTAATTTGTTGAAATGGCACTTATGACGAGACAGTTTTAACTTGGTAGAGTGATATTCGTTGCATCTTTCATGTGGTGTCTAGCTTTCATTGCTTCTAATTTGTTGAAATGCCTTCTCCTTAGTTTACACATCATAAGCTGTGAATATGCAATCTGTGAATATGCAATGGCACTAATGATGAGAGACCTCTAACATGGTAGTGTGATGTTGTTTGCATCTTGCATATGATTTATTTCTTGTACTGCTTCACATTTGTTTAAACGCCATTTATGATGAGACACTGTTAACTTGGCAGAGCGATATTTGTAGAATCTTTCATATGGTCTCTACCTTCCATTGCATTGCTTCTAATTTGGTGAAATGTCTTCCTCTTAGTTTACACATCATAGTTCTGGTTATCTCTTCCGTCCTGTTTTTCATACATATTACATCCTCCTATCATGTGGTTGTCTAACATCAAAGTTCAGTTCGTCTACATCACGCATCAATTTGTTCTGAAGAACTAAATTGTTATTCGTTTTTCTTGTCGGCTTGACTTAACATGGCGCAGAGAAAGAGGACGAAACACAGAATGGCAAGGAATGAGAAGCGGATGAATCCTGCAGATTCTGCTGGTACCGATGGTGCAATAGAAGGTCAAAGTCCAGCGGAAAATTCTACAAACACGGCATCCCATGCTACACGAGTTGCAAAAAAAGCCCAACAGAAACAAATAGCTACCACCAAACAAACAGAGAAAACCCTAGCTCTTGCAACACCTACCACAGTACTACCAGCTGCACGACTTACTCGTGCGTCAACTGAGCTAGCAGCACGTTCCCAAGCTCCCTTGCCACCTGACACTACTTCCCAAGCACTCTTGACACAAGATGAGTTGGCAATATCAGATGAACCTTGTGAGCTTCAACAGCAAGAAGGTAGTTGCTGGAGTCAAGTTACAGTTGCATGCTTCTTTATATGTAGTCTCACAGTTTGATGTACACTAACACTTCCTATGTTCGTTGTTGGACTAGCACCTAGGCGCAAGGGGAAACAAACATCAGGGATAATGCTCGATAGGCTAACTAAATCTAGAGGAGGAAGAATGGAGATCCGTTTTGAGGCAGGTTTAAAAAGGCCACGTGATGCTACAGAGTCAGCCAAGTTAGTATCAGAGGTAGCAGTTGCCGTTAGGTGTCATGTACGTATCCTCCCAACATGGATTCTCTACAGGAATGACAAAGACGAAACCCAGTTCAACACCTTCCTCGACCACTTATCTGTAAGTATGGTTATGTATGGAAACTAGTAATATCGTCTTGCTCAGTCCCATACTTTCTAGGTTGTCGATAATGAGACTCCCATAATTGTCAACAGATGAGGTTCAAGTTGGATAGCCAAGATGATGAAACCGCACAAGCTTGCACCCATGTTTTCAAGTCCTTTCTCATGACAAGATCGGTATAACTTGAGGAAAACTCACTTTGAAGGCAAGGCTAATAAGAACTTTCCCAAACATCTCCAAAGGAAAATATATCGGATGAAGACCGGAGGGCCTTGTTAAACACCGGTCCGATCCAAGTATCACGTACATTATATATATATATATATATATATATATATATATATATATATATATATATATATGTGATCAGATCACATGTTGAAGTCCTATTTACGCATGTGCCACACAAATCTATCTTCTTGTAGGTGAACTGTTCAAAGAACAAGGCCAACCGCATTTAAAGTGAAATTCCAACAGGGCAGCGTGATCTCGTAGCTATATTGCACAATCGCGAGGCTCTTATAATTAGCTGTTGTTTCACTCTTTTCACTGCACCATATTATCAGATCTATATTGACTTGTTCAAATGCGAGGAAAGCCCGCAAGGACCAAAAAGTATCTGAACCAAATGTGTGGAAATCTTCAAGGACCGTCACACCAAGCAAGAAGAAGGGCATGACTACACCGTCAAAGCCGCTATTGTAAGTCCTTAATCCTCATGCCTTTTAACTACTACTTACTCTGACTTGTACCTTGAACTGCATGGTTTGCAGCCAATGTCTATTACTCTTTTCAATTTTATACACAATTGTGTTAGCGTATCATTGCACCTTACAAGGTTTAAAAGATAGGAGTGATGTTCCATTGATCTTGACCCGTAATCTAGTTCCATGCTGGACTTGCCCACACAACGTTACAATTGCCTGTTTGTCTGTTCTCAGTTGTTTTGTTATATGAATGATGTCATACTATGCTTACCGTATTATAAACTTCGTCTCTTTATCCTTAGCCCTCAATACAATGTGAAGAAATAGACAATACATTAGCGATGGTACATGGTCATATGTTTGGAACCTGGTTTTATTATGTACTTTGCAATAAAATACAACTAATATTTTACATGGGTTCACCAGAATAAGTTCTGTATATAGACCAAAGCTATTTTGTTTGGTTTTGCTGCCTCCTTAATATCTTATGTTCTGGTACTACTAATGTAAAACCTCAACTTTTCTGTGAGTTGTGGAAAAAATGGTGGAACCGCCACCTTCTGAAGGTGGCGAGGCAACTATAACCGCAATGTCAGCTCTTGCTGCAGTGGGTCAGTACCTGTCCACTAACAGTGCCAAAAGCACATTCCTGTGTAATACTGGGTTGGTTGTTAAGGGAATATCGTCCAAACTGCCTCATGATCAAGATATGCAATCTCAAAGCAATGTTGTATCTGCGCTCCAGACACAAGTCCATTCCCTAACAGAGACCCTTTGTGAAACAAGGAGAAACATTGCTCAATGTCGTCAAGATATGCATGGTTTTGAAACCAGACTATCAGACATTTGCTATGTTGTTCAGGAGCCTAGGGGAAATGAAGGCGAGGGTTATGGTGCTCCATCGGACAATACAAAGATGAAAACGTAATACCAGTCAAATGAACTGAGCTTCTGAACTTCTGGTGGTGCATTTATCTGCTAGACTATTAAGTTTTACGCCAACCTTCCTTTTGTTATATAGTTGTAATTTGTTTTGGTACGATACAAAATTATTCTTAACGTGCAGCCACCGGCTGAAGAAAATAGCAAGCCATTTTTGTATAGTGTAGGGTGTTCCCCATATTTGCACTAGTGGCGATCTTTGATGCCGAGTGGATGTAATCTGTGCAATCACCTTAATAGCCTAGCGTTAGTTTCGGCCTTATTTATTTCCTAGTCTTCTTTTTCCCTGGTTTGCTAGTGGCCGCAACTACCATGGGCCATATACGGGCCGTAGGATCCATGGGTCTCCTACGGGCCGTCGATAAATGGGCCTGTAATCGGTGGGCCTCGGGCCGTCGGATAAATGGGTCCACATAGGCCATAATCGGGCATAATTGGTATCGGCCTAGCACGGTAACGGGCCATTAACAGGCCGTAGGACAGCAAAGGCTTAATTCTGTCACAGGCTTAACGGTTCATTAATGGGCCAGAATATAGGACGGGCCAGAAACGGCGCAACGGGTTATCAGGCCAGGAAAGGGCCGACTCTTGCCATGGGCCGAATTTGGCCCATTAGGGTAACAGGCCAGTAACGGGCCGACTCTTGCCATGGGCCGAATTTGGCCCATTAGGGAACAGCCAATGTGGGCCGACTCTTGCCATGGGCCGAATTTGGCCCATTAGGGGAACAGGCCAGTGACGGGCAGGAAGTAATCGAGGGCCGAAAAGGAGCCCAAGAACGTATGGGCCGTCAATAGGCCGAAAGCTAACACGGGCTGGAAACGGCCCATGTAAATTACGGGCCGTTAACGGGTACAAAGAAAATTATTGTTCATTATGGGCTAGAGTCACCATGGGCCTGTAAAGGGCCAAAGATACGAACGCCTCATATGGGCCGAAAGACGTCCTGGGCCATACATGGGCCGAAAGTGAAATGGGCTGGTGTTATATTCGACGGCCCACATGACGTTGTTGGGCCGATTTCCTTTAGGGCCTAACGGGTCGTGAGTTAACGGGCCGTAAAATGGGCTATTTGTGAAGAGACCGTTAACAGGCTTTTCATGGGCCAGCCCGTTAACTTTTGACCAAGTCAAACGGGCCGGCTTTGTAAGCTAAATGGGCCAGTGGTGGGCCGTGGCACGTGTCGACATATCATAGGCGCCTATCTGACCCACTGACGAGCTGACACGTGTTTCGTCCGGCCAATAAGAATTTTACACGTGGAAATTTCCCATTGGTCGGGGCTGTTAACGGTTTACGGATCCAAAACCCGACTCGATAGCTTAACGGCGTTCCGTTACGGTGGATGCCACGTGTCGGTCACCCTTGACGAAAGCAATTCTGTGACGCGCGATTTATCGTCATGGAAATGGACATTCCGTGATGATAATTTTGGTAATGTCATGGAACACTTCTACGACAGCATAGGTATGACTATCTTGATTCTGTCTTAAAATCGTCATGGATGTACATGCATGACAAAAAACGCGACCTACTGTGACAAACACGTATCATCACGGAAGTGTATTTTTTTGTAGTGATGTATCTATCATTGCTACTAAGGATAAAACGACGGGGTCTATCTCTACATAGATACATCTTGTCTACATCATGTCATCGTTCTTATTGCATTACTCTGTTTTTCCATGAACTTAATACACTAGATGCATGCTAGATAGCGGTTTATGTGTGGAGTAATAGTAGTAGATGCAGGTAGGAGTCGGTCTACTAATCTTGGACGTGATGCCTATATAATGATCATTGCCTGGATATCGTCATGATTATTCAAACTTCTATCAATTGCCCAATAGTAATTTGTTCACCCACCGTTTGCTATTTTTTCTCGAGAGAAGCCACTAGTGAAACCTACGGCCCCCGGGTCTTCTTTCTCATATATTTTCCTTTGCAATCTACTCTTTTTCCTTGCATTTATTTTCAGATCTATTAAACCAAAAATAAAAATACCTTGCTGTGTTTTATTTCTATTTATTTTATTTGCGACCTATCTTTCTATCTACTACAAATTTATCTCACTTCCATTTGCCTATCTTGAGGCGTCGTTACCCGGAAGGGATTGACAACCCCTTTAACACGTTTGGTTGCGAGGATTTGTTATCTGTGTGTATGGGCTGTTTACGTTGTGTTGCTTGGTTCGCCATCTTTCGGTTGTTATGTTGACAATGAAAGTATGCCGCTCAAAATATTATTTATCTCTATTTCAAAAACCGAGCTATGGCACCTCTACAAATCCCTGCTTCCCTCTGCGAAGGGCCTATCTATTTACTTTTATGTTGAGTCATCACCCTCTTATTAAAAAGCACCAGCTGGAGAGCACCGCTATCATTTGCATTCATTACTATTAATTCATATTGGGTATGACTACGACTGGATCTCTTTTACCATGAATTACAATGTTTAGTCAGACCTTGATCTTTAAAGGTGCTCTGCATTTATGTTTTGCGGTCTCAGAAAGGGCTAGCGAGATATCATCTTGTTATATCATATCATGATTGTTTCAAGAAAGTGTTGTCATCCGAGATCTATTATTATTGCTCGCTAGTTGATTATGCCATTGATATAAGCAAGCATGAGACCTAAGTGTTATTGTGAATATGGTTAGTCATAATCTTTGCTGAAAACTTGAATACTGGCTTTACATATTTACAACAACAAGAGCAAACAGAGTTTGTAAAAGTTTTTCTTTATCACTTTTAGTTTATCAACTGAATTTCTTGAGGACAAGCAAAGGTTTAAGCTTGGGGGAGTTGATACGTCTCCGTCATATCTACTTTTCCAAACACTTTTGCCCTTGTTTTGGACTCTAACTTGCATGATTTGAATGGAACTAACCCGGACTGACGCTGTTTTCAGCAGAATTGCCATGGTGTTATTTATGTGCAGAAACAAAAGTTCTCGGAATGACCTGAAACTTCACGGAGATTATTTTTGGAAATAATAAAAAATACTGGCAAAAAAATCAAGGCCAGGGGCCCACACCCTTTCCGCGAGGGTGGGGGCGCGCCTGCCACCCCCCTGGGCGCGCCCCCCTGCCCTGTGTGCCCCCTGGAGATCCACCGACCTCAACTCCAACTCCATATATTCGTGTTCGGGGAGAAAAAATTCAGAGAGAAGGATTCATCGCGTTTTACGATTCGGAGCCACCGCCAAGCCCTAAACTCTCTTGGGAGGGCTGATCTGGAGTCCGTTCGGGGCTCCAGAGAGGGGAATCCGTCGCCATCGTCATCAATTTCATGATGCTCACCGCCGTGCGTGAGTAATTCCATCGTAGGCTTGCTGGACGGTGATGGGTTGTATGAGATTTATTGTGTAATTGAGTTAGTTTTGTTAGGGTTTGATCCCTAGTATCCACTATGTTCTGAGATTGATGTTACTATGACTTTGCTATGCCTAATGCTTGTCACTAGGGCCTGAGTGCCATGATTTCAGATCTGAACCTATTATGTTTTCATGAATATATGTGAGTTCTTGATCCTATCTTGCAAGTCTATAGTCACCTACTATGGTTTATGATCCGGCAACCCCGAAGTGACAATAATCGGGACCACTCTCAGTGATGACCATAGTTTGAGGAGTTCATGTATTCACTATGTGTTAATGCTTTGGTCCGGTACTCTATTAAAAGGAGGCCTTAATATCCCTTAGTTTCCATTAGGACCCCGCTGCCACGGGAGGGTAGGACAAAAGATGTCATGCAAGTTCTTTTCCATAAGCACGTATGACTATATTCGGAATACATGCCTACATTACATTGATGAATTGGAGCTAGTTCTGTGTCACCCTATGTTATGATTGTTACATGAGGAACCGCATTACATAATTCTCCGTCACCGATCCAATGCCTACGAGCTTTTCACATATTGTTCTCCGCTTATTTACTTTTCCGTTGCTACTGTTACCATCACTACAAAACCCAAAAATATTACTTTTGCTACCGTTATCGTTACATATTACTTTGCTATAAATACTTTGCTGCAGATACTAAGTTATCCAGGTGTGGTTGAATTGACAACTCAACTGCTAATACTTGAGAATATTCTTTGGCTCCCCTTGTGTCGAATCAATAAATTTGGGTTGAATACTCTACCCTCAAAAACTGTTGGGATCCCCTATACTTGTGGGTTATCAAGACTATTTTGTGGCGCCGTTGCCGGGGAGCATAGCTCTATTCTTTGAGTCACTTGGGATTTATATCTACTGGTCACTATGAGGAACTTGAAAGACGAGAAAACAAAAATTTATCCCTCAACTACGAGGGGAGGTAAGGAACTGCCATCTAGCTCTGCACTTGATTCACCTTCTGTTTTGAGTAATCTTGCGACACCTAAACCTGCTTCTGCTATTAATTTTGATATGTCGCATGTTATTGATGATGCCACTTCTTCTATGCATGATATTTATGATGAAACTACTTCTATGCTTGATACTACTATGCCACTTGGTGAATTTCTTGATGAACAACTTGCTAGGGCTAGAGAGAATGAAATTATTGAAACTGATAATATTGATGAAAGTGATGATGAAGACTCTCCCAATAAATATGAATTGCATGTTGTGCCTGAGGGCTACGTTATGGATGAAGAAACTGCTAGAGACTTTCTTGCTTGCAATGATAGAAGTGATCTTAAGAAAGTATTAGCTAAGCTGAAACAAAAAACTCTGAATGCTAGAATGAAATATGATCCTGCTTATGCTACTTCACCTATCTTTGTTACTGATAAGGATTATGAATTCTCTATTGATCCTGATATAATTACTTTGGTTTAATCTGATCCTTTCTATGGCTATGAATCTGAAATTGTTGTGCCACATCTTACTAAATTAAATGATATAGCCACCCTGTTCACTAATGATGAGAAAACTCGCGACTATTATATCCTTAAAATATTTCCGTTCTCGTTAAAGGGTGATGCTAAGATATGGTTTAATTCTCTTGATCTTGGTTGTGTGCGTAGTCCCCAAGATATGATTTATTACTTCTCTGCTAAATATTTCCCTGCTCATAAGAAACAAGCTGCTTTAAGGGAAATATATAATTTTGTGCAAATTGAAGAAGAGAGTCTCCCGCAAGCTTGGGGGAGGCTTCTCCAATTACTTAATGCTTTGCCTGATCATCCTCTCATGAAAAATGAAATACTTGATATCTTTTATAATGGACTAACCGATGCTTCCAGAGACCACCTGGATAGTTGTGCTAGTTCTGTTTTCAGGGAAAGAACACCAGATGAAGCTAAAATTCTATTGAATAATACGTTGACTAATGAAAATAATTGGACACTTCCTGAGCCAATTCCTGAACCAACTCATAAGCCAACTCCGAAGAAAAGGGGTGTTCTATTTCTCAGTCCTGAAGATATGCAAGAGGCAAACAAATCTATGAAATAAAAAGGTATAAAAGCTGAAGATGTTAAGAATTTACCTCCTATTGAAGAAATACATGGTCTTAATTTACCGCCTGTTGAAGAAATATATGGTCTTAATTCATCACCTATTGAAGAAACACACGGTCTTGATAACCCGACACAGGTAGTAAAGGTAAATTCTCTCTATAGATATGATGAAGGTGATATTCCTCACTATAAGTCTGCTAGACAATGTTTAGATGAGTTTGATAATTTTATTGTTAAACAAGAGAACTTCAATGCCTATGTTAGTAGACAATTGAAATACAATTCAAATATGCTTGAACACTTGGGTGATTATATGTCTAGAGTTAAAGGTGAACTTAAACTCATTAGTAAACATGCTTCTATGGTTACCACTCAAGTAGAACAAGTACTTAAAGCTCAGAATGATTTGCTCAATGAATTAAATAGTAAGAATAATGACTATGATGTTAGAGTGGCTACTAGAACTGGTAAAATGACTCAGGAAAGCCACCCTAAGAGAATTGAACAAGATTCTCAGAGAAATAATGTAGATGCACCTAGTCCTTCTAAAAAGAAGAAAAAGAAAAATGATAGGACTTTGCATGCTTCTAGTGAACCTATTGCTGAAGCACCTGAGAATCCTAATGATATTTCTATTTCCGATGTTGAAACACAATCTGGTAATGAACATGAACCTAGTGATAATGTTAATGAATATGTTCATGTTGATGCTCAACCTAGTAATGACAATGATGTAGAAATTGAACCTGCTGTTGATCTTGATAACCCACAATCAAAGAATCAACGTTATGATAAGAGAGATCTTGTTGCTAGGAAACATGGTAAAGAAAGGGAGCCATGGGTTCAGAAACCCATGCCTTTTCCTCCCAAACCATCCAAGAAAAAGGATGATGAGGATTTTGAGCGCTTTGCTGAAATGATTAGACCTATCTTTTTGCGTATGCGATTAACTGATATGCTCAAAACGAATCTTATGCCAAGTATATGAAAGAAATTGCTACTAATAAAAGAAAGATACTAGAAGCTGAAATTTCCACCATGCTTGCTAATTATACTTTTAAAGGTGGAATACCAAAGAAACTTGGAGATCCAGGAGTACCTATTATACCATGCTCCATTAAAAGAAACTTTGTTAGAACTGCTTTATGTGATCTTGGAGTCGGTGTTAGTGTTATGCCTCTCTCTTTATATCGTAGACTTGATTTGAATAAGTTGACACCTACTGAATATCTTTGCAAATTGCCGATAAATCAACTGCTATACCTGTCGGTATTTGCGAGGATGTGCCTGTTGTGGTTGCAAATGTTACTATTTTAACGGACTTTGTTATTCTTGATATTCCCGAGGACGATAGTATGTCTATTATTCTTGGAAGACCCTTTTTGAATACTGCAGGGGCTGTTATTGATTGCAACAAAGGCAATGTCACTTTTCATGTTAATGGTAATGAGCATACGGTACACTTTCCGAGGAAACAACCTCAAGTCCACAGTATCAATTCTATTGGAAAAATTCCATCGATTATTTTTGGAGGTTTTGAATTTCCTCTTCCTACTGTCAAAAAGAGATGATATTCTTATTATTGGGGATGTGCATATCCCCGTTGAGGTAACATAGTGTTATTCGAAATTTCTCCGGTTCCATGTTATTCGGAATGAGTTTGTTAACAAGACTTGATCTACCTTGTTAGTGGATTCCTTTTGATGAGCATGAGATGGATGAAGTTAGAAGGCACAACCTTCTGTACCCTCTCTCTACTTTCTGTTATTTAGTTGAAATAAAGTAAAAATAGTATTTTCTGTCTATTTTCTGAATTATTCGTGCAATATAAAAATACCCCGAAAATAAAAGTTCTCCAAATGCCCCGAAAATGAAATATGATTTTTTCTGGAATATTTGAGAATATCTGGCACTGAGAACACAGCAGGGGAGCAAGCACCTAGGCACGAGGGTCCAGGGCGTGCCCAGCCCCCCTGGGCGCGCCCCCCTGCCTCGTGGGCCCATGGTGGCTCCCCTCCACTTATTCCTGCACCCACACACTTCTTCTTCCTCCCAAAAAAATCACCATCCAGCTCAAGCACGAGTTCTAGCTCATTTTACTGCGATTTTTGATCTCCTTGCTAAAAGCACCTCTCACAAAACTGCTTTGCGGGATTGTTCCTTGGTATGTGACTCCTCCATTGGTCCAATTAGTTTTTGTTCTAGTGCTTTATTCATTGCAAATTTGTGTTGCCTAGGTGACCATGTTCTTGAGCTTGCATGTCAAATTTATATGGTTCCAAATAGTTCTAATGCATGATATAGTCCCTAAGCACTTGTAGGAGTAGTTGCTATCAATTTTGTTGATCTTGGTTCACTTTTATTTGAAGTAACTAAAAATTTCAGAAATTTTTTGAAAACGATGAAGAGATTTTTGAGGGGCCCATCGAGCCGAAGCTCGAAGGAAAAGCAAAGTGAAGAAACAGAGAGGCCCAAATATAATCTGCCTCGCACCACGGAGGTTCGGCCGTGTGAAGGGCCTTCCGATGATTTCTTGAGAGCAGCCGGGATTTATGATGATTTTTATGAATTGGCTGAGAATGCAGGCCTCACCGACTTCCTCCGCGACCAATACGAACAGTATCTCTTACTCACCAATACTTTTGTGCAAAACTTCTACTATTATCCCAAGGAATCACCTCCTTCAGTAGAGTTTCATTTATATGATGTGGTTAAGAAGATGTCACTGTATGAATTTTGCATGGTTTGCAAAATACCTTTCGAGGGTAGCTTAGAGGAACCATATCGTAGAGATGTGGACGGGTTTAGAATTATTGATACTATTACTGTAGGGGAAACTAGGAAGGTTTCCGATGCAATAATCACTAGCATACATTCTCCTGTTTTATGCTATTTTGCAATATTTGCTAGTCGTTGCTTAATTGGTCGCGGAAACTGTGGAAACCTTAGTGTTCCTGATATTATTATTTTGTTCCATGCTTTATTCCGTGATGACTCTGTTAGTATGGGCGCTATTATTGCCAAACGGTTAAGTCTGAACCATACAAAGGGTCCCATCTTTGGAGGTGTCTATGCTTCACGCCTTGCTGCATACTATAACATACCTATTAGGCACTATGAAAAATAAGAAAAATTGCTGCCTACTGTTTATTTAGATTATAAGAGTATGGTAGCGCATGATTTTATTGTTAAGAATAGGGAAAGGGCGCTTAAATACAAATTGTTCTTTGATAACATCACCCTGAGACTATTACTTTGTCTGCTCCTTCCTTGTTTGATCTATCTGCAGGCCAGTATCTCGTTCCGCTGGCGGCCATTCACGCCTACCGGAACCCTACATCAGCCACAGAGCCAGAGCCGGAACCAAAATTTGATCCTCCACGACAGTCTAATTACCAGTGGGACCCGGAGGCAATTGCCAACCAGTGGCAATTCGAGGCTTCTTATCAGTACGACCCCAACTACAACTATGGATATCCGCCAGGCCATCCATGGCAATAAACCAGCTTAGGCCAAAAGCCTAAGCTTGGGGGAGTACGTATTTCTCAGCGACATTACATTTATGTTCACACACTCATTGCTAGATGTGGGTGCTCATACTCTTTCACTGTAATATCCATGCTAGTTTATTTTTATGCTTTCTTATTGTGTGTTTGAAAAACCTCAAGAAAACTAAAAACAAAAAAAATTAGTAGTAACCTTCAGCTAGTTTACTTTTCTTGCTGTAGTAGTAATAACTAAAATAAAACCCACAAAGATTTCCCGTTCTTCTTTTGCTTGTTGGGAGCTTTCCCGTGTAAATAGTTTTATTTCTTTCTTTTCTTTGGGGGTCGATAGGAGAAGACCGTAATGAAAATGTTGAAGTGGCTCTTATATGCATTATTGTTGATTTAACCAAGAGCCCATATTGCCTTGTCTTCTCCTGTTTATTGAATGCTCGCAGATTCCAGCTTAGTCCAATGCACATGCACTATTATTATTATTCACATCATTCGGTCGTGCAAGTGAAAGCCAATAATAACGATATATGATGGACTGATTGAGATGAGAGAAACTGGTATGAACTCGACCTCTCTTGTTTTTGTAAATATGATTAGTTCATCGTTCCTGATTCAGCCTATTATGAATAAACATGTTTGCAATGACAATTAGAGATTATAGTTGCATATGCCATGCTTAATTAGGTAGGAGTTTATAATGGTTTACCTTGTGTACCAACATGCTATTAAAATGGTTGTGATGTGGTATAGTAGGGTGGTATCCTCCTTTGAATGATTCGAGTGACTTGACTTGGCACATGTTCACACATGTAGTTGAAACAAATCAACATATACTTCACGATATTTATGTTCATGGTGGTATATATCCTACTCATGCTTGCACTCAATGTTTATTAATTTGAATGCATGTTCATGACTGTTGTCGCTCTCTAGAGAAGGATTCATCGCATTTTACGATACGGAGCCGCCGCCAAGCCCTAAACCCTCTCGGGAGGGCTGATCTGGAGTCCGTTCGGGGCTCCGGAGAGGGGAATCTGTCGCCATCGTCATCATCAACCATCCTCCATCACCAATTTCATGATGCTCACCGCCGTGCGTGAGTAATTCCATCGTAGGATTGCTGGATGGTGATGGGTTGGATGAGATTTATCATGTAATCGAGTTAGTTTTGTTAGGGTTTGATCCCTAGTATCCACTATTTTCTGAGATTGGTGTTGCTATGACTTTTCTATGCTTAATGCTTGTCACTAGGGCCTGAGTGCCATGATTTCAGATCTGAACCTATTATGTTTTCGTGAATATATGTGAGTTCTTGATCCTATCTTGCAAGTCTATATTCACCTACTATGTGTTATGATCCGGCAACCCCGAAGTGACAATAATCGGGACCACTCCCAGTGATGACCATAGTTTGAGGAGTTCATGTATTCACTATGTGTTAATGCTTTGGTCCGGTACTCTATTAAAAGGAGGCCTTAATATCCCTTAGTTTCCATTAGGACCCCGCTGCCATGGGAGGGTAGGACAAAAGATGTCATGCATGTTCTTTTCCATAAGCACGTATGACTATATTCGAATACATGCCTACATTACATTGATGAATTGGAGCTAGTTACATGTCACCCTATGTTATGATTGTTACATGATGAACCGCATCCAAGATAATTCTCCATCACCGATCCAATGCCTACGAGCTTTTCACATATTGTTCTCCGCCTATTTACTTTTCCGTTACTCTTTGTTATAATCACTACAAAACCCAAAATATTACTTTTGCTCATATTACGTTACTTCCATATTACTTTGCTACTAAATAGTTTGCTGCAGATACTAAGTTATCCAGGTGTGGTTGAATTGACAACTCAACTGCTAATACTTGAGAATATTCTTTGGCTCCCCTTGTGTCGAATCAATAAATTTGGTTGAATACTCTACCCTCGAAAACTGTTGCGATCGCCTATACTTGTGGGTTATCACTATGCTGCATCATCCCTTCCTCTTTGGGGAAATACCGATATAGTTCTAGCAGACAGGAACTTTCTGGCGCCACTGCTAGGGAGTCATCGAAAGGAATTTCTGGCGCCGTTGCCGGGGAGGATCTTCAACATATACCAGGTTCCTAATCACAAATCTCATCTCCTTGCAATTTACATTATTTGCCATTTACCTCTCGTTTTCCTCTCCCCCACTTCACAAAAATTTGCCGTTTTATTCGCCTATCTTTTCCGTCCGCCGTTTTCATGTCAGATCTATTCTTTGCTTGGAAACATGAGTGATTTCGGTATGGCACCAATAGATGATGGCCTAACTCCTAAGATAGGACGTATGGAAAATCTGGATGCTAAAACTTTTATCTTGGGGCAATGGAACTTTATGGGAAAAGAACGTATCCAAGAATTTTTCAATTGTGTTGGAAATTGAAGTCTTGATGAAGCTCCTATACTTAAAACTACTAGATCTTATGCGGATGCTATTTCAGCACTAGTTCTGAAACTTGAAAGTAAATTTATTCGTACCCATCCTACTTTGCAAATATTGTTTTCTGAGCTTCCCGAAATAAAGAATCCTAGGGCTAAAAAGTTGGCCACTCTCGTTCTTATGAATGAGTTTGACTACATAATACAGGAAGCTAGGGAAATCTTTGATTTTTATAGTATGAATCGTGAAAAACCTGTGATAGATGATTTTTTTACAATAGTGACTATGCTTTGAGACATTTGCTTGGGGACAATAAAATCTTTGATGAGAATCTTAAGAAGGAAGTTCCCGTTTTAGATATAATCCAACGAGTTTTCAATAATGTTAATCAACATTACTCTTGGATTGTTGCCGGAAACCAAAGGGGTTATGATGAAAACCAACTGAGGAATGCTAAATTTTCTGTGGATAATATGTTTATGTTGTGTTTACAAAACCCCATGATGAAAATATCTCTAGGAAAATTAAGAAGAAGGATGAAAAAACTTAGGTCCTTGCTTTATGCCTAGCTAAGGGCGTAAAACTATAGCGCTTGTTGGGAGGCAACCCAATGAATAAATTTTATTTTTGCTTTTTACATCCTGTTCTTGAGTGTTTACACAATTATGCTACTGTTATGATTGTGTTTTTTGTGTTTTAATTAATGTTTGTGCCAAGTAGAACCGATAGGATCTTCTTGGGTAATAGTTGTTTGATCTTGCCGAAAAAGACAGAAGCTTTGCGCTCATGAAAATAATTCTCATATTTTATCAGAAAGAGCCTTTGCGCTGATTCTTTTTGCAGAAGATTAATATACAGTAGATATAATACAAAACAAAATATGAATTGGTTTGATACAATACTTATAGTAGTGCTTTGCTTTCTTATACTAACGGATCTCACGAAGGTTTTGTTGAGTTTTGTGTGATTGAAGTTTTCAAGTTTTGGGTTATCTTACGATGGATGAAGGAAGGATAGAAGAGCCTAAGCTTGGGGATGCCCCGGCATCCCAAGCTATTATCCAAGAACGAGCAACCAACTAAGCTTGGGGATGCCCCCGAGTGGCATCCCCGCTTTCTTCCAACGACCATCGGTATTTTACTCGAAACTATATTTTTATTCGTCACATGATATGTGTTTTGCTTGGAGTGACTTGTATGATATGAGTCTTTGCTTGTTTTATTTTGTGTTTTAAGTCATCAATCCTTTCTATATACACCTATTTGAGAGAACCAAAATTATGTCATGACTTGTTAGAATTGCTCTATATACTTCACTTAATTTTTTTATGAGCTATGGACTTGCTCTAGTGCTGCACTTATATCTTTTTGAGCACGGTGTGCTTTAGTATTTTTGAAGAAATGCTACCTTGCTTCACTTAGATTTATTTGAGATTTAGTAAATTTTCAAGAAATTCTCTCTTGATTCACTTAAATTATTTTGAGAGAAAGAAAAAATTTATGCTCATGATCTTCACTTATATTTGTTTGAGCTTATGAAAAGCAAAACATGAAAATTAGTCCCAAAGTGCTAGATATCCAAGAAGGATACAATAAAAACTTTCATGAAGATCATTGGACAAAATAAACTTGATTCTTAGTAATAGTTTTGAGATATGACAATGTGATATGTGAGTTATGTTGAAGAGTAATTATGCTTTAGTAAGAATATTGGTGTTAAGGTTTGTGATTCCCTATGAAAGTACGGAAGTCAATAGTCATGCAATGAAATTATATCCTACTTGTGGTGCATTTTCGGTGTTAATTATGCTTAATGCTTGCTTATGAGATTATTCGTTTCTTGGTTGGTCGCTTCTCAATCTTTTTTCTAGCCTTCATTTTGCACTAAGTATGACCTCTACTTGTGCATCCAAAATCCTTTAAACCAGTTTTGCCACATGAGTCCACTATTGTTGGGGAACGTAGTATTTCAAAAAAATTACCTACGATCACGCAAGATCTATCTAGGAGATGCATAGCAACGAGCAGGGAGAGTGTGTCCACATACCCTCGTAGACCAAAAGCGGAAGCGTTTAGTAACGCGGTTGATGTAGTCGAACGTCTTCGCAATCAAACCGATCCAAGCACCGAACGTACGGCACCTCCGCGTTCAGCACACGTTCAGCTCGATGACGTCCGTCGATCTCTTGATCCAGTTGAGGAAGAGGGAGAGTTATGTCAGCACGATGGCGTGGCGACGGTGATGATGGAGTTACCGGCGCGAGGCTTCGCCTAAGCACTACGACGATAGGCT
The DNA here is from genome assembly GCA_021605205.1 of Aegilops longissima. Taxonomy (NCBI): domain Eukaryota; kingdom Viridiplantae; phylum Streptophyta; class Magnoliopsida; order Poales; family Poaceae; genus Aegilops; species Aegilops longissima. The sequence continues at coordinate 542,737,842 of CM038678.1, forward strand.
AAGAGAATGCTTGGTGTGTCTTTGGGGTGCCCCCCTCCCATGTATATAAAGGGGGAGGAGAGGTAGCCGGCCCAAGGGGGGCGCACCATGGGGGGAAGTCCTACTTGGACTCCCGGTCCAAGTAGGATTCGCCCCCCTTTCCTATTCCCACTAGGAGAAGGAGGGAAGGAGGAGGAGGAGAGAAGGAAAGCTCCCCCCCCCCCCCAACCCTACTCCAATTCGGTTTGGGCTTGGGGGGGGGGGGCGCCTCCACCTGGCTGCCGCCTCCTCTCTCCACTAGGGCCCATGAAGGCCCATTAACTCCCCGGGGGTTTCCGGTAACCCCCGGTACTCCGGAAAATGTCCGAACCTTTCTGAAACCATTCTGGTGTCCAAACACAAACTTCCAATATATCAATCTTTATGTCTCGACCATTTCGAGACTCCTCGTCATGTCCGTGATCTCATCCGGGACTCTGAACAAACTTCGGTACATCAAATCACATAACTCATAATACAAATCGTCATCGAATGTTAAGCGTGCGGACCCTACGGGTTCGAGAACAATGTAGACATGACCAAGACACATCTCCAGTCAATAACTAATAGCGGAACCTGGTTGCTCATATTGGCTCCTACATATTCTACGAAGATCTTTATCAGTCAAACCGCATAACAACATACGTTGTTCCCTTTTTCATCGGTATGTTACTTGCCCAAGATTCGATTGTCGGTATCATCACACCTAGTTCAATCTCGTTGTCGGCATATCTCTTTACTCGTTCTGTAATGCATCATCCTACAACTAACTCATTAGTCACATTGCTTGCAAGGCTCATAGTGATGTGCATTATCGAGAGGGCCCAGAGATACCTCACTTATACACGGAATGACAAAACCTAATCTTGATCTATGCCAACTCAATAAACACCATCGGAGACACTTGTAGAGCATCTTTACCATCACCTAGTTACGTTGTGACGTTTGATAGCACACAAAGGTGTTCCTCCGGTATTCAGGAGTTGCATAATCTTATAGTCAGAGGAACATGTATAAGTCATGATGAAAGCAATATAAATAAAAATAAACGATCATATATGCTAAGCTAACGGATGGGTCTTGTCGATCACATCATTCTCTAATGATGTGATCCCGTTCATCAAATGACAACACATGTCTATGGTCAGGAAATTTAACCATCTTTGATTAACGAGCTAGTCAAGTAGAGGCATACTAGGGACACTCTATTTGTCTATGTATTCACACATGTACTAAGTTTCTGGTTAATACAATTATAGCATGAATAATAAAAATTTATCATGATATAAGGAAATATAAATAACAACTTTATCATTGCCTCTAGGGCAGATTTCCTTCAGTCTCCCACTTGCACTAGAGTCAATAATCTAGATTACATAGTAATTATTCTAACACCCATGGAGTCTTGGTGCTGATCATGTTTTGCTCGTGAGAGAGGCTTAGTCAACGGGTCTACAACATTCGGATCCGTATGTATCTTGCAGATCTCTATGTCTCCCTCCTTGACTTGATCGCGGATGGAATTGAAGCGTATCTTGTTGTGTTAAGTTCTCTTGTGAAATCTGGATTCCTTCACCAAGGCAATTGCTCCAGTATTTTCACACAAGATTTTCATTGGACCCGATGCACTAGGTATGACACCTAGATAGGATATGAACTCCTTCATCTAGACTCCTTCATTTGCTACTTCCGAAGCAGCTATGTACTCCGCTTCACACGTAGATCCTGTCATGACGCTCTGCTTGGAACTGCACCAACTGACAGCTCCACCATTCAATATTAATACGTATCAGGTTTGTGACTTAGAGTCATCCGCATCAGTGTCAAAGCTTGCATCAACGTTACCGTTTACGACGAGCTCTTTGTCACCTCTATAAACGAGAAACATATCCTTAGTCCTTTTCAGGTATTTCAGGACGTTCTTGACCATTGTCCAGTGATCCACTCCTGGATTACTTTGGTACATCCCTGCTAAATTAATAGCAAGGCACACATCAGGTCTGGTACACAGCATTGCATACATGATAGAACCTATGGCTGAGGCATAGGGAATGACTTTCATTTTCTCTCTATCTTCTGCAGTGGTCGCGCATTGAGTCTGACTCAAGTTCACACCTTGTAACACAGGCAAGAACCCTTTCTTTGACTGATCCATTTTGAACTTCTTTAAAACTTTATCAAGGTATGTGCTTTGTGAAAGTCCAATTAAGCGTCCTGATCTATTTCTATAGATCTTGATGCCCAATATATAAGCAGCTTCACCGAGGTATTTCATAGAAAAATTCTTATTCAAGTATCCTTTTATGCTATTCAGAAATTCAGTATCATCTCCGATCAACAATATGTCATCCACATATAATACCAGAAATGCTACAAAGCTCCCACTCACTTTCTTGTAAATACATGCTTCTCCAAAAGTCTGTATAGAACCATATGATTTGATCACACTATCAAAGCGTATATTCCAACTCTGAGAGCCTTGCACTAGTCCATATGGATCGCTAGAGCTTGCACACTTTGTTAGAACCTTTTGGATCAACAAAACCTTCTGGTTGCATCATATACAACTCTTCTTTAAGATATCCATTAAGGAATGCAGTTTTGACATCCATTTGCCAAATTTCATAATCATAAAATGCGGCAATTGCTAACATGATTCGGACAGACTTAAGCATCGCTACGGGTGAGAAGGTCTCATAGTAGTCAACTCCTTGAACTTGTCAAAAACCTTTTGCAACAAGCCGATCTTTGTAGATAGTAACATTACCGTCAGCGTCAGTCTTCTTCTTGAAGATCCATTTATTCTCTATTGCTTGTCGATCATTGGGAAAGTCAACCAAAGTCCATACTTTGTTCTCATACATGGATCCCATCTCAGATTTCATGGCCTCAAGCCATTTCGCGGAATTTGGGCTCATCATCGCTTCCTCATAGTTCGTAGGTTCGTCATGGTCAAGTAACATGACCTCCAGAATAGGATTACCGTACCACTCTGGTGCGGATCTTACTCTAGTTGACCTACGAGGTTCGGTAGTAACTTGATCAGAAGTTTCATGATCATTGTCATTAGTTTCCTCATTAATTGGTGTAGGAATCACTGGAACTGATTTCTGTGATGAACTACTTTCCAATTTGGGAGAAGTTACATTTACCTCATCAAGTTCTACTTTCCACCCACTCACTTCTTTCGAGAGAAACTCCTTCTCTAGAAAGGATCCATTCTTAGCAATGAATATCCTGCCTTCGGATCTGTGATAGAAGGTGTACCCAACAATCTCCTTTGGGTATCCTATGAAGACACATTTCTCCGATTTGGGTTCGAGCTTATCAGTTTGAAGCTTTTTCACATAAGCATCGCAGCCCCAAACTTTAAGAAATGACAACTTGGGTTTCTTGCCAAACCACAGTTCATATGCTGTCGTCTTAACGGATTAAGATGGTGCCCTATTTAACGTGAATGCAGCCGTCTCTAAAGCATAACCCCAAAATGATAGAGGTAAATCAGTAAGAGACATCATAGGTCGCACCATATCTAATAAAGTACGATTACAACGTTCAGACACACGATTACGCTGTGGTGTTCCAGGTGGCGTGAGTTGCGAAACTATTCCACATTGTTTCAAATGAAGACCAAACTCGTAACTCAAATATTCACCTCCATGATCAGATTGTAGAAACTTTATTTTCTTGTTACGATGATTTTCCACTTCACTCTGAAATTCTTTGAACTTTTCAAATGTTTCAGACTTATGTTTCATCAAGTAGATATACCCATATCTGCTCAAATCATCTGTGAAGGTCAGAAAATAACAATACCCGCCGCGAGCCTCAACACTCATTGGACCGCATACATCAGTATGTATTGTTTCCAACAAGTCTGTTGCTCGCTCCATTGTTCCGGAGAACGGAGTCTTAGTCATCTTGCCCATGAGGCATGGTTCGCAAGCATCAAGTGATTCATAATCAAGTGATTCCAAAAGTCCATCAGCATGGAGTTTCTTCATGCACTTTACACACAATATGACCCAAACGGCAGTGCCACAAATAAGTTGCACTATCATTATTAAACTTGTATCTTTTGGCTTCAACTATGAATATGTGTATTACTACTATCGAGATTCAACAAAAATAGACCACTCATCAAGGGTGCATGACCATAAAAGATCTTACTCATATAAATAGAACAACCATTATTCTCTGATTTAAATGAATAACCGTCTCACATCAAACAAGATCCAGATATAATGTTCATGCTTAACGCTGGCACCAAATAACAATTATTCAGGTCTAAAACTAAACCCGAAGGTAGATGTAGAGGTAGCGTGCCGACGGCAATCACATCGACTTTGGAACCATTTCCCACGCGCATCGTCACCTTGTCCTTAGCCGATCTTCGTTTAATCCGTAGCCCCTGTTTCGAGTTGCAAATATGAGCAACAGAACCGGTATCAAATACCTAGGCGTTACTATGAGCATTAGTAAGGTAAACATCAATAACATGTATATCAAATATACCTTTGTAAGTGCATCTAGTGCCCCTTAGTGATTTTGGTGTATTGAAGACTTATAGGTTATGAGACTAATGCATTTGTGAGTGTACACAGGTCTATAAGTCTATGAGGAGTTTGATATTTACACAGAAAGTCGACCCCTAAAAATGAAGTTTTTCGACTGAAGACTTCGGATTTCTGAAGACTTTGAAAGTGAATAAATTGGTGTGACCTTGAAGACTTGGTATTTATTCGAGGAACATGAAGCGTGAAGACTTTTGTTTTCGTAGTTTCATTTTCTCTTTCTTGAGTCATAGGAAACACCATACTGTTAAAGGGGGTCGAGGAAATACTAAGGAAAAATTTCCATGTGATGCTCAACTCAAAATCCTACACCTACCAATCCCTTCGAGTGAAGCCATTGGAAATCTCATACAGTTCAGTCAATTTCTTCAGTGACAGAGACGAAGCTATTTTGGTCTCTAAGGAATTTGTTCTGACTGAGGAGTTAGGAATTCGCCAGTGCAGATTGCCTACAAGTGAGGAACATGATAGCCCTGAGGAATTTGATAGTCAAATTTCTGACCATTGTTGTGCTATGCGCCAGCTGTCCCAAAATATCTACCCACCTAACGGTCATATCATTGAAGGGCATTTATGTCTTATCATGTCGGGTTGCTCCCTAGGCTATAAATAGCCGCCCCCTACAACCACTAGTTGGTTGGCTGCTCCGAGAGAAACTGACACTTGTCATTTGAGAGCATCACATCCTCCGAGGACTTTGAGCGAAAATCATCAAGTGAGGAAACCCAAACCCAAACACCTACAAATCCAAAGTGATTGAGCATCAATGAAGAGAGTGATCCTGCGTGGATCCGACGCTTTTTACCTTTGAAGACTATGCATCTTCCAGACGGTTAGGCGTCATGGTCTAGAGCATCCAAGAGGAAATTGTGGATCGCCGAGTGACCGAGTTTGTGAAGGTTTGGAAGTCACCTGAAGACTTACCACGAGTGATTGGGCGAGGTCTGTGTGACCTTAGCTCAAGGATAATACGGTGAAGACTGTGTGTCCTCAGGTTTAAATACCTAGCCGCTCCAACCATACGTACAACTATCACAACAGTTGGAACTGGTCTACCAAATCATTGTCTTCACCAAGCCTACTGGTTATATTTCCTCAACTCTTTCATTTCCTCATTACTGTGTTGTGTGCTTGTTCATATCAGTTTGAAGACTTTGACTGAAGCCTTTCTTAATTTCCTCAATTCAATTTCTTCAGTCTGTTTGTCTTCATCCTATTTTATCCTGTGCTTACGCTTCCCGTACTCTGTATCTGTTTTCATTTCATCATGATGTCCATGTTTATGTTATGTCATGTTTGCATCTGAGTACTTATTTCGCTGCAAGTAGTTCTTAGCTTAGGAATTTCCTCACCCTGAAATTCCTCAGTGAAGAATTCATAAAAATCGCCTATTCACCCCCCCCCCCTCTAGTCGATATAATGCACTTTCAACCTTTCACTTTGCCATCCTTCTTATCCGCCAAATACTTGGGGCAGTTCCACTTCCAATGACCAGTCCATTTGCAGTAGAAGCACTCGGTCTCAGGCTTAGGTCCAGACTTGGGCTTCTTCACTTGAGCAGCAACTTGCTTGCCGTTCTTCTTGAAGTTCCCCTTCTTTCCTTTGCCCTTTTTCTTGAAACTAGTGGTCTTGTTAACCATCAACACTTGATGCTCCTTCTTGATTTCTACCTCTGCAGCCTTTAGCGTCGCGAAGAGCTCGGGAATTGTCTTATCCATCCCTTGCATATTATAGTTCATCATGAAGCTTTTATAGCTTGGTGGCAGTGATTGAAGAACTCTGTCAATGACACTATCATCAGGAAGATTAACTCCCAGTTGAGTCAAGTGGTTGTGGTACCCGGACATTCTGAGTATATGTTCACTGACAGAACTATTCTCCTCCATCTTGCAGCTGTAGAACTTATTGGAGACTTCATATATCTTAATCCGGGCATTTGCTTCAAATATTAACTTCAACTCCTGGAACATCTCATATGCTCCATGACATTCAAAACGTCGTTGAAGTCCCGGTTCTAAGCCGTAAAGCATGGCACACTGAACTATCGAGTAGTCATCATCTTTGCTCTACCAGACGTTCATAACGTCCGGAGTTGCTCTTGCAGTGGGTCTTGCACCTAGCGGTGCTTCCAGGACGTAGTTCTTCTGTGCAGCAATGAGGATAATCCTCAAGTTACGGACCTAGTCCGGGTAGTTGCTACCATCATCTTTCAACTTAGATTTCTCTAGGAACGCATTAAAATTCAAAGGAACTGTAGCATGGGCCATTGATCTACAACAACATAGACATGCAAAATACTATCAGGTACTAAGTTCATGATAAATTAGTTCAATTAATCATATTACTTAAGAACTCCCACTTAGATAGACATCTCTCTAGTCATTTAAATGATCACGTGATCCATATCAACTAAACCATGTCCGATCATCACGTGAAATGGAGTAGTTTTCAATGGTGAACATCACTATGTTGAACATATCTACTATATGATTCACGTTTGACCTTTCGGTTTCAGTGTTCCGAGGCCATATCTGCATATGCTAGGCTCGTCAAGTTTAACCTGAGTATTTTGTGTGTGCAAAACTGGATTCCACCCGTTGTATGTGAACATAGAGCTTATCACAGGTCATCACGTGGTGTTTCGGCACAACGAACTTGAAAGTGCGTTATATCGACTAGAGGGGGGGTGAATAGGCGATTTTTAGAGAATGTTACAAATTCTTCACTGAGGAATTTGCCGGTGAGGAAATTCCTTAGCGAAGAAATACATGCAGCGGAATAAGTACTCAGAAATAAACATAGCAGATTACAAGCATAGTCATCATGATGAAATGAAGACAATCACAGAGTACAGAAAGCGTAATCACAGGATAACACAAGATGAAGACAAACAGACTGAAGAAATTGAACTGAGGAAATTGAGAAAGTCTTCAGTCAAAGTCTTCAAACACAGATATGACAAACACTCAACACAGTAATGAGGAAATGAAAGGGTTGAGGAAATAGAACCAGTTAGGTTGGTGAAGACAATGATTTGGTAGACCAGTTCCAACTGCTGTCTCGGTTATGCGTCTGGTTGGAGCGGTGAGTATTTAAACTCGAGGACACGCAGTCCGGACACCCGATCCTTGAGCACGCAGCTCGGGACACCAAGTCCTCACCGTATTCTCCTTGAACTAAGGTCACGCAGACCTCGTCCAATCACTCGTGGTAAGTCTTGAGCGACTTCCAAACCTTCACATACTTGGTCACTCGGCGATCCACAATTCCTCTTGGATGCTCTAGACCGTGGCGCCTAACCGTCTGGAAGAAGCACAGTCTTCAAAGGTAAAAGCGTCGGATCCACGCGGGATCAATTTCTTGATGATGCTCAATCACTTTGGGTTTGTTGGGGTTTGGTTTTGGGATTTTCCTCACTTTGGGTTTTCCTCACTTGATGATTTTCGCTCAAAGTCCTCGGAGGATGGGTTGCTCTCAAATGACAAGTGTCAAGTTCTCTCGAGCAGCCAACCAACTAGTGGTTGTAGAGGCGGCTATTTATAGCCTAGGGAGCAGCCCGACATGATAAGACATAAATGCCCTTAAATGATATGACCGTTAGGTGGAGATATTTTGGGGACAGGTGGCGCGCAACAACAGCGATCGGAAATTGGAACATCAAATTCCTCGGGGCTATCATGTTCCTCCTTTGTGTAGGCAATTCGCCTGGCGAATTCCTAACTCCTCGATCAAAACAAATTCCTCGGTGACGGAAGAGCTTCGTCTCATCCTTTGAAGAAATTGATTGAACTGTATGAGATTTCAAAGGCTTCACTCGAAGGGATTGGTAGGTGAGGATTTTGAGTTGAGCATCAAATGGAAATTTCTCCTTAGTATTTCCTCGACCCCTTTAACGATGACGGTGTTTCCTATGACTCAAGAAAGAGAAAATGAAACTACGAAAACAAAAGTCTTCACGCTTCATATTCCTCAAGCGATTACCAAGTCTTGAGAATCACACCAATTTCTTCACTTTCAAAGTCTTGAAAAGTCTTGAATATCAAATTCTTGATTGAAGAAATTCATTTTAGAAATTCGACTTTCTCTGTAAATATCAAACTCCTCATAGACTTATAGACCTGTGTACACTCACAAGCGCATTAGTTACTTAACCTATAAGTCTTCAATACACCAAAATCACTAAGGGCACTAGATGCACTTACAATCTCCCCTTTTGGTGATTGATGACAATCTGAGTTAAGTTTTCAACGAGGATAAATATATGAAGTGTAAATACTGATAATGAGGATTTTGATTGCAAGATATAGAAGAACTCCCCGAAGATGTGCATAGTGAGGAAATTGCTTTTGAGGCAATGCACATTTGAAGAATTGAATCATGGAGATCTCCCCTATATCTTGTAATTCATACCGCATTTGACATATAATATGAGGAATTTGAAATGCATGATGAAATATGGTGCTTGATGTTATGCAATGTAACACACAAAGAGTATCGAGCCCAAGGGCCAAATTGGATCAGAGCATAACAAGTATCAAAACTACTTCTAATCGAGCATAGAGCAAAAGCATAATGCATCAAAGTATCAAAGCACCATCGGGTTTAAGATTACAACTCGATCCAATAAAAGGTTTGGAAGAGCGAGAGTTGTAACTTAATAAAATATAGTATATAGACAAAAGCGAGACCGGCTTGAAGACTAACTCAAATTTCTCCCCTTTGTCATCGAATGACCAAAAGGATCGGCGAGGACTAACGCTCTTGAAGAATATCAAGTTGAAGGCGGGCGCTTGACATTATCGGGGTTGTTCGTCGAGTAGGACCAGCAGCGATGTCTTCCAAATCTTCATTTTCATCGATGTCGCGAGATGAAGAATAGGAGCTGGCCACCAAGGAAGGAACTTTGACTTTCTTGAATTTCTTGGAGGAGGTGCAGACCAGTCAAATTCTTCCTTGAGTCCCATTGATTGCAGTTCTTCTTCATTGTATACATGTGAAAGAACAGCCAGTGCGCTTGAAGGTTTCATGAAGATAGTAGTGGTTTTCTTCACGGCATTGTGAGTTGAGGTCATGTTGTAAAGAAGAGTACCAAACGGCGTTTGACCCACTTGTGATTGCGATCAACCTTCCGATGAAGGCGAGGAGTAACTCACGATCAGTCATCACCACAGGTGCGATTCCTTGAGGATTTTGCTTAACTCGAGGTATTTCTTCTTTGAGTCATGAGTGGCGAGTCATCATTGGTGGAGTAAGATGCTGCTTTGCTAAACTGTCCATCAATGGACGAATGCCTTCATCTATCACAGCAGCAGCCTTTCCTTTTCATCGGTGAGGCAATTGGCCGTTTGAGGACTTCAATCGGGGCGGTAGCTGCGGTGGTTCAAAGTGTCGACCTTGTAATTCGGTGAAGATCTTGACTGATGAATCTCATAATCCAAAGGCGCATAAGGCTTCAGCTCAAAAGGTGACATGGCAATGTTAGCGAGTCCTCATGAAGAAATCATGGAAATTGGCGGAGCGCCATGGATGATGTTGAAAAGCATATTCTTCATGATGCCAACGACCTCTTCATCATTCGAGTCGTGGCCCTTGATAGGACTCATAGTCTTCGTCAAAATTCGATAGACTGTTCGAGGCACATAAAACAATTCCTTGACGAGAATTTGGTCCTTGGAGCTTGCCTTGGTTTCAATGGCTTCATCAACACTTGCATATAGTGATTTGAAAGTTCCTTTTCTTCATAGATCGGCGTGCACCGTCAAGCTGGAGGACTAAGTGGAAGGGCACGAAGCAATTCACTTCTTTGGAGCCTTGTAGTGAGTGTTCTCGTCATCAATCCAAGACCCATGAAGTCACATCTTGACATCTCCGGTGATGTGCGGTGTTGCATAGAACTGAAGAATTAGCTCTTCATTCCAATCACATATATCGGTGCAAAAGTTGAGAAGACCTGCATCGTGAAGAACACTTAGAGCGGGCTCAAAGCACGGCGGCGACTCCATATCCACATGAGGAATATGAGCATGATCGAAGATTTTGTCCTTGTTGAAAAGCACCGAGGAATAGAAGTTGGCTTGGTGGCAGTCGAGCGCCTCTTCCTAATCCGGCGAGTCATAAGGATTGTATTCGATGAAGAACACATGCTCGACAAAGAAATCCTTAGCCTTGAACTTTTTTTGGTCGAGAACGGATTCTTCTGTTTTGGCGAGGGGTGTCGATCAATTGCATCACCACCTCGGAATGGTAAGTGCAGTTCTTGACTTGAGGAATTTCTTGGTCCTCAACTTGCGCGATCGAGGAATTTCAGCAGCAGCAGCAGCAGTTTCATCGACATCGAGGCTGGAATTTCTTCATGCACAGGACTCGTGGGTTGATTTTCTTGAGTCGATCTGGACGATCATGCGGGGAGTGAGGAACTTGTTGAAGCGGGGTGAAGAGCGGAGTATTGGGATGTTGATCTTCCCAAAAGTCATCATTGATTCTTGGAGTGGTGCATCCAATATCCACATCTTCATTTTCAATTTCCTCGGCACCATCTTGAGGAATTTCATGGTCGATGAGGAATGGCTGGGGTTGAAGGACAGCTTCCACTTCAATTTCTTCATCGATCTTCTCGAATGAGCGGAGATTGATGTTCCTCATCGAACCGGTTGGCACTTCATATTCTTCTCCAAAGGAACCACTTCCTTTGAAGGTATAGAGGAAATTTGAATAGCATCAATCGGGTCTTCAACAGAGCTGGTCATTGGCTTCATTTCTTCGCAGTCGAAGAATCAGCGCGGTGATGCTTTTCTCTTCTTCACAGCAGCTCGTTCCATGCCTTGGTTTCTTCACATCCAAAGCAGATGGAAGAATTGAAACTGGGGTTGGTGCAGGAGGAGCTGAGGCATTTGGAGCAGATTCTTGAGAGCAACGATGCAGTTCCCTGTCTTGAGCAATTTCTTGAGCGCACCACTAGTGGGTGCCTGGCGATTTCTTCGGTGGCTGGAATTTCTTCATCAGCCACGGAATCAGCATGTTCTTCAGCGGTGAGCTTCAGCGATCTTGGCCTTTTCTTCACTAGGCTGAGCGGATGCTTCACTGAGGGTTTCATGTTGCAGGTGCAGCAACATTTGTGAGATTCTTCGTCAGTTAGCGAATTTGGTCTTGACAACTTGCCAATCAGCATAGTGCGTTTCAAAGTTCTTCTTGAGGTTCTGAATTTCAGTTTGAGCTTGAAGAAGTTCCTCGGTGTCATCTTGACAACATTTTCTTGAAACCTCTCCTTCTTGTATTGAGCCTTCTTGATTTCCTTCGCCTTCTCGAACTTCCATTTTCTTGACAATGAAGTGGGTCAACATATGACTTTGACCAGGTGTCAAAGGAAGATCGAGCGAGAGGGTATTTGGATCGTTGTGCGAGGTCAATGAAATCGAGGACTTTCTTGGGTCCAAAAGCATTGGCACAGCTGTTCCCTTGGCTCTTGCGGCTCTAGCAGCGGTCTCGATGATTTCTTCAAGTTCTTCATCGGATGCCTCATCATCGAGATGGCACATGGACGACAAGCTGTTTCTTCTTGAGCTAGGCGAGGACCACGTCCATTGTAGCTTTTGTCTTGACGCGTCGGGCCGATGAAGAATTGAAAGCAGGTGAGGAATTTGCGAGAGGTGCTGAGGCAATTGAAAATCCAGCAGTCCTTTGACAAGTGGCTAGGTGCCTTTGGGCGAAGGTTTGGACGGTGCAGTGAGGACTTTGATGGAGCAGCGATGGTGCGAGAATTTCTTCTTGAGAATTTGGCTGGTAGGAGCTCTTGAGGAACTTGGCCGTGAGGGCATAGAAGAAGAAGTACTTGGCTTATTGCAGACTTCTTTTGCATCGATTTCTTGGCTTGGCGAGACCTCGAGAGCAGCAGCAGCGGCAGAATCCTCATTGAATTTCTTCACGCTTCCTTTGCTTGCTTAGCCAACAGCTTGGCGTTTAGCCCATTCCTCGGAAAGTCCTCACGCGTTTGGCGCTAGTGGGATCAGCTACTTGGCCTGGTGCCAAAGGAGCTCTTGGGCAAGGAGGATTTAACGCGAATTTCTTCATGTACTTGGGTGTAACATAGCGGTATTCCTTCCATTCCGTGCCCATCTCCGTTCAATTTTACGAAGACGCACCTTGCGCTGAGTTTTGCTTTCCTCATCGGTGTGCAATAGTCGGGTATATTTCCTCGAGGATTTGAAAGCAGTCATGACCTCGGGTTTCTTTCCTCCCTTCTGCGGCTTCTTACCATCGCCATTTTCTTGGTGAGGAAATTGAACAATTGAGTTCTCTGAAGAAGTGTGCAGTTTTCTTGAGGAGCGCTGCAAATGAGTTAAGTTGATGAGAACCTAGGGATTCAGCAGCGGACATTTGTACTGTGAGCAGAGTATAGGTGCGAGGAATTTGAAGAGGTCATATCGTTCTCGGAGGGTTTTCAAAAGAACAAGTTTGAGGATTTTGACGGATGAGCCTTGAAGAATTTCAATAAGCGTTCTTTATCTTAGGTTCCAGAGTTGTATAGATCGAAGATCCACACAATTGAGGAATCTTGAAGAAAATCATTGCTTAGAGAAATGAGTCAAGAGATTTGAGGTGTTCATATGTGAAGAATTTGAAATAAACACCTTTGAGGATTTTGAAGAAAATTTGAGAATCAAAGCGAGTAAATAAAAGTAACTTTTAATTTACCCGAAGTGAAGAACACGACGAACTGAGATGAACAGTTTAGAAGTTAAATCCGTTCAGATCTTCTCCGCCCTAACTTGGCGAGAGAAATCAGCTACGGCGGACGGCGGAGTGAAGAAATTCCACGGTCGGTAGCGATACGTCGGCGAAGAGGTCAAAGCGGTGAAGCTTTTCCTCACCGGCGACGATGGAGTAGCGGCGGCGCTAGGGTTTCGAGGAGCTCGGCGGGAGAGAGATCGGCGAGTAAAAGAGTGAGGAAGGGAGAGAGGGGTATTTATAGCCACGGTGAAAAGCGGCTCGTCCAGAAGATTTAGGACGAACGTGCCTGACCGCTTCCTTCTCACGACATGTGTCACCCACGTCTGATGTAGTGGAGATCGTGTGCGATCGTGGGTGGATATAATAATGCATCGTGGGATGCGGAGCAGTTTAATGCGGTAAAATAGAGGTTTGGATAAGATTCGTTTTAAAAGTTCCGTTCGCAATTTCTTCATTTATCAAGGACACGATGAAGAATTTGAGCGAGTTTCAAAGTAGAACGCACATGAAGAATTTGTGAATGGATTGGGTTGAGTATAGCATAGAGGGAAGGGTCGATCACATTCACTTAGCGAGCGACTTGAAGAAATAGCCATAAGTGAATCTTGTAGAGGACATAAATCCATATATATATATATATATAGCCAATGAAGAAAGGCAGCGGAAGCAGTGAAGAATTTGCAAAGTTGAAGAATTTGAAAAACTGAAGAATTTGAAAACTGAAGAATTTGAAAACTGAAGAATTTCAAAAGCGAGGAATTTCAAAGATCGAGGAAAAACTCAAATTGAAGATTTTCAACTTTGGTGGTGGCGTGACCCACCGTATAAGAATGATGATTTCAGACACAGCGTACAATTGTCGTGGGGTTACGAGAATCAAATTCTTCATTAATTTCTTCACATTTAGAGTGTTATTCTTCATTGATTGAAGAAAACGTTTCTTCATGTGTTGCACATCTAAGTCATCAATTTTGCATAAGTGTTAGGATGTGTGTCTTTTTCAAAGAACATTCGAAGATTCTAAGATATTTAGCTCACACAACTTGCTAAATCTCTTCTCATCCAAGGGCTTAGTGAAGATATCAGCTAGCTGTTCTTGATCTTCACATGCTTTCGATGGAGATGTCGCCCTTCAACACATGATCACGAAGAAAATGATGGCGAATTTGAATGTGCTTTGTCTTGAGTGCTGAACTGGGTTGTGAGCAATCTTGATGGCACTCTCATTGTCACGATGAGAGGCACATTCTTCACGTTGATGTCGTAGTCCTTGAGGTTTGCTTCATCCATAGTAATTGAGCACAACACGAGCCAGCAGCAATGTATTCAGCTTCCGCGATGGACGGTGATACACAGTTCTGTTTCTTGAGGACCAACGGACCAAAGATCGTCAGAAATGACAAGTACCAGATGTTGACTTGCGATCCACGATCACCAGCATAGTCAGTCAGAATATCAATGAGATCAAAAGTAGAGCCCTTGGGGTACCATAATCCTAGTGTTGGTGTGTGAGCTAGATATCGAAGAATATGCTTCACAGCCTTATGGTGTGATTCCTTGGTGTAGCTTGAAATCGGGCACACATGCAAACACTAAGCATTATATCTGGCCTAGATGCACATAAGTACAATAAAGAACCAATCATGGGCGGTATACCTTGTGATCGAAGTCAATACCATTTTCATCGATTGCATAGATGGCCATTTGTGGGCATAGGAATTTTAGCGCCTTTGCAATCTTGCATGCGAATTTCTTGAGGACATCTTTGAGGTATTTCTCTGAGATATGAATATGCCATTGTGTTGTTGTGAATTTGAAGACCTAAGAAGAATTTCAACTCTCCCATCATAGACATTTGATATTCTTCACTCATCATATAAGCAAATTCATCACTATAACGTTGGTCGATACAGCCAAAGATAATATCATCAACATATATTTGGCACACAAACAGTTCACCATCATAAGATTTAGTAAAGAGAGTAGGATCGAGTGAACGGGTGTGAAGCCATTCTTCACGAAGAATTCCTTCAATGTATCATACCACGCTTGAGGGGCTTGCTTGAGGCCATAGAGGGCCTTATTGAGTCTGAAGACTTTGTCGAGGATTCTTTGGATCTTCAAAACACAGGGGTTGAGCAACATATACTTCTTCCTCAAGCTTACCATTGAGGAATGCACTTTTCACATCCATTTGATATAAAGTGATATTGTGATGGTTAGCATAGGCGAGTAATATCTTGAATAGACTCAAGTCTAGCAACAGTGCAAAAGTTTCATCGAAATCAATTCCTTCAACTGCGTGTAGCCTTGAGCTACTAGTCGTGCCTTATTCCTCACCACAAGACCATTTTCATCTTGCTTGTTGCGGTAGATCCACTTTGTGCCAATGATATTATGCTTGCGAGGATCTGGACGTTTGACCAGTTCCCACGTTGTTGAGCTCGAACTGATGTAATTCTTCTTGCATGGCCTGAATCCACTCCGGCTCGAAATGCTTCATCTACCTTAGTGGGCTCTGTGATAGAGACAAAAGCATAGTGCCCACAAAAGTTAGATAAGTGTGAAGCTTTTGAGCGAGTGAGAGGACTGGCGCTTCAATGTCATCGATGATCTTGTCAACTTGCACTTCTTTTTGCAGCGAGGATGAGCTGGTTGTCTTGAGGAATTTGATCATTTTCCTCATCACCATTTTCTTGACATTATCTTGGTGCATCAGCTCGGCGTTCTTGGCGTCTGAGAATGAATTCTTGAGCAGTTTCTTGATGGGAATGACATCCTCGGTTGCCTTGAACTGATAGAATCCTCGGTGCTGGTTAAGTCTAACACAGAAGGTAGGTGCTCTCTTTGCGAGCCATTAGTTTCATCGAACCGCACATCTGATGTCAACAATCTTGTGAAGTGTGATGTTGAAGACTACTGTAGGTGTCGAGTCCTTTCGTAACCAAGCATAAAACCTTCATGTGCTTTGGTGCAAATTTAGAGTGGTGGTGAGGATCTCTAATCCAGCATTTAGCACGAAGACTTTGAAATAACTTACATTGGGTTTCTTGTCGGTGAGGAGTTCATAGGCAGTCTTCTTGAAGAATTTGTGAAGATATACTCTGTTGATGATGTGGCACGCATGTCAATTGCTTCAATCCGAAGCGACTAGGCGTTTTGTATTCATCAAGCATAGTCGAGCCATCTCAACAAGAGTTCTGTTCTTGCGCTCCACGACGCCATTTCTTTGAGGAGTATAGGGGCAGATAACTCATGAGTAATACCAAGTTCATCAAGATAGTCATCAAGACCGAATTCTTGAACTCAGTTCCATTGTCACTTCGATGTGCTTGATCTTCACACCAAAGTTGGTTGAAGCCCTCGAGGAAAATCGTTTGAAGATTTCCTGCACTTGATTTTTGTAAGTAACAATGTGTACCCATGTGTAGCGAGAGTAATCATCAACAATAACAAAGCCATAAAGAGATGCATCATTAGTGACAGCTGAGTAATGATTGGGACCAAGAGGTCCATGTGAAGCAATTCGAAGGGCGAGTAGTGGTCATGATAGTCTTATTTGGATGCTTGGCCTTGGTCATTTTCCAGCTTCACGGGCTCCGCATAAGTGATCCTTGAGGAATTTGACATTCTCAATGCCAATGACATGCTTCTTCTTCCATGGCGTGTGCAAATTCCTCATGCTGCGTGACCAAGTCGTCGATGCCATAGCCAGCCTTACGAAGCTTTTGCAAGTAGACACATGGCTGGTTGTGGTCTGTGGAAAAATCAACAATATACAAGTCTCCTCTCCTAAAGCCTTGAAGACTTTGGAATTGTCGACTTCCATAATCACAACACAGCGATACTTGCCAAAGATAACAACCATATCAAGATCACAAAGCATTGAGGCCGACATGAGGTTATATCCTAAAGACTCAACAAGCATGACTTTGTCCATGTGCATGTCCTTAGAGATAGCAACCTTACCAAGTCCCAATACGACTTTTGCCTTTGTCGGCAAAGATGATATGCTTGAGATGTGATGGTGATAAGGAGCATCCATCAATAGATTCTTGTCACCGGTCATGTGATTTGTACATCCACTATCGAGAACCCACTCGGTGGCTTTGGGTTGATCATCCTGCGGATGAATTAGTACAACTTACGATCTCATATACTTCATCGGTGAAGAATATGATATCAAGTTCATCGATGAATTTCATCGATCGATATTTAGATAAGTAGTATGAGGGCGTGTGAAATGAAAGTTCATTTCATCATGATTAGCTGCGTCCTTTCGAGCAATTTATCGGGCCCCAACAAATTCTTGAGGCGTTTGAGGCACGTCTGGAGACTGACCCTGCGAGAAGAGATTAGTTCTTTTCTTCACCACCCACATCTGAAGGGGTGGCAAAGAGTTCATCATTCTGCGAGCACCATATGAGAATGGTGGCATAGAGGCCAAACCATTTCGTTTCACATAAGAGGGTTAGGGTAAGCATATGAATAAGCGGAGAAATTCTTGAGGACTTATGAACATAATGGTTTGAAGAATAATGCACATATTCATAGCCCTTAGCTCTACCTGCGAAACAGAGTTGTTATACGATGATAATCATATGAGGACTTTGATCCTTTTGAGAATTTGATCCATGTGAGGAATTTGGTCCGTATGAGGACTTGGATCCATATGAAGAATTTTGTCCATATGAAGAATTTGATCTGGGGTTCCTTTTCTTCACGGTGGTGTCATGAGGACATTCACTGAAGACTTTCAAGACATTTCTTGGGAACCCAGATTTTCTTCATAGGGGACCGTTCTGCGATTAGTGCCAACATATCTAGCAAATACTTCACCATTCTGATTTTTGAACAGTTTATAGTTTGAGTCAAATGACTCATCATCGAATGAGGAAATTCACATGTAAAACCAGATAAGGTAGATGGATCAATGGAGGTCCCTTTGCAGCAACCCATGAGGTTTTGGGATCTTGCTCGGGCTTCGATCGTTCCATCGACATTGAGTTTCCTCTCAAAGGCAATACCCTCTTTCCTAGGGTTCTGTTGAGGATCTGCTTTTAAGCACATCACAAAGTCGATGCCCTTTGAGGCTTTTGTACATGCTGTCATGTACAATTCCTTCAATCCTGCATCGTCGGTGATACTAGCAATGTCCTCGGATGAGGAATTAGTGATAGTAGAGGCAGGTGAAGAATTTGTAACAGTTGAAGCATTTGAACATTCAGTGAAGAATTAGCGATTCACGTTCAATGCACTTTAAGCATGGAGGAACAAATTCTTCTTGAGAAGCGCTGATTTGTTGAGCAAGTAATGAATCGCGCTCCTTACGAAGATCTTCATAACTCGCTCTTAGCTTCTCAAGATCTTGCTTTCTTTGAAGAAATTCATAAGAAAGTTTCTCATGATCGAGATAAGAGAGTGTTATGATGACCTTGAAGGCTGTCAAGCCTAGGCGAACTTTCTGAAGATTTTCGATTAGGGCTTGAGTGCGATCCATTTCTTCACCTAACATATCATCACTTTTATCTAGCATGATTTGAACCTTTTCAAAAGCCCTTTGTTGTTTTATAGCAATCTTAGCAAGTTTAGAGTAGCTGGGCTTGAGATCCTCATCGATTCATTTTCACTAGATTGGAGGAGGTGAAATTGAGTACCTTGGCACCTTTTGCCATGAAGCAATAGGTGGGGCGTAGTCATCATTTTCCTCATCGGGTTTGTTGGCGGTCATTTTCTTGATGTTGAAGATGGATTTGCTGGCGTAAGCGATAGCAAGAGCCGGACTAGCCACACAGTTGGATTCTTGAGACTCCTCCTCTTCCTCATTTTCCTCAGATTCAGCTTGAGTCCATTTCCTTGCCAATGAATGCCCGCCTTTTTTGGAGCTGCTCTTCTTGTGAGAAGAAGGCTTTGAGGATTTTGATGATGAAGATTTTGATGATTTCTTCTTCTTCTTCCGTCATCGAGCTGTAATCCTTGTGTTTCTTCTTCTTCAATTCCTTTTCCCACGAGGACAATCTTGGATATAGTGACCAGGTTTCTTGCATTTGTGGCAAAGTCT
Source organism: Aegilops longissima (assembly GCA_021605205.1). Classification (NCBI taxonomy): domain Eukaryota; kingdom Viridiplantae; phylum Streptophyta; class Magnoliopsida; order Poales; family Poaceae; genus Aegilops; species Aegilops longissima. The sequence continues at coordinate 542,757,222 of CM038678.1, forward strand.
TCGCTTATAGTCACTAGATGAGGAATCACTTTGCTTCTTGAGGATTTTCCAAAAGCGACCACGTCTTGTGAATTTCTGGAATTTCTTCACGGCGATGCTAGCTCTGGCCAAATTCTTGAGGTCTCCAAGGCTACTAGCGAGTCTTCACTCTCGATTCAGATTCAGCCTTGGCCTTGAGGCACGTGTTCTTCCATAGCGAACCATAGAGATCTCTCTTTTGACAAGCTGGAACTTCGTGAGTATTTAGCCTTTCGAGGATATCGGCAGGATCAAGAGACTTGTAGTCAGCTCGTTCTTGTATCATCGGTGCGAGTGTCAAATGAGGAATCAAGCGATCTTAGCAATTTCTTCACCACCTCATGGTCGGTGATGTCGGTGGCACCAGTGCTTGAAGCTCATTTGAGATGTCGGTGAAGCGATCGAAGGTTTGTTGAACATTTTAGTTGTCGAGTCTTTTGAAGCGGTTGAAGAGATTCGAAGAACATCAACTCGAGAGTCACGCTGAGTTGAAACACCTTCATTACTTTGGACAGCCTGTCCCGGATGAGTTTAGCGATTCCAAAGCACTCACTCTTCCATATTGACCTTTGCTCGGATGGCCACATATGATATTCTTAAGCTTGAGAATCGAGTTGCTTGAATCTCTTCACATCAGCATCATTCGGAGAGGTGTGACTGAGGAAACACCTTTTGTCACAACATACCGAGAGATCGTTGTCAATTGCTTCAAGATGCATTAGCATTTTGTTCTTCGATGAGGGTAGTCCATCCCATCGAAGGTAGGACACCTGCTGAGACCTTGATCATACTGCGGTCGACATAACTAAAACTCCGGTGGTTAAACCAAAATCACACGAAACAAGGGAGTACCTTGCTCGATACCAATTGAAAGTCGTTATATCGACTAGAGGGGGTGAATAGGCGATTTTAGAGAATTTTACAAATTCTTCAGCGAGGAATTTGCGGTGAGAAATTCCTTAGCGAAGAAATACATGCAGCGGAATAAGTACTCAGAAATAAACATAGCAGATTACAAGCATAGTCATCATGATGAAATGAAGACAATCACAGTCTGAAAAGCGTAATCACGAGGATAACACAAGATGAAGACAAACAGATGAAGAAATTGAGCGAGGAAATTGAGAAAGTCTTGATCAAAGTCTTCAAACACAGATATGACAAACACTCAACACGATAATGAGGAAATGAAAGGGTTGAGGAAATAGAACCGATTAGGTTGGTGAAGACAATGATTTGGTAGACCAGTTCCAACTGCTGTCTCGGTTATGCGTCTGGTTGGAGCGGTGAGTATTTAAACTCGAGGACACGCAGATCCGGACACCCGATCCTTGAGCACGCAGCTCGGGACACCAAGTCCTCACCGTATTCTCCTTGAACTAAGGTCACGCAGACCTCGTCCAATCACTCGTGGTAAGTCTTGAGCGACTTCCAAACCTTCACATACTTGGTCACTCGGCGATCCACAATTCCTCTTGGATGCTCTAGACCGTGGCGCCTAACCGTCTGGAAGAAGCACAGTCTTCAAAGGTAAAAGCGTCGGATCCACGCGGGATCAATTTCTTGATGATGCTCAATCACTTTGGGTTTGTTGGGGTTTGGTTTTGGGATTTTCCTCACTTTGGGTTTTCCTCACTTGATGATTTTCGCTCAAAGTCCTCGGAGGATGGGTTGCTCTCAAATGACAAGTGTCAAGTTCTCTCGGAGCAGCCAACCAACTAGTGGTTGTAGAGGCGGCTATTTATAGCCTAGGGAGCAGCCCGACATGATAAGACATAAATGCCCTTAAATGATATGACCGTTAGGTGGAGATATTTTGGGACAGGTGGCGCAGCAGCAACAGAAGATCGGAAATTGGAACATCAAATTCCTCGGGGCTATCATGTTCCTCCTTTGTGTAGGCAATTCGCATGGCGAATTCCTAACTCCTCGATCGAACAAATTCCTCGGTGACGGAAGAGCTTCGTCTACATCCTTTGAAGAAATTGACTGAACTGTATGAGATTTCAAAGGCTTCACTCGAAGGGATTGGTAGGTGAGGATTTTGAGTTGAGCATCAAATGGAAATTTCTCCTTAGTATTTCCTCGACCCCTTTAACGATGCGGTGTTTCCTATGACTCAAGAAAGAAAATGAAACTACGAAAACAAAAGTCTTCACGCTTCATATTCCTCAGCGATTACCAAGTCTTGAGAATCACACCAATTTCTTCACTTTCAAAGTCTTGAAAAGTCTTGAATATCAAATTCTTGATTGAAGAAATTCATTTTAGAATTCGACTTTCTCTGTAAATATCAAACTCCTCATAGACTTATAGACCTGTGTACACTCACAAGCGCATTAGTTACTTAACCTATAAGTCTTCAATACACCAAAATCACTAAGGGCACTAGATGCACTTACGAACTCACTATACTCGGGAAATTTAGTGAGAGATCATCTTATAATGCTATGCAAGCTAAGATGCATAAAAGATAAACATCACATGCAATCAAAATAAGTGATATGATATGGCCATCATCATCTTGTGCCTTTGATCTTCATCTCTAAAGCAACGTCATGATCACCATCATCACCAGCTTGACACCTTGATCTCCATCGTAGCATCATTGTCGTCTCGCCAACTATTGCTTCTATGACTATCGCTACCGCTTAGTGATAAAGTAATGCAATTAAATGGTGGTTGCATTTCATACAATAAAGCAACAACTACAAGGCTCCTGCCAGTTGCCAATAACTTTTACAAAACATGATCATCTCATACAACAATTTATATATATCATCACGTCTTGACCATATCACATCAGAACAAGCCCTGGAAAAACAAGTTAGACGTCCTCTACTTTGTTGTTGCAAGTTTTACGTGGCTGCTACGGGCTTCTAAACCGTTCTTACCTATGCATCAAAACCACAATGATTTTTCGTCAAGTGTGCTACTTTAACCTTCAACAAGGACCGGGCGTAGTCAAACTCGATTCAACTAAAGTTGGAGAAACTGACACCCGCTAGCCACCTGTGTGCGATGCACGTCGGTAGAACCAGTCTCATGTACATGGTCATGTAATGTCGGTTCGGGCCGCTTCCTCCAACAATACCGCCAAATCAAAGTAAGATGTTGCCGGTAAGCAGTATGACTATTATCGCCCACAACTCATTGTGTTCTAATCGTGCATATAACATCTACGCATAGACCTGGCTCGGATGCCACTGTTGGGGAACGCAGTATTTCAAAAAATTTACCTATGATCACGCAAGATCTATCTAGGAGATGCATAGCAATGAGCGGGGAGAGTGTGTCCACGTACCCTCATGGAGCAGCGAGCGTTTAATGCTTGATTGATGTAGTCGAACGTCTTCGAGATCCAACTGATCCAAGCACCGAACGTACGGCACCTCCGCGTTCAGCACACGTTCAGCTCGATGACGTCCCTCGATCTCTTGATCTAGTTGAGGACGAGGGAGAGTTCCATCAGCACGACGGCGTGGCGACGACGATGATGAAGTTACCAGTGCAGGGCTTCGCCTAAGCACTACGACGATATGACCGAGGTGTGTAACTGTGGAGGGGGGCACCACACACGGCTAAGAGAAGGCTTGGTGTGTCTTTGGGGTGTCCCCCTCCCACGTATATAAATGGGGGAGGAGCGATGGCCGGCCCAAGGGGGGCGCGCCATGGGGGGGAGTCCTACTTGGACTCCTGGTCCAAGTAGGATTCGCCCCCCCTTTCCTATTCCCACTAGGAGAAGGAGGAAAGGAGGAGGAGGAGAGAAGGAAAGGGCCCCCCCCAACCCTAGTCCAATTCGGTTTGGGCTTGGGGGCGCGCGCACCTCTACCTGGCCGCCGCCTTGATAACCCACAAGTATAGGGGATCGCAACAGTTTTCGATGGTAGAGTATTCAACGCAAATTTATAGATTCAACACAAGGGGATCCAAAGAATATTTGAAGGTATTAGCAACTGAGTTGTCAAATCAACCACACCCAGAGATTAATTATCTACATCAAAGTGATTAGTAACAAAGTAGTTTGATAGTTTTGATAATAGTGACAACAGCAACGGTAACAGTAACAGTGATGATAGCAGTAGTAACTCAGCAGAAACAATATAGGATAAATCCGTAGGCATTGGATCGGTGACTTGTTGGATGATATTCATCATGTGACAGTTATAACCTAGGGCGATACGGCACTAGCTCCAGTTCATCGATATAATGTAGGCATGTATTCCGTAAATAGTCATGCTTGCTTTATTAAAAGAACTTGCATGACATCTTTAGTCCTACCCTCCCGTGGCAGCGGGTCCATATTGGAAACTAAGGGATATTAAGGCCTCCTTTTAATAGAGAACCGGAACAACCATTAACACACAGTGAATACATGAACTCCTCAAACTACGGTAATCATCGGAACAAGTCCCGATTATTGTCACTCTGGGGTTACCGGATCATAACACATAGTAGGTGACTATAACTTGCAAGATCGGATCTAACACATGGATATAATGATGAATTCATAAACGGTTCAGATCTGAGTTCATGGCACCCGGGCCCAAAGTGACAAGCATTAAGCATATCAAAGTCATAGCAACATCAATCTAAGAACATAGTGGATACTAGGGATCAAGCCCTAATAAAAATAACTCGATTACATGATGAATCTCATCCAAATCCTCACCGACCAGCGAGCCTACGAAGTAATTACTCACTCCCGGTGGGGAGCTTCATGGAATTGGCAATGGAGATGGGTTGGTGATGACGTAGAACGAAGATCCCCCTCTCCGGAGCCCCAAACGGACTCTAGAGCTGCCCTCCCGAGGAAGAACAGGGCTTGGCGGCGGCCCCATCTCGTGGATCACGATAATTCTTTCTCCCTCATTTTTTCCTTCGAAAATAGGAATTTATAGCATCGGCTTCAGGGTCAGCGGGGCCACCAGGTGGGTACAACCCACCTAGGCGCGCCAGGAGAGGGGGGTGCGCCCTGGTGGGTTGTGCCCACCCAGGGGCCCCTCTCCATAGGTCTTGGCTCTAGAAATTCTTATTTATTATATACAAATTCCTCGTGAAGTTTTGTTCCATTCCGAGAACTTTTATTTTTGCACAAAAACAACACCATGGTAGTTCTGTTGAAAACAACATCAGTCCGGGGTTAGTTTCATTCAAATTCTGCAAATTAGAGTCCAAAACAAGAGGAAAAGTGATACGTCTCCAACGTATCTATAATTTTTTTATTGCTTCATGCTATATTATATTCTGTTTTGGATGATTAATGGGCTTTGTTATACACTTTTATATTATTTTTGGGACTAACCTATTAACCGGAGGCCCAGCCCAAATTGCTGTTTTTTTGCCTATTTGAGTTTAGTGAAAAAGAATATCAAGCGGAGTCCAAGCGGAATGAAACCTTGGGAGCGTGATTTTTTAACAAGCGTGATCCAGAGGACTTGGACCCTCGTCAAGAAAGCAACCAGGAGGGCACGAGGTAGGGCGCCTACCCCCTGGCGCGCCCTCCACCCTCGTGGGGCCCACGTTGCTCCACCGGCGTACTTTTCCTCCTATATATACCTCGTACCCCAAACCAATGAAGCATCCACGAAAACCTAATTCCACCGCCGCAACCTTACATGCCGTGAGATCCCATCTTGGGGCCTTTTTGGCGTCTTGCGGAGGGGCATTGATCACGGAGGCTTCTATATCAACACCATAGCCTCTCCTATGATGTGTGAGTAGTTTATCTCAGACCTTGGGTCCATAGTTATTAGCTATATGGCTTCTTCTCTCTCTTTGGATCTCAATACAAAGTTCTCCATGATTCTCGTGGAGATCTATTCGATGTAATCTTCTTTTTGCGTGTGTTTGTCGAGACCGATGAATTGTGGGTTTATGATCAAGTTTATCTATGAACAATATTTGAATCTTCTCTGAATTCTTTTATGTATGATTGGTTATCTTTGCAAGTCTCTTCGAATTATTAGTTTGGTTTGGCCTACTAGATTGATCTTTCTTGCAATGGGAGAAGTGCTTAGCTTTGGATTCAATCTTGCGGTGTCCTTTCCCGGTGTGATGGGGGCAGCAAGGCACGTATTGTATTGTTGCCATCGAGGATAACAAGATGGGGTTTATATCATATTGCATGAGTTTATCCCTCTACATCATGTCATCTTACTTAAAGCGTTACTCTGTTCTTTTGAACTTAATACTCTAGATGCATGCTGGATAGCGGTCGATGTGTGGAGTAATAGTAGTTGATGCAGGCAGGAGTCGGTCTACTTGTCGCGGACGTGATGCCTATATACATGATCATACCTAGATATTCTCATAACTATGCTCAATTCTATCAATTGCTCAACAGTAATTTGTTCACCCACCGTAATACTTATGCTCTTGAGAGAAGCCACTAGTGAAACCTATGGCCCCGGGTCTATTTTCCATCATATTAATCTTCCAACACTTAGCTATTTTTATTGCCTTTTATTTTACTTTGCATCTTTATTATAAAAATACCAAAAATATTATCTTATCATATCTATCATATCTCAGTTTTGTAAGTGACCGTGAAGGGATTGACAACCCCTTTATTGCATTGGTTGCGAGGTTTTTATTTGTTTGTGTAGGTGCAAGGGACTTGAGCGTGGCCTCCTACTGGATTGATACCTTGGTTCTCAAAAACTGAGGGAAATACTTACGCTACTTTACTGCATCACCCTTTCCTCTTCAAGGGAAAACCAATGCAGTGCTCAAGAGCTAGCAAAAAGCATTAGGAAAAGTAGATACGTTGGAGACTTATCACGCCTCCTCTCTCCACTAGGGCCCATGAAGGCCCATTAACTCCCCAGGGGTCCCCCCCCCTCGGTACTCCAAACACAACCTTCCAATATATCAATATTTATGGCTGGACCATTTCGAGACTCTTCGTAATGTCCGTGATCTCATCTGGGGCTCCGAACAAACTTCGGTACATCAAATCACATAACTCATAATACAAATTGTCATCGAACATTAAGTGTGCGGACCCTACGGGTTCGAGAACTATGTAGACATGACCGAGACACATCCCCGGTCAATAACCAATAGCGGAACCTGGATGCTCATATTGGCTCCTACATATTCTACGAAGACCTTTATCGGTCAAACCGCATAACAACATACGTTGTTCCCTTTGTCATCGGTATGTTACTTGCTCGAGATTCGATCTTCGGTATCATCACACCTAGTTCAATCTTGTTACCGGCAAGTCTCTTTACTCGTTCCGTAATGCATCATCCCGCAACTAACTCATTAGTCACATTGCTTGCAAGGCTCATAGTGATGTGCATTACCGAGAGGGCCCAGAGATACATCTCCGATATGCAGAGTGACAAATCCTAATCTCGATCTATGCCAACTCAACAAACACCATTGAAGACACCTATAGAGCATCTTTATAATCACCCAGTTATGTTGTGATGTTTGATAGCACACAAGGTGTTCCTCCGGTATTCGGGAGTTGCGTATTCTCATAGTCAGAGGAACATGTATAAGTCATGATGAAAGCAATATCAATAAAACTAAACGATCATATATGCTAAGCTAACAGATGGGTCTTGTCCATCACATCATTCCCTAATGATGTGATCCCGTTCATCAAATGACAACACATGTCCATGGTCAGGAAACTTAACCATCTTTGATTAACGAGCTAGTCAAGTAGAGGCATACTAGGGACACTATGTTTGTCTATGTATTCACACATGTACTAAGTTTCTGGTTAATACAATTCTAGCATGAATAATAAACATTTATCATGATATAAGGAAATATAAATAACAACTTTATTATTGCCTCTAGGGCATATTTCCTTCAACTATATCTACCTATATGCGGTATTATTTTGCAGTTCTAAGCAAATTTGCATGTGCCATCTCTAATTTTCAAAATAAACTTCTCTTTTGTGTGTTTGTTTCGCTCACGGAGCGGTGAGGGGTGGCCAATATTTTCCATGCTGGATGTGTTATGCTCACGATTAGTGTTTATTCACTTGTCATTGCACGAGAGTAAGGCAAAGGTTTTAGGGATGCCCAGTCCCGAAATGCAAAAATGAATTTACTTTATGTTGTCAAATAATAAATTCCTTGGAAAGTGTTGGTATGGAGGGCAACCGTGGATACGGCTAGCCATGGAAAGTGAAACTATGGTGGAAAAAGGAATAAACATTATTTTCTGTTTGGGAACCGCCTATGATATATCTAGCATGGAAAGTGTTGGGAAATCTAAGTCGTTTTCGTCGGTGGGATGGATACACCTCCCAAAATGTTTTTATCTCTAAGTTTCTCGGTTTGAGCTCTGGCACCTCTACAAATCCCTACTTCCCTCTGTGAAGGGCCTTTCTTTTACTTTATGCACTTTTTATTTTGAATTTGAGTCTTCATATTCTCTTATAAAAGCACCAACTAGGAGGCAATAGGATCGTACTTAAGTATTGGGTGTAGCTAATATTCGAGTGTGTTTCATGAATGGATCACTGGTTGAGCATGATGGGCTAGGGATAACTTATTTTAGCGTTGATATTTTGAAAGACATGGTTGCTTTTTGATATGCTTGAGTATCTAAATTATTATGTCAAAACTAGACTGTTGCTTGAATCACATAAAAGACCAAATGTCCATGCTATAAAGAAAAGAATATGATATGACATGTTAGGCAGCATTCCGCATCAAAAATTCTGTTTTTATCACTTACCTACTCGAGGACGAGTAGGAGTTAAGCTTGGGGATGCTGATACGTCTCCAACGTATCTATAATATTTTATTGTTCCATGCCGTTATATTATCAATCTTGGATGTTTTATAATCATTTTCTAGTCATTTTATATCATTTTTTGGTACTAACTATTGACATAGTGCCAAGTGTCAGTTGTTGTTTTCTGCATGTTTTTTACATCGCAGGAAATCAATATCAGACGGAGTCCAAATGCAACGAAACTCCACGGAGAATTTTTATGGACTAGAAGGAACATAATGGGCCCTGGTTGTGCCTGGGGGTGCCCCGAGGGGGGGGGCACAACCCACCAGGGCGCGCCAGGAGGCCCAGGCGCACCCTGGTGGGTTGTGCCCACCTCGGGTCCCCCCGGACCGCCTCTTTGCTCTATAAATGCCCCAATATTCCAGAAACCCTAGACGCATCGATGAAATATTCATCCAGCCACCGCAGAGTCCAGAACTACTAGAAACAATCTAGACACCATCTCGGATGGGATTCACCACCTCCATTGGTGCCTCTCCGATGATGCGTGAGTAAATCTTTGTAGACTGTCGGTGTCAAAACCGGCGGATCTCGGGTAGGGGGTCCCGAACTGTGCGTCTAGGCGGATGGTAACAGGAGACAAGGGACATGATGTTTTTACCCAGGATCGGGCCCTCTCGATGGAGGTAATACCGTACTCCTGCTTGATTAATATTGATGATATGGGTAGTACAAGAGTAGATCTACCACGAGATCAGAGAGGCTAAACCCTAGAAGATAGCCTATGGTATGATTGTTGTTACATCCTCTGGACTAAAACCCTTCGGTTTATATAGACACGAATAGGGTCGGGGTTACCTGAGTCGGTTACAATGGTAGGAGATCTACATATCCGTATCGCCAAGCTTGCCTTCCACGCCAAGGAAAGTCCCATCCGGACACGGGACGAAGTCTTCAATCTTGTATCTTCATAGTCTAGGAGTCCGGCCGAAGATGATAGTTCGCTATCCGGACACCCCTAGTCGAGACTCCTCGGTAGCCCACGAACCAGGCTTCAATGACGACGAGTCCGGCGCGCATATTGTCTTCGGCATTGCAAGGCGGGTTCCTCCTCCGAATACTTCATAGAAGGTTTTGAACACAAGGATAGTGTCCGGCTCTGCAAAACAAGTTCCACATACAACCGTAGAGAGAATAACTTTTGCACAGATCTGGCGGCGTATTCCGTGGCGTGACATCACACCACGGCCAGCCTTTATCTGAATCGTTTTTACTTGTTCCACCTCAGCTCGTTCAGCGGCGGTTTCCTTGGCACGTCTTATCAAAGCGTAGATCGTGCCCCCTTATTCCGGGATTCTCATCAATACGGACGTGGGTAACCCAACCGCGCCATTGATTGCGGTGCTTGGGAGATAAGCGAGTTTTATCAGGCTGGTGGGGGACGCATAGCTTCGTCTGTCCATATAAGGGGATAAGGATCCACCTTTTCACCTACACCTTCCTCCTCCCTGGTTCATCCATTTCCGCCCACTCTGAGCTCCAGCGCCCAAGTCCGCACATCCTTCCTCAACCATCTCCAGCCATATGCAGGCGGGAGGCAGTGGATGGTCTCCTCCGTCACGGAGGGCCAAGTAAAAAAGCTGCGGAAGGCCGGATACTTGTCCGACGACATCGGACACCGGCTGCCCGACAAGGGGCAGCTCATCCCCACCCCTAGGCCCCATGAGAGGGTGGTGTTCCTCCCCCACTTCCTCCGCGGACTAGGGTTTCCACTCCACCCATTTGTCTGGGGGCTCATGTTCTACTACGGCCTAGATTTCCATGATCTGGCCCAATTTCATCCTCAACATCTCGGCGTTTATCGTGGTGTGCGAAACCTTCCTCTGCATCCAGCCCCACTTGACTTATGGCTGAAGATCTTCAATGTCCGGCCGAAGGTAGTGGGCGGCTGCCAAGCGGAGTCTTGGGCGCCATGGTTGGCAAGATGGCCAAAGTCCTATGGCTCGAGGCTCCTTTTTGGAGACCGTAAAGGGGTGGCAATCGGGGTGGTTCTACATCACCGAGCAGCGCGACTCTCAATGGGCGGCCCCAATTCGATCTGGCTTCCCAGACGGCTCACGTCATGGAAAGAGACGGGCCAGACGTGGGGGGATTCGGATGAGCTATCCGGACTCCAAACATGCGTCCGGAACCTGGTGGACAAGAATCTCAGGCTTGTCAACATAATCCAGGTGATTCTCATCCGCCGGATTCTCCCATGCCAACAACGGTCCTTCAAATTGTGGGAGTTCGATCCGGCACAGCACCCAACTCTGAAAAGGCTCTTCAACACTATGTACGAAGATGCCTGGAAGGTGCTGTTCAACGGCGCCGAGGCTCCCACATCCGCTACCGAAGAACGCGGATTCAGCTCGCAGCGTCCAGCCAACGAGGTAAGTTATTTTGCCCTTTTATGGGACTCTTTTTTCATAGTTTGACTCTATGTGGGATCTAAAACTCCCCAACCTTTGACAAGACTGGCTGGTGAAATCCGGACAGATTAACTGTCTGGCCCCTTTGCCAGAAGACCCAGCGGACGCTCGATTGGAGGGGCTGCTGGTTCCGGCACCTCACGTGGTGCCGGAGAAGAAGGCCAAGAAGGAGGCCACGGGGACTCGAAAGAGCTCCCGACGCCAGGTGCCGTCGGGCTCATCGCCTGACCACCCTGAGGCGGAATCCTCCTATGAGGAAGAGGAGGAAGAAAAGAAGCCTCTCCCCCAGCGGGGGAAGAGAAGAAGAGGAAAGCCGCCCCAACTGGGGAGGCCGGAGGGTCCAAGAAGGGGAGGACCCTTCCTCCGGACTTCTCAGCCAACGTCGACAACGACGAGGAGGAGTGGCCAACAAGGGCCAAGCCCCGGGCGAGATCGTAAGTGTCCGGATACCCATGGCTTTTTTTATCATTGCATAGTGTTCTCTAATGCCGAACAATCATGCAGCCCGCCCAAGGACGAGTTCGCCGCTTCATCGAGCGGGTCCCTGAGTTCGTCGGAAATGGAGAGTACCTCCCTTCCGGCCGCCTCCTCACCTCACGCTGCGGACGACGCCGTGGTGGGGCCCCAAGGGGGGCCTGGTCGAGAGGAGGTGGCGCAGGAGGCGCCGCAAGGAAGCTTCCCGGACTCCAGGCATGGGGAGAGCGAGACCCCCAGGGGCTCTAAGCCCGACCCTTGTCCGGACTCCATAACGGAACCTTCAGCGGTTCCGAAGTCCGGCAAGCAGCCCTTCGTAGGAAGGGTAAGACGCCGGTGTCCTCCGTCCAACCGGAGGCACGGATAACTTCTGGGGCGCTTAACAACGCTTCCATCGAGGAGGAGCACCGCCTTGTTATGAGTGTGGTGATCCAGAGAGATTCATCCGCCAAGAGCGGGCTGACCGAAGCTTGTACCAGCCTTCTAACAGGCTTTGAGGTAAGTTTAGAATATGTAAAAATATTACCGCATAGGCGGTAGCCCCGATGCTTAGTTTGGTGTTAGGAAAGAAAAGCGGGATGAGGATCTAAAAGATATCTGCAGGAGTCTAACATAATTATGTCAATATGGGAATGCAGGCTGCCTGTGACCTCTGCCGCCTTGCCGACTGCGGAGGTCAATACATTGAAGAAGAGCCTCGGCGGTCCGAGAACGAGCTCGGCCAAGCCAAGAAGCAGCTCGAGGACAAGGAAGGTAAGTAATACCTTATTAAATAAGTACCTTATAGAAAGGATTCGGTTGCAAAAATGACAGGAATAACGTGGGTATTGTAGGGGCCCTGAGCGAGGTGGCGACCACGAAGGCGGTGTCTGCGGCCGAAAGCAAAGCGACATGAGTGCACCAAGCGAGAAAAGCAGGAGGAGGCGGGTGGCGGAGGTGCGGCAAGAGCTCCGTGCTCTCGTGGAAAAACACGAGTTTGGGCGTGACTCAAAGACTCGAGTCCGAGCTCGCCTCGGCTCTTGAGAGTGCCAAAGCCGCTAAGGCGAAGCCCAAAAACCTCCAAGAAATTGAATCATTAAAGAAGATAGCGGCGGGTAAGGCATTCTTTATGCAAAGCAAGAATGTAAAGTCAATTACCTATTACTTACCCGGATTGAAGCTCGCCGGAGCATTCACAGATTTGCCCGTGGTCGTGCGATCTTGCCGCATTCTACCGCGCCGGAGGGAGCTCGGCGGAGAAGGTATTCTGGTCTCGGTATCTTTGAGGCGGACATCAGTGCCCCTAAGCGACCAGCTGAAGTAGCTGGTCGAGCTCCTAAGGTCGCCGAACAGGCCATGAAGGGCCTTATAGTTCGGATGTGGCCATTAGAGGCCATGCACAGGAGCTACTTTGGGCTAGTCGGCGGCTGGTGGGCCTTTGTCCATGGATTGAAGTCATCAAGCGCTCCGTCTGCATTGAAGGTGCCCGTCGGGCCCTTGCCCGTGCTAAAGTGCATTGGGGCAAGCTGGATGGGGAGAAGCTTGTGACGGACGGGCCACCGAAGGGCAAGGAGCATCGCACGCCCGAAATGTATTATGAGGGCGTCCTGAAGGGTGCTCGCCGTATAGCGGATGAGTGCTCCAAAGATGTAATTTTTTAATAGACTCGCATTTGTTATCATGTGCGCTGAAAACTTGTTCATTATGCGCTTAGCAACGCTTGTTAATTTAAAATATTACCTTCTGTGCGGCCGTTTATCAAAATTGAGAGATGGCAAGTTGTTGGCTTCATTCCCCATGCCACGAGTGTTGGGGTGTTCGGGATAAACTTGAGCACTCTTGTTCCCATTCTTGGGTCCATCGAGGGGCGCTCAGCATAGCGAACAAGGCAACGGACTTATAATGCTTGAACACTCTCCTTAGCCATAGAATTCTATAATTTTAAATTTGGTGAAGCCCCTAGTATTCGGAAGACCAAGTTGAGGCGCTATCACGCCTTTGGGCGGACAATGCCGACTCCTCGCTCTAAGCGGCATAAGTCTTTAGGGACCGAAAAACCTCTCGAACAGCGACCGGCTCTCGCCCTATCATGACGGTCAATTTTAGCTTTCTCCTTTGAGGTGCTCAACCCAGCTCAGCAGGGCACAATCGCAGTGGTTCTCCCAGCGCTATCTTAGCGATATAGCGGAACGTAAGGTACCAAAACATGGGGCAGGGCAAACCCAACTATTGACCCAAGACATGATTGAAGCCGATGCATATAATGCTATAAGTTCGGGTGCCGCACTTGTGAAAGTGTTCGGACTTCTAACACCATATTCAGGGAACTTAAGCCCTGGTGTATTGGCCGTACCAAAGTGTCTGGTGCAACATGTCATGAAATGAACATATATATAAATAAATAAAGGAGTGCAATAATAGGCAAGCGCTATGTATTGTTTATTCAAAAAGGACTGCAATGAAAGCGAGCGATACAAATAGTGTGATAAGCAAGGGATGGGACTATTTAACATGTCCCCCTCGAGGGTAAGCTGCGGATGGTATGTAAAACAGGTATAATGCTCGAAGTAGAGACCACTGGACACTCGGCGCGGTTTTACGCTTCCTGGCTGTTGCATCGTGAGTTAGTAGCGAGCCGGACAGGGCTTCGGAGAACGAGTCCTGAAAGTAAGAAAAGAAAAAGAAAAAAGAAAAGAATGACACAATGGGGCCCACAGTGCGGTTGAGCGCGTGCAGGCGTGCGTGGTCGTGCCCTCCCTTATGCCCATGGTATCTCGGGCGTATTTATATGCGCCTAATACTGGCCATAACCGCGAGGGCTGGGGTTGGGGCGAATTGCTCTGCGTGTTCGGATCGTGCGAGGCGGTCTTGTTGTAGGTTACTCGGGCGCGTTTGGCGGTGTCCGATTGTTTATTGGCGGACTGGAGAATTGCCTTAAGAGGTTGTTACGCACTTCGCAAAAGGCGGCCGTATGCTCCTCCGTTCGGAGAGCGTTGATATTTCCATTGACCGTGATTACGCCTCGAGGCCTGGCATCTTTAGCTTGAGGTATGCGTGGTGCGGCACGACATTGAATTTTGCGGATGTTGTTCGTCCGAGCAGTGCGTGATAGCCGCTGCGGAACGGGACTATGTCGAAGATTAACTCTTCGCCCGGTAGTTATCCGGGATCCGAAGACCACTTGAGTGTAAGCGAGCCTGTACAATTGGCCTCTACACTGGTATGGCGCCTTTAAAGGTCGTTTTGTGGGTTTAATCCTTGAGGGTCTATGCCCATTTTGCCGCTGTATCTGATAAAGCAGGTTCAGGCTGCTACCGCCGTCCATCGAGGACTCTAGTGAGTGAAATCCATCAATAATTGGGTCAAGAACCAATGCGGCGAAACCGCCATGACGGATGCTAGTGGGGTGGTCCCTTGATCGAAGGTGATCGGGCGAGCAGACCATGGGTTGAACTTGGCGGCTGGCTCCATCGGCGTATCGTCCCTTAAGCGCCGCTTCCGCTCCCTTTGGGTATGTGGGTTGCGTATATCATGTTCACCGTCCGCACTTGTGTGGGAAAGCCCTTCTGTCCTCTATTGTTCGTGGCGGGCTCTTCCTCGTCATCGCTATGCAGCCCCTTGTCGTTGTTTTCGGCGATTAGCTTGCCTGCTTGCTTGAACACCCAACAATCCCTGTTGGTGTGGTTGGCTAGTTTTCAGGGTGCCATGTATCGCTGGCGATCAGTATTCGGTCCAAGTTGGGCGGCCTGGGTATTTCTTTTGAATGGCTTCTTCCGCTAACCGGGTTTAGATCCTCTGAATCCGGCATTTACTGCCGTATCTTCAGCATTATCACTGTTAATGCGGCGTTTATGCTTGTTGCGACGCAACCTGCCATTGCTGTCCTTGGTATCCGAACTATCAGGGTGTTTGGCCAAGTTGTTGCTTTGAGCTAGCCAGCTGTCCTCTCCAGCATAAGCGGGTCATGAGTGTGGTGAGGGCTGCCATGGATTTCGCTTTTCCTGTCCTAGATGCGGGCTAGCCACTCGTCGCGGATGTTGTGTTTGAAGGCTGCTAAGCGCCTCTGCATCCGGACAGTCGGCGATCGACTTTTCTTTGTTAGGAACCGCGTCTAGAATTGTCGGCGATTCTTACGGCTGCTGAATTATATGGCTAAGGTCATCGGCGTCGATGGTCGCACATATGTGCCACGGAAGTTATCAAGGAATGCGGCTTCCGGTCCTCCCAACAACTGATTGACTCTGGCGGCAAGCTGTTGAGCCAATGTCGAGCTGGTCCTTTAAGCTTGGTGGGAGGTATTTGATGGCATGTAGATCATCACCGCGGGCCATGTGGATATGGAGGAGATAGTCCTCGATCCGGACCGCAGGATCTGTGGTACCATCGTATGATTCGATGTTTACGGGCTTGAAGCCCTCGAGGATTTGATGATCCATTACTTCATCATGAAGCATAGTGGGTGTCTTGGCGCCTACTGTATTGGGCTATATCACGACGTAGCTCATATGAGCTTTGTCTATTGTGTTCGGCCCGGCCAGGTTTGCTGTATCCGGCGTGACGGTAATCATCCCGTGTCGTGGGCGCCCACGCGATCCGTAGATCGATCTTGTATGCTTTGCCTTATCCTCCAGTATATCTCGCAAGTCCGGCACGTTTTCCCGTGCCTTGGTACTTTGGCGGCGTCGGGCGTGGCTTGATGGAGGGCGAGAGGCTTCTCTGTCATGACCACCGGGTGGCGGTCTGCCATGTCGTCTTGTTGGTGACTTGGGTGCTTACTCCTCTAATCGAGGCAGCGGCCTGCGTTTGGGGTAGCTTTTGGAGGCGTTCGAGTTCATACTCTTGGCTGCAAGGACTTGATCCATCTGCCGACTAGCAGGTCTTAGTCAGCTCTAAGATGTTGCTGCTTTTTCTTGAGGCTGCTTGCCGTGGCCATAAGCCTGCGTTTGAAACGCTCCTGTTCGGCGGGATCCTCAGGCGCAACAAATTCGTCGTCGTCGAGGCTTGCCTCGTCTTTGGAGGGAGGCGCATAATTATCGTCCTCTACCTCTCTTTCTGCCGCACTGTCGTGCGGACTTGCTTCTCCCTCCTCCTACGCTGAGTCCTGCTGGAGGGGGTCATCTTCGGCACTGTCGGGGGTGTTATTGTCTCCCGTGCCGGAATCATTGTTTTTGATGTGGCGAGATTTAGAGCGGCGCCGCTGACGTCGGCGCTTGGGCTGTTTCTTGGAGGGGTCATCCTCCGTTGTTCCATCGCCGTTCCCATCTTTTGGGATGTCCACCATGTATATGTCGTATGACGAGGTGGCCTTCCAGTTCCCTATAGGCGCTGGTTCTTGGTTGTCTCCAGCATCGTCGTCCATACCGTCGATGTCTTCGGAGTCGAAGTCGAGCATGTCGGTTAAATCATCGACAGTGGCTACAAAGTGGGTGGTGGGTGGGTGTTGAATTTCTTCATCGTCCGCATCCCAACCTTCCTGACCGTAGTCCGGCCAGGGCTCTCCGGATAAAGAGAGAGACTTTAATGAATTCAGGATGTCGCCAAAGGCGAGTCTGAAAGATGTCAGTGGTGAACTCCATGACGGCGCGCCAATCGGATCGATTAGCGGTAGCGGAGGTTGAGTCCGGAGAGGAGTCCGGCACCTTGGAGTCACGGTCTTCGCAAAGGACAGGGGTGGAGTTCGACTCAATCGCCATTGAGATCATAGCCCCCGAGGCGGTGTCCAACCACTCGTCCTCAATCGGGGGAAGCGGCTCCGGATTAAGGGTAGGAGCGGGCACTGGTGCGGCCTCCAGGGCACTGTTCAGCGGCAGAGCTAGATCGTACCCCTCGAGACACTGCGGCACGCTCGGCTGTGGCTCGAATCCGTCGAAGATCAAGTCTCCGCGGACATCAGCCGTATAGTTCAAACTTCCAAATCTGACCTGATGGCCAGGGGCGTAGCTTTCGATCTGCTCCAGATGGCCAAGCGAATTGGCCCGCATTGCAAAGCCGCCGAATATGAAGATCTGTCCGGGAGAAAAGTCTCACCACGGACTGCGTCGTTATTGATGATCGAAGGAGCCATCAGGCCTATCGGTGGCGACACGGAGGAACTCTCAATGAAAGCACCAATGTCGGTGTCAAAACCGGCGGATCTCGGGTAGGGGTCCCGAATCTGTGCGTCTAAGCGGATGGTAACAGGAGACAAGGGACATGATGTTTTACCCAGGTTGGGCCCTCCCGATGGAGGTAATACCCTACTCTGCTTGATTAATATTGGTGATATGGGTAGTACAAGAGTAGATCTACCACGAGATCGGAGAGGCTAAATCCTAGAAGCTAGCCTATGGTATGATTGTTGTTACGTCCTCACGGACTAAAACCCTTCGGTTTATATAGACACGAATAGGGTTAGGGTTACCAGAGTCGGTTACAATGGTAGGAGATCTACATATCCGTATCGCCAAGCTTGCCTTCCACGCCAAGGAAAGTCCCATCCGGACACAGGACGAAGTCTTCAATCTTGTATCTTCATAGTCTAGGAGTCCGGCCGAAGATGATAGTTCGGCTATCCGGACACCCCCTAGTCCAGGACTCCCTCATAGACCTTCGGGTTCGTAGTTAGTAGCTAGATGGCTTTCTCTCTCTCGCTGGATTCTCAATACAATGGTCTCTTGGAGATCCATATGACGTAACTCTTTTTGCGGTGTGTTTGTTGGTACCCGATGAACTTTGAGTTTATGATCAGATCGATATTTTTATATCCATGAAAGTTATTTGAGTTTCTTTGATCTCTTATATGCATGATTTCTTATAGCCTCGTATTTCTTCTCCGATATTTGGGTTTTGTTTGGCCAACTTGATCTATTTATCTGGCAATGGGAAGAGGTGCTTTGTAGTGGGTTCGATCTTACGGTGCTTGATCCCAGTGACAGAAGGGGAACCAACACGTATGTACCGTTGCTACTAAGGATAAAATGATGGTGTATATATCTACATAGATAGATCTTGCCTACATCATGTCATTGTTCTTATTGCATTACTCCATTCTCCATGAACGTAAACACTAGATGCATGCTGGATAGCGGTCGATGTGTGGAGTAATGTTAGTAGATGAAGGCAGGAGTCGGTCTACTAATCTTGGACATGATGCCTATATAATGATCATTTCCTCGATATCGTCATGATTATTCCAAGTTCTATCAATTGCCCAACAGTAATTTGTTCACCCACTGTTTGCTATTTTTCTTGAGAGAAGCCACTAGTGAAACCTACGGCCCCCGGGTCTTCTTTCTCATATATTTGCCTTTTACGATCTACTCTTTTTCCTTGCATTTATTTTCAGATCTATTAAACCAAAAATACAAAAATACCTTGTTGCGTTTTATTTCTATTTATTTTATTTGTGATCTATCTTTCAATCTACTACAAATTTATCTCACTTCCGTTTGCCTATCTTGATGCGCCGTTACCCGGAAGGGATTGACAACCCCTTTAATACGTCGGGTTGCGAGGATTTTTTATCTGTGTGCAGGGGCTGTTTACGTTGTGTTGCTTGGTTCTCCTACTGGTTCGATAACCTTGGTTCCATCACTGAGGGAAATACCTACCGTCGCTGTGCTGCATCATCCCTTCCTCTTTGGGGAAATACCGACGTAGTTCTAACACACATGAACTTTCTGGCGCCACTGCTAGGGAGTCATCAATGATCTTCACTTATATTTGTTTGAGCTTGTCAAAAGCAACACATGAAAATTAGTCCCAAAGTGATAGATATCCAAGAAGGATATAATAAAAACTTCCATGAAGATCATTGGACAAAATTAACTTGATTCTTAGTAATAGTTTTGAGATATGATGATGTGATATGTGAGTTATGTTGATGAGTAATTATGCTTTAGTAAGAATAATGGTGTTAAGGTTTGTGATTCCCTATGCAAGTACGAAAGTCAATAGTCATGCAGTGAAATTATATCCTACTTGTGGTGCATTATTCAGTGTTAATTATGCTTAATGCTTGCTTACGAGATTATTCATTTCTTGGTTGGTCGCTTCTCAATATTTTGCTAGCCTTCATTTTTGCACTAAGTATGATTTCTACTTGTGCATCCAAAATCCTTTCAACCAGTTTTGCCACATGAGTCCACTATATCTACCTATATGCGGTATTCTTTTGTTATTTTATGCAAATTTGCATGTGCCATCTCTAATTTTCAAAATAAACTTCTCTTTTGTGTGTTTGTTTCGCTCGCGGAGCGGTGAGGGGTGGCTAATATTTTCCATGCTGGATGTGTTAGTCTCACGATGAGTGTTTATTCACTTGTCATTGCACGAGAGTAAGGCAAAGGTTTTAGGGATGCCCAGTCTCGAAATGAAAAATGAATTTACTTTATGTTGTCAAATAACAAATTCCTTGGAAAGTGTTGGTATATATGGAGGGCAACCGTGGATACGGCTAGCCATGGAAAGTGAAAGTATGGTGGAAAAAGAATAAACTTTATTTTTGTTTGGGAACCGCCTATGATATATCTAGCATGGAAAGTGTTGGGAACTCTAAGTCGTTTTCGTTGGTGGGTTGGATACACCTCCCAAAATGTTTTTATCTCTAATTTTTTCGCTTTGAGCTCTGGCACCTCTACAAATCCCTACTTCCCTCTGCGAAGGGCCTTTCTTTTACTTTATGCAATTTTTATTTTGAATGTGAGTCTCCATCTTCTCTTACAAAATCACCAACTAGGAGGCAATATGATCGTACTTAAGTATTGGTTGTAGCTAATATGCGAGTGTGTTTTATGAATGGATCAATGGTTGAGCATGATGGGCTAGGGATAACTTATTTTAGCGTTGATATTTTGAAAGACATGGTTGCTTGTCGATATGCTTGAGTATTTAAATTATCATGCCAAAACTAGACTGTTGATTTGAATCACATAAAAGTCCAATTGTCCATGCTATAAAGAAAAGAATATGATATGACATGTTAGGCAGCATTCCACATCAAAAATTCTATTTTTATCACTTACCTACTCGAGGACGAGTTGGAGTTAAGCTTGGGGATGCTGATACGTCTCCAATGCATCTATAATTTTTGATTGTTCCATGTTGTTATATTATCAATCTTGGATGTTTTATAATCATTTTATAGTCATTTCATATCATTTTTGGTACTAACCTATTGACATAGTGCCAAGTGCCAATTGCTATTTACTGCATGTCTTTTACATCGCAGGAAATCAATATCAAACGGAGTCCAAATGCAACGAAACTTCACCGAGATCTTTTTTGGACCAGAAGGAACATAATGGGCCCTGGCTGTGCCTGGGGGGTGGGCACGCCAAGAGGCACATGCGCACCCTGGTTGGTTGTGCCCACCTCGGGTGCCCCCGGACCGCCTCTTTGCTCTATAAATACCCAAATATTCCCAAAACCCTTGGTGAGTCGACGAAATATTCATGTAGCCGCCGCAGAATCCAAAACCACCAGATCTAATCTAGACACCATCTTGGATGGGGTTCACCACCTCCACTGGTGCCTCTCCGATGATGCGTGAGTAGTTCTTTGTAGACCTTCGGGTTCGTAGTTAGTAGCTAGATGGCTTCATCTCTCTCTCTCTCTGAATTCTCAATACAATGGTGAAAGTGCGTTAAGTCGACTAGAGGGGGGTTAATAGGCAATTTTTATGAATTCTTCACTAAGGAATTTCAAGGTGAGGAAATTCCTAAGCAAAGAACTACTTGCAGCGGAATAAGTACTCAGTTGAAGACATAACATAACATAAGCACAGTCATCATGATGAAATGAAAACAAACACAGAGTACAGAAAGCGTAAACACATGATAAACAGGATGAAGACAAACAGACTGAAGAAATTGAACAAAGGAAATTGAGAAAGTGTTCAGTCAAAGTCTTCAAACAGATATGAACAAGCACACAACAGAGTAATGAGGAAAGAAGGGTTGAGGAAATGGAACCAGTTAGCTTGGTGAAGACAATGATTTGGTAGACCAGTTCCAACTGTTGTGACTGTTGTATGTCTAGTTGGAGCGGCTAGGTATTTAAACCTGAGGACACACAGTCCTCAACGTATTCTCCTTGAGCTAAGGTCACACAAACCTCGCCCAATCACTCATGGTAAGTCTTCAGGTGACTTCCAAACCTTCACAAACTCGGTCACTCGGCGATCCACAATTTCCTCTTGGATGTTCTAGACCATGATGCCTAACCGTCTGGAAGATGCACATCCTTCAAAGGTAACAAGCGTCGGATCCACACAGGAAAAATTTCTTCAGTGATGCTCAATCACTTTGGGTTTGTAGGTGTTTGGGTTTTCCTCACTTGATGATTTTCGCTCACAGTCCTCTGAGGATGGGATGCTCTGAATGACAAGTGTCAGTTTCTCCCAGAGCAGCCAACCAGCTAGTGGTTGTAGGGGGCAGCTATTTATAGCCTAGGGAGCAGCCCGTCATGATAAGACATAAATGCCCTTCAATGATATGACCGTAGGTGGATAAGATATTTTGGGACAGTTGGCGCATAGCACAGCAACGGTCGGAAATTTGAGGTTCAAATTCCTCAGGGCTATCATGTTCCTCACTTGTAGGCAATCTGCACTGGCGAATTCCTAACTCCTCAGTCGGAACAAATTCCTCAGAGACTAGAAGAACTTCGTCTCTGTTACTAAAGAAATTGATTGAACTGTATGAGATTTCCAATGGCTTCACTCGAGGGGATTGGTAGGTGTAGGATTTTGAGATGAGCATCACTTGGAAACTTTTCCTTAGTTTTTCCTTGACCCCCTTTAACAGTACGGTGTTTCCTATGACTCAAGAAAGAGAAAATGAAACTACAAAAACAAAAGTCTTCACGCTTCATGTTCCTCACATGAATATCAAGTCTTCACGGTCACACCAATTTCTTCATCTTCAAAGTCTTCAGAAATTCTTCAGAAATCCAAAGTCTTCAGTTGAAGACATTCATTTTTAGGGGTCGACTTTCTATGTAAATATCAAACTCCTCATAGACTTATAGACCTGTGTACACTCACAAACACATTAGTGCCTTAACCTATAAGTCTTCAATACACCAAAATCACTAAGGGGCACTAGATGCACTTACAATCTCCCCCTTTTTGGTCATTGATGACAATATAGGTTAAGTTTTCAACGGGGATTAACATACGAAGTGTAAATACTAATATTGAGGAATTTGATTGCAAGATATAGAAGAACTCCCCTGAAGATGTGCATAGTGAGGAATTTGCTTTTGAAGCAATGCACACTTGAAGAGTGGAACCATGGAGATCTCCCCCTATATCTTGTAATTCATACACGCAATTAACATATGATATGAAGAATTTGAAATGCATGATGAAATATGGTGACTTATGTAATTCAGCATGCGTGCATTATCATAACTGAGGAAATAGCATGCAGAAAAACATAGCAAAAGTATCAGATCACCATCGGGTTTAAGATTACAACTCGATCCAACAAAGTCTTCAAAAGAACGAGAGTTGTAACTTAGCAAAAAAAGGCCCATAAATAGAGAGACACTTGAAGACTAACTCAAACTTCTCCCCCTTTGTCATCGAATGACCAAAAGGGACGAAAAGTGGGGACTAACGCCCCTGAAGAATATCATCATGAAGTCGATGGAGGAGCGCCAGCGTTGTTGGGGTCGGTTGTTGAAGTAGGGCATGTCGTAGTGTCGTCCAATCTTCATGCTCATCAGTCTCGCGCAATGAAGAATATGAGCTGCCCACCAAGTGAGGAACTTTGACTTTCTTGAATTTCTTCGACGGTGGCTGAGACCAGTCAAAGTCCTGCTTGAAGCCCATCTGTTTCAGATCTTCTTCACCGTAAAGATGAGACAGAACAGCCCAGGTGCGATCAAAGACTTCATGCAGATAGTAGTGGTTCTTCTTCACAGACTTCTGAGTGATGGTCATGTTCTAAAAATTGAACCAAACTATCATTTTACCCATTTGTGGTTGCGATCGACCTTTTGGTGAAGACTGAGGAGAAGCTCACGATCAGTCATCACCCTTGGAGCTGTGCCTTGAGGATTTTGCTTTGAGGCATTGGCGGCAGAGTCATGAGTGGCAGAGTCATTGGTGGAGTAAGATGCAGCTTTGCGGAGCTGACCATCCAATGGACAAATGCCTTCATCAATAACAGCAGGTGCCTTGCCCTTCTCATCAGTTGAGGAAAATGTCCGCTTGAGGACTTCTATAGGGGGCAAGTAGCTGAGATGATTTTGAAAGTCGGCCTTGTAATTGATTGAAGACCTTGATATGAGGAACCTCATAATCAAAGGAGCGTAAGGCTTCAACTCAAAAGGTGACAGAGCAACATTGGCCATAGTCCTCATGAAGAAATCATGGTAGTTGATTGGAATGCCATGAAAGATGTTGAATAGCAAATTCTTCATGATGCCAACGACCTCTTCTTCATTAGAGTCGTGGCCTTTGATTGGACTCAATGTCTTGGTCAGAATGTTATAGACAGTCCGTGGCACATACAGCAATTCCTTCACGAGGAATTTGGTACTTGGGGCTTGACCAGGCTTCAGCGGTTTCATCAATACTTGCATGTAATGGTCAGATAGCTCAGGTTCATGGTAGATGAGCTGCACACCTTCAAGGGGAGGACTGACAGGCAGGGCATGAAGCAATTCATAGGTCGGTGCTTTGAAATGATTGTTTTCTGTCATCCAGTCCAACACCCAAGAATTCACATCTGCAGCATTGCCAGTGATGAGCAGCATCGCGTAGAACTGAAGAATAGCTCTTCATTCCAGTCTACAATATCGGTGTAGAAGTTTAGCAGCTGATAACCCACAAGTATAGGGGATCAATTGTAGCCTCTTTCAATAAGTAAGAGTGTCGAACCCAACGAGGAGCTAAAGGTAGAACAAATATTCCCTCAAGTTCTATCGACCACAGATACAACTCTACGCATGCTTAATGTTCGCTTTACCTAAAACAAGTATGAAACTAGAAGTATTTGTAGGTGTTTTTGGATAGGTTTGCAAGAAAATAAAGAGCGCGTAAAATAAAAAGTAGGGGCTGCTTAGGTAAAGAAGCAATAAAGTAAATATAGAGAGTGTGGAAAAGTGGTGGTAGGAGTTGCGAAATTGTCCCTAAGCAATTGACTACTTTACTAGACCGATAGCAAGTTTTATGTGGGAGAGGCCACTGCTAGCATGTCATCCCTGACTTGGAATCCTATGCAATTATGATTGGAACTATTAGCAAGTGTCCGCAACTACTAACGTTCATGAAGGTAAAACCCAACCATAGCATTAAGATATATTGGTCCCCCTTCAATCTTGTATGCATCACTTTCTATGCTAGGTAGAAGCTTCTGTCACTCTTGCCCTCCAATACATAGTCATATCAACATACAACTAACCCTATGGTGTGATCCACGCGCGCGCTCATATGATGGTCACCAAAGGACAGCAACATAACCACAAGCAAATTAAATCAATCATAGCAATTCATCAACCACCGATAGGACAACGAGAATCTACTCAGACATCATAGGATGGCAACACATCATTGAATAATAATATGAAGCATAAAGCACCATGTTCAAGTAGAGGGTACATCGGGTTGCGGGAGAGTGGAACGCTGTAGATAGAGAGGGGAAGGTGATGGAGATGTTGGTGAAGATGGCGGAGGTGTTGGTGAAGATCGCGGTGATGATGATGATGGCCACGGCAGCGTTCCGGCGCCACCGGAAGCGAGGGGGAGAGAGCCCCCCTCCTTCTCCTTCTTCCTTGACCTTCTCCCTAGGTGGGAGAAGGGTTTCCCCTCTGGTCCATGGCCTCCATGGCATGGGAGGGTGAGGGCCCCTCCGAGATTGGATCTGTCTCTCTGTCTCTCTCTGTTTCTGCGTTCTGGGATTGTGCCCTTTCATCGTTTCTTATATATCCGGAGATCCATAACTCCAATTGGATTGAAACCTTCGCCCAGATTTTTCTCCGAAAATTATCTTTCTTGCGGCAAAAGAATAGCAGCAACCGCCTTACGAGGGGCCCATAAGGGTCAGGGGCGCGCCCCCTACCTCGTGGCTACCTCGGGCTCCGTCTCGGGTTGATTCTTCTTCCCATATTTTCCAAATATTCCAAAAATATTCTCCATCCGTTTTTATTCTGTTTGGATTCCGTTTGATATGGGTTTCTGCGAAACATAAAACATGCAACAAACAGGAACTGGCACTGGGCACTGGATCAATATGTTAGTCCCAAAAATAGTATAAAAAGTTGCGAAAAGTATATGAAAGTTGTACAGTATTGGCATGGAACAATCAAAAATTATAGATACGACGGAGACGTATCAGCATCCCCAAGCTTAATTCCTGCTTGTCCTCGAGTAGGTAAATGATAAAAAAGATAATTTTTGATGTGGAATGCTACCTAGCATAATCTTGATCATGTAATCTAATCATGGCATGAATATTAAGACACGAGTGATTCAAAGCAATATTCTATCTTTTGACATTAAGACAATAATACTTCAAGCATACCAACCAAGCAATTATGTCTTATCGAAATAACATAGCCAAAGAAAGCCCATCCCTACAAAATCATATAGTCTGGCTATGCTCCATCTTCACCACACAAACCATTCAAATCATGCACAACCCCGATGACAAGCCGAGCAATTGGTTCATACCTTTTAACGCGCTTCAGCCTTTTCAACCCTCACGCAATACATGAGCGCAAGCCATGGACATAGCACAATAGGTGGAATAGCATATGATGATGGAGGTTGTGTGGAGAAGATAAAAAAGGAGAAAGTCTCACATTTCTTGTAGCGACCCGACCTCAGATGGTCAAGTCTCTGTGCTTCCGTGTCATCCCTAGATCGGTAATGCTGACACACACAGTACTCGAAGGATTTATAAACAGAGTAGCAATCACACACTTATTACATCGAATGTCTCAAAAGAGAACTTATTACAATAATATGGCTTAAGGCCATCTAATGCGACAACAGCGGAAGGCTTGGAAGGTAAAGTGAGTCCATCAACTCCAACGGCATAACTGAGCTGCACGGCAGCGACCTACAAATCCTTACTCCTCGTCGAAAAGTCGCAACATAATACGTTGCAGCCCGAGAACAGGTCAGCACATGGAATATGCTGGCAATGTAACACATAGAGAGTAATGAAAGAATGAGCTATACTACATGCATATATGGCTGGTGGAAAGCTCTCTGATTCTGATTTTGCGAAAAGCCAATTTTCCCTACATCAAAGGAATAAATTTTACTTTAACTATCATGGTGGTTGAAACATCATTGAGAAGGTACCCCCCAACTCAAATGATGCCAATTAAGGTAATTAACATCCCAGCAATATTAATTTAGAGTGATGAGATACATGTGAATACTCAAGTACTAGATACTCAGAATTTGTCCATGACCGGGACACGGCTAACCATGATTAGATTGTACACTCTGCAGAGGTTTGCGACTTTCCCCACAAGACTCGATCGCCTCCGTTGGTTTCTCGCACTTCATGGTGTTTGAGAGACGGATGACCGAGACACGATCTTTCGAAACATTAACTCTCTACTCGGATAGATCATACCAAACCTATAACCCACTACCTGTGACCTACCTCTTGAGAGCTTCACGTAACTTACTCAACTATGCTAGAGCCCATAATAGCTTGTGTCTACACACGGAAGTTTTCTAGCATGAATAATCTCAGTTCCTTTGAGCACAGGTGGCGGTCCATAGGAAGATCACACGGGTACCCAGGATTTCAAAAAAGCAGACAACCTTTGGGTTCCCCGGTGCCTCAATCCACCCAGATGTGTATTTAAGTTGCCACCTTAAAGTAAACCATTAATTAACAATCTCACATCTGTCGTGAATATCTCTCAAACCCAATCCACGTCTCTGAGCATAGCATGGCAATATAAGCATAACGTAGAAGTAACTCCCAAGGGTTTGAAAGTAATAGGCAATAGGTTCCTACCTCATCATCTACTTCCCAACCCACAAATTAATGATATCCTAATCATGCAATGTTTGAGGTTGAAACTAATCACATAAAACTGGGTAGGAAAAGATATGATCAAGTGTTACTTGCCTTGTCGACGATCCGTGAATCCTAGAGACTTCGTAGTAACACGCTTAGCACTCAGGAATTCTATCGCAAGCAAACAATACATACATAAGCATACAAGAAAGATGCACGAATAAAACTTCAACTGAAAGAGGTTGACCGGATAGTTCAACTTAAGAACTCCGGTTTGCAAAAGAATCAAACCAAAGCGAAACAACGAAACTCAAGCGGCGAGAGAAATAAGGTCCGTTTACTAATCTGAACTAGAGTCAAATTTTACAATGACAAAAACTGGTTTGAGTTGATTATTCGGAAGAGGGTTTCGATACGAAACTCCAGGTGCTTGAATCGCCTGATTCCGATAAACGAGCGAAAAGATAAACAGGTTTGAAAATTGGATCTGAAATCGCGATCGGAATAACCGCGGAATAAATCGGTTAAAAGAAAAAGCGACGAACTGTTAAACGAACGAACGTTCGTTAACAGAACTTAAACAATGAACGCATTTGTTAAAACGAACGGACGAACGGACGTTCGTTAAATAAATAAACCGACGAAAATAAACCGATCTATATAAAAAACGGTCTAGGGTTTTTTTTTAAAACCGAAGGGTTTTCTAAAAAAACCGGCGGCGGGTCGGTACCTCCGACGCAGGCGCGTCCGCGAAGCGGCGGCTCCGGGTGGTCCGGGGTGGCGAAGTCGGCGGGCGGCGGCTCGGCGGGAGGCGGCGGCGACGGCGCTGGAGAGGCGGCGGCGACGGCGCGGGGCTCCGGCGGCTCGGGGCTCCGGCGGCTCGGCGGCTGGGGCTCCGGTGGGTGGCGGTGGTGGCGGGTGGTGGTGGTGGAGGCGGGGCGGTATTTAAAGGGGCGGGGGGCGGCGACTTGGGAAGGGGCGCCGGGGTGGAGTCGGCTCGGACTCCCTCGGCGTCCGTGCCTCGCCTGCAGCGGCGCAGGAGGGAGGCGGCGGCTCATGGGCGGCTGGCTCGCTCGGTGGGCCTTTGGCCCGGTCGGTAAGAGTCCGTTCGTTTTTTATATCATTCACCGAAAGAAAAATTCCTAGAAAATAAATAAAATCTAAAATTCCAAAATAAGTTTTCTCCGTCTAAATAAAATATTTAGAACTGGATGAACTTTTCTTGGCCCATAAAATGCAATTTTTTTAAAGCATGCAATTTTTCTAGGACAAATAAAATTCCAAATAAGTAAAAATAAAATCCCAAAAATGATTTTAACATTTTTCCTCCGGTATTTCAATTATTTTGGAGAAGTCATATTATCTCCCCTCATTTATTTTAAACTTGAAATATTTTTCCGGAGAGAAAAATAATTAAAATCCAATATCCTCGACTTTCATTGATTGATAAAATTCAAATGTGAAAACCGAAAAATCCCCAACTCTCTCCGAGGGTCCTTGAGTTGCTTAGGATTTTCGAGGATAGCAAATGAATATGCAATAAAATATGACATGCATGGATGACCTATGTATAACATGCCAAATTGAAAATTTGGGATGTTACAATTGACGCGGCTAATCAATGGGCTATGGAGATGCCCATCAATTGATGTCAATGTGAGGAGTAGGGATTGCCATGCAATGGATGCACTAAGAGCTATAAGTGTATGAAAGCTCAAACTGGAAACTAAGTGGGTGTGCATCCAACTTGCTTGCTCATGAAGACCTCGGGCATTTGAGAAAGCCCATAATTGGAATATACAAGCCAAGTTCTATAATGAAAATTCCCACTAGTATATAAAAGTGATAACTCAAGAGACTCCCTATATGAAGAACATGGTGCTACTTTGAAGCACAAGTGTGGTAAAAGGATAGTAACATTGCCCCTTTTTTTCTTTTTTTCTTTTTTTGCAGGCTTCTTTGGCCCCCTTTTTTATTTAGGCTTCTTTGACCTCTCTTTGGGGGGGCAATGCTCTAATAATTATGATCATCACACTTTTATTTACTTACAACTCAATATTACAACTCGATACTAGAACAAAGATATGACTCTATATGAATGCCTTCGGCGGTGTACCGGGATGTGCAATGATCTAGCGTAGCAAAGATATCAAAAAACGGACAAGCCATGAAAACATCATGCTAGCTATCTTACGATCATGCAAAGCAATATGACAATAAATGCTCAAGTCATGTATATGATGATGATGGAAGTTGCATGGCAATATATCTCGGAATGGCTATGGAAATGCCATGATAGGTAGGTATGGTGGCTGTTTTGAGGAAGATATAATGAGGCTTATGTGTGACAGAGCGTATCGTATCACGGGGTTTGGATATACCAGTGATGTTTGCACCAACTCTCGAGGTGAGAAAGGGCAATGCACGGTACTGAAGAGGCTAGAAATGATGGAAGGGTGAGAGTGCGTATAATCCATGGACTCACATTAGTCATAAAGAACTCATATCTTTATTGCAAAAGTTTATTAGCCCTCGAAGCAAAGTACTACTATGCATGCCCCTAGGGGGATAGATTGGTAGGAAAAGACCATCGCTCGTCCCCAACTGCCACTCGTAAGGAAGACAATCAATAAATACCTCATGCTCCAACTTCGTTACATAACGGTTCACCATACGTGCATGCTACGGGAATCACAAACTTCAACACAAGTATTTCTACAATCCACAACTACCCACTAGCACGACTCTAATATCACCATCTTTATATCGCAAAACTATTGCAAGGAATCAAACACATCATATTCAGTGATCTACAAGTTTTATGTAGGATTTTATGACTAACCATGTGAATGACCAGTTCCTGTCTTCTCTCTAAATAGATATAAGTGAAGCAAGAGAGTTTATTCTTTCTACGAAAGATATGCCCACGCTCTAACAAATATGAGTGAAGCATAAGAGCATTCTACAGATGGTGGTTTTCTATGTGAAGAGAAACAGGCAATCCAAACTTCAAAGGATATAAGTGAAGCACATGAAGCATTCTATAAAGCCATACTCAAAAAATATAAGTGAAGTGCAATGAGCATTCTATAAACAAACCAAGGACTATCTCATACCAGCATGGTGCATAAAAGAAAAGTGAAAACTAAATGCAAAAGACGCTCCAAGATTTGCACATATCACATGAACGAAACGAATCTGAAAACATACCGATACTTGTTGAAGAAATATGGGATGCCTCCCAGGGCATCCCCAAGCTTAGACACTTGAGTCTCCTTGAATATTTACTTGGGGTGCCTTGGGCCGGCATCCCCAATCTTGATCTCTTGCCTCTCCTCCTTATCCTGATATCAAAACATTCTTGATCTTCGAACACTTCATCCACACAAAACTTCAACAGTAAACTCGGTAAGATCCGTTAGTACAATAAAGCAAATCACCACTCTAAGTACTATTGCAAACCGATTCATATTTTGTTTTTGCATATAGCTACTGTAATATAACTTTTCCATGGCTTAATACACTGATAGAAATTGATAGTTTCATCAAAACAAGCAAACTATGCATAGAAAACAGAATCTGTCAAAAACAGAACAGTCTGTAACAATGTGAACATTAACCATACTTCTGGTACTCCAAAAATTCTACCAAAATTATGAAAAATAAACAATTTGTATAGAAAGACAGTGCAAAAAGTTTTAGAACCGTTTGACATTCCAGTAAAAAAATTAAAAATTGTGCACTACAGCCAAAGTTTGTGTCCTGCACCGTACAAACCAACAAGCATTGTAAACATCCTAAAGGCAAACCTTGGCACATTATTTTTATAATAAAATGGAATTGTACAAGGGGATAATTATTTTTGTTGAAAATTTTCTGTAATCAAGATTCACAAAGTTTCCGTGAGCATGAACAAAGTTCAAGGAGCTCCCCCACTTCAACAATGCTTGTCTCTCTCACTTTCGCTTTTCTTTTTGAAAAAGTTTTAGGTTCCCCTCTTTATTTTTATTTTTTAAAACTATATAAAAGCACTCAACAGAAATAAATGACTCTCTAAAACTTCCGGGTTGTCTCCCTGGCAGCGCTTTCTTTAAAGCCATTAAGCTAGGCATATAGTGCTCAAGTAGTGAATCCACCCGGATCCCAAGGTATATCAAAGCCAATTTTAATTAACAATGATTTGGCATTTAGTAGTGAGCACAAAGCAACATATATCAAGCAATAAAGAAGTTTAAATCTCTTCCTATGCATCGGCATGTCATAAAAGAACAATTCATGCACACATACTAAAGGCCAATGCATGGTATAAACAGTTTCTTGCAATTTTATCGTGTGGGAAACATAGAGAGGTGGAGATATAGTTCCTCTCTCATAATAATTGCAAGTAGGAGCAGAAAGCACATGCATATTATATTCATCAAAATCATCATGTGCAATGGTAAAAGGCAACCCATCAACATAATCCTTAATAAGTGCATACTTCTCCGATATAGTGTAATCAGGAGAATTCAAAAAGATAATAGGACTATCATGTGTGGATGCAATAGCAACAATTTCATGTTTAACATAAGAAACTATAGCAAGTTCATATCCATAAGCATAATTCATATAGGCATCTTGGCCACAAGCATAGCAAGCATCATCAAAAAGGGATATTTCAAGAGAATCAACGGGATCATAACAGTCATCATAGCAATCATCCTTGGGTAAGCACGAAGGGAAAATAAACAATGTATGAGTTGAAGAGTTACTCTCATTAGAAGGTGGGCACGGGTGATCAATCCGCTCTTCCTCCTTTTGTTCTTCGCTCTCCTCCTCATCTTTTTCATCCGATGAGCTCACAGTTTCATCAATTTCTTCTTCCATAGACTCCTGCAAAATATTAGTCTCTTCTTGGACAGCGGAGACTTTCTCAATAAATGCATCAATATCGGCATTGTATTCATAATTCTCATAGCAATATTTAAGGATAACTAAATTTTTAGGTCTATAAACTGAATCATCAAAATCTTCAAACTCTTTAAACAAAGATTCAATTTCATAAGCACCCATAAAAGCAACAAACTCTTCTATTTGTTCCACATCATAGTAATCATATATACCATTAGCATAAGAAGCCAAGGTTTTATCATCATTAAATTTGCATGAAAAGGGAAGGCGTGGAGCCTTCATCCTAGAGCAACAAGTATAATCATATCTCAAGCATACTTGCCGAGCATACCACTTCAACATATAAATTTGATCCCATAATAGTTTCCCTTTTTGAGTCAAGCGATAATCCCTAAAGTATTCACATTGATCCAACGTGTCTCCCATTACCAGATTGAATGGGGTTTTCTCGGGATTATCAAAGTAGTACATAATATATGTCACATAACAAGCATCGATTGTTTTAGGAGGTTCCCCATCTCCATGAGTAACAAGTACACCTAATTTTTTTGGTATTTTGTGTTCCATATCCATAACTAAAGATACAAAACAACTTAGAACAGCAAATAAAAATTGCTTAGTGATAAAGCAAACAAGCACACACGAGAATATTCACCCCATGCTATTGCTCCCCGGCAACGGCACCATAAAATGGTCTTGATAACCCACAAGTATAGGGGATCAATTGTAGCCTCTTTCGATAAGTAAGAGTGTCGAACCCAACGAGGAGCTAAAGGTAGAACAAATATTCCCTCAAGTTCTATGGACCACAAATACAACTCTACGCACGCTTAACGTTCGTTTTACCTAAAACAAGTATGAAACTAGAAGTATTTGTAGGTGTTTTTGGATAGGTTTGCAATAAAATAAAGAGTGCGTAAAATAAAAAGTAGGAGCTGCTTAGGTAAAGAAACAATAAAGTAAATATAACGAGTGTGGAAAAGTGGTGGTAGGATTTGCGACATTGTCCCTAAGAAATTGACTACTTTACTAGACCGATAGCAAGTTTTATGTGGGAGAGGCCACTGCTAGCATGTCATCCCTGACTTGGAATTCTATGCACTTATGATTGGAACTATTACCAAGCGTCCGCAACTACTAACGTTCATTAAGGTAAAACCCAACCATAGCATTAAGATATATTGGTCCCCCTTCAATCATGTATGCATCAATTTCTATGCTAGGTAGAAGCTTCTGTCACTCTTGCCCTCCAATACATAGTCCTATCAACATACAACTAACCCTATGGTGTGATCCACGCGCACGCTCATATGATGGGCACCAAAGGACAGCAACATAACCACAAGCAAATTAAATCAATCATAGCAATTCATCAACCACCGATAGGACAACAAAAATCTACTCAGACATCATAGGATGGCAACACATCATTGAATAATAATATGAAGCATAAAGCCCCATGTTCAAGTAGAGGGTACAGCGGGTTGCGGGAGAGTAGACCGCTGTAGATAGAGAGGGGAAGGTGATGGAGATGTTGGTGAAGATGGCGGAGGTGTTGGTGAAGATTGCAGTGATGATGATGATGGCCACGGCAGCGTCCCGGCGCCACCGGAAGCGAGGGGGAGAGAGCCCCCTCCTTCTCCTTCTTCCTTGACCTTCTCCCTATGTGGGAGAAGGGTTTCCCCTCTGGTCCATGGCCTCCATGGCATGGGAGGGGCGAGAGCCCCTCCGAGATTGGATCTGTCTCTCTGTCTCTCTCTGTTTCTGCATTCTGGGATTCTGCCCTTTCGCCGTTTCTTATATATCTGGAGATACGTAACTCCGATTGGATTGACACCTTCGCCCAGATTTTTCTCCGAAAATTAGCTTTCTTGCGGCAAAAGAATAGCATCAACCGCCTTACGAGGGGCCCACGAGGATCAGGGGCGCGCCCCCCTGCCTCGTGGCCACCTCGGGCTCCGTCTCGCGTTGATTCTTCTTCCCATATTTTCCAAATATTCCAAAAATGTTCTCCGTCCGTTTTTATTCCGTTTGGATTCTGTTTGATATGGGGTTTCTGCAAAACATAAAACATGCAACAAACATGAACTGGCATTGGGCACTGGATCAATATGTTAGTCCCAAAATAGTATAAAAAGTTGCCAAAAGTATATGAAAGTTGTATAATATTGGCATGGAACAATCAAAAATTATAGATACGACGGAGACGTATCAGCAGCCCAGCTTCATGAAGAACACTGAGTACTGGGGCGAAGCAAGGTAGCGATTCCATGTCCACATGAGGAATATGCTCATGGTCAAAGACTTCGTCCTTATCAAAAAACAGTGAAGAATAGTAGTTGGCTTGGCTTGTAGTCCAGAAATGCTTCCTTCGTAGACGAGTAGAGTCATAGGGATTGTAATCTGTGAAGAATACATGCTCATGGAAGAAATCATCGGCCTTAAATTTCCGCTTCTTGGAGAAGGGATTCTTCGGCTTGGGCTGAGGAGTGTCAGTCAAAGTCACTACAGCCTCAGGAATCACATTCTCAGGAACCACGGGCCAAGGAATTTTAGTTTCTGCTTCAGTAGCAGCCTGGGTCTTCAATTCTTCATCAACATTAAGATCAGCACTAGTGGCTAGAATTTCTTCAGGAATGGAAGGAGTGGCTTGAGGTTCTTCAGAGCCCATTTGAACTTCAATGTGCACTGGGGACTACGGAATTTGTTGCAGTGGCGTGAACACGGGAGAGTTGGGGGGATGACTTTCCCAAAATTCATCATTCATCACTGGAGTGGTGCTTACAATGTCCACGTCTTCATCTTCGTCATTCAATTCTTCAATGCCTCCCTCTTCAGCTGTGAACTGAGGCATAGGTGATGAGATCACCGGGGTTGAAGGGATATTATCCACTTCGATTTCTTCCTCCAACTTCTCTGAAGCAGCAGCAAAAGGAATGTCTTCATCAGATCTGCTTGGGATCTCATAATCTTCACCAAAGGGAACGAGTTCCTTTGATGGCATGCTTAACACAAGAATAGCATCAATGGGATTCTCAAGTGAGCTTGTCAATATCTTCATCTTCTTCAGTGCTGAAGACTCTGATGAAGCAGATGCTTTCCTCTTCTTCACTACTGCTCGTTCCGCAGACTTGGTTTTCTTTGCTTCTGATGCAGAAGGAAGAATGGGACTTGGCGTTGGTGTAGGAGGAGCAGAGGAAATTGGTTCATTTTCCTCAGGCACAACTGATGCAGTTGGCCCGGCTGGTTCAGTTTCTTCAGGCACAGCGGTTTATGCTTCAGTTGGCCTGGCTTGTTCCTTAGGTGCAACACTAGTGGTTGCCCTGACAATTTCATCAGCGGCTGGAATAGCTTCATCAGCCCTGGTACTTGCAGTTTCATCAGCAGCCTGATTTTCCTCAGCGGTGTTGGCATGTTCTTTAGTGGGTTGAGCAGATGCTTCACCCTGAGGAGATTCGTGTTGCTATGATGCAGCAACATTTGAAAAGAACTTCTCTATCAATTTCATGAATCTGACTTTGGCTCCAAGACAATCAGTGTGGTAGACGTTAAATTCATCATTGAGTCCTTTGATCTCAGTTTGTATAGCAACAACTTCATTAGTTGTCATATTGACAACATTTTTCTTCAGAAAGCGCTCCTTCTTGTATTGGGCTTTCTTCAGCTGCGTGGCCTTCTCATATTTCCATTTCTCTTCGCCTATGAAGGCGGTCAGCATGTGACTTTGGCTAGGAGTGAGCTTGAAGTCAGGCACAGGTGTGTTGGGGTCCTTATGCCAGAGATCAATGTACTCAAGGATCAGCTTGGGATCCAGCAGAAGAGGAACTTCACTTCCTTTGGCTCTAGCAGCCCTTTGCTGTCTGTCCCTGATGATTTCTTCAAGTACTTCATCATCACTGGACGGTACATGAATGGCAACCTGCTTCTTGTGAGGACTTGGTCTAGATCCTCATCCAGCAGTGGCCTTGGTCTTCAGTAGAGTGGGGCCTGTTGAGGAATGCGGAGGAGCTGAAGAACTTGCGGAGGCTCCTGAGACAATTGATTTGCCTGTGGTCCTTTGACACGAGGCGAGATGCACAGGTGCTGAGGACTTTTCTGGAGGATCAACGGGTTTTGCAACTTGAGGAACTGGAGCAGCTTGAGGAATTGGCCATGAGGGCATTGATGAGCTGGGCCGTGAGGGCATTGGTGAAGAACTAAGCTTGCGAGCTGGCTTCTTTTGCATAGACTTTTTGGGCTTGCTAGCAGAAGCCTCAGCAGCAGCAGCAGCAGAATCCTCATTGAATTTCTTCACTGCCTCTTTGGCCAATTTTGCTTGATGCTTGGCCCATTCAGCAAGTAATTCCTCACCTCTTCTGATGCTAGAGGGATCAGCTACTTGGCCTGGTGCCTGAGGGAGTCCTAGACTAAGGGGTCCTCGGGCGTCCGGCATGTTATCCTTTGGGCCGGACTGATGAGCTGTGAAGACGTGAAGATCGAAGACTGTACCCGTGTCCGAATTGGACTCTGCTTCGCGTGGAAGGCAAGCTTGGCGACCGACTATGTAGATTCCCTCTGATGTAACCGACTCCGTGTAACCCTAGATCTCTCCGGTGTCTATATAAACCGGAGAGCATAGTCCGGATGGGAGATATTCATTACTATAGTCATACAGTCTAGACTTCTAGGGTTTAGCCATTACGATCTCGTGGTAGATCAACTCTTGTAACACTCATATTCATCAAGATCAATCAAGCAGGAAGTAGGGTATTACCTCCATAGAGAGGGCCTGAACCTGGGTAAACATCGTGTCCCTTGTCTCCTATTACCATCGATCCTAGACGCATAGTTCGGGACCCCCTACTCGAGATCCACCGGTTTTGACACCGACATTGGTGCTTTCATTGTGAGTTCCACTGTGCCGTCGACGAAAGGTTCGATGGCCCCTTCGATCGTCAGTAATGACATTGTCCAGGGAGAAACCTTCCTCCTCGGACAGATCTTCATATTCGGCGGCTTCGTACTGCGGGTCAACTTGCTCGGCCACCTGGAGCAGATCGGTAGCTACGCCCCTGGCCATCAGGTCAGATTCGGAAGCTTGAACTATGTCGCGGACATCCGTGGAGACTTGATCTTCAACGGATTCAAAACCACGGCCACCGCTCCCCCTCACCCCGATGAACATGGCATAAACCTGTCATCGGGCCCCATCCAGGAGATAGCTCTTGCAACAACTCCGGCTTTAGATCTGGAGCAGATCGAGTCATCCGAAGATGGCAAGCTCAACCCCGTCGCGGAGGCTGCTGATCCCACGGTGTTGGAGCCGCACACAAATTTTACTTCATATGATATCAGCATCAACGGAGCCCCGAACACATTTCCGGTGACAAGTTCTGAACCCTGCGAGTGTGCGGATACTGAACTCAATTGGTTATCGATCTTGAAATTCGGTGTCGCAGACGTCTTCCAACTCTCGCCCATTGGCGACATACTAAACTCACTAAAAAACCTATCCCTGGCAGATGACTCGCTGCCGAACTATGTTCGGTTCGAACTTGCGGCGTCTGATGGAGAATTTTGCTTCCTACCCGCCACCCACTTCATAGCCACTGTTGAAGACCCAACCAACACGTCTGACCCCCGCTCCGAAGGCATCGACGGTATGGATGACGATGAGGGGCAAGGCCAGAGCTTACTACCCGCTAGACACGGGATAACAACTTCCTGGTATGACGTGTGTATGGTAGACACACCTTACGAGGCTCTCGACGATGTCAAGGAGGATCCAGTCGAGGGTAAACCTCCTAGTACACAATCCGAACACCGGCGCCCACGGCGCCGCTCTAAGTCACATCGCTCAAGAGAAAACGCTGCTAGCACCAGAGAAGACAACACTCCGGATAATGTAGACCCTGTTGAGGAAGAATCAGAACAGGAGGAACAGGAAGGCGGGCAAGACAGCCCTGATGGACAGGCCACATATGGAGACTCAGAGGATAGCAATTATCTCCCACTCTCCGAGGAAGAGGAGATCTTCGGCAACAAGGATTTTATCATGCCTAGGGAACCTCTCGAGCAGGAGCGCTTTAAACGTCGGCTCATAGCCACTGCAAGGAGCCTAAGAAAGAAGCAGTTGCAGCTTCAAGCGAGCCAAGATTTGCTCAATGATAGATGGACCAAGGTCTTGGCCGCCGAAGAATACGGCCTTAGCGGCCCAGACAAGAGCCACCCCAAGAGTAGGTGGCTCCCTCAATATGATAGCAGGGCGTTGGAGCCCACACCACCATCGAATAAGGCTGTAGGCCGACCATAGTTCGGTCCAGATAAAGCAGCATCCCAAGCAGAGCACCATACCAACCCATTCGGCCGTCAAAACAAGAACAATATAGCTCGGGGCAATACTCGCGACATCCAACAGGACCCTAAGGGTAGAACAAGACACACAAAATCGATATACAGATCGCGAGGACATGCCCTGACCGGTGATGATGGTTACCTATTTGGACACAACAGAGCCGACCATGCCCAGTCCGAACACCGTAAATGGAGCCCTCCGGAGGTGCTTCATAGTGTGGCTCAACATAGAGGAGTCGCACACCCTCTCTGCTTCACTGACGAGGTAATGGAGCATGAATTTCCAGACGGGTTTAACCCATTAACATCGAATCATACGATGGAACAACAGATCCCGCGGTATGGATTGAGGATTACCTCCTCCATATTCACATGGCTCGCGGAGACGACCTTCATCCCACTAAATACCTACCTCTCAAGCTTAAAGCGCCAGCTCGGTACTAGCTAAACAGTTTGCCAGAAAATTCTATTGGCAGCTGGGAAGATTTGGAAGACGCCTTTCGAGACAACTTCCAAGGAACATATGTCCGGCCACTAGATGCCGATGACTTAAGTCATATTGTCCAGGAGCCCGGCGAGTCAGCCAGGGAGCTCTGGACTAGGTTCTTTGTCAAAAAGAACCAAATTGTCGACTGTCCGGACGCATAAGCCCTCGCGGCCTTCAAGCATAGCGTCCGGGATGAATGGCTAGCGCGTCGCCTCGGCCAGGAAGGACCTAAATCCATGACAGCCCTGACCGCTCTAATGACTCGCTTTTGCGCGGGAGAAGACAACTGGCTCGCTCGTAAAAGCAACAACGCCAGCGACCAGGGCACTTCCGAAATCCTAGACGGCAACGGCAAGCCACGAATAATCAAACACAACAGTCGCATCAATAATGAAAGATTATGCGACACAACGGTCAACACCGGATTTCACAATCTGAAACCCAGTCAACGAAAGAAGCCACTAAAGGCAAACCAGGATGGACCATCCACCCTTGACAGGATATTGGACCGACCTTGTCAGATTCACGATCACCCTGATAAGCCAGTCAATCATACCAACAGAAACTGTTGGGTCTTCAAGCGGGCAGGAATGCTTAACGCCGAACATAAGGGGAGGAGGCCACCAGGCGATAAAGACGACGGAGCGGCTCGCCAGCCGAACACCACGGGCCAAACACAGTTTCCCTATGAAGTTCGACCACTCCCGGAACGGAAATAGCAGTTCGACTTCCGCCACCCACCCACTATACTGGCAAGATTTACACCACGCGTACATCACTACGCGCTCAAGATACCATGGGCGTCGGCGGAAGCACAATACAATCCTGCAAAGCATTCCCGTAACGTTTTTTATCTGTTTTTCTTACTTTTCTTTATTATCTCTTAAAAACAGGTGACCATCAGGACATCATCTACATCAGACTCTATCGGAGTTCGGATCCATACACTCACTGTCGGTGTCAAAACCGGCGGATCTCTGGTAGGGGGTCCCGAACTGTGCGTCTAGGCGGATGGTAACAGGAGACAAGGGACAGAATGTTTTACCTAGGTTCGGGCCCTCTTGATGGAGGTAAAACCCTACGTCCTGCTCGATTGATATTGATATTGTGGATGTTTACAAGAGTGGATCTACCACGAGATCAAGGAGGCTAAACCCTAGAATCTAGCCTATGGTATGATTGTAAGGGTTGTTGATGATGTAGTCCTACGGACTAAAGCCATCCGGTTTATATAGACACCGGAGAGGGCTAGGGTTACATAGAGTCGGTTACAATGGTAGGAGATCTACATATCCGTATCGCCAAGCTTGCCTTCCATGCCAAGGAAAGTCCCATCCGGACACGGGGAGAAGTCTTCAATCTTGTATCTTCATAGTCTTGGAGTCCGGTCGATGATAGTTCGGCTGATGATGGTAGTCCGGCTATCCGGACACCCCCTAATCCAGGACTCCCTCAGTAGCCCCTGAACCAGGCTTCAATGACGATAAGTCCGGCGCGTATATTGCTTGGCATTGCAAGGCGGGTTCCTCCTCCGAATGATAGAAGATTGTGAACACCAGGATAGTGTCCGGCTCTGCAAAATAAATTCCACATTCCACCGTAGAGAGAATAATAATATACACAAGTTCAATCTGCTGACGTTTTCTGTGGCATGACATCACACCACTACCAAGCCATTACTTGAATTGTTTTTTACTCTACCACCTCAGCGCATTTAGTGAGGTGGTTTCCTTGGCACGTCTTGTCGAAGCAGAGATCGTGTTTCCCCTTAATCCGGGATTCTCATCAATACGGACATGGGTAACCCAACAGCGCCCGTTCGCCACGCCCCCTCTATCGAAGGCGAGTCCCAAACGGTCACGGAGACGGCTCTTGGTATTCTCCCTCTTTATAACGGGACCAAGGCTCGTTTCTTTTTTCTTCAATCCTTCATCGGATCCTCTCCCCGCTCCAAGTTCCAGCACCTAGAGCTCCAGATTCGAGCGCTGCGGACTTCCAACGATGTCCGGTTCCGACCTCCAGGGCCGGTGGATGCCCTCCTCCGTCACGGAGGAGGACGTGCTAAAGTTGCGGAGGCCAAGTACTGTCTTCGAGATTTCGCGACAGGTTGCTGCCGAAGGGCAGGCCATCCCCACCCCCGAGCCCGGCGAGTATGTCGTTTTTGTATCCCACCTCCGTCGGGGTTTAGGCTTCCCAATGGATTCTTTTGTGAGAGGGCTCATGTTTTATTATGGGTTGGAATTCCACGATTTGGCTCGAGTCCATCCTCCATATTTCCGCATTTATCGTCAGCGTCTGCGAAGCCTTCCTCCGCGTCACCCCTCACTTGACCTGTGGTGAAGACCTTTAATGTGGCGCCAAGATGATCGGGGCGTCAGCGGAGTGTGGCGGGCGGCCATAAGTAGGAGGGCCGATGCTCCGTGGCCCGCTGGCTCCTTCCAAGAGGAGCTCGGCCTGTGGCAGCAAGAGTGGTTCTATATTACCGTTCCGAGGGGCCGCAGACAAAAGCCGCCGCCCTTATTCCGCCCGGGACCTCCACGACGGTTGATGTCGTGGGTCAACCAAGGAGCTCAGCTGGGGCCGTCAAAGGACGTGCCCCTACTGCAGGGTCGGTTCGAGATCTCCAAACGAGGGAGATCGATATGGTGGTGGTGATGCAGGTTATGCTGATTAGGCGTCTCCTGCCCTGCAAACGCCGCCCTCTCCGGCTATGGGAGTTCAATCCGGAGGGTCCACGGATTCTTCAACACTTCATGGGCTTGACACCTGAGATGTACAAATTATTCTTCGGATCGCAAGAGGCGTGTCCTGAATTGACCGAGGATGCTGGACTAAGCTGCAATCGCCGGATACTCAAGTAAGTAGTTCCGAGTCCGGACATACCGTTTGTTTGCCTTTCGATGATTAAGCCTTATGACCAATTTCCTTCTACACAGGAGTGGATAGCGGAAGCAAAATTGATCTGGTGTCCAGCCCCTCCCCGAGACCGCGCCGGATCTCGTCTTTGTCTGGATGCTTGAGGTTGCGCCTTGAGAGGAAGGCGAAGGGGAAAACAAGGAAGCTACTGCCTCGCCTAAGGAGGCTCTTGAAAGAGGGGATCGAGAATCCCTCCCCAAGGGGAGAAGAGGACTGCCTCCGAGGACCGGGGGCAAAAGCCCTAAACGGGGGAAGAAATCTTCGCCAGAGGGTCCTGCGTCCGGGGAGGCCCCGGCCGCACAATCTCCCTTAATGAGTCAGCCCTCCAACGAGCCGTAAGTAGAAAGAAAGGAGTTTTATAATAAGGGACATCCCTATTTGTGCTTCTGAGGATAACTAAAGATTTTACCTTGTAGTTCGGATCTCCGTCCTTCGCAGATGAGCTCGTCTTCGGGGGACCTTCGTCCGGAGATGATAGAGAGCGAGACGCCTCCGTCCGGGGCGCCGTCGGATAGGGCGGATGAGCCTGAAGTGTCATCATGGAGGGAGCCCCCGGGTTTGGCAAAGCCAGATAGTTCGGCGCCAACTGGTGTACGGCTGAAGGATATGCTTGAGAAGGCGTCTATCTCAGAAGATCAGCACGCATTGATGAGCGTGGTGATTGAAAGGATATCGTCCGCCGAAGGCGGGTTGCACGATGCCGTCAGGAGTTTGCTGGCGGGGTTTGAGGTACGTAAAAATGACACACCTTTTAACAGTTTTGCATATAGAATGAGCCCT
This sequence comes from Aegilops longissima, assembly GCA_021605205.1. NCBI lineage: Eukaryota > Viridiplantae > Streptophyta > Magnoliopsida > Poales > Poaceae > Aegilops > Aegilops longissima. The sequence goes on from CM038678.1 coordinate 542,800,259, forward strand.
GTATAGATAGTAGCCCCTGAGACTCGGTAGGTTGTCGAAATCGACAGCGTGCCGAGGATCAAAATCACAGGTTTAAATTTCCGTCGTGCCGATGCAGGTGGCGGGTCGTCCGGGGGCCAGCCTGTCACATCCCAGTTAGACCATGCATTAGGGTGTGCATCATGTTTAAATTTCATTTGAATTTGAAATGGGGAAGGCAGGAAACCCCCAGAACACCCCCTTAATTCAACTAGGGTTTACTAAAAATTATTTCAATGAACCTGAAATGCCCTTCAAAATGCTCATCATCTTTGCTTTGGTTCAGAGCCTATGTCAAAAGTGGTGCATCATTTTCTAGGTCATCCAAAGGTCCTTGGATTAATTCATAAGTTTTTGAACTTGAGCATTTCAAATTATATAAAATATTTTAAATGTCCAAAAATTGCCAAACCAAAATGTTTCATGTTGGAAATATTCCAACAAGGGACCAGGAGCATTTTGGTGATTTTTAAAACTGTTTTGGTATTTTAGAAAACCCCACAAAGCTGCAGGAAATTAGAAAAAGAAAAAAAAACAGAAAGACTTACCTGGCACCTCCCTACCCGGCCCACCTGCTGCCCAGCCAACAACAGGCCAATGAGCTGCTTGGCTCGGCCAGGCAGGCAGCTAGGTGCTCGGCGGCGGGCACCGCATGGGTGCCACGCACTTGGTCGCCGCCTCGCCGCTCCTCTCGCCAGCTGCCACTGAGGATCGCCTCCTCTCTCTCCCCCGAACCCCCTGGACACCTCCTCTCCTCCCCGGTCCCTCTCCATCGTGCTCCCCCGCCTTGGCCGACGCCGCCGCCGCCGCACCATCGCCGTAGCCGTGCTCCCCGCCGTCCGTGCTCCTCCTCACCATGTCCAGGAGCTCCGCCGCACTCCACTACCCCTAACCAGCCGAGCCCCGCTCGCTCTAGTGCCAGAGTCCATCCCACCGACCTCGACCGAGCTCGCCGTCGCCGGAGATCCCTTCGCCGCCGCCCGTCGCTCCGGTTCGTCCCGACCTCGGCGAGAGCTTCTCGCGTCGCCCGTGAGCCCATCTAACTCCCTTCCCTCTCTCGCGCCCTCGAGCAGCGTAGCAACCAACCACGCTCACCGCACCCGCCGCCGTGGAGCTCGTCGCCGACGTGCTCCCGGTCACTCTCCGGCCACCCCATGGTGTCCATCACACTCACCGCACCCCATGGGGTCTACCCATGCACTCCCCGCACCTCACCGACCCCTCTAACCCCAAGCTCATCGTTGGCCGAACCCCGGCGGCCGCCTAGCTCGTCGCCGGCGCCAACTCCGGCCACCCCGACCCCAACCGACTCCACCAATAGCCGCGGCTTGCACCCAGCTACCCGTAGCCACCTTCCGCGACTCATTTGGTCGCCGGAATCGCCAAAAGCACTCCCTCCGCCGCGTCGGGCTTGCCGGCGGCTAGTCGCCGGTGTAGCCGACGTGGACCTTGACCACGTGGGCCCTCGTTGACCCCGACAAGTCACTGACAGATGGGGCCCAGCCCTGCTAACTAAATAGGTTAGTTTTAATTAAACATTAGTTAAGTTAATTACCCTGACACGCGGGACCCACTGTCAGGTTTGACCTGGACGTCTCTGTTGACTTCGACGTCATCTTGACGCATGGTCGACGCATTAATCTAATTTCTGGATTTATTCTAATACAGTAAATTCGAATATAATTCAAATTTCAAATGCTTATAACTTTTATCTCAGACTCCAAATGCAAAGATTTATATATGAAAATGATCAGAAAAATCCATTCTATCCATTGGTACAGGTTTCATGCATGTTAAATCAAGTTAACATTGCTGTTTAACCAGAATAAGATAATGCACCTTTAGGGTTATTTCAAATGAGCTATCATTTGAATCTTTGATTCAAATGAGTTCATCCCCTATTATTTCAGCTTGCATTAGGCCAACACACATCCATATTGCCATGTCATAGCATGCATCATATTGTTGCATATTGTCATGTGTGTTTACTTTCGGTATGCTTTTAGTGATAGGTTACGCCCCGAGGATAACCTCGACTATCCATCCAAGGGCGTTACTCTACCCCATTCCATCGTGCAAGCAACTCATTGATCATTCGATACAAACCCATGTTCTCGCTTCGCTCTCGTTTCGCATTAAGACAACGCGATTCAAACTGTTGTGTGCTGCGGTAGTTGAACCCACTTCCTTTGCATGACTGTCATTGCCACGATAACTAGATGAAACCCACTAGTATGTGTAGGAGTTGATTGAGCCATGTTTGTGATTCCTACCATGCTATGCTTGCTATGCTTAGAGTTGTGTCAGTCGGCTCATCGGGATGATGAACTGGAGTGAAAGGTTGTGTTGGTGCGAGTGAAAGTGTTGAACACGTTTTGGTAAAGGTATCGATGAGAGGCCATGTAGGAGTACATGGTGGGTTGTTTCATTGAAGCCGATCCTAAGAACTGAGATCTGTGTTTGTGATCCATGAAATAGTTACTACCACGCATTGGGCCCGAAACCAATGGACCCTCTCGGCTTCTTAACCACCCTTGTTCTTAGTCCGGGAGTTGCAAGTAGTTTCTGGTGTTTGTAGCATGCTGGGGGCCGCACGCAACGCTGACCTTAGGGTGGGTTGTGTTGCGGTAGGCACGTGGCCGGTGTACCGAGTGCCGTTTGGTATCTCGGGAACCCTGCACACATCGTTCGGGCTGTATGGGAAACCTCGGCGGACTCCTGCGGATGGAACCGAATAGGCGATAAACCCGGACTAGGGACTTGAGTGTTTAGGTAGGCTGTGGCCGACACCCACGTTGGGCTTCCGCTTGAAGGTTGCAGTACATGTCGTGTAACGCGCGGTAAGTGGTGAGCGTGTGTGAAGAAGTACACCCTGCAGGGGTTTGATATGATCTATTGAATAGCCGTGTCCACGGAGAAGGACTTCTGGGTTACCTATATCAGTTCATAGACAAGTAAATGGATACTACTAAAAGCCTCAAGATAAGTGTGAGTATCGTGGATGGCCCTCTCGTGGGATGACGAGGAGGATCCACGGTGGAGTATTGTGATGGTGATTAGTGGACTCGTGTGCGACAAATGCTTTACAAAGTGGTGTCACGTGGGATAGCTTAGCCAAGAGTCAAAGCTGGCTTGTCAAATAACTCCACCACCTTCTTGAGAATGTGCATGTATGATAGGATTACGTGGTAAGACTTGCTGAGTACCTCCGTACTCATGTTTGTAATTAATGCTTTTCAGAGGACAACACTACCCCTCCGATGGATTCTATGTAGATATCGACTTGACGAGTGAGCTAGCCACCGGTGGCGATCTAAGACTTGTGAAGGGCCATTGTAGATAGAAAGGCTCCAACAAGCTTTCTTTCTTTCTAGAGTCGTACTCAGACTAGTTTGCTTCCGCATGTGCTTGTATGATTGTATGACTTGAGTGTTGGGTCATGTGACCCCTACTGTATGAATATGTTATGTATGGCTCCTCGGGCCTCTTAAATAAAGTACTTTGAGTTGTAGAGTTTTGTTGTGATGCCTTGTTGTATTTACTCATATCGGGCATATTGCGTGTATGATTGAAATGCTTGGTATGAGTGGGATCCGACAAACTAGTTGTTTATCCTTGGCAGCCTCTCATATGGGGAAATGTAGTCTCGTGCTTACGGCGATAGTAGTCCGCTACAGCCCGGTTCACGGAGTCCTGCTAGCCCACTACTGCTTGGACACTTGACTGGCGGCATGTGTTTCACTTCGTTCCTATATCTGTCCCTTCGAAAATGTCACGCGGTGGTATTCGAGTCCTGCCTAGCCTGCTACAGCCCGGAATACGGAGTCCTGTTAGCCAGTGCTACAGCCCGAATACATACGTTGATGACCGACATGCTCAATGTGATTCATGTATGCCTGTCCCCATAGGTTAGCGCCGCTTTGGGTTCACGACTAGCCATGTCGGCCGGGTTCTTTGTCATGTGGATGCTAGCGACACTATCATATCGTGAGCCAAAAGACGCAAGCGGTCCGGGCCATGGTAAGGCGACACCCGTGGGAATACCGTGCGTGAGGCCACAAAGTGATATGAGGTGTTACCGGCTAGGTCGATGTGACTTGGAATCGGGGTCCTGACAGCGTTGGCATCAGAGCAGGGCTGCCTGTAGGTTCGCTAAGCCAAACTGGTCGAAGTTGAGTCTAGAAATGCTTTAGTTATATGTAGGGGAATTGATTGTGGGAGGGAACGTAAGGCTCTTTTTACTCCTTTACCTTATGCCCTCTGATCTGAGTCATCCTCTTCTCATTCAAACGTGGGTATAGGACTAGGCTCTCCTCTCTCTATCAGGTTCACGTGTTACTAATCCGTAGTAACTTATAGGATTGTTGGTTACATCCTAAGTTCAGTGCTACCAAATTTTGTGCATGCTATCAGTTGAACCAGAACCTTGATATGATGTTGTTGAGTGGTTTTGCAATCTGTTTTTGAATGTCTCAAATCTGATTTTGAGCATTTACAGATGTTATGCTGCCCGATTTTCCCTAGAAATTCTAATGTCTTTGCATTGTGGCTGTGCTTTCAGATGGCCACCCGTCCCCAGAACCAAGTGGTTCGCCTGACCCGTTGCATTGGTGTGTGTGGTCACACGGCAATGCTGGTTCGGGTGATGATTGAGTCTGGTTATCGATGGTATCCTGAATATACCGTCGAGGAGCAGTTTAGGGATTTCAACCAAAGCCAATATCTATGCACGGTCCGGATTTATCCATCCTATCCCGGAGCTACCGAACCACTTCACTGCTCTTATGGTCTCGGAATCACTATTGGAATGTCTGTGCAAGATGCAGCCTATTCTATGATGACTATTATTCGAGCCAGAACTGCCTTGTTGAGCAACACCGATTTCCGCTACATGCCAGCATCCCTCCCTAGGGCGCATGGCTACCTTCAGGGTTTGTACAGCGATGCATCCCATGAGGACTCACTCCTTCGCACTACTCTTGAGATCTTTGGAGGACAAGGACCGTGAGAACCGGCCCTGCGCATGGAGCTTTTTAATGCCCGTTCGATCCTTTGGGCTACTCGACTCGGTTTGCACCTGCCGTGCAAGCGGATTTATGGACATGAGGACTTGTACCTGTGCGGGCGAGTCTGCCGGACTTTATGGAGTGGCGTGAGGTTGGAGGCATCACTCCTCCTCGTGGGCCTCGCCTCGCCACCGTTTGTTGGACCACGGCCACATCCGAGTCCTTATGGTCCACAAGCCCCACAGATTATCATTTCCGGATGATCATGTTCCACTTCCAGGCTTGGGTGGTGACTTCTATGAGGACTACTATGGAGCTGCCTGAGTTAGTAGTAGTATTCCTAGTATGGTAGTAGTTGTATTTCCACCGTCCTGCGTGACTTGTGGAATATGACTTAGTGTGTATCGTTCCGGAAGTGTAGAAAAATAATGTATAGGAGTTGGAATGCTTCCGATGAGATGTAACGCCTTTCCTTATAGTTGTACTCCGTCAGGCTTGTACTAAACTATGAATGGTGTGTATGACCGTTGGTATATATATATATATGGCAGTTTTATATTACCATGTCATACGGATGAACATCTTTGCATTCCATGCTATCCATTACCTTCCGCACTTCCTTGTTAAATTCTGCCATCCTGGTTTAAACCTTTGCTTTGTCTCCTAGGATGGTCAACACCCGCAACAATCCTGCTGCTCCGGAGCAGGGAGAAGCTAGTGCAGCCAGAAATGTGAATCTGCCGCAACCGCCATCTTTGGCGAGGTTATCTTTGAAGCGAGAACACAATAAGCGTGAAACCAATACGCTTCTTGGGGCGGATTGAACAAAACACCGCACGCCAGCCAAGAAATGATGTGGTTTCACTCAATGACTTCGTCAAGTTGTATCCCCAAAGTTCAAATATTCCGTCGAGCCTCTCGACGCGGATGATTAACCAGCGAAGATCCACCACAAGCTGCAATCTGCCAGCGTGGTTGAGGCTGACAAGGTTACCTTTGCCGCTTATCATCTTGAAGGCCCTGCTAGTCTCTCGTGGGAAAATTATGAGGCTATCGTCCGGTTGGACAAGTTACAACTTGGGCTGAATTCATGCCGCCTTAGTGAGCATCATATCCCAGAAGGTCTTATGGATCGCAAAAGGGAGGAATTCTGCAGTTTCACCCAAGGTAGGCTGACAGTGGATGCCTACAGCCGTGAATTTGGGAGGTTAGCACGTTATGCTCCCGAAGAAGTTTCTACCGATGCCAAGAAGCAGGCAAGGTTCCGCAAGGGACTTAGCCCTGAGCTACGCCGAGACCTTCGTCTGCATGAGTGCACCTCTTTCCCGAAGCTAGTCAATAAGGCTATCAGCGCCGAAACTGGGCAGACTGACTTTGAAGCTTCACGCAAGCACGTCCGTGACTCTGGATCTTCATCCGGCTCTGGATCCCAGAAGCGCCGGGTTTGGGTTCCAAATACTGCTCTACCACCCAGGTTCACCCCGAGGCCATCCTTTGAGGCGCCTCGCCCCAACCAGCAGTATGTCCCGCCCAAGACCTATGGAGGCCCCACTGCTAATGCTGCTCCACGCCCAAATGTGATAACTTGCTTCAAGTGTGGAGAGACGGGCCACTACATCCGTGAGTGTCCCCAAAACAACCCCAGTCAAGTTGGAAAGTCTGTTGGTCGTGGCAAGCCAGCAGGAAAGGTGCCCTATGCTAAACCAGTTGCCACCGCTCGTGGCCATGTCAACTATGTTTCTGCTGAAGAAACCTATGAGGATCCCAACGTCGTCCTCGGTACGCTCCTTGTTAATTGCCATCCGGCAACTGTTCTTTTTGATACTGGAGCATCTCATTCATTTATTTCTGAGAGCTATGCTCGACTGCACAACACCACATTCTGTGACATGCATACCTCCATGGAAATTCAAACTCCTGGTTCTAGATGGCAAACCTCTAGAATAAGTCATGGGAATGAAATTCTTGTCGACAGATTAGTCTTTCTTGCATCTCTAATAGCTCTCAAGTCCTCGGACATAAACATCATCTTAGGTATGGACTGGATGTCAGCCCATTATGCTAAGATTGATTGCTCTACTAGAACTGTTCAACTCACCCATCCTTCGGGTAAGACAGTGAATGTTTTAACCCGAGTGTCTAAGCGCCAGCTTTACTCCTTAAATGCCAACCCCCTTCCAGACCTCGAAGATATTCCGGTAGTCCGTGATTTCCCGGATGTCTTTCGGAGGAACTGCCAGTGTTCCACCGCGGGGATGTCGAGTTCGTGATAGATCTTGTTCCGGAACCGTCCCAATCTCTAGAAGACCTTATAAGATGGCACCCTAGAACTAGCGAACTTAAGAAACAACTCGATGAGTCCTTGCAAAAGGGTTTCATCCGTCCTAGTTCATCTCCATGGGCTTGCCCGTCCTCTTTGTCAAGAAGAAGGATGGTGCGGATCGGATGGTTGTGGATTACCGACCGTCAATTTGGTCACTATCAAGAACAAGTATCCGCTCCCGGGATCAACGATCCGTGATGATCAGCTTGCTGGATCCTCGATCTTTTCAAGATGGATTTGAGGTTGGGCTACCATCAAATCAAAATCAAAACGGGACATTCCCAAAAGCGGCCTTTGTTACTCGTTATGGCCAATCTGAGTACACCGTCATGTCCTTCGGTTTAACCAATGCTCCAGCCACCTTCTCTCGGTTAATGAACTCAATCTTCATGGAGTATTTGGATAAATTCATCGTGGTATACCTCGATGATATACTCATCTACTCCAAGAATGAGGAAGAGCATGCGAACATCTACGGCTAGTATTGATGAAACTTGAGAGCACCGCCTTTATGCCAAATTCTCCAAGTGTGAATTCTGGTTGCCGTAAGTGACCTATCTAGGCCATGTAATCTCTGGTAAGGGCATTGCTGTCAATCCCGAAGCGAGTTCAAGCCGCCTTGACTGGACTCCACCTGAATCGGTCAAGCAAGTTCGGAGTTTCCTCGGTTTAGCGAGCTATTGCCGCCGCTTCGTCGAGAATTTCTCTAAAGTTGCTAAACCTCTAACCGAACTCCTCAAGAAAGATAAAAGTTCAATGGGCGCCACGGTCGAGTTCAGCTTTCAGAACTGAAAAGACGCTGACATCTGCTCCGTATTTGTTCCACCAGATTTCTCTAAGGACTTTGTTATCTATTGCGGCGCCTCGCGACAAGGACTAGGTTGCATACTCATGCAAGATCGTCATGTGATTGCCTACGCTTCTCGACGATTCGTCCACATGAGGATAACTATCCCACACACGATCTAGAGCTTGCAGCGATGGTTCATGCACTCAAAACCTGGCGACATTACCTTCTTGGTAATCGTTATAAATCTACACCGATCACCAAAGTCTGAAATACATCTTCACCCAACCGGTTTGAATCTCGAGGCAAAGGCGTTGGGTCGAGTTGATTACAGATTACGACTTAGGAATATCTTACACCCTGCAAAGCCAATGTCATGGCTGGCGACTAAGTCGTAAATCTTATTGTAACAACCTGATGTTACAACAAAGTCAACCATTTCTCCACGAGGAATTTTGTAAGCTTAATCTCCACATTGTTCCTCGAGGATTCCTTTCTACCCTGGTGGCGAAACCTACCCTTACGGATCAGATCATCAAAGCACAGAAGGTAGATCCGGGAATCTCCCGTATCAGGAGAAACATCAAGAAAGGAGTCGCAGATTGTTTCTCCATTAATGAACAAGGTGTCGTGTTCTTTGGAGACCGTCTAGTGGTCCCCAAGGTGCGCAACCTGAGGCGATTGATCCTTAAGGAAGCTCATGACTCACCTCTCACCATTCATCCCGGTAGTACTAAAATGTATCAAGACCTCGCCGGAGGTTTTGGTGGACTAGGATGAAGAGGAAATCGCTCAATACATTGCTAATTGCGGCGTCGTGTCGTCGAGTTAAGCGAGCATCAACGGCCTGCTGGTACCCTTCAACCTTTGGAAATTCCTGAATGGAAATGGGATAAAATCGGTATGGATTTCATTACGGGTTTCCAGGACCAAGAGAGGGAATAATGCTATCTTCGTTGTCGTCGATCGTCTTTCCAAAGTAGCCCACTTCCTACCCGTTCGTGAGAGTATAACCGCTAGCCAGCTAGCTGAATTGTACATCTCTCGAATAGTGTCTCTTCATGGTGTTCCATTGGAGATTAACTCAGACCGTGGAAGTCTCTTCACCTCTCGATTTTGGGAAAGTTTCCAAAATGCTATGGGAACTCGTCTCTCCTTTAGCACCGCCTTCCATCCTCAATCAAGTGGTCAAGTAGAGCGAGTCAATCAAATCCTAGAGGATATGCTTGAGCTTCATCATCTCTTTCGGCATGAATTGGGAGAAATGCCTTCCATTCGCCGAGTTAAGCTTATAACAATAGTTATCAAGCCAGCTTGGCAAAGCCCTTTCGAAGTTCTTTATGGACGGAAATGTCGAGCGCCTCTTAATCGGTCGAAACCGGGAGAGACAACTCTTTGGCCCGGATATGATTCGAGAAGCGAAAGAGCAGGTTCGCATTATTCGTGAGAAATTGAAAACAGCCCAATCTCGTCAAAAGAGCCAATATGACCGCAAGCATAAGCCTATGGCTTATGAAATTGGCGAAGGCTTACCTCCGGTTACCCTTTGAAGGAACCCATCGATTCGTATCAAAGGCAAGTTGGCTCCTCGTTACATTGGACCCTTTCGCATTCTTGCCAAACGAGGAGAAGTTGCCTACCAATTGGAACTACCCCGCATCTTTCGAGTCCATGATGTCTTCCACGTTTCCCAACTCAGCGTTGCTTCTCGGATCCTATCCGTGGAGTGGACCACTAAACGCTTGATCTCCAAGATAACCTCACCTATCGAGAATATCCCGTTCGTATTCTCGATCAAGCCGAGCGTACCACTCGGCGTCGGAATATCAAGTTTCTAAAGGTTCAATGGTCAAACCATTCCGAGCAAGAAGCAACTTGGGAAAGGGAGGATCGTCTTCGACTTGAGTATCCCACCTTTTTACAAGCAGATCCTAAATCTCGGGGCGAGATTCTTTTGAGTGGGGTGAGTTGTCACATCCAGTTAGACCATGCATTAGGGTGTGCATCATGTTTAAATTTCATTTGAATTTGAAATGGGGAAGGCAGAAACCCCAGAACACCCCCTTAATTCAACTAGGGTTTACTAAAATTATTTCAATGAACCTGAAATGCCCTTCAAAATGCTCATCATCTTTGCTTTGGTTCGAGCCTATGTCAAAAGTGGTGCATCATTTTCTAGGTCATCAAAGGTCCTTGGATTAATTCATAAGTTTTTGAACTTGAGCATTTCAAATTATATAAAATATTTTAAATGTCCAAAATTGCCAAACCAAAATGTTTCATGTTGGAAATATTCCAACAAGGGACCAGGAGCATTTTGGTGATTTTTAAAACTGTTTTGGTATTTTAGAAAACCCACAAAGTTGCAGGAAATTAGAAAAGAAAAAAAGAAAGACTTACTGGCGCCTCCTACCGGCCCACTGCCGCCCAGCCCAACAGCCCAGCCGCTGCCAACAGCTGCTTGGCTCGGCCAGCAGCAGCCAGTGCTCGGCGGCGGCACCGCATGGGTGCCACGCACCTGTCGCCGCCTCGCCGCTCCTCTCCGCCACCGCCGCGAGGATCGCCTCCTCTCTCCCCGAACCCCTGGACACCTCCTCTCCTCCCGGTCCCTCTCCATCGTGCTCCCCGCCTTGGCCCTTGCCGCCGCCGCCCCATCGCCAGAGCCGTGCTCCCGCCGTCCGTGCTCCTCCTCACCATGTCCAGGAGCTCCGCCGCCTCCACTACCCCTAACCAGCCGAGCCCCGCCGCTCTAGTGCCCCGAGTCCATCCCACCGACCTCGACCGAGCTCGCCGTCGCCGGAGATCCCTTTCGTCGCCGCCGTCGCTCCGGTTCGTCCCCGACCTCGACGAGAGCTTCTACGCGTCGCCCGTGAGCCCATCTAACTCCCCTTCCCTCTCTCTCGCGCCCTCGAGCAGCGTAGCAACCGAACCACGCTCACCCGCACCCGCCGCCGTGGAGCTCGTCGCCGACGTGCTCCCGGTCACTCTCCGGCCACCCCATGGTGTCCATCACACTCACCGCACCCCATGGGGTCTACCCATGCACTCCCCGCACCTCACCGACCCCTCTAACCCCAAGCTCATCGTTGGCCGAACCCCGGCGGCCGCCTAGCTCGTCGCCGGCGCCAACTCCGGCCACCCCGACCCCAACCGGCTCCACCAATAGCCGCGGCTTGCACCCAGCTACCCGTAGCCACCTTCCGCGACTCATTTGGTCGCCGGAATCGCCAAAAGCACTCCCTCCGCCGCGTCGGGCTCGCCCGGACTAGTCGCCGTGTAGCCGACGTGGACCTTGACCACGTGGGCCCTCGTTGACCCGACAAGTCAGCGATGATGGGGCCCAGCCACGCTAACTAAATAGGTTAGTTTTAATTAAACATTAGTTAAGTTAATTACCCTGACACGCGGGACCCACTGTAAGGTTTGACCTGGACGTCTCTGTTGACCCTGACGTCATGCTGACGCATGGCTGACGCATTAATCTAATTTCTGGATTTATTCTAATACAAGAAATTCGAATATAATTCAAATTTCAAATGCTTATAACTTTTTATCTGTAACTCCAAATGCAAAGATTTATATATGAAAATTTATCAGAAAAATCCATTCTATCCATTGGTACAGGTTTCATGCATGTTAAATCAAGTTAACCTTGCTGTTTAACCAGAATAAGATAATGCACCTTTAGGGTTATTTCAAATGAGCTATCATTTGAATCTTTGATTCAAATGAGTTCATCCCCTATTATTTCAGCTTGCATTAGGCCAACACACATCCATATTGCCATGTCATAGCATGCATCATATTGTTGCATATTGTCATGTGTGTTTACTTTCGGTATGCTTTTCGTGATAGGTTACGCCCGAGGATAACCTCGACTATCCATCCAAGGCGACTCTACCCCGTTCCATCGTGCAAGCAACTCATTGATCATTCCGATACAAACCCATGTTCTCGCTTCGCTCTCGTTTACTGCATTAAGACAACGCGATTCAAACTGTTGTGTGCTGCGGTAGTTGAACCCACTTCCTTTGCATGACTGTCATTGCCACGAGAACTAGATGAAACCCACTAGTATGTGTAGGAGTTGATTGAGCCATGTTTGTGATTCCTACCATGCTATGCTTGCTATGCTTAGAGTTGTGTCGTCGGCTCATCGGGATGATGAACTAGGGTGAAAGGTTGTGTTGGTTCGAGAGTGAAAGTGTTGAACACGTTTTGGTAAAGGTATCGATGAGAGGCCATGTAGGAGTACATGGTGGGTTGTTTCATTGAAGCCGATCCTAAGAACTGAGATCTGTGTTTGTGATCCATGAAATAGTTACTACCACGCATTGGGCCCGAAACCAATGGACCCTCTCGGCTTCTTAACCACCCTTGTTCTTAGTCCGGGAGTTGCAAGTAGTTTCTGGTGTTTGTAGCATCTTTGGGGCGCGCATAGCTGACCTTAGGGGTGGGTTGTGTTGCGGTAGGCATGTGGCCCGGTGTACCGAGTGCCCGTTTGGTATCTCGGGAACCCTGCACACATCGTTCGGGGCTGTATGGGAAACCTCGGCCGGACTCCCTGCGGATGGAACCCGAATAGGCGATAAACCTGGACTAGGGACTTGAGTGTTTAGGTAGGCTGTGGCCGACACCCACGTTGGGCTTCCGCTTGAAGGTTGCCGAGTACATGTCGTGTAAACGGCGGTAAGTGGTGAGAGTGTGTGAAGAAGTACACCCTGCAGGGTTTGATATGATCTATTGAATAGCCGTGTCCACGGAGAAGGACTTCGGGTTACCTATATCAGTTCATAGACAAGTAAATGGATACTACTAAAAGCCTCAAGATAAGTGTGAGTATCGTGGATGGCCCTCTCGTGGGATGACGAGGAGGATCCACGGTGGAGTATTGTGATGGTGATTAGTGGACTCGTGTGCGACAAATGCTTTACAAAGTGGTGTCACGTGGATAGCTTAGCCAAGAGTCAAAGCTGGCTTGTTGCAAATAACTCCACCACCTTCTTGAGAATGTGCATGTATGATAGGATTACGTGGTAAGACTTCTGAGTACCTCCGTACTCATGTTTGTAATTAATGTTTTTGAGAGGACAACACTACCCCCCGATGGATTCTATGTAGATATCGACTTGACGAGTGAGCTAGCCACCCGGTGGCGATCTAAGACTTGTGAAGGGCCATTGTAGATAGAAAGGCTCCAACAAGCTTTCTTTCTTTCTAGAGTCTGAACTCGAGACTAGTTTGCTTCCGCATGTGCTTGTATGATTGTATGACTTGAGTGTTGGGTCATGTGACCCCTACCTGTATGAATATGTTATGTATGGCTCCTCGAGCCTCTTAAATAAAGTACTTTGAGTTGTAGAGTTTTGTTGTGATGCCTTGTTGTATTTACTCATATCGGGCATATTATGTGTATGATTGAAATGCTTGGTATGAGTGGGATCCGACAAACTAGTTGTTTATCCTTGGCAGCCTCTCATATGGGGAAATGTAGTCTCGTGCTTCGAGCGATAGTAGTCCGCTACAGCCCGGTTCACGGAGTCCTGCTAGCCCAGCACTACTGCTTGGACACTTGACTGGCGGCATGTGTTTCACTTCGTTCCTATGTCTGTCCCTTGAAATGTCACGCGTGGTATTCGAGTCCTGCCTAGCCTGCTACAGCCCGAATACGGAGTCCTGTTAGCCATGCTACAGCCCGAATACATACGTTGATGACCGACATGCTCGATGTGATTCATGTATGCCTGTCCCCATAGGTTAGCGCCGCTTTGGGTTCACGACTAGCCATGTCGGCCCGGGTTCTTTGTCATGTGGATGCTAGCGACACTATCATATACGTGAGCCAAAAGACGCAAACGGTCCCGGGCCATGGTAAGGCGACACCCGTGGGAATACCGTGCGTGAGGCCACAAAGTGATATGAGGTGTTACCGGCTAGGTCGATGTGACTTGGAATCGGGGTCCTGACACAGCCGGACTGATGGAGTTGCTGAACTAAAGCGACAACTCGATGCTGCGGATGCGGACATCACGCTGGTCAACAGGCGACTTGATGAGTCGCAAGGTAAGTGTTACTGCGTGGTCACTCGGTAAGGGAGCCGAAGTCATCTCCTTACAACATGTGCGTGAAATGCAGATAGTGCCGCTGCCGTGGAGAGCCTTCGGGCCGAACTTGCTCGAGCCAAGGAGTAGGCCGGAAGAGTAATCGCGGCGGCCTCGAGGGCGGCCGAGGAGTTAGCGGCGAAAGGGCGCCTGCTTGCCGAGCAGGGAAGAGATGGCCGAAATGGCCAGGAAGTTAAAAGATGCTACCGACCACAATGAGGCTCTTGGGAAGGAGCGCCTAGCGGGGCAAGAAGACCTGCGGAAGGCCACCACCGAAGCCAAGGATGCCCGCTCTGCAATGCGGGCTATAAAGGAAGAGCTACGCCAGGCCGGAGATATTGTAGCTGGCAAGCCTTTTCTGCTGCGCCGAAGGTTTACGGATCCAAAATATGCTCAGCTGGGCCAACTGTGGGGTTCAGAGGACCCTTATATGGACTTAGCAGCGAGTGCGGCGGATGCCGTTGTGCATTTTCGAAGTCAGAAGGATCACAAGACGGAAGAGCTGTTTTGGTCTCAATTCCATAGTCCGGAGCGTTCACTTCCGCTGACCGACCGTTTGGCTGAGTGGGCTGAGCTAAATAGGTTGTCCGGGCTTGCTATGACGGATATAGTGACTCATATCCGGCCGGATAGGCCCCAGCCGAAGAGTTATTTTGGCTTATTGCAGCAATTTCTTGGGGCGGTGCCGCATATCAAGGCGATGAAGCGGTCGGCCTGCATAGAGGGTGCGCGGATGGCGCTCGCCCGTGTGAAGACACATTGGACAGAGATGGATGCCACCGCTGTTGCGACCCCGGGTTCGGATGATAACCGGTTACCCGTCGAGCACTATTTTGGCGAAGTACTGCGTGGTGCTCGTGTAATAGAGTCACAGTGCTCGAAAAATGTTACGTTCGAATGAACGTTTATATGATGTAAAACGATATTTATGATGTAAGCGCCTTTTATACTTGTGCGTTCAAGTAATAGAATATCTCCTATGCGGCCGTTCATGTATACGTGTGTATAACCTGAAAGATGGCAGTCGTCGGCTTCAGCCCCCACGCACAAGGTGCGGGGGTGTTCGCAAAAAATAGCGCGTTTTCACACTTAATCCGACGTCTCGGTCCTATAAAGGAGGTGGTAGCGTAGCAAATGAGGCAACCGGACTAGAATGCTTTATCACTTTCACTTAGCCATGGAGTTCGAGGGTGGGGCTACGACATAGCCCCTGGGGGCACCGCGCTCTCCGAATTGAAGCGTATGTATGTGCTGGCGATAAACGGCCCTTCGTCAAAGCGGAGGAATCCTAAACATTCCCATGGCGATCGAGTGGTTGACCAGTCTCTCGCTGTATCATGACGATCAGTTTCGGCTTTCTCTCTTGAGGTGCTCGCCCAGCCGAACTGGGGCACAATCGCAGTAGTTCTCCTGGAGCCGCGTTAGCCGATGATACGGAACGTAAGGAAGCAAAACACAGGAGCCGGGCAAACCCAACATTTGACCAAAGACATGATTCGGAGCTGATGCATATAAGGCCTAACTCGAGACGCCGAACACTCCCGAAGGTGTTCGGTCTTTATAATAGCGGGCAAAACAAAGCCCTAAGCCCCTTGTGTCGAATGCAGGCAGATTCTTACAGGCGCGGCCGATGCCAAAACGCCGATCTCCACTCGGTTATAATGATAAACCAGGGATTATAGCAACAAGAGACAGTAAGAAAGGTTTACGTAGGGTCTTAGTCTGAAAAGAGTCCTTGCAACGGGTCCCTCTTGCGTCTGCGCCTGTGTCTCCGTTGTGCCATATCCTGGACGGGTGTGCACGCTGTTCATCTGTAAAAAGAGAGGAACTTGGTTGGAAAAGAAATCGTGCGAGAAAGTGCATAAAAAATTGAAATATAGATTAAGAAAGCTGAGCCTATGCTAGCTCATTATGGCTTATATGTGCAAACCCTTGTGAAGGGATGTGCGGCTAGGTAGCCCCTAGCTTATTTATTCCGGACTCGTCCAGCCGTGTCCGGGGTCTCAAGCGACCTTTTAATGAAATGATGCCACGTGGACCGGGCATTTTAAGCATAAGAGAGCGTAATGTGGTATTGCATTGAAGCGGACGAAAGCTTCCCGTCCCAGTGATGCTTGATAGCTACTTTTAAATGGGGCGACATGAAAGGTTAGCTTTTCTCGTCGGAAGTTGTCAGGTGACCCTGACACAACTTCTAGTAATAATGAAACTGTGCACCTGGCGTAAGGGCCTGGCGCCACTCCTTTGAAGGAAGTGCGGCTATGCCGAATTGTAGTAGGGTCTCATGTCAAAGGTCTTGAGCCACAAACCAAAGTGCGGAGGAGTCCGGAGGAAGGCCTCACACGTGACGATAAATGTCGAGATGAGGAGAATAGAGTCCAGGGCCAGATCGTGATAGTATAGCCCATAGTAGAACGTGAGCCCCCGGGCGAAGGGGTTAAGAGCGAACCCTAACCCATGAAGGAAGTGGGACACAAACACTACCCTCTCGCCCGATATGGGGGTAGGAATAACCTGCCCCTGTGCAGGAAGCCGATGAAGGATTTCCGGGGTCAGATACCTCGCTGCGCGGAGCTTCGCAATATCCTCCTCTGTGACAGAAGAAGCCACCCACCGGCCTTGACGGCTGGATCCGGACATGATTAGGGCTAGTGGTGATGGGAACCCGAGGGTCGGAACTCGGGGGGCTAGGGTTGAGGAAGGAGCAAGCACAAAGGAAGAAGATGAGTCTGGGTCCCTATATAAAGACCCCCAAATACTGAAGGTCTCCACCTGGGTCTCGAAACTTACCTATCTCCAAAGAGTTGTACCCAGGGGACGGTTGGGTTACCCACGCCTGCATTAATGAAAATCCCGCGGATAAGGGAACACGATCTCTGCCTTGACGAGACGTGCCAGTAAAACCGCGCCCCGAGACATGGGGCGACGTGCTAGCCAACGGTTGGAAATAGTAACCAGGCAGGCGTGATACGATGTCATAAAAACTTATCAGCAAATTGGGCTCGTGGAATATTGTATTCTCTGCAATTATATGCATAGGTCCGGATATATTATTGCACCCGAAGACTATTCTGGAGTTCGGAAGGAGGGAACTCGCCTTGCAATGCCGAAGACAAATCTATGCACCGGACTCCTCGTCATCGAAGCCAGGTTCAGGGGCTACTGAGGGAGTCCTGGACTAAGGGGTCCTCGGGCGTCTGGCCTGTTATCCTTTGGGCCGGACTGATGAGCTGTGAAGACGTGAAGATCGAAGACTGTACCCGTGTCCGGATTGGACTCTGCTTGGCATGGAAGGCAAGCTTGGCGACCGACTATGTAGATTCCCTCTGATGTAACCAACTCCGTGTAACCCTAGATCTCTCCGTGTCTATATAAACTGGAGAGCATAGTCCGGATGGGAGATATTCATTACTATAGTCATACAGGCTAGACTTCTAGGGTTTAGCAATTATGATCTCGTGGTAGATCAACTCTTGTAACACTCATATTCATCAAGATCAATCAAGCAGGAAGTAGGGTATTACCTCCATAGAGAGGGCCCGAACCTGGGTAAACATCGTGTCCCTTGTTTCCTGTTACCATCGATCCTAGACGCACAGTTCGGGACCCCCTACCCGAGATCCGCCGGTTTTGACACCGACAGTGCCAATGGAGGTTTGGGCATGGAGGGTGTACAGCGAATTTCTTCATGTACTTGGGAGTGACATAGCGACATTCCCTCCATTCTCTGGCCCATCTCCTCTCAATCTTCTGAATGCGCACTTTGCGCTCATTCTTTATCTCCTATGGAGGTGTGCCATACCCTGCATAAATGTCTTCGGGTATTTCAAAAGCAGTATTGACTTCCAATTTCTTCCCTCCCTTCTGAGGTTTCTTGCCGTCAGCCATTTTCTTCAGCTGAGGATTTTGAACGATTGAATTCTCTGACGAGGTATGCAACTTTTCTTCGAGGAACACTGCAAATGAGTTAAGTTGATGAGAACCTAGTGATTCAGCAGCGGACATGTGTACCGTGTGAGCAGTATAGGTGCGAAGAATTTGGAGAGGTCATATCGTTCTCGAAGTTTTGCAAAAAGAACAAGTTTGAGGAATTTGACCAGAGGTGTCTTGAGGAATTTCACTAAGCGTTCTTTGACTTAGGTTCCAGAGTTGTATAGATTGAAAATCCACACAACTGAGGAATCTTGAAGAAAAATGTTGCTTAGAGAAATAGACCAAGAACAGATGTTTGTGTGAGGTGTTTGGAGTGTGGAGATTGAAGATAAACACCTTCTCAAGATTTTGTAGAAATCATAAGAATCAACAAGGGCAATAAAAGTAACTTTTAATTACCCTTGATGAAGAACACGACAAACTGAGAGGTGTAGATTTAGAAGTTCGCCAGTCCAGATCTTCCACGCCCTAACTTGGCTGAGGAAGACAGCTACGGCGACGGCGGAGAGAAGAAATATGCAGCCAGCGCGAGTATGACAGCGACGAGGTCGAGGCAGTGAAGCTCTTCCTCACCGGCGACGATGGAAGTAGCGGCAGCGCTAGGTTTTGAGAGCTCGAGCGAGGGAGTGAGGTCGAGCGGAGTAAAAACAGACTGAGGAAGGGGAGGGGTATATATAGCCGAGGTGAAAAACATTTTCCCGAGGAAAATGGACGAACGTGCCCCTGACCCTTCTCATTCTTGTGACATGTGTCACCCATGAACCGTGAGGTGGAGATCGTGTGAGATCGTGGGTGAATAGGATAATCATATCGGGGAATGTGGAATGGTTTGAGCGGCAACAGCCGAAAATTCAGATTAGAATATTTTAACATTTCGTTCACAAATTCTTCAGCTGACAAGGGCACAGTGAAGATTTTGAACGAGTTTCAAATAGAACGCACGTGAACAGACTAGGTTGAGTTTAGCATAGAGGGGGAAGGGTCCGATCACATTCACTTAGTAGAAAAAACAACTTGAAGAAATAGCAATAAGTGAATGTTGTAGGACCCTTAGTCAATTAAGAACAACTACGGAAAGAGTGAAGACATTGCAAAGTTGAAGAAATGAACAACTGAGGAATTTCAAAACTGAAGAAAAACTCAAATTGAATATTTTCAACTTTTGTTGGTGGCGTGACCCACCGTATAAGAATGCTGATTTCATACGCGCATACAATTGTCATAGGGCTCTGAGAATCAAATTCTTCGTTAATTTCTTCACATTTAGAGTGTTTGTCTTCATTGATTGAAGAAAAACGTTACTTCGCGTGTTGCACATCTAAGTCATCAATTTTACATGTGTGTTAGGATGTGTGTCCTTTTCAAAGGACATCTGAAGATTCTAAGATATTTAGCTCACACCGCAACTTGCTAAATCTCTTCTCATCCAAGGACTTTGTGAAGATATCGGCTAGCTGTTCTTCAGTCTTCACGTGCTCGATGGAGATGTCGCCCTTCAACACATGATCATGAAGAAAATGATGACGAATCTGAATGTGCTTTGTCTTCGAGTGCTGAACTGGGTTATGTGCAATCTTGATGGCACTCTCATTGTCACAGTAGAGTGGCACATTCTTCACATTGATGCCGTAGTCCTTGAGGGTTTGCTTCATCCATAGCAATTGAGCACATCACGAACCAGCAGCAATGTACTCAGCTTCAGTAGTAGAAAGTGATACGCAGTTCTGTTTCTTCGAGGACCAACAAACCAAGGATCGTCCGATGAAATGGCATGTGCCTGATGTTGACTTGCGGTCCACACGATCACCACCATAGTCAAAGTCATAATATCCAATGAGATCAAAAGCCGAGCCCTTGGGATACCATAATCCAAGTGTTCGAGTGTGAGCTAGATATCGAAGAATATCCTTCGCCGCCTTATGGTGTGATTCCTTCGGTGTAGCTTGAAAGCGGGCACACATGCAAACACTAAGCATAATATCTGGCCTAGATGCACATAAATACAATAAAGAGCCAACCATGGAGCGGTATACCTTTTGATCAAAGTCAATACCATTTTCATCAGTGCCAAGATGGCCATTTGTGGGCATAGGAATTTTGACGCCTTTGCAATATTGCATGCCAAATTTCCTCAATACATCCTTGAGGTATTCTCCTGAGATATGAAGATGTCATTGCGTTGTTGACGTATCTGAAGACCTAAGAAGAATTTCAATTTTCCCATCATAGACATTTGATATTCTTCACTCATCATATAGGCAAATTCAACATTGTAACGTTGGTTAGTACAGCCAAAGATGATATCATCAATATATATTTGACACACGGATAGTTCATCATCATAAGTTTTGGTGAAAAGAGTTGGATCGAGTGAACCGGGTTTGAAGCCTCTCTTCATGAGGAATTCCTTCAAAGTATCATACCATGCCCGAGGAGCCTGCTTGAGGCCATAGAGGGCCTTATTGAGTCTGAAGACTTTGTCAGGATGCTTTGGATCTTCAAAACCTGGGGGTTGAGAAACATATACTTCTTCCTCAACCTTACCATTGAGGAATGCACTTTTCACATCCATTTGATATAAGATGATATTATGATGGTTAGCATAAGCAAGTAATATGCGAATAGCCTCAAGTCTAGCAACAGGTGCAAAAGTTTCATCGAAATCAATTCCTTCAACCTGTGTGTAGCCTTGAGCTACAAGTCGTGCCTTATTCCTCACCACAAGGCCATTTTCATCTTGCTTGTTGTGGTAGATCCACTTTGTGCCGATGATATTGTGCTTGCGAGGGTCTGGTTGCTTGACAAGTTCCCAGACGTTGTTGAGCTCGAATTGATGCAATTCCTCTTGCATAGCTTGAATCCACTCAGGCCCCAAAAATGCTTCATCTACCTTAGTGGGCTCTGTGATAGAGACGAAAGCAAAGTGCCCACACAAGTTAGACAAATGTGAAGCTTTTGAGCGTGTGAGAGGACCTGGTGCGTTGATGTCGCTGATGATTTTCTCAATCTGCACTTCATTTGCAACACGAGGGTGAGCGGGTTGGCAACGAGGAATTGGATCAACATTTTCTTCAGAGCCATTTTCCTTAGGTGCACCAGCATGATGTTCTTCATGGTCTGGAATGACTTCTTCAGCAGATTCTTCGGCAGGAATGACATCCTCAGTAGCCTTGAACTTGATGGTTTCCTCAGGTGATTGTTCATCTAGCACAGGAGGTAGGTGCTCTCTTTGCGAGCCATTAGTTTCATCGAACCACACATCTATAGTTTCAAAAACTTTGTGGTGAACATCGTTTAAGACTCTGTAGGTGTGCAAGTCCTTTCTGTAACCAAGCATAAAATCTTCATGTGCTTTCGATGCAAATTTAGAATTGTGATGAGGATCTCTAATCCAACATTTAGCACCGAAGGCTTTGAAATAACTCACATTGGGTTTCTTGTCAGTGAGGAGTTCATAGGCAGTTTTCTTGAAGAATTTGTGAAGATATACCCGGTTGATGATGTGGCACGCGGTATCAATTGCCTCAATCCAGAAATAACGAGGCATCTTGTATTCATCAAGCATAGTGCGAGCCATCTCAACAAGAGTCATGTTCTTGCGCTCCATGACGCCATTTTGCCGAGGAGTATAAGGAGCCAATAATTCATGAGTAATACCAAGTTCATCAAGATAGTCATCAAGACCAGTGTTCTTGAACTTAGTTCCATTGTCACTTCTGATGTGCTTGATCTTCACACCAAAGTTGGTTGAAGCCCTCGAGGAAAATCATTTGAAGACTTCCTGCACTTCGCATTTGTAAGTGATGATATGTACCCATGTGTAACGAGAGTAATCATCAACAATAACAAAGCCATATAGAGATGCTTCATTAGTGAATGCAGAATAGTGATTAGGACCAAAGAGATCCATGTGAAGCAATTCAAATGGACGAGTGGTAGTCATGATAGTCTTTGCGGGATGCTTGGCCTTGTTCATCTTTCCAGCTTCACAAACACCGCATAGGTGATCCTTGAGGAATTTGACATTCTCAATGCCAATGACGTGCTTCTTCTTCGCGAGCGTGTGCAAGTTCCTCGTGCCAGCATGACCGAGTCGTCGATGCCATAGCCAGCCTTCTGAAGCTTTTGCAAGTAGACATATCGCAGGTTGTGGTCCTGTAGAGAAATCAACAATATATAGATCTCCTCTCCTAAAGCCTTCAAAGACTTTGGAATGGTCAGCTTCCATGATCACAACACAACGATACTTGCCAAGGATAACAACCATATCAAGATCACAAAGAATTTAGACTGACATGAGGTTGAATCCTAAGGACTCGACAAGCATGACTTTGTCCATGTGTCGATCCTTTGAGATTGCAACCTTACCTAGACCCAATACCTTGCTTTTTCCTTTGTCAGCGTAGGTGATATGCTTCAGATGTGATGGAGATAAGGGAGCATCCATGAATAGATTCTTGTCACCAGTCCTGTGATTTGTACAACCACTATCGAGGACCCACTCAGTGGCTTTGGGTTGATCATCCCGCAGATGAATTAGCGCAGCTTATGATTCATATACTTCATTAGTGAAGAATATGATATTAAATTTATCAGATCAATTTCATCAAGCACGAGAACAGATAAAGCAGTAGGAGGACGTGAGAAATGAAAATTCATTTCTTCATGTCGGGGAAGCTGATCGTGTCCCGCGAACACCTATGGGACCTGGTCCCTTGTGGTTCGGAGGGGGGGCGGAGATTGCACAAAGAGCGGATCGAAGCGATGCACACGAGCAGATTTACCCAGCTTCGGAGCTCTCCGGAGAGATAATACTCCTACTGCTGCTTTGTGGATTATATTGTGTTCTTGCTAGGGAGCAATGGGAGCTACAAAACCTAGCCTGAGTGTGGTCTCGTATGAGTAGAATGAACTAAGCCGGAGCTGAACCGAACCCTTTCTATGTTGCACTTGGGCCTCCTTTTATAGGTACAAGGGGTCACCACAGGTGGCAAGTAGAAAAGGGTAAGATAGTAAAAACAGAGGTTGGTACACCGCTTTATACAAAGGTACATGATCTATACCTAACTCGACGGCAAGGGACAAGAATCATAAATGCCCGTCTCAGTCGCCTGAATAGTGTAACAGGGACCGTCAAGTGCGCCTCCGTTTGCCATGATGGTAGCTTGTCAGCGCCGCTTATCGCTGCTCCCCGCTGGCTGCACAGCCCGTCGACACGCGTGCTTGGGAAAGCCCCATGGCGACACGTTGGCGGATGAGCTGGAGCGGAGATGAAGAGAGGTCACTTGCCGCGGCGAGCACCTTGCCGCGGCGAGCACCTTGCCGTGGCAAGGTTCTTGTCGCGCTCGGGAGCTTGTCGCTCACCAAGCCTTCCCGGCAAGCTCCTCTTGCCGGGGTCTTGTTTCCTTTGTGCCCTGAGTGGCCTTCCCGGCAAGCTCCTCTTGCCGGGGCCTTGATTACTTTGTTCTTAAGCGGCTCCAAAGGTGCGGCGAGGATCTTGGCGATCACCAGCCAGTCCTGCCGCGGGGTGCTCGATCGTCTGCTGCACGAGTTCGGGATACTAGGGTACCCTACTCTAGTACACCGACAGAGCCCCGGCTGGGCCACACACGGCGCCGAGCTCTGTTGGGCCAGGCCCAAAGCGAGGTAACGGCACGCGCGTCCAGATTACGCCATTACCGCCTGGACCCACCACGCCTCCCACGAACGTCACGCATTGGGCGTGGCGCCGTGGGGGAGATCGTGGGGCTTTCTTTAATGGGAAAAATCGGAACGCCCGTCCCCTCTCCCCTTTATAAGCAGGGGGAACAGGGGCAGGACGCCCACTTGCCATTGCTGTCACATCAGAAAACCCCCGTCGCTTCCCCCTTTCTTCTCGAGCCCAAAGAGAACGACGCTCCGCCCCCTCCATTGCCACCGGTGCCACCAACGCCGTCGACCTCCTCCACCACCTCTCCCCATGGCTCCGAAGGTCGACAAGGGAAAAGGCGTGAAATCGACCGAGGCGCAGCGGCTCGCGGCACTGCGGAAGGAGCGGGCCCTCTTCGATCCCCTGCTTGACAGGAAGGAGCTGCGGGAGCTGTACTATCTCTTCTGGTCGACAGACACCCGGG